>JAWHQI010000027.1:2917500-3532500 GCA_033032865.1 Dactylorhiza incarnata | reverse complement strand
TCTCTGCATTCGACGATCTTGCCCAGTCTCAGCGGTCGACGATCTTCCTTCTGAGTTCGACGATCTTGCTTCTGCGTTCGACGAAAGCGCCAAGTCTCAGCGGTCGACAATCTTCCTTCTGAGTTCGATGATCTTGCTTCTGCGTTCGACGAACGCCTCAATTCTCAGTGGTCGTCGATCTTCCTTCTGAGTTCGACGATCTTCCTTCTGCGTTCGACGAACACGCCAATTCTCAGAGGTCGTCGATCTTCCTTCTGAGTTCGACGATCTTCCTTCTGCGTTCGGCGAACACGCCAATTCTCAGCGGTCGTCGATCTTCCTTCTGAGTTCGACGATCTTGATTCTTCTATCCCGTCTCAGTGTTCGACGAACACGCCAAATCTCAGCGGTCGTCGATCTTCCTTCTGCGTTCGACGAACTCCCTTCTGCGTTCGACGAATCTTGTTCTTCTTGACGATATATATAGTACTTTCAGGAATAGTTAAAGTACTTGACATTTGTTGATCTCTGCAAGCATGAGCTAGATGGAGCATTAAATACAGCTTGCACTTATCATTGAGCTGGGCACTTCTTCAAATTAGGAACATTGCTGGGCACTGTTTCCAACAATCTCCCCCTATTTGAAGAAGTCATAACTCACTCAATGATAAATGTCATTCACATAAAAAGGCTTAACATTTCAAGCAGATAAGTATGTAGTGATGATTTTTCAGCTAAACATGAGTGAGCACATAAATTTGGCGAATGTCACTTCATTTATAAATAGTGCCAAATGTTTTCAAAAGTTTTGACATTTCTAAATTTAGCCCCCTTAAAGTTTTAGCCATCTATTTCTCTGGTGCTCTCATATCAGCAGCATCCTTTGCTTTCTTGGCACTGGCTTCCTGCACCTTATCAGCTTGCCTGATGAAGTACTCAAACGGTTTAGGATGATATTTTAAAGGTTCAGGAGTGTCAGTTGGAATACTTCCTGCTTGCTTATTTCTTCTGTGTTCTCTCCTTACTTCTTCTTGTTGGATCGTATGACGCCCTTAGAGGGGGGGGGGGGGGGGGGGTGAATAAGGGTGTGTTTAAATTTGTAATTTTTTTCTTAATAATTTTAGACAAATTTACTTTAATAGAAAGTTACTTAAAAATAATTTTAAACCAATGCAATTTTTGTATAACACCAAACACAAATTTCTAAGATAAAGATTTAAGCACACAAATTTGCAATTAGTGAAAGGATCATAATTTTATATATATCATGAAATTTGCATACAAATAAAAATGATCTTAACAATGCTTAAGATCAAGGCACAATTATGATAAAAATACAATAATTTTGGTTTACCAATCCTTCTCCCAAGGATCGGAAGGCTATCGCTTGTCTCTCCCAAGATCAAGCCCAAACCTATCCTCTAGATCTTCCCAAGATCTAGACGTAGCACACAAGGCCACGATTTCCCACCAAGCCACGCAAGGACTTGGACGCTCCGCACAAGGAAGCGATTTTCCCTTAAGCCGCGCAAGGACTTAGACGCCGCACGCAAGACGACGATTTCTTTCCCAATACAAAATGAAATATGAGTAAATGAAAATACAATATGAAAAAGACAACTCCCTAGAAATTCAGATCTCTGAATGGATTGTTGAAGCCTCGAGATGATCGTTGATGTAGAAGCGCGCCCGATCTCGTCTTCAATCTTCAATCCTTCTTTGCACAAATGGGAGTTGAGGAGGTTCTGGAGCTCTCTGGTTCGTATGCACTCAGGAAGGAACTGGAATTCTTAAAAGCTTGGAATGCACGAACCAAAGGAACCATTTTATAGAATTTCACTGTCGCCTGGGCGACAGTGACTGTCGGAATTTTCCGACAGCGCTAAACTGCCGCTGTCGTGTCGTCGAGCCGTCGTGCGGGCAGTTGCTGGAATCGTGGAGCTGTCGCCTGGGCGACATCGATGTCAGAATTTCCGACAGTGCAAAACTGCCGGTCGTGGGTGGAGACATGGGCAGGTGGTGTAACCATCGAGCTGTCGCCTGGGCGACATCGATGTCGGAATTCCGACAGCGCAAAACTGTCTTTCGTCGATCTGCCGTGGAGGGAAGTAGTTGTAACTTCTCTGCTGTCGCCTGGGCGACAGTGGCTGTCGGAATTTTCCGACAGTGAATTTTTTCCACATTCAATTTTAGCTCCAGCAGCAATGTGAACATCTCATACCTGTTATCTGCACACCATTAATGAAAATAGAATCAAATACAAAAGGGACTTTGTTATTATCAAACCGGAAGAGTGCGAAACGCATGCTCCAACAATCTCCCCCTTTTGATAATAACAAAACCGTATAAAAAGAAATCATGTCTATTTAGATTGTTGATGTTAAACTTAGGTGTGTGCACAAAATTAACATTATATATATTCCTTAATAAATAATCTATCTCGAGATGAAAGCTCCTCCTAAATGAATGCTCCCCCTACATATATGCTCCCCCTAAATATGCTCCCCCTAAGTATATGATGTATTGTGTAGGTGGAATATTTAGGTGTGATAGATTTGTGACTTTTCTTTTTATACTTTAAATTCTCCCCCTTTTGGTATTAGCAAAAGTGAATATTAGATAAGAGAAATGATTCTAAAGGGAAAGGTAATAGAAAATAGAAATGAAGAGTAAGCGGAAGCAATTTGTTGGTAATGATTGAAGTCCATGAAATAATAGGAATATGCCATAGTATGAATAAGCTCATGAAGTGACAGTATAGCTATATGAAGTAATGAAGGAAAATAACTGCAACATGAGTAAGATCATTTGAAAGTATCATAGAAAGACACAATAGTGTAAAGAAGTATGGAATCATTTCGGTCCAATTCTCATGAGATGAATATTTATATAACATAATGATGTGTACATGTGATACTTAGAACAAACATATGAACTTATTTAATTGACATGATCATTGAAATGTAGAACATAATAAAAGCATATAAAGGCAACTTTAACGTTGAAGATATAGCACAAGATGAATAGAAAACCATTTTCTTTTGCACAAGACACTTTACAATTCTTTCCAAGGTGCTTAACCTCACAATGCTCATTAAGACTTATCAGGAGGGTAAGTAGTGCTTGGTGGAGTATCCTTGTCTTTATTTTGAAATATTTTTTTTGATCACAGATGTGATATCGTATTTTTCTTTATATATTGATAATGTTTTAATTGACCAAGGATCTCCGAATTCACTTGAACCGCAAAAGATGGTGTACTTTTGTTGTGCTAACAAATCAAGGGTGAAAGTTGTTTTTAAGAAGTGCTATTGTATTATGTTAAAGCAAATATGATCCATGTATATATTAAAGAAGTAGACATATGTATTGATCAAAAGAGGTGAACGTGATAGCTCATTATGATAGATAAACAATTTCTCATACTTAGAGGCATGCGAAAACAATTTCCAATGGTCTAAACAGCTAAGTAGAAATGTCAATACGATGATAGCTTGAAAATGAAATCATATAAACATGTAAGTCATTTTATTTAAAATAAATATCACATGGTTTGTCATCAAGTCATGAGATGAAGCATTAATAATGACATATAACTATTGTAGATCATCAAAGGGACACAAAATTGAAGTTTTTACAAAATTGGAGCTGTCGGAAATTTCCGACACTCACTGTCGCCTGGGCGACAGCCAAAAATATAAATAGGGCTGGGGACCGAGTCAAACCCTATTGTGCATCATTTTCTGGAGTTAAAAAACGAGAGCAAGCTGTCGGAAGTCGGCGACATCCCTAGATCTAAGGTATGGGTTTTTGATTTTGGTGTTTTTAACTCAAAAATTTTTAGGGTTTTGTGATTTTGATAGGAGAGAAGAAAGAAAATGTAGTTTTCATGTTGATTTTTTTTTTTTTTTTTAAAAATAGATCTAGTTTAAAACAAGGGGATCTTGGTGGATCCTTTTTTAAAATTTTTATCTTTGGTAAATTGCTTTTTGATTTTGTGAGATAGATTTCATTTGTTCATTTTCCAAATATTTTTGTAGATCTAGGTTAGGGAAGAAGGTTGAAGATGATGAATAGTAAAGGATTTTGAGAATATTGTGATTTAAAAAAAACATATATAATTTTTTTGTATAAACTTGATGTTGAAATAATATTGATTTTGAGAAGATCTGGAAGTGTATATAAAAATTTTCGAGAAAAATTCACTTGGAGAGCTGTCGGAAAATTCTGACACTCACTGTCGCCTGGGCGACAGTGTTCCAGTGCACAATGTGATATTATTTTTAATCAAAATTTTTGTATGGTATTTGCAGAATGGCTTCCAGTTCCAAAGCTCGAAAGAGTACTTCGGAAGACGCACATAGTTCATATCAAGTATTTCCTGGAGTTGAGAAAGCTATTGTTGGAATAGCGAAGTATGTGGAATTCGAGTCGCCAAGGCACAATCATATTTATGATCGGCTTGCAAATGCAGGTATATTATCAATAATCACTCCAGAGGCCTTTTCTTCCTTTTTCATTCGTGAATTTTATAACCATTTGGAAGATCCAAATGTCACTGAATTGGATGGTGGTGTGAGATCAAAGATCCAAGGTCAACATGTGGAAATAACACATGTTGATCTGCGAGAGGAATTTGGACTAGTGATGAGTGAGAATATGCCTGATATAGTGGAAACTTATCGAAAGGATAGAGATTGGACCCTTGTGAACATGAGTTTACATGGGAATAAAAAAAAAGACTCTTACCACTGAAGTTACTTCACTTACACCGGATGCGTTCTTAGTCCAAGATATATTAAGGAATTCAGTGATGTTGAAGAGTGGAGATACAAGAAGCATTACGGCTCAGTTGACTCTCTTCACTTACTATATTATGGAGGATGAGCTCTTCGATGTGGCAGACTTCATACTCTCCCAGATTAGGTATGCGTATAGATTAAAACATCCAAGATGGGTGAAGGTTCATACGCTGCCAATGGGGGCGGTAATTCAGCGTGTACTCTATAAGAAATATGGATGGATAGTGCAAGCTTATTATTTGGATGATTGCTATCTGGAGATATACTATACGGGTTCGATGAAAGTGAAGAAAACGCCGAAAAAGGCCCATCCGGGAATAGAGATTCGAGAGCCGCCATTGCCTAGAGGAGGTTCACTAAGGGAGTCCATTGATGATCTACGAGATTCACTAGAGGATCACAAGAAGGAGGTGAAGAAGGACCGTAGTCGAATGCAGAAATTCATGAAGTTTCTCGTCAAAGGTCTGAAGTTGAAGCCAACACCGGAGGAAGAGGCCGAATGGCAAGTACCGGACGAAGAACCGCCGCGCCAATCGGTGAGGCGGACTCGCCGTGGCAAAGCCGTGAGACGAGGACTTCCAGAAGATTGTCCAGAGAGCAGCGGGGCTGATTATGAAGAGTCAGAGTAGTCTTATGTTGTTGCTGCTGCTGGGAGCTGTCGGAAAAATCCGACAGCCACTGTCGCCTGGGCGACAGTGAACCTCTTTAAATTTCTGTTTTTGTTTAATGAACTTGATCCTTAATTTGTTTCTACTGTTTTTATTTGAATAATATTGATGTAATGTTAATGATGTTGAATTTTGTTAAGTTTTTTTTTTTAAATTTAATGTTTTGATTTTTATAAATTTGGCTTTTTGTATTTACATTGTTTATGTTTTGGGATAATAAATTTTTTTTTTTATAGGCTTTAAATTGTGATATATTCATTGTGAAATGTCTAGAATGCCCAATTCTAGCCTAAGCATAGAAAAACGGGAATCCGGTAACGGCTTAGTGAATATATCCGCTAGTTGATTTTCCGTGCCTATAAAGTTGATTTTTATATTATTCTTCTTAATATGATCCCTTATAAAATGATGTCGGACATCTATATGCTTAGATCTAGAATGTAATACGGGATTGTTAGTTAAGTCGATAGCACTTTTATTGTCACACTTTAATTCTACACTACTTTGTTGTATGCCAAAATCTTCTAAAGTTTGTGACATCCAAAGAGCTTGGGCACAACAACTACCTAGTGCAATATATTCGGCCTCGGTAGTAGAGAGAGCAACAGAATTCTGTTTCCTACTCGACCATGAAATAAGTGAAGGGCCGATAAAGTGACAAGTGTCACTAGTGCTTTTCCTATCTAAAGAACATCCCGCATAATCAGAATCCGAAAAACCATGCAAAATAAAAGAATCATTTTGAGGATACCATAAACCTAATTTTGATGTTCCAATGAGATATCTAAAGATACGTTTCACCGCTTTTAAATGAGACTCTTTAGGATTAGCTTGAAATCTAGCACATAAACAAACGGCAAACATAATATCAGGTCTAGATGCGGTTAAATACAATAAAGACCCTATCATACTTCTATAAAGGGTTTGTTCAATTGAAACACCACTTTCATCTTTTCCTAATTTTAGTGAAGTACTCATAGGAGTGTTTGCATGCTTAAGGTTTTCAAATCCAAATCTTTTTAACATATCATGAATATACTTGGTTTGACATATAAAAATTCCATCATGTTTTTGTGTAATTTGAAAACCTAGAAAATATGAAAGTTCTCCAACCATACTCATTTCAAATTCATTTTTCATAATTTCAACTACTTCATTACTCAACTCTTCATTAGTGGCTCCAAAAATAATATCATCAACATAAATTTGCAAAATAACTAAATCATGATTAATTTTCTTAATGAAGAGTGTAGAATCAGCACTTCCTATTTTATAATCGTGCTTTAACAAATATTGAGTTAATCGATCATACCAAGCACGAGGCGCTTGTTTTAATCCATAAAGCGCTTTATCTAATTTATAAACATAATTTGGATATTTCTCATTTATAAAGCCAGGGGGTTGTTCTACATAAACTTCTTCTTTTATATACCCATTTAAAAATGCGGTTTTGACATCCATTTGATATAATTTAAATCTTTTAAAACAAGCAAATGCAAGAAATATTCTAACCGCTTCTAATCTTGCTACAGGTGCAAAAGTTTCATCAAAATCTACCCCTTCAATTTGTGCATAACCTTTTGCAACTAATCTGACTTTATTCCTAACAATTCTAGATTCATTATCCATTTTATTTTTGAAAATCCATTTAACACCAACTACAGGACGATTTTTGGGTCGTTCTACAAGATTCCAAACCTTATTACGTTCAAATTGATTAAGTTCTTCATTCATAGCTAAAAACCAAAATTCATCATTTAAAGCGGTGGAAACATCTTTTGGTTCTATTTCAGAAACAAAACAAAGGTTTGAAAATAAAACATGTAGCGATGAACGAGTACTAACCCCTTTTTGCGGATCTCCAATGATAAGCTCCTTTGGATGATCCTTTGAGAATCTCAATTCACTTGGAGGCACATATTCTTCTCTTTCTTCTTCTCTTTCTTCTTCTCCTCCTTCTTCTCTTTCTTCTTCTCTTTCTTCTTCTCTTTCTTCTTCTCTTTCTTCTTCTTTTTCTTCTTCATTTTCTCCAAGTTCATCATTATTCTCCACCGATGGAAGGGGTTCATCTTCTTTTCCTGTAGTTTTCTTTTCTACACATGAAGCAAACTCATCAAACCTAACATGAATAGATTCTTCAACTATTTTTGTTCTCTTATTATAAACTCTATAGGCCTTGCTAGTTGAAGAATAACCAATGAAAATTCCTTCATCACATTTCTCATCAAATTTGCCTAAGTTATCTTTTGTATTCAAAATAAAGCATTTACAACCAAAAACTTTAAAGTAAGATACATTTGGTTTTCTTTGAAAATAAATTTCATAAGGAGTTAATTGTAATGTGGGACGAATCATGGCACGATTAATAATATAACATGCCGTACTGACTGCTTCGGCCCAAAAATATTTTGGCAATTTAAATTCACACAGCATAGTCCGTCCTAATTCTTGAAGTGTTCTATTTTTCCTCTCTACTACACCATTTTGCTGTGGTGTGCGTGGAGCGGAAAATTCATGTTTTATCCCAAATTCATTACAATATGAAATAAATTTTTCATTATCAAACTCTCCTCCATGATCGGATCTAATGCATTTTACTTTTAGATCAAGTTCATTTTGAATACGTGAAATTAGTTTTACAAATTCATCAAAAGCATCAGATTTTGAATTTAAAAACAAAGTCCAACAAAATCTAGAATAATCATCAATAATAACAAACGTATATTTTCTACCTCCTAGACTTTGTGTAGAAATTGGACCAAACAAGTCCATATGTAATAAATGTAAAGGTCTAGTGGTAGAAATGACATTTTTGCTTTTAAAAGATGATTTTGTAAACTTTCCCTTTTGGCATGGTGAACATAATGAGGATAGCTTTCCATTCAAATTTGGTAAACCTTTTATTATTTTATTTTTAGAAAGCTTTACTATGCGTTTGGCACTAGAATGTCCTAGTCTCCTATGCCATAATTCAAGTTCATCATTCTTTGAAATAAAACATTTAAGTATAGAATGAGATAAATCATGAAAAGTGATCGTATAGACATTGTTTATTCTTGGTGCAGTAAGTACGATTTCGTTTGTTTTAGAATCAATAATCTTGCAAAGGTTTGAGCGAGAGTCAAATAAAACATTTAGATTTTTATCACATAGTTGACTAATAGAAATTAAATTATGTTTCAAACCTTTAACATACAAAACATTTGAAATTTTAAATTCTTTGTTACCTACTACTCCAATGCCCTTGACTTTACCCTTTCCATTATCTCCAAATGTCACTGTTCCACCTTTCTTCATCTCCAGGCTAAGGAACTTTGATTTATCGCCCGTCATGTGTTTTGAACATTCAGAGTCCAAATACCACACGTCTTCCTTGTTCCTAGCCTGCACGCACACCTAAAAAGATGATGAGAGTAAAGATCTGGTTACCCAAGTGGTCAATCCCATTGTATAGGTGGACGCCTTAGGTACCCAGATTTGTTTAACATTAGCTTTTCCTTTCTTCCAACATGAGCCCGAGATGTGACCAAATCGATGACATTTAGCACACATAATGAATGGTGAGGAACCATTTTTCAATGGTTTCTCTGGACTCTTGCTGGTGGAAGCATCTTTATGTGTGGACTTAGAAAAATTTGTATTTTGAGAAATTGGTTTTCTGAACCTGGAGCTGTCGCCTGTTCCGACAGTAGCTGTCGGAAATTTCCGACAGCCTCCAGAGCTTCCAGAAATGTATCCTAGTCCAAATTTTGCTGTACCATGGCATTGGTTGGCTAAAAGCATATCCAGAGATTTTTTCCCAACACCAAATTTCCCAATTGCCATGTTCAACTCATTTACTTTGGATTTTAAAATTGAATTTTCTTTTACTATCATGCCACATCTATTTGCAAAAATTTTCTTATAATTCTCTAATTGAGAATGAGAGGTTTTAACAACTTTTTCTAAGTCCTTTTTTTCTTTTACAAGTAGATCGAATTTTTGATCGGACTTAGAAATAGTAGTTTCAAGTTCTTTTATCCTTGTCGAAGAATGATCACACTCTTGACAAAATACCTTCTCCTTCCTAATAGATTCCAACTCATTTGATAGTTTTTTATTTGCTTTTAAAAGGCCTTTATTTTCAGATTTTAAAAAATCAATTTCCTTTAAGCTTTTATCCAAAACTTTGCATGTTTTCATAAATTCAGAATATAACTCATCATAAGATGGAGGCGTTACCTCAGTGTCGCTTTGGACACTGCAGTCGTCATCAGATGTAATGTTCCCTTTTGCCATCAAACATAGATTAGCCTCCTCTTCCTCCTGTGTTGAAGGATCACTTTCTTCACCAGACGAAGAATCATCCCAAGTCTCTGCCTTTAACACTTTCTTCTTGTAACTTTTATCGTGCATCTTTGCTTTTTGCTCTTTCAGATATTTTGGGCACTTGCTTCTGATATGACCAA
The DNA here is from genome assembly GCA_033032865.1 of Dactylorhiza incarnata. NCBI lineage: Eukaryota > Viridiplantae > Streptophyta > Magnoliopsida > Asparagales > Orchidaceae > Dactylorhiza > Dactylorhiza incarnata. Next base: position 3,522,603 of record JAWHQI010000027.1, on the reverse strand, counting down.
TCTTCTTGCAATGGTAGCACTCCGGTGGCGGACGCTCCTCTTCATTCTCCACTTTTCCTTTGCCTTTTTGGTAGGCAAAATCCTTCTTTTTGAAAAACTTTTTAAATGAGTTTCTCCTCTCCGGATTTCTCATAAACTTCTTAAAATTTCTCACAAACAGTCCTTCTTCATCTTCATCACTTTCTTCAGTCTCACTCTCAATTTCCTTTTTAGATTTCAACGCCAAGCTTTTCTTTTTGGGCTCCAAATTATACTCTTGGCTTTGAATCTTCAACTCCACTTCATGGGTTTTTAGATTCCCAATGAGACTTTCCAATTGTAAGGTCTTAAGATCATGTGACTCAGAAATTGCAGTCACTTTTGGATTGAACTTCGGGGGAAGTGATCTTAAGATTTTTCTAACTAAATCTCCATTTGAAAAAACCTTACCCAACACCTTTGAATCGTTCACGATTTTAGTGAATCGTGTGTACATTGTGTCAATTTCTTCATCCACCTCCATTTTGAATCTTTCGAACTCTGACTCCAATTGAAATAGTTTTGAATCCTTTACCTGCGAAGTACCTTCATGAGTAATTTCTAAAAGATTCCAAATATCAAAAGCAGTATCACAAGCACAGACTCTATTAAACTCAGTGCGATCTAGTGCGCAAAATAAGGCATTCATGGCCTTTGCATTGTTTTTGCATTTTAATTTATCATTATCATCCCACTTGTCTTTGGGTTTTTCCATAGTTACATCTCTTACAACAAATGTTGGAGAAGTGTAACTAGTTTCTACCATATTCCAGACTTCTATATCTAAAGCAATTAGAAAACAACGCATACGTGTTTTCCAATAATTATAGTCCGTGCCCGTGAAAAGTGGTGGCCTACTAATTCCTTGCCCCTCAACGAACGCGTGATCGTTGTGCGCCATTACTCCCGGTGGTAAAACCGTTTTGGAGTAACCTTCCTCTGATACCACTTGTTGGATCGTATGACGCCCTTAGAGGGGGGGGGGTGAATAAGGGTGTGTTTAAATTTGTAATTTTTTTCTTAATAATTTTAGACAAATTTACTTTAATAGAAAGTTACTTAAAAATAATTTTAAACCAATGCAATTTTTGTATAACACCAAACACAAATTTCTAAGATAAAGATTTAAGCACACAAATTTGCAATTAGTGAAAGGATCATAATTTTATATATATCATGAAATTTGCATACAAATAAAAATGATCTTAACAATGCTTAAGATCAAGGCACAATTATGATAAAAATACAATAATTTTGGTTTACCAATCCTTCTCCCAAGGATCGGAAGGCTATCGCTTGTCTCTCCCAAGATCAAGCCCAAACCTATCCTCTAGATCTTCCCAAGATCTAGACGTAGCACACAAGGCCACGATTTCCCACCAAGCCACGCAAGGACTTGGACGCTCCGCACAAGGAAGCGATTTTCCCTTAAGCCGCGCAAGGACTTAGACGCCGCATGCAAGACGACGATTTCTTTCCCAATACAAAATGAAATATGAGTAAATGAAAATACAATATGAAAAAGACAACTCCCTAGAAATTCAGATCTCTGAATGGATTGTTGAAGCCTCGAGATGATCGTTGATGTAGAAGCGCGCCCGATCTCATCTTCAATCTTCAATCCTTCTTTGCACAAATGGGAGTTGAGGAGGTTCTGGAGCTCTCTGGTTCGTATGCACTCAGGAAGGAACTGGAATTCTTAAAAGCTTGGAATGCACGAACCAAAGGAACCATTTTATAGAATTTCACTGTCGCCTGGGCGACAGTGACTGTCGGAATTTTCCGACAGCGCTAAACTGCCGCTGTCGTGTCGTCGAGCCGTCGTGCGGGCAGTTGCTGGAATCGTGGAGCTGTCGCCTGGGCGACATCGATGTCGGAATTTCCGACAGTGCAAAACTGCCGGTCGTGGGTGGAGACGTGGGCAGGTGGTGTAACCGTCGAGCTGTCGCCTGGGCGACATCGATGTCGGAATTCCGACAGCGCAAAACTGTCTTTCGTTGATCTGCCGTGGAGGGAAGTAGTTGTAACTTCTCTGCTGTCGCCTAGGCGACAGTGGCTGTCGGAATTTTCCGACAGTGAATTTTTTCCACATTCAATTTTAGCTCCAGCAGCAATGTGAACATCTCATACCTGTTATCTGCACACCATTAATGAAAATAGAATCAAATACAAAAGGGACTTTGTTATTATCAAACCGGAGGAGTGCGAAACGCATGCTCCAACACTTCTTGATCTTCATGTTTAGCCCATTCTTGAGGATTGTATACATTGTACCTTTCACCTTTGTTAACTTTCACTTGCTCCCAAGCTTTTAGAATGATGGTCCTGGATATCAGACTCCATCTTTCATAGTCATCCTTTTTCTCCATTTCTTCCCTGTACTTTCTCTTCCTCACTTTTGTTTCTTCATCCTCCAGTGCTTCCTTTTCTTTATCTTTACCAGTAACAGGAGTATCTCTATGTTGCTCTTCAGCAGGCTCGTCATAATACAGAGGAGGGAGATTCATTGCTTCCCTGATGGTGTTGGTGGTCCAGATGGCATGATCACTACTGGCCTTTATCATTGATCTCTCCCCCTTTATTACTTCTTCAGATATCCCTCTATGGAGAATCTCCTCGGATGCCAGTATTTTGTTCTTGAGCATGTGGATACCTGCTTCCAAGTGATTCTTGGTTTCAAGCAGATGACTGTCTAGATCTTTATTGTTTTGATCTAGACTTTCTTTGAGATTAGTTTTATGTTCAGCCATCCTCTTGGTGGATGCAATGTAGGCCTTTTCTATGCTGCCGACAATCATTGTCTGATTAGCCCCTAGGTTAGATATACCTTTGTGAGTACGGGTAGTGAATTTGTGCAGATTTTTCACATCATTACTTAGGGTTGCCGTTTTAGCAGACAGTTCTCTTTTTAGATCATTGATAGCAGAGGTGACATAACTTTCAAGTTTTAATCTTTTCTCTTCCAGGAGCATCTTTATCTGAGATAATAGTGGGAGCTCCACTGGACTAACCTCTGGAGGTGATCCATCTTGTTCTTCTTCTTCATCCCCTTCAATTATTGGAGATATAGACTTTCTTATTGGTGAGTGTTTTGGCTCATTCTCCACTTCAGGACCTTGCTGGTGTTTGCTAGTTCCATCTGCAGGGTTCTCTTGGTTGTACTCTTGCATTGCTGATTCAGAGTGACCAGTGTCCTCAGCTCCTATGATCTTATTGATTACTTCTTCAACTTGAGCAGGGAGCCCATTGTCCTTCTCCCCCCCAGTTTCAGCACTACCTTGATTTGATTTTGATGTTGTCCTGGATCCCTGACTTGGAGCAGAGCTCTGGAGGACGACGTTCCTTGTCTCCACAGCTGCCTCAGAGTCAGATGGAGGTGAGCTGTTGCCTGACTCACTTTCTTCAGAGGAGCTTCCTACCTTCCTTTTCACATCTTCTGCAGTCTTCAACTTCTTGGGAGCCCTAGTCAGAACGTTTTCCCATCTTTCCAGTATTTTGATATCCATCCTTTTCATGTGATGGATTTTTACTCCATACTTTTTGTTAAAAATTTTAGGGTAGGAAAGCAGAAAGTATAGTGATAAAATCCTTCTCAGATTTGGGGCTTAGAAGCTTTCTTGTATCCTCTTGAAGATTTGCTGACCCCAGTTGGTCCTTTTACTCAGGATTATCCTTGCCATCATCTCGAACATGGGTTTGGATATCCTATAATGAGACCCTACCTTTCAGAGGAGAGCTTCTCCCACAATGTCTGCCAACAGCTTTCCTTGTTGATTTAAGCTTTTCCTTTCGAGAGATCCATAGGTTTTGCTCGAATGGCCGCACCAAGCCAGATCCTTGACAAGGTCTTCCTGAGTAATCTTTTCGTCTTCCTCCCCCTTGGCAAAGGCTGGCAACTGAAGAGCCCTGTTCAATCTTTTAGGATTCACCTTAACCTTTATCCCGTTAATTTTGCTTTTCACAGACGTTCCCTTCGAGTCACCCTTGGCTTTTGAGTAGAACTCCATCACTTCTCTTTTTAATATTACTGTTGGCTCAGAGAGGGCGAATTCCAGGCTGATGGTTTCGAGCAGCTTAATGGTGCCCTGGATTTCTTTTGAACCTTCTGAGAATCCGTTCCTCACAACTTCATTTCCTTCTAATAGAAAATCTTCCTTCTTTGGCGCCATCTTTTGCTTGACCCCAGATGATTTCAGCACAGTCGACTCGTTCACTCTTAGAAGGCGCGGAGAACACAATGACTTTTAGGGCTATAGTAGAGAGTGTTTTAACCTTAAGACATTGGACCTTATTTATAGTGTCCGAGTTGGAAGTTGAAGTGTCATTTGTTAAATGTCTGACTAACTCAAATTTAGCTGTAATGATTGAGCTTAAACCTAATTAAGAGTCTGCTGACGATTGGATATCATCATGATGCAGATCTTTCGACGATACCAATCATCATTCCGACGATATGTTTTTTTTTAAATTACTTTTATAATATTAGATGAAGATGAGTTTATGTGTTAAACATTGCCATGGTTACCTTCACCTTGGCCTCTAAGTCTCCTTGAGCTAGTGGCTCCCCCTCGATGTAATGTCCACTTATCTTTACTTCTAGCTCCCCCTAGATCAGTGCACCTTGGTATGTGGTAAGTTTTTCTTAGTCTAGAGCTGAGCCTGGAGCCCTTATTATCCATTAGCCTTGTTTGCTTTTTAATGGCTAAATGGACTACCCTGCAAGACAGATTTAATATCCCTTAGGAACCCAAGGTGACTTGGGTCCTAGGTTCTTGTTAACATAATGGGAAATCCCTCTACTCATCGCAGCCCTTCTAGGAGGTCTCTCCTTTGCATTAGGCACACTAGGGTTGTGCCAACAGTCAATGGCAAAGTGTCCCACTTTCCCACAGCACCAATTATGGGTGTGCAAAAATAACCGAAGAACCGAGAACCGGACCGGAACCGAACCGAACCGAATGATTTGGGTCGATTCCAAATAGGCTCGGTCCGGGTCCGGTTCTCATAATACCAGAACCGATAATTTGGTTCGGTTCCTGGTTCCAAGGGTCGGGTACCCAGAACCGACCCGAGAACCGAATATCAATGCTAAAAAAAAAATATTTTGAAACAACTATTATAGTCATATCACTTGATACGAAAAAATAATTGAGAATATTGTCGTATGACTAAAGAGAATAGGTATTGTACTCATGTAGTTGTATGACTTCAATATTATAGAGAATCGTGATACAATTATTTTAAGACATTGATAGTTATATTACAAATAATCATGAGTTGAAAGAGACATTTTTTTAATTATTTTGAGACAGGTAGAACCGAGAATCGAACCGGAACCGAACCGAAGCAAGCGGTTCAGATCCGGTTCTATACTTTAGGACCGTGGGTCGGTTCCGGTTCCAAAAGTTTGGAACCGAACATACATGGGTCGGTTCTTGGTTTTGGGTGGAACCGAACCGAACCGATCCGAGTTGCACCCCTAGCACCAACATTCATGGATGTTGTACCTTCTTTTCTGAACAATTTTTGAAGTATGTTCAGTAGAGAAGGCAGCAACATTCTTCCTATCTCTCTCAGCCAAGAGCTGACTAGCTGCTCTAGTATCATTGGTTCTTCTTGATTTTATCTGTTTGTCAGCAATAGGTGTCAGCTTGGTAGACGACAGGGTGTTGATGGCATCAGATATGTTCAAGTGAGAATTGATCATACTGGGGCTACTAGTCTGCTCTTTATCTGGAAAAGATTGAGAAAATGTTGCACCTTTATCCTTGCGAGTGGGGGCTGGGACACCAAATACAAATGGTCCATGATGGGCCATTTGAATTTCCTCATGGGGAGCCTTTAATGCACTCATCCCCATGCCCTTTCTTTTTCCATAGCTAGGAGCATTTTTATGACTAGTGGAGCTTCCATTCATCCAGTGACCATGGACACTGTCCTGATCATACCTATTTGAGGGAAGCACTACCTTCTGAAAGGTGGTATGAGGCTCTGCTTTAGTTTTGCCCCTTTCTCCATTCCCAGCATCTATTCCCCCTTCATTGTAACCCAATCCCCTCCTATTTCCATAGGAGGAGAAGGTGTCAATGATGGGTAGTACAGTTTTGGGCTTAGAGAATTGAGCCACCAAACATCTTTCCTTAAGAAGGTCATTCTTAAGTTTCTTGATAAGTTCTTCCCTTCGGCTTATTTCATCATAAAGCTTGTCTATGATTTTGTTGAGCTCATTTGGATCGGTGTACTTGCTGTAGGACATACTCAGTTTCCTATCCGATTCAACCTTAAAAGATCTGACAGATTCTATCTCCCTAGCTTGTTCCTTAACAAGCCTTTTGCTCTTTCTCAGAGCCTCCAAGAGATCACCAAACTGCTCTAATAGATCAGTATGATTCTTATTGTTGCAAGATGAGCAGTCTTCTGCATCATCTTCAGATGATGAACAATCACCTGATGCATCTTCTTAAATGAAAATGAAGCAGGTAGTAAAGGTGTGTGAGTGGTGCATACCTGATCATGATGTGGTTCATCATGATTTTCTTCATCTGATAGAGCCATCAACCCACAGACTTCCTTATCCTCAGAGTCACCGATCGTGAGAGTCAAGGGTGCTCTTATTCTTTCTCCTGCTCCAGGGCATTCTTCATCTTCTGATTCACTGTCTGAAGTGATCAGTGGTACTCTGATACATACCTCTTCATGAGAGGTTTCTTTTTCAAGATCTTCATCTGACCCTTCCATGAGGACTTCTAAGGAATCCCACATGTCCTTTGCTGTAGTGCAATGACTTAGCTTTTGGAGTGTTGGCAGATCTACTACACCAGCTAGAATATTTCTGGCTTCATTGTTCATGCTGCTTAGAAGAACCTCATATTGTATCATAGCTATTGAGGTACATGGTTCTTCTTGAACAATTAGAAACATTTTGGGATCCATTGCCTCCATGTAAATTCTTACTCTAACTTTCCAAAGGGAAAAGTTTTCTCTAAAGCACATAACTATTCTTGACTCCATAGCTATGCTACTTGGACACCCACTGACAGATCTGTTCAAGCTATTAAGCTTTATTTGAACAACCTCGCTTTGATACCACTTGTTGTTTATATGGTGTCTACTAGAGGGGGGGGGGGGTGAATAGGTTTTTCAAATTATGTTATCCCCTTTTAGGCGTTCTTGATTTTTGGTTAGTAGATCTGTAAAGTAAAACACAACACAGAAAAGTACACAAAGATGTATAGAGGTTCCTCAAGACCGGGTGTCTTGAGTAGTCCTCTTTCCCTCTGCGCCTGCCTAGCAGTGTGCTAGGCTCGGCAAACGCCGCCAAAAACTTTAGGCCCTCAAGCATTACAACACGAACCCGCAAGTCCCAACAACCTAGGCCCGCAAGCCCCTACTGCCGCCGAGCCCGCAAGCTCGACACTCAGGCCCTCAAGCCCTACAATACGGACCCGCCGCAAGTCCCAACAGCCTAGGCCCGCAAGCCCCTACTGCCCCCGAGCCCGCAAGCTCGACAAATCGCACCCGTAAGTGTACTGCCCTGACCCTCAAGCTTCACAGCTCTCCAGCCCGCAAGCTAGACGGTGTCGGACCCGCACGTCCACTGCCCTGGCCCTCAAGCCTCACAGCTCTCCAGCCCTCAAGCTAGACAAATAGGCCCGCAAGCCTTTACAAGAGATTACAGTAATAAGACTGTTACTTCTGCCGGATAAAGATTGACAACTTTAGCCTGTTGATGATTGGCTTCTTAAGGTTGAAGAAGATGCTTTTTGATCTGGAGATTCAGCACTGGATCTTCTTCAGCCTTCACTACTTTTTGCCTGGTGTTGATCGGCTACTTTTCAGTCGATGATGATGACTGCTTCTTCAAAGAGCACTTGATGCTTGCTCTCTACTTGATCTTCTTCTTCTCCGCCGAGAATACTGTTCTATTGAAGTGTAGCGACGAGATTCTTTCTTTTTCTTTTCCTTTCTCTTGTTTTTCGATCGATTGATTGATGCCGTGTTAGGGCAACCTCTTATCTCTTTTATAAGACTGCGAGGTCCCCAACGGTCTTCTGAAAAAGTTCCTTAAGTATCAGACGCTCCTTTCTTTAAGAGCACGCGCTGATTAGACAATCAGGCGGCGGCATTAAATGCTGACAGCGCGTCCGCAACATTTGAATCTGTCTCGACGATATTTCCATTGTTACGGTGACATGGAAACTATCTCGACGACGGAACTTTGTCGATCCCTTTGATCTTGGAAGATCTTCAACTCTTCTTGCTTCTGCTTCTGAAGCAGGTATCTCGACGATACGAGACATACTGGCGATTCTGCATATACGACGATATGCTATCTTTGACTGTGTCGTTGAGATCTTCTGTCTTGCTGTCTGTCATCGTAATCATGTTGTTCTCTCGACGACATGCCTTCTTTACGACGATGTTTGTTCTTTCTCGACAACAAGGCCACTTTGGTGAAGTCGACGATATCGCGTCTTCTCTGCGTTCGACGATCTTTCCCAGTCTCAGCGGTCGACGATCTTCCTTCTGAGTTCGACGATCTTGCTTCTGCGTTCGATGAACGCGCCAAGTCTCAGCGGTCGTCGATCTTCCTTCTAAGTTCGACGATCTTGCTTCTGCGTTCGACGAACGCGCCAATTCTCAGCGGTCGTCGATCTTCCTTCTGCGTTCGACGAACATGCCAATTCTCAGCGGTCGTCGATCTTCCTTCTGAGTTCGACGATCTTCCTTCTGCGTTCGACGAACACGCCAATTCTCAGCGGTCGTCGATCTTCCTTTTGAGATCGACGATCTTGATTCTTCTATCCCGTCTCAGCGTTCGACGAACACGCCAAATCTCAGCGGTCGTCGATCTTCCTTCTGCTTTCGACGAACTCCCTTCTGCGTTCGACGTATCTTGTTCTTCTTGACGATATATATAGTACTTTCAGGAATAGTTAAAGTACTTGACATTTGTTGATCTTTGCAAGCATGAGCTAGATGGAGCATTAAATACAGCTTGCACTTATCATTGAGCTGAGCACTTCTTCAAATCAGGAACATTGCTGGGCACTGTTCCCAACACTTAGGCACACACACACTTAAGCACACACACACACACTAAGGCGCACACACACACACATAGGCACACACACACACACACCCACACACACGTAGGCACACACACACTTAGGCGCGTGCACACACACACACATACACATACTTAGGCACACACTTACACACACACACACACTTAGGGGCACACACACACTCACTCACACTTAGGCACACTCACACACACACATAATCACACACACACACACACACACTTAGGCGCACACACACTTAGGCGCGCGCACACACACACACACATAGGCACACACACGCACACACACACACACACTTAGGCACACACACACACTTAGGCACACACACACACACACACTTAGGCACACACACACACATACACTTAGGCACACACATACATACACTTATGTACACACACACACACACACACACACTTAGGCACAAACACTTAGGCACCCACACACACTTAGGCGCGCACACACACACACACACACACTTAGTCACACACACACTTAGACACACACACACACACACTTAGGCATGCGCACACACACACACACATAGGTGCGTGCACACATACACACACACACATAAGCACACACACACATAAGCACACACACTTAGGCACACATACACACACAAACACACACAAACACACACACACACACACACACTTAGGCACACACACACACACATAGACACACACACACACATAAACACACACACACACATATGCACACACACTTAGGCACACACACACACACTTAGGAACACACACACACATACTTAGGCAAACACACTTAGGCCCCCCCCCCCCCCACACACACTTAGGCGCGCACACACACACACACACTTAGGCACACACACATACACTTAGGCACACACTTTGGCACACACACACTTAGGCACACACACGCTTAGGCACAGACACACTTAGACACACACTATTGAGAACTCTACCCACAATGTTCCAGATTTGGAGAAATCCCTAAGTCAATGATAAGTACTTTTGTATTTAATTTCTATCTGATGTGACATGAGCAGGATAGGACATCATACATCCTATATATAATGTTTGGAGATCAAGCACAATATCTCTAAGTACAATATTATCGTGTATGTGACACTCACACGACGATATCATTTTGATCACTCACGGGAGTGAGCAAAATAAGTCAGTTAACAATCAACTTGATAATAAGAAGAACGCGACAATATCGTCGTGACAACAAGCTTCACACGACGATATTGTTGTGAGAGCTCAAGGAAAGTCTGATAAGTTATTTATCGCCGTGTCAACAAGATTCACACGACAGTATCATTGAAAAGCTCAAGGAAGGTTTTCTAAGTCATTTATCGTCGTGACAACAAACTTCACACAACATTATTTCTTGATATGCCTAAAAGGCGGGATTTTAAATTGATAGAGATGACAAAAGTAGATGTCAAATCAATCACTTCTGAAAAGTGCTCTGAGACAAGCTGGCAGGAAAGATTATAGAAGATGCAGAAGAACCAGAGGATTAAGCAGCCACAATCTCACCCGGCGGCCTTCTCCTTCCGTTTCAAATGATTGAACATGCGACTTCCTCCTTCCGTCTCCACGACTTCCCAAAGGTAAGCCCTAACAAAGCCACAAATGATTGCTCATGCTGCCCAGCAAACCTGTACATTGCGCATCTTCCCATTTCCCATTTCAATTTTATATCTCTGCATCTTCCCATTTCTATGGATACAATGCGCGAGCTTCTCCTCCTCGCAGTAGAAAACTTCTCTTCCTCAAGTCTCCCACATCCCCTCTTACGTTACCATCAGCAGAAGAAGTCGACTGGGTTGCCTGAAGAAGGTGACTGCCAACATGATTTCATGAAGAACCAAGAGTATCATGTGAGTGCTCGTATTTTATCTCTTTCTCTAATCCCTTTCCTCCACCTGGAAAGACCGACGCAACCCAACTTTCTTTAGGGAAAATGACATAATTTCATATAGTTAGAACGCTTGTTCTTACCTTTTTTATCATAAGGCGGCTTAGCTTATATAAAATTCATGGTAATTTTTTTGTAAAATTGATGTCTACCACTGTAGTCTTCTAACAATCCTCACTGCAAGATTATCTGTGTTTCCTCAGCCCCTTTACATTTTTAATTTCAGATTGTGTCGATCTATTAGAGGAAGACCATCGACGATCGATGCAATGGCATTCCATCCTCAGTCTTTTGGAAAGGTGTGGTATGATATAGTTTTGTGTGATTGCATTTTTTTTTGGTATTTGTTTCTTTTGATTGAATCAACTACATTTTCCATGAGTCTGTGCTCTTCTCCTATGTGATACTCGTAGGCACCCTTTCCAATTTTTTTGCAAAGAAGAAAGCCTGACTCCATTCCATTACCTGAATTTATTAATTATTTATCCAGATCTACAAGTCCTGATTGTTTCCTCATTTTTATGCAACAATATGTTTTATCAAGAGATACATGTTTTGGTGGAGTCATATGTGACACCATCAAGTTATGTTCAACCTTTAATTCTCTTATTGTAATCATAATTTGACATTGTTTTATAGTTATACAGAACTATTTTATATTTAACAATGTCAGATGTGTTTTTTTTAGAGCACGGGAATTTAGTTCTAATCATCCATGCATAAATTTTGAACTGCTAATTATGAAGAAAACTCGTCTTCTACATAAATTAGTTCTTATGAACTATAATTTTCCTCTTATGCCTCACCATTTTCATTTGCTCTTGCTCCTATGGCATTGTCTTATGGCAACATGCATATACATTCTATATATTTGAAATACAATTACTTATGGTCTTGATTTATAGTTTTCCTTCTTACCACTTATCAGTTTGATGACATTGCTTTTATGTACTTGCTTTAATATTTAATGTATCAAGAGAGAGTGTTATCAAGGTAATATCCTGCCTTTTGGATGCAGGTTCTATTAATACCTAATTACTGGGACAATTTCAGAAAACCTGAATGTATGGCTTGGAAGTGAAATGCTGATTATTGTACTCATGCCCAAAAAAATAAGAAGCTTATGGACATAATTGGTTGCTCTTTCTTTTGCCTTCTGAGATCTGTAAGGAAAATTTCTATCTTTTAATCACAAGTTCGCCATTCCAGCTTTCATTTCCTAATCCCTTCCAAAATGTATAATGGTCCTTTCACTGCTGAATAATTTTTTAAAAAATTTACTTTATAGGTGAATAATTCTTTGTTTTCTCCATTCATTATCCATTTAGCTTATTTTTCTGCATGCTCCAAATGATGCTTTACATGGTAAGTTTTGTTGAAATAAAATAAGTTCTATTGAAATAAAAATGAGCGTGTACAATATTGTTTCAAGTATAAAAAATATGTTATTATTGAATCACCATGAAATTCAACGGTTGACTCCAGTACTACCAAGGAATTAATCACTAGGAACTAATTTCAATAGTTTAAGAATAATTTTTTAGTTGTAATGTAGTCAAGAGAGATTATATGCATTAGATGTCCTAACCAATAAGTCATGTCTTGTCCTTAAACGGGGAGGGTTCTAGTGGGACCTTGTGAGGCACTAGGGGAAAGAGCGCTAGGTTGAGCGACCTCTCTTGTGTGCATATGAGACTAATACCCCAACCTGCGACATGTGTGCAGCTCCTCATACCCATCCGTCACTTAGTACGGGGCTAATGTGTAGGCTTATAATCAAGGTATTATAATATAGGATAAACTTATATCATATATATTGATGCACTCTTTTTTATTACACTCTTCATGCATGCTTGGTTTGATTGAACATGCTTACCTTGTGTTTTGCATGTTTTATCATTTTGAGCTTTAATGATCTTATAAAACACAAGTATTTGAAAACCCAATAAGAAAAATTTAAAACCATTTTAAACAAACAAAAACATGCTTAAAGAGCCTTCTAATCTTCTTTATAATGTCTGAAATTTCTACCCTAAACCCTATATAATAACTCTAAATCAAAGAAAAAAAATTCAAAAATTCAAGAAATCATCTACTATTTTGGGGTTAAGAGTTAACGCCAGCATTAGGCTCCAATGCTAGCGTTAAAACTCAATGTCTGGCGTTAGCCTTCTATGCACCACTTTCAAGTTTTTTAATGTTGAAAAATCTCTGATATTCTCTCATGCATATTTTCATATATGTTTTAAACTTTTGAAAAAATTTATTTTCCTTCAACCTAAGGTTCTACCTTATTAAAAAATCTTCAAAAAATTTAAATAATCAAAATTTTTCAAAAACACGTTTTTTTGCTTTTGTTTTAATTTTTCAAAAATTTAGGCATATGTTTTTTTTTTCAAAATTCTTTCTCTTTTTTTCTTCTTTATTCAAAAATCCACAAAAATTCAAATAATCAAAAATCTTCAAAAATATGTTTTGTGATTTTTATTGTTCTTAAAATTTCAATATATAAATATGTATATGTGTGTGTGTGTGTGTGTGTGTGTGTGTGTGTGTGTGTGTGTGTTTGACTATAGGATTTCACATGAGCAAAAATCTTGTTATTTTCTTCAAAAAATGGTCAAAAGTGTTTAGGCATACTCTTAAAGATTCTCTTCAATGCTTAATTTTCATTTCAAGTTTCCTAAACATTATTTTCTCTTGTCATGCCTTGACCTTAATCTTATTATGTGCAATGAGATAGACTACAGAAAATTATGTAAGATTGTCTAGCATGCCTCTAAGTATGAGTAATGTTTTTATGTTAAATAATGATTCATTCACTCACTCTTTTGGTAATCTACATGTGATCATAATCTTAGTCTTGCATGATTGTGTAATGTAATAGTTTAACATGTTAAGTTGTATGTCTAAATTACCTACACCTTCTTTTCAAACATAAATTTCTTGCACGTAAAGAAGTGTGATTTCAAATTTTTGTTGTTTGCGAAAAACAAGTGAATTTAGACACTTTTGTCCTAAATAAAAAAATATATGAATAAAATGACAAAGATAACTCCATCAAACACTACTTAGCCTCCTGATAAGTCTTAATGATCATTGCGAGGTTGGTCACCTTGGAAAGAATTGTAAAATGTCTTGTGCAAACACATCTTTTTATCACTTCTATTTATACACTGGATCACTCAAAATAAAAAATATATCAAATGCTTATGTGATCCCCAAGCAATATTTCTCTCCCTGATAAGTCTTAATGAGCATTGTGTGGGAGAAACACCTTGGTATAGTAGTTGTACTCTTTTATGTGCTTTGAAATATAATTATAGAATTGATGTGTGGAAGTAATTCTAAGACTACACTCTTAATATTGTTTTACTACTTCATTACATATGTCAAGTGTTTTGATTATATCACTTATATACTCTTATCAAAACACTATTTGCACACATCATTATCTTTCATAAAGCTTCTACTCATGAGAATTGGATCATAATGCATATCTACATAATTCTCTAAAAAAGCTTAAGTAAAAGCACTAGATTGTAATGCATGATCTCTATAATGTTTTCATTACTTGGAATGTGAATTAGTTACATTTTAGCTATTATCTCTTTGAATATGTCAAATCATGCTTGCCTTTAGTTGTTGAAATTTTTTAAATGCTCCTTATATATGAAACTTCTAAACAAATTGTTTGCATTTTTTTTAAAATCAAAACTAAAAATCAAGAAACTTTCTCTAAAAATTAAAACAATTGTCATGGTTACTTTGTTTTCCGCACTATTGATTTGATCATGTATTTTTACCATGCTTATTTCAAGTCTTAACTTTGAGGTCCTTTCATCACTTGTGTTTTTAAAACTCTTTTTCATTTTTTTTCAACAAGAGGTAGACTTCCTTGGTAAAGTACAAGGGATTTTGTTTCATACACGCTTACCATATTTTTCTGCTGCATTAATCCTCTAACCTCGATCATGACTTCCTCTACTTTATAATAAAAATCTTAACCCTCTCTTGGTAGTTCCAACTTTCACCTATTTACCTTATTCTAGTCTTGTTTTGTTTCACTCCACCTACTTTTGCTAATAACAAAAGGGTGAGAATAAAATGATAAATCTTAATAATTGAGTAGGATTCACTAGATTAAGGGGGAGCATATATCTATTCTATGGGAGCATACACTAAGGGGGGCACTTAAATAGGTGGAGCACATATCTCTAAATCTAATATTTGTCATAAAAATCTCTAAATAGCATAGTGTCATATATCTTATAAAAACACATCATTTACCTTTTGAAATCCGATTTATCTTGATTGGATTTGTTATTATCAAATTGGGGAAATTGTTGAAACACAATTTTCTGCATCCCTTTGGTTTGAAAATAACAAATCCTACTTATATTTGATCTAGTTTGTCATTGTATTTTTAGTATGCATGATTGAACAAAGATGACACTAGGATGTTATATGTTGGTCTGGATTAGCTCAATGTGCTGAAAAGAAAGGATGTGGTCTAACGCCAGGAGTTAGAGCCAACACCGACATTGACCCTCGATCTCACCAGTAAGAAAATGGTATGAATGGAAGTTGTCGTTATTGCAGGTGTAGTTTGGGAATGATTTGGCCTAACACCAGCATTATCCTTAAAGCCAGCGTTAGCCTTAACGCCATCATTAGCCTTAACGCCAATGTTAGGGTTGGCTAAAATGAGATGTTTACATACATGCAATATCTCTTTTTTGGATTATGGATTTGAGCCATCAAAACATTTTTATGCAAAGTCAACGCCTGACGTTAGTCCTAACACCAACATTAGCTTCCTCTCCTATAAATAGGTGGCATTCATTCTATTCAATTGAAAAACTCAAGGAGCCCTATTCCAGTATAATGAATTCTCTATGAGGGCCGTATTTCTAGATAACAAAGGATCTCACATTCAACTTCAAGAGAAGGAATCAAAGGAGGCTTGGATCAGTGTTAACTCAATGCGAAGAGTGCACGCTTTGACTTCAACGATCTTCATCGATTGTTCGCCATCTCCTCCAGATTTCTTCATAGGGAGTTTTCAATTTGTCTTTCATATTTTGTAATACTTTTATCTTTGTGATCATTTCGTGAATTCACCGCGGTTGTTAGCGACTAGGTTTGTGTGTGGCTTAGGAGGAATTCGCCACAAGGAGACTTGGTTTAGGGCTTAGATCTAGGGGTGTTCGAGGCCTTTTTGTGGATAAAAAGACTAGAGCAGCTTGAGGCTGTATCTTGGGATAAATCGGCTAAAGCTAATTGGTTTTTAGGGAAAAGAGTCGGTATAAAAAACAAAAAGAGTTTTTCATATTCGCCTTCATTTCTAGCGTCATAGAAATCTGATTTTGTAATTAATTTTATAAATGATAATCATGTCTTTATTTGTTCAATAAAATTGATTTGGTTTTCAATTTCTAGCACTTTGCTTTTGATTCAATCTATTTCTAATAAAATATCAAAAAATTCCATTAAATTTTAAAGTTTTATAAAACCCTTATTCACCCCCCCCCCCCCCTCTAAGGGAGCCTTAAGATCTAACAAACTTTTGATCTTTCCTAGTCAACTTAGTGAGAGGAAGTGTAATCCTCAAAAAGTTCTCCACAAAGCGCCTATAGTAGCTGGCAGGTCTTAAGAAACTTCAGAC
Organism: Dactylorhiza incarnata; assembly: GCA_033032865.1. Lineage (NCBI taxonomy): Eukaryota > Viridiplantae > Streptophyta > Magnoliopsida > Asparagales > Orchidaceae > Dactylorhiza > Dactylorhiza incarnata. The sequence continues at coordinate 3,505,926 of JAWHQI010000027.1, read as the reverse complement.
TTTTGCCACATTTTTCAGCACAAGACACTCTGGGATTGCCACTATCTTCGACAGATCGACTGTGATTCCCTCACCACTAACCACATGACTAAGGAATGCCACTAACGGTAGCCAAAACTCAAATTTGGAGAACTTGGCGCATAGCTGACTCCTCCTCAATGTGCTCAAAACTGCGCGCAGATGCTCTGCATGTTCCTCTTCGGACTGAGAGTATACCAATATATCGTTGATGAAGACGATCACAAACTGGTCCAAGTACTCTCGAAATGTTCTATTCATCAAGTCTATAAATACCCATGGTGCATTGGAGAGACCGAATAACATAATTGTGAACTCGTTGTGCCTGAAACGGGTACTGAACGCCATTTTTGGAATATTACATTCCCTTATTCTCAGCTAGTAGTAGCCAAGCCTTAAGTCTAGTTTATAATGCACCGTCGACCCAACTAGTTGGTCAAATAAGACATCGATTCTCGGAATCAGATAACGGTTCTTCTTTGTTAACTTATTTAGTTCTCTATAATCAATGCATAGCCGCAAGCTCCCATCCTTCTTTTTCACAAAGAGGAATGGTGCACTATAAGGGGATAAACTTGGATGTACATAGCCTTGCTCTAGTAGTTCTTTCAAGTAAACTTTTAGTTTTGCCAATTTCTTTAGCGATATTCTGCACGGTGAGCATGACACCGACTTGGTACCTAGCACCAACTCAATGCAGAAATCAATCTCTCGTTGAGGCGGAGTCCCAGTTAGTTTGCTTGGAAATACATCAGCATACTCTGCCACTACCAGGACATCAAGTAAACTGGGCTTAGGCTCTAAAGACTCCAACAAAGTGAAGAACAACTTTGTGCCTTTCCTCACCACATTAACCACTTGGAGAGCAGAGATCGGGGTCTTGCTCGCTCCTCACATACCAGCAAATGTGGTCTCAGCTCCGGTGTTCTTTCCCAAAGTAATCTCCTTCATATTGCAATCTATGCATGCTCGCTGATTCGAGAGCCAGTCCATGCCAAAGATTACGTCAAATTCAGCAAGCGGTAGTAATGACGCTTCCAGGTCGAAATATTGATTCCCAATCCACACCTTTACACAGCTCCTCCTATCCACGCTTATTTGAGACCCATTGGGCGGAATTACCTCCAATACGTTATTTACCAAGGTAGATGACACTCTGATTCACACCACAAAGTCCTTAGACAGGAAGGAGTGCGATGCTCCAGTATCAAAAAGAGCTCTCTCGGATAGTTAAAAATTTGGACAAAGCCTAATTGCACATACAAAAAACGTATAGTCGCACATGAAATATAAATCACGCCAAGTTGTAAAAGCTAGATTATAATTCATACCTGTGAAAACATTGTTTCGTCGGATGGCTTCCTTGGATGGGTCAGAGGATGCTGGGAAGTAGAAGACTTTGCAGCTGTGCCTTTCTCACACATAAGTTGAACCTGTCGCACGAGCATAGTCCACTACTCGATTTTCTGCCTTCAGGGGACTCCTTCGACACACACGGGCCTTTTGTCCCACCTTTCCGCAAGTGAAACATGTTAAGGGACCCTGTGCAGTAGTTGCTCCCGATACATTAGAGGGAGTTGGTTCCACGAACCTAGACTTCCTCTTGTTCTTTCTAAACTCAGGCTTTGACTGAGAGGTCGATGCGTGAAACTCTGACTTCTTTGCATTAAGACATTCCGTGCGCTGCACCCTCTGCATATCCATTTCCAGAGACCTAGCAGTTTTTACCATAACATAAAAGCCAAATGCCATTGGGCCTGCTAGAAGCAGCCTCAACTCATCATGAAGTCCTTCGTAGCACTTATTCATCTTTGTCTCCTCATCTTCTACCAAGGATCCCACATAGCGACCCAGTCTGGTGAACTCATGCATGTAGTCATCTACAAAGCAATCACCATGTGTTAAACACAGAAACTGGTTTTGCAATGCAATGCGCTGGGCAGAGGGGATAAACCTATAGAGGAACAGTTCTGAGAATTCTGCCATCGAGACATCGGTAATCTCTCTACCACCGAACTTGTGCACTTATAGTTCCTCCCACCAAAGAAGTGCCTCTCCATCCAGAAGGAAGGTGGCTAAGGTGACCATCATAGCTTCTTCAGTTGTTGTCGCCTTTAAAGTTCTTTTTATTCTTGACAGCCAATCCTTTGCCTCTGTTGGGGATTCGGTCCCCGAGAAGGTTGGAGGATGGAATCTCAGAAAGTGCTTCAGTTGTTGGTCATGAGCTCATCCCACGACAACAGGCTCAACTAAATGTTCCACCCGATGCTCCACTACAGGTTCCACTACAATAACATGCACTGGAGCCACATCCGGAGTATGAGTAGTAGGTTGTGCAAGCCATTCTGGCTGAGTATTGATCATCACGAAGACCGCTTTGGCAACTAATCTAATCATTTCAGCAGAAAGAGTGGTCGTTGGCACCTCAGCGGACGCACTACTTTCGACAGTGTTACGGGGTTGAGACTACCTCACACCACTCCTAGTCACCTATAATCTTGTAACAGACAATTTAGTGGCTGAAAACATAGCAAACAAACTATCATAGAACGCTCAGGTTCCGCAAACAAGCAAGTTTTCATTCCTAAGTGGACATTTGATGAGTCCGATATTTATAGTATTTTTCGAACTCATCTGGGTTAGTTTTCACTCACTTGCACCCCACTTTTAGATCGTTATTTAAAATATTCCCCTTAAACACATTCCTTCATGAAGTGCACTGTTTTTTTTTCTGTTGGGGTGTGCAATTGTGCATTATGTTGTTGGGGGTAAGCACATGGTGCTCCCCATTTCTTTTTCTGTTATATTTATCTATATGCATGTGCTGGAGGAGTGCTCCAGGATGGTGATTGGCTGTGCAGGTGGGCAGACCTCCCTTGTTGCGCAAATCCTTCTTGTAGACATCGCATGGTCATGAACTTTCTTCACGCACGATCGTTGCGACCGTGCAATGCCTACAAAGACCAAAATCTTATTTCTGTCTCGTGCCCATGCGATTTGTTCTCGCACGGTCCTGACTGATCGTGCGAGGTATAAATCACATGAGTCATTGTTATCACTCTGAAAATGCACGGTCATGTGATGCCCTTCATGCACGGACAAACCCGTATGTGCGCGTTCTCTCCCTAAATATCACATTCTGTCAGGCCCTCGTGTGATTTCCTTCACGCACGGTCCCTATGGATTGTGCGCATGCAAAACACACGGGCACAGGCAATGTCTGAACTTGCGGTGCCGCGTGTATTTAATAATATTAGTGCACGCACGATCAAACACACGATCATACATTTGGTCGTGCAAAGCCATTCTGTCTGACTTTCTCTATTTAGGCTGCAGGATTTGCTCTATTCCGGATCGCTTCTCCATTCCGCATTTTTCTTCTGCTGCAAGCCCTAGGGGCGAGTTCGAGTTCCTCCTTCCACCTCCATCATTCAAGAGCTTCCAAGGAGAGGATTCCAGCTCTAAGCTCATCACCAAGTAAGGATAGCTTCACACCGGTGTAGATCGGGTTATGAGACAAAGAAAACCGGTACATTGGGAGGAAGTGACAGCCCTCCTCTACCACGAATATAGTTGTGGACCGAGCTAGGATGAGGATTGACAACCCGGTGATTCCTACCGTTAATCCCACCTAGGCTTCAGATGTGGTCGATTCCCTTGCTCTTTCTCCTCTTGACTTGATATTTGCGGTTAAAATCTCTATACTTTGTTGATGTGTACCATACCTTGATTTGTAATGTTCATTTCATTTTATGAAATTATCTAGTTTATATATGTGTATGAGGTGTGTCACCCTTCCATCACCATCATCCCCACTCCATTTCACAAGCCTACTCGCCAATTGCACTTGACTACTTGCCCATTCCACTTGCTCTCACTCCATTCGCAAGCCTTCTCATCCACTATGCAAGCTACTCTTCCACTACGTGAACCTACTCTTCCATTTCGCAAGCCTTCTCTTCCATTCCGCTTGACTACTCATCCATTACACGTGCCTACTTGTCCATCTGCCGAGCGAAGTAGTGCATAGCGTCCTGCATAATACCCCACATTGCGAAGAGGTGAGGGTGACCCGCATTATTAATTTAGGTTATTTTATTCTATTTTCCACAAACCAATTCAAACCTCTCGCAACCCATCCGACTGCAAGGACTTCAATTTCAAGTCTTTTCTCGAAAATTAGCTTCACCTTATTGTGTTCCTCTGAGATCGATACTTGGGGATCACTCCCATTTTATATTACTTATGCGATCAGTGCACTTGCTGAATTACGTATCAAGTTTTTGGCGACGTTGCCGAGGAACACAGTCGTGTGAGTTTGTAGAGAGGGAGCCTAGAGGTAGAAGTTCTTCCATTTGTAAATAGCATCCTTTTTGTTGTATTTCTTCGTATTCCTTTTTTTCTTATTTTAAGTATAGGTTGCCTTAGTAATTTTTTGTTGGTATAGTATTGTGCACATAGTGTTTTTTCTTATTGAATCCCTCCTTCTTGCACCATGTTCGTTGGTTTTAATGTTCGTTGCCGATGATGCGGTGATTATAACCATTGTAGTGATAAATGCCCTACTTGAGATGGTGGGCATAATTCTCGCACCCCAGTGTATGGAGCACCATTCTCTTATGATCCTTCATACTCCGTTCCCAAGTCTTATGGCCACTCATCCTCGTCGCATTTACCATTTTTGTCTTCCTCTCCGACCCCGCAAGGACCGAGGAGTAATGTAAAATGGTGCTTGTTTTGTCAAAGCACAGATCATGCTCTGACGAATTATGATGAGTATCTTCGCCAATTGGATGAGGATGATGAGACGGATATCCGGATCGTCCCAACTCCTAACTATGGTAGCACACCTTCTATATCTGGTTACGTATCTATGCTACCTTTATGTTTTGAAGGGAATGATGCAGACACATTTATCAGAGTTGTGGTGGATGTATGTTTTGACATAGCTGAGCCCATTTCCCCTTTGTATTTATCATTACCTGGGGATTCGATTCTTTGTGAGGAATATGTGCTTGATTTTTATCTAAGCATTGTTCCCCCCATTGTGCATACTACTACATTCATTTTGGCGACATTATTGAGGATGCTTCGCAGGATAAGGTAGGTGATTTGTGTGTTATGCCTATTCCTATGTAGGAGAATATTTTCCAAGGTGAAGAGGATTCTACCCCAGCGCCTGTGGAGGAAGTCCAAATCATGGAGGAGGCCATTGATGATCCTACTGAGCCCTGCAACATTGTCGATGATGCCGACAATATCCTCTTGCATCAACCTCATGGGAGTGAGACCGGGACCACTCCCCCGATTGCTGATTATTTAAGTTTTTCTTCTCGTTTATTTCCTGATCAGCTTTCCCTGTCTGAGCCTGTGCAGGTTGAGCTTCCACAGGTACTCCAGGAGGACTTGGAGCATTTTTCTCAAGTCAATGAAAATGAAGAGTGTATCCTCTTATGTGAGCAGGTTGATCCCTCCTCCATAGAGGAAGCCTCATTCATTGTCTTATCTTCAAGCCGCCTCCCTGAAGACGACGTCTTGCTGGGCAAGGATATTTTTGGTGAGATGAGTGAGGATTCCTTCTCCTCCTCTTATATTCTCTTCCCTCTACCTGTGAGGAGTGGGTATTATTATTTAGGTAGAGGGGTAACTATTTTATCACCATATCGGTACCCATTACCGACACGGATATTAGGCTTGTTCCTTGTACATTTCTCTTTTCATACTTCTATCAGCTAGAACCTTCTATTTTCTGAATAAGTCGTGTTGGGAGGACAATGACCCTAATAGTTATCTTACTTTTTCATGCATTTTCATCTTATCTAGTTTGGTTTAGTTAGTTATTTTTCATTTTAGTTTGTCTATTTTCTTTTGTTTTTGCGGAGCTCACCCATGCAGGTTCTTTTTCTGGATGGCGGATGTTGTGACTTTGTCTTGGTTTACATGCCAATCTTATGGTATGCTCACTTCTGAGCATTGAGTACTCTCTTCCCTTAGCTTTTATTTTATTCTTTATTATTATATCTTGTTTTGGAATGTTTCGATTAAGTCTGGGGGAGAGTTGATATATTTGTTACCCACTGCACGCACTCAATGTCAATGCACGCTAAAAGTATTTTTTTTTTCATTTATTTAGTATTGTTCATTTCATTTGCACAAACAACACCCACTTGAGCGTGTGCTTAACCATTAGCTTGTCGCGAGTTGAACTCATTTATTTTGTATGATTTGAGAAATTTATTGTGCTGCCTTAGGATTGTGAGGCAAAGTAAAATATTGACTCATGTAGTGCTCCTAGTCGAGTTCTCACATCTCGCGTAGAAATTCAAGTAGATTCAATTTCTCTTTATTTTGTGTAAGTATGTATTAGGAGTAGACGGTGCACACACCCATGTTTTCAAGTTCAAGTCAGGGGGTGTGGTGCACCCACGCATTTTTGTTGCGGCGTAGATAGCTTATTTTTCTTTAGCTCATTTGGGTTAGGTGCGTGGAGCCCCCTTGTTTATCTTTGTATACCCCTACCATAACCCAAGCCCCATTTCTAACCTAAAGTCCTACTGATACACGCGTTGAACCAAACTAGTGTCGTGGAGAGAGTGTGAACGAGTGAGCTTATGGTCACTGACATTGATGGATTTCTTTGGAGGTTGTCCTGAGCACCGATCTTTGGCAATGGTCACCTCAGCAATCTGTTTACTTTCTCCTTATACGTGATCGAAAGATTCACCGTGATTCTATTTTGGAGTAATAATAATATATAGATGCACTCTTAGAAAGTTATAAACTATTTTGCATAATTAAAAATTTCTTCTATTGTATTTCTATGCGTGTGAGCATACGACTTCGCATGGTACTCCACCTCTACAATTTGTATGCCAGCTATCATTTTTCTCATCCACATAAGGGATGGTTTACTCGGGACGAGCAAATGGTTAAGTCTGGGGGTATGATGAGTCCAATTTTTATAGTGATTTTCAGACTCATCCGGGCTAGTTTTCACTCACTTGCACCCCACTTTTAGATCGTTATTGATAATATTCCACTTGAACACATTCCTTCACGAAGTGCACTGTTTTGGTCCGTTGTGGTGTGGAATTGCGCATTATGCTGTTGGGGGTAAGCACATGGTGCTCCCCATTTCTTTTTCTGTTATATTTATCTATTTGCATGTGATGGAGGAGTGCTCCAGGTTGGTGATTGGCTGTGCAAGTGGGCAGATCTCCCTTGTTGCCCAATTCCTTCCTGTTGACATCGCACGTTCGTGCGTTTTCTTCACGCACGATTGTTGTGACCATGCGATGCCTACAGATCCCAAAATCTGGTTTCTATCTCGTGCCTGTGCGATTTATTCTCGCACGGTCTTGACTGATTGTGTGAGGTATAAATCACATGAGTCGATGCTATCACTATGTAAATGCATGGTCGTGCGATGTCCTTCACGCACAGACAAACCAGCTCGTGCGCGTTCTCTCCCTAAATATCACTTTTCTACCAGGCCCTCATGTGATTTCCTTCATGCACGGTCCCTATAGACTGTGCGCATGCAAAACACACGGACATGAGCAATGTCTGAACTTGTGGCACCGCGTGCATTTAATAATATTTGTTCGCGAACGATCAAATGCTCGATCATGAATTTGGTCGTCCGAGGCCATTCTGTCTGACTTTTTCTATTTAAGTCGCGGGATTTGCTCTATTCGGGATCACTTCTCCAGTTTGCATTTTTCTTCCGCTGTAAGCCTTAGGGGGTGAGTTCGAGTTCCTCCTTCTGCCTCCATCATCCAAGAGCTTCCAAGGAGTGGATTCTATCCCTAAGCTCATCACCAAGCAAGGAGAGCTTCGCACCAGAGTAGATCGGGTCGTGATATGAAGACGATGGGTCCATTAGAAGGAAGTGACATCCCCCATCTACCCCAGACATAGTTGCAGACCAAGCTAGGATGCGGATTGACATCCCGACGATTCCTACCATGAATCCCAATGAGGCTTTGGATGTGGTCGATTCCCTTGCTCTTTCTCCTCTTGATTTGATATTTGTGGCTAGATTCTCTATATTTTGAAGATGTGCACCAAAAACCTTGATTTCTAATGTTTATTTCATTTTTATGACATTATCTAGTTTATATGTGTGTATGAGGTGTGCCACCCTTCCATCACCATCATCCCCACTCCATTTCGCAAGCCTACTTGCCAATTCCGCTTGACTACTCACCCATTTCACTTGCTCTCACTCCATTCGCAAGCCTTCTCGTCCACTACGCAAGCCTACTCTTTCATTACGTGAGCCTACTCTTCCATTCCGCAAGCCTTCTCTTCCATTCCGCTTGACTACTCGTCCATTACGAGTGCTTACTCGTCCATCCACTGAGCGAAGCAGTGCATAGCGACCTGCATAATACCCCACATTATGAAGCGGTGTCGATGACCCGCATTGTTAATTTAGGTTATTTTATTCTAATTTCCACAAACCTCTCGCAACCCATCCGACCGAAAGGACTTCAATCTCAAGTCTTTCCTCAAAAATTAACTCCATCTTACTGTGTTCCTCTGAGATTGATACTTGGGGATCAATCCCATTTTATATTACTTATACGACCAGTGCACTTGCTGAATCATGCATCAACATTCTTATTAGTTTTATTGTTGTAGGTGAATGCACAGCATGTGCACACCACCCCTTAAAAAGGAATTCGACCTCGAATTCTCTAAATTACGGATCGACTCCTAAAGTATGATACCAAATTGTAACACCATGTCAATACAAATAATAAAAAATAAGTCCGGCTGAGACCCCACACCATATTGAACACACTAGCTATGCATTAATAAGATGATAAATAGAAAAAAGTACACGATAGTATAAACAAAGCGGAAGCGGAATCTTTCAATAAACATTAATTTCAGAATGTCCACCTGCTCAGAAATGTCAAGTAAAGAGTTATGGCCTTAAGGCCTACATTCAAAAAATGAAACTAAATCAAAGTATACATCGACGCGCAGGTCGGAAATACATGGAAAGCAGTAAAAGTAGGTTTCCCTTCAAGGGACAACTCAGCAGTGGGTTTCAGCCTGCAATTTCCCGCTCGGCTCACCAGCACCTGCACCATCCATAAATAAGAGGTAAACAAGGGCCAGTATGAGCTGAACACAAACTGCGTAATGATCCCAACCCCCCGACCATTATAGCTGGCTCAGGGGCGGGGCACCGCTAACCTGCAAGCAAGTTGTGTCTGTAACATGTAATATAATAAAGAAAGTGCATCTACTCTACACAAGGTGAGGTTTCAAGCACAATCATTCTTCTAGCTAGGTTAATCATCAAAGAAAGGGGAACCTAGCTATGCACATGATGTTGGTTGGGTTCACCCAGAGGATCCCCACAACCGCCTAAGCAACTGCATGAGACTATCATAACATCAATTCATCGCAACACAAATATGGGTACTTACGACCACACATTTCATGCACATAAGGCATTCCTCCAAAGTACTCCTTCGCGAGTACCAACACCACCCTAAGTTATACAACCTTAGGTGAGAAAAGAGCTTTTGGATGGTCTAGGTGAACTCCTTACATGGCCTCTCCCATGATCGTACGACTAATAAGAGGTTAAGACCTCTCACCGATCTGCATGGAAATAGGTTTGGTTCAGCTTTGCCTGTGCTCTAGTCATCGTGATCCATCTGCACGACACGGGTATGGATTTGCCTCAGCCCGTAAGGGTTTAACACATACAAGTGCTACTCAAAAGATAAGTAACACACATAATCCTTACAAGAGGACATAGGCTTCGCGAACATAACCAATGAAGGAGGTACAAGACAACTCCACTTCAAAACTTATGGTGAAGGTCTGCGTTCAACCACAACCCAAGCATTGGGCTTCCGTTGGGCTCTCCAAAAGCCATCTAAAACTCAAGTCCCACATTTTAAAATTACATATCTCATGGATTCATTCTCCAACACACATTCTAGGCTTAACCTATATGCAACGTTACAAATCATGCATCACTGATCTGGGCTAACGACCACTGATAGGCTTTACACAAAATTCCTAAATCCATATGACTACCATATTTCTACATGCAATATATGCCAGGGACGGGCACAATCGATCCTGAGTACCAAAGAACTAAAGGGAGTCCTATACTTCACTAATTAGTGAGAGAGACAACCCTACGCAAGCAAAGAAAAGAGATGAAAGGACCAAAACACATCCTATGACCGGGATGAAGGATCATTACCCTTGTCGGTCTCTTTGGCGCCATGAGAATCCAAGATCTTAGTATGATAGAAAGAACCTCACCGGGCTACTCTCAGTGGATATGGAAATGGTTCTCGATTTGGAGCTCTGGAGCTCCAGTAATGGCTGAAAAAGTCCTTCTCGTCTTCCATGTTTTTCTTCTGTCTTGAGCTAGGAGATAGAGAGAGTCAACTGAAAAAGTGTCCTAATCTTTTTCTCCATGTGCCTTTATATAGCACGAACCAAGACCCCCAACATTAGGTTTAATGCCAACGTGAAAATAGATGACTGTTGTCTGTCAAAACGAACCAGACAAAAAGATGTCTGTGACTGTATTGTTAAGTCACTCGAAGGCACAGGTTTGTCTGTGTCGTCTTGTCATCTCGTCTAAGGCCATGTCATCGAGTAGTCTCAACGACATGCCTTTCTCGGCTATGTCGTCGAGTCCACTCGACAACACAGAGCTTGTGTCGTCGAGTGCTCTCGATGACACTCCTCTTCTGGCTATGTCATCGAGACCACTCGACGACACACAATAGAGAACTTCCTGAAAGCCCATTAACTTAGATTTTCCCCATTTTGGGGAAATGGGGTGTTACAGGAAAGGTGGTGGATGTTTTCATCCAAATTTCAGGATGGAGCAGCCAACACAACCGTTACTATTGCCTCCACCACAGCAGGGTCAAGCACCTCAGCAACCAAGAGAGCCCTTTTATGGGGTTTCTTATTATTGTCACCAGTCGGGCCATATTTAGATCTACCTCCCAAATGAACCCATGGCTCCTCCAGCAGCACAGCGAGGACAAGGACGATGTAGAGGATGAGGACAACAGGGTGGGAACCCTAGACCTGCTCTAGAGTAGGTATATGCATTGGATTTACCTCAAGAGCGGGACCCACGGGAATTCATCGCAAGTGCCCATGCATCTTATTTCCATCTTTCATAATTGATATACTTTAGTATGTTTAACAAAATATTTGGAGAATCCCACCTTTAAGTACGCATAACTTAAAACCCCAGGTACCGTGATCATTAGCGGTAAGCCTGCACATACTCTCTTTGATATGGGTGCCACTCATTCATTCATTTTAGAGGATTTCATGGTGGATCTAGATGGGGTGCAACATTTTACGGGAGTTACCAGGAGGGTACGCCTTTCGGATGGCTCAGAGTTAATATCTTCCACCAAGTGCAGCATGGAAGTATATTATCAGCGAAAAGCTATTCGATGCACCTGCAACCATATTGTGAATGCCAGACTTGGATCTGATTTTGGGCATGACATAGTTGTACTGGCATCATGCGAAGATAGATTGCATGGCAAAGCGGATCACTCTGAGACATGGGGATTCCAAGATCATTTTTCAATGTATTAGACCCATATTTTCGAATCCAATTATCTTCCATTCAGGTCATCAAGGCCCATAAGTAGGGAGACGAGGTTTATATGGTCTGAATTGAGATGAAGGAGACAGAGATCAGCATTTCTGACTTACTGATGGTTCAGGACTTTTCTGATGTCTTTTCGGACAAGCTGCCCGGACTACCCCGCATCAAGAGGTGGATTTCCGGATCAAATTGATATCGGGATCTAGGCCCGTCTCTCTGGCCCCATATAGGATGGCACCAAAGGAGCTTACACAGTTCTAGACGCAGCTTTAGAAGTTAGTAGATTCGAGGTTCATCTGCCCCAGTTCATCACCTTGGGGAGACCTAGTTCTATTCTTAAAGAAGAAGGATGGTTCGCTATGTCAATGTATAGATTACCGGGAGCTCAACCGGTTGACGGTCCAGAATACTTATCCACTGCCTAGGATTGACGAGCTCTTTGATCAGCTTGAGGGAGAGTACTAGTTCTCAAAACCTGATTCGCGCTCGTATTATTATCAACTGTAGATCTAGGAGGAGGACATCCCGAAGACCGCCTTCAGTTCGAGATATGGTCTATATAAGTTTACTGTCATGTCATTCGGACTCACGAATGCCCATGTCACATTCATGAGCTTGATGGATAGAGTGTTCAAACCATACCTGGACATTTTTGTGATAGTATTTATTGATGATATTCTTGTCTACTCAAGGACCGAGGAGAATCATGCACTTCACTTGGCACTTGTTAAGGGGAAGTTGAGGGAGCACAACTTGTTTGCAAAGTTTAGTAAGCGTCAGTTCTAGCTCCGGGAGGTCGCTTTTCCTGGGCCATGTCATCAGTGGGGCAGGTTTAGCAGTGAACCCTGCCAAGGTGTGAGGAGTAAGGGAATGGCATCCTTTGAAGTCGGCAACGAATGTACGTAGTTTCTTAGGAGTAAGGGAATGGCATCCTTTGAAGTAAGGGAAGGAAGGATTTCATATTTATACAGATGCCTCATACCAAGGTATGGGAGCAGTACTGATACAGCATAGACATGCAATTTCTTATGCTTCTAGGCAGCTAAAGAAGCACGCCATGAACTATCTGGTGCATGACTTGGAGTTGAGGGCAGTGGTCTTCACCTTGAAGATCTGGAGGCATTATTTATATGGCATCCACTGCAAGATATTTCCAGATCATAAGAACCCCAAGTATATACACACACAGAAAGATCTGAATCTTAGGCAGTGGCGGTGGATTGTGTTCTTATGTGATTATGATTTTACATTGAATTATCACCCAGGGAAGGAAAACTCGGTGGCCGATGTGTTAAGCAGGAGGGCACCCGCATCCAGCCCAAAGTCCTGATTGATGGCCATGGAGTTGGATAAGATGTTCGAAGATATGCAGATTAAGGTCGTATCTAGAGCTTATGCGGAGGTTTATGCTAAGTACGTGGCCACCATGATTATAGTGTGCGGCATACATGATCGCATTTGGGTAGAGCAGAAGAAGGATGCTGCCCTGGACCTTGTATTCCGAGCAGTGGAGGCAGGTGTTGGGAAAAACTCCTTGGATTTAACTTAACAAATTATCTAAAGTGATTTTAACTCTTAGGTTTTAATTACCCATTGTATAGTGAGGGTAATTTGGTCATTAGATGTCTTAGGATATCACACACAACTTGAAGTGTAAAGAATAGAGCAAGACAAGCACAAACTTGGTTGAGTTAACAATTGCGTCGAATGGTATTCGATGCAACTTCGACTTCATATCGACGTAACTTAGACTAGAAGTCCAAGCAACTCAACCTCTCTGTCGAAGCAGATCAAGTCAACGCTACGTCGAAAGGATATCGACGTAAATAAAGGAGGATGTCGAAGCTGTCTTTAAAGTCAACATATCTGTGACTTCAACTCAACGCAAAAGGAAGAATCTATCGAAGCCATCTAAAGTCGACGCAACGTCGACTACAATTCGACGCAGATGATAAAGTTCAGAGAAAAGCCTTCAACTCGACGGCTACGTCGATATGTAATCGACGTAACATCGATAGCTGAGTTTAACCAGAGCTTGAAGGAATTCGAAGTTGCTTTTACAAGAACTCAAAGGTGCGTCGATAAGAGAGAAAGAGAAATCGACGCAACGTCAAATACAGTCTGAAAAGGAAACCTTTCCAGCTGTCTTTTTGAAACTCTCTCTCAAGGCCCACAGTATTGAAGACTGTTCTACAATAGCTCATTTATTGCCTAGAATAGAAAGAAGCAATAAAGAAGACAACAAAAGCTTTCTTGGAAAGGATCAAGACAGTTGGCAGACGGGTCGTGAACTAATGAGGGAAGAAAGAGAAATTGACCAGGCCAATACCTTTTCAGCACACTCAAAAAGAGGAAAGGAATTCAAATTAAAGGAGGGACAATAAATAAGAAGATTAGAGAAAATAAATTAGGGCATTCATAACAATTTTCTGTTGTTGTCGATCGGGGCTTCCTTCTTCTTCTTCTTCCTCCTAGAACCCTAAAAGACAGTGAATCAAGAACTAACTGCTCTCTCTCAGATCAGATAAACAAAGGGCTGCTTCTCATCAATATCATACATCAGCCAGATTTCAATAGAAGAAAGCAGATAGGATCTTAAGTTTATAACCCCTGCAAATCATCTCTATCAAAAGCAGGGGTTCATCATTTGCAGATCCAGAAAAGAGAAAACTGAAGCAGAAGGCTTCATCAGAATTCTTCTCACTACTTCTTCCTCCTTCTCCCCCTTCTTTTCACCTGTAAAAGAGTTCTTAGAATCCCTCTTTCAAAGGATTCAGTGGTTCAAGATCTCCTTATCAAAAGATCTGTGGTTCAAGATCTCCTTATCAAAAGATCTGTGGTTCAAGATCTCCTTATCAAAAGATCTTTGGTTCTAAGAGTCTCCTTATCAAAAGACTCAGGCATAGGTGGTGTATTCCTACCAGGTGGTAGAAGAGAGGAGTACCCACATTTTGGGGAACCTCTATAAATTCCTTGTGTTTATGATGTGCTTTTCTGTGTTGTCCCATTTACTTTCTTAGCATTTACTTTCAGCAATATTTATTCTTCCTGTGTTTTGTTTGTGAGCATAATTCCTTAATAAGTTTTATTGACTGCACTGTTAGGATAAAAATAATTTTAAATCTCTAATCACCCCCCCACCTCTAGAGGATTCTCAGAGGCACATTGTGCACTTTCAACAGATTCTGCTGAGTGGTATACACTGTAGGAGGATCTCGTTCATTACCACGGCCGACTATATATACCCACAGGAGGGGGTATCCGGGAAGATATACTGAGAGACTCTCACTGCAATAAATATTCGGTGCATCCCGGGATCGTCAAGATGTATATTGATCTGTAGAAGATGATGTTTTGGCTAGGAATGAAGAGGGATGTCACTCATTTTGTCATGCACTGTGAGGCATGCTAGAAGTGAAGGAAGAGTGTAAGAGCCCCAATGGTTTGTTGCAGTCATTGCCCATTCCCGAGTGGGAGTTTGAGGACATATCGATGGATTTTGTTCACGGTCTATCCCGCTCCTGTTCTGGGAGTGACTCTGTCTAGGTGATTGTAGACTGGTTGACGAAGGTTGTCAGGTTCATTCCAATCAGGAAGGATACACATGTCGATCTTTTGGTGCGCCTCTTCATGGAGTAGTTTGCTCGATATCACGGGGTTCCCAAAACCATCATTTCAGACCATGATGGTCGTTTCACCTCCAGGGAGTGGAGGGCAGTGCATGTGTATTTGGGTTCTCATTTGGCTTTCAGCACAGAACGACGTCCAGTCGGAGAGGACTATCCGGACAATGGAGGACCTATTGCAGCTATGCATTTTGGATCAGGGAGAGACTTCTACCCTTGGTAGAGTTCTCCTACAACAATAGCCATCAGGCAAGCATCGGCATGACCCCCATAGGAGGCATTATATGGTAGGAGGTGCGGGATGCCTCTATTTTAGATCTAGGATAAGGATCCAAAGGCACTAGGGGTGGAATTCATTGATGACACAGGTGTGGAAATTCGACTGATTCGGGATTGTATGCTTGTGGCTCAGAGCCAACAAGCAAAGTACTAAGATACTAGACAATGGATGGTGGAGTTTCAGGTTGGAGATAAAGTTTTCTTGAAAGTTAGATCAATCCATGGTGTGTCCCGTATCCGAAGGAGGGAGAAGCTCATCCCTCGATATATGGGGCCATATACAATCTTGGAGCGGATTGGCCCCTTGGTGTATAGGCTGGAGCTACCACCAGAATTGGAAAACCTGCACGACGTCTTCCATGTGTCCTCCCTGTGAAGAGCATTGCTTCACCCCGACCCGTATGTTGTGACCACATCTAGCCTTGTTGCATCTAATTGATCCGTTCAGCTAGAGGCGTACGGATAATGGATACCAAGACCCGAGTGCTGAAACGAAAGAGTGTTCCCTTGGTAAAGGTCATGTGGTCCAACCATGGGAAAGAGTATACACTTGGGAGCCTATGGACATCATGTAGTAGTGCTATCCGGGATTATTTTCCACGGGTATAACCTAAACTAGTTTATCATACCTTGTATTTTAATACCCGTAGCTCCAAACCAAAATTTTGGGGATGAAATTATTTTTTTGTTTATTGGATTTGTAACATCCCAATTCAAACTAGACCCCTCGAGTGACATGTGTCACTTTGAGTTGCTTAGACTAGGTAGTGGTCCTGAGATCCTAAGGTAACCATGAATGTGTCATGATCAATAAGAGTGGGTGTAATACCCCACTCTCTAAAGTTAGGAATCAAAAAGGAAAAAATTGGAAGCGAAAGGCTAACGCCCGACGGTAGCTTGACATCGAGAAGGGTACCTTGTCGTCGATAAGGAGTTAGATTCTCGATGATATCATGTCATCGAGAATAGAGCTAACGTCGGCAGTAGGTGTACTGCCAGCAGTAGCTTTGCCGTAGAGAAGGGTTACCTTGTCATCGAGAAGGGGTTAGCTTCTCGACGATATCGTGTCGTCGAAAAGAGAGATAATGTGCAATTTTCCATAGATCTTGGAGTGAGCAGGAATTGCACAACTAAGTTACAACCAACAACCAGAAGCACATGAAGCAAAGCAATCTTTATTGATAACAGCAGGAATCTTCATTACAAAGCAAGGTATACATGGCGAGACATGATTTCGCCAGTACACAAAACCAAAAGGAAAAATATAATGCTGAAGAAAGATAACTGGCGGTCTGAACACAGAAGCCGCCTGACCGCCCGGCCTAGATGTTCGCGTGACTAGAAAACGAGACCGCGCGAACAGATTGTCGACGACTTGAACAACACCACTGAAGCTCCGCGACCTCCCGAACTCCACTGATTCTCCCGAACTCCAGCAACCCACACTGCAAGCCGCAAGACCGCCCGGACACTTTAGAACAAGAGGTGACCGCTGCTATCTGCACAATCCACAGAAGCTGCACAAAGGAAATTCAATCAGCAAACCGAGCGGTCACAAAAAAGAGACCGCAAGTTCTAGGCACGAGTTCAGCTTACACTTGGTGCGATGAATTTGCTGCTACAGTGACACCTATTTACAGGTGTGGGACCAGATCCAGTCACCACCCTATGAGATAGAGTCAACGCCCTGACTGCGCGAACAAGATCGGTCTACCCGCGTGGTCAGAAGATTGCTCTGCGCTTCGTGAGCTCGCCGACTTCAATCCTAACCAGGAGATCGCCACTCCTCCAAGAAGCCGCGTGATCATGACATCCCGCATGGTCATGACGCCCACCACCAATGTTCGTATATACGAGACCTCCTCCAGAGACCGTGAACACAAAAGGGAGACCACGCGACTAAGAGAACCTTAGTCGGTGCGCACCATCAAGAACCCGGACAGTCACCAGACCGGACTACCGGATACCAGAACAACAACCCTGTGCGGCTAACAGCTTAACCCGCACAGTACAGAAAACAGCTCGCCATGCAGTCACACAAACCAGACCGCGCGGCCTCACCTCGGCAGCCTTGGACAGAGAGAACGGCGGTCAGGCCGAATAAACTGCGGCTAGACCGAATAGGTCAGACCGCAGAGGAGACCGCAAGATCGTGCAGATAGACCAGACCGGGCGATAACCTCCCAGACCGCCTGCTCCACACATCAACATACTGCGGCCAGACCGCGCGACCACTTCCCAGACCACGCGACCTCTTCACAGACCGCCAACTTCACACTTCAACATTTTCAACACTCCCCCTTGAAGTGGGAAGTTGAAAACAGCCCAAGTAAACTCCTCAGCCGAGTGAACGACCCCTTCGCCAGCAACTTTGTGAATATGTCAGCAACATTATCCATACTCCGAACATGCTCGACCGAAAGAGACCCCTCCAGCACCTTCTCACGAATGAAATGATGCTCGATCTCGATATGTTTGGTCCTCGCGTGACACACTGGATTAGTAACCAGTTTGAGTGCACTCTCATTGTCGCCGCGGAGCAGAGTTGGACCCCGAATCTCCTTATGGATGTCTCCCACCAACCTCCTAAGCCAGATGGCTTCTTGAGCTGCCAAGGCCGAAGCCTTGTATTCCGCTTCTGTGGTAGAGACAGACACGGAATCCTGCTTCTTGTTGCACCATGATATAGCCGTAGGGCCCGTCATGAAGACGAATCCAGACGTCGACTTCCGATCATCCAAATCTCCCCCATAATCAGCATCCATGTACCCATGCACCTCGAAGCCCGCATCCCTCCTGTATAGGAGACCCATATCTGAAGTCGCCTTGACATACTTCAAAATATTCTTGGCCGCTAGTAGATGAGGCATCCGTGGTTCCGCCATATAACGACTCACCCTGCCAACTGCATACGAAATATCTGGCCTAGTGATTGTCAGATAAATCAAGCTCCCAACCAGAGCTCGGAACACAATCGGATCTTCCAAAATTCTCCCCTCAACCTTCTGAAGCTTCATGGCCTTCTCCAGAGGTGTAGAAATGCATTTCCCTTTCTTCATGCCGAATCGCTCCATGATTCCCTCCGTATATCCAGCCTGGGACACCAGCACTCCACTTTCCTTCCTCTGCACTTCGAGTCCAAGGAAATGGTGGAGTTCACCCAAGTCCTTCATCTCAAATCTGATAGATAGCTCAGCCTGAAGCTTTGCTACCTCTTCCTTTGAATTCCCCGTCACGATCATATCCTCGACGTAAAGCAGCACGATGACTTGAAGCTTCCCGTTCTTCTTGACAAACAAGCTTGAGTCAGAGTCTGAAGCACTGAATCCACAGAATAGGAGATATTCTGCAATCTTCTCGTACCACGCCCTCGGCGCTTGCTTCAACCCATACAGGGCCTTCTTCAGCTTACAGACATAGTCTGGAAAATCTTCAGATACGAAGCCTGGCGGCTGGATCATGAAGATATCCTTGTCAATATCACCGTACAAGAAAGCATTCTTAACGTCGAGTTGCCAAATCTCCCACCCAAAAAATGCCGCCAAGGCAATAATGAACCGAACTGAAGTCATCTTCGCCACCGGACTAAATGTCTCTTCATAATCTTCACCGTATTGCTGCGAGAATCCACGAGCCACAAGACGAGCCTTGTAATGCTCGATACTGCCGTCTGCCTTTTTCTTGAGCTTATAGACCCATTTGCATGTCACATGGGTGATACCCTTGGGCCTGGGCACCAGAGACCAAGTCTCATTCTTCTCAAGAGCTGCCAACTCTTCTTCCATAGCAATGTCCCACTGTTTCACGCCTTTGGCCTTCTCAAAGCTCGACGGCTCCCGCTCATCCAGGGGGCCAGCAAAGAAATATGAGACAAAGCTCACCATGTTTCCTCCTGTATAGCGATCAGGGGCAATGATCGTTTGCTTCTATCTCCTCAACACCTTCTCCTGTCTCGCATCATCCTCAGCTGCTTCTTCCCTAGCTCCCCTTCCAGACGTACTAGGAGCATCGCTCCCCCTACTTCCTGATCCAGAAGCCTCCGTCTCAGAGCTAGAAATGGATGGACCACCTGGTGATAAAGGCAGCTCCACCTGAAGATTTTCCGCAGCTCTCTCCGGCTCCTCCACCCTGCTTTCGGGTAACTCAACACCAGAACTTCCCTTGTACGATGTCACCTCATCAAACATGACGTCGTGAGATACAACAAATCTTCGCCCTTCTTCTGATCATCATATCCCACGAAGACTAGCTTCCTTGCTTTTGCATCTAGCTTCTTCCGAAGCGCATCTGGAACGTGCACATAGAGGGTGGAACCAAACACCCGAAGGTGTTCCACGCTTGGCTTTTCTTTGAACATCATCTCATGCGGGGTCAACATGTTGATGGGACTGAGAGGCATCTTATTGATGATGTAGGCGGCACAAGACATTCCCTCCGCCCAGAAGGACCTTGGGATACTCTTGGCATGCAGCCAACACTTGCAGGTCTCCATCAGATGACTGACCTTTTGCTCTGCAACTCCATTTTGTTGTGGAGTATGCGCACAAGTAAGCTCCCTCCGGATGCCCGCCTTCCTGCAAAAACTAGAGAGCTCACCAGAGGTGAACTCCCCCCCCCCCCCCCATTATCAGTTCTCAGCTTCTTTACCCGCAGGCCTAGCCGACCCTCCACTAGCTCCTTGAAGTCCACAAACTTGGCAAACTCCTCCGCCTTCTCCTTCAGGAAATAGACCCAGACATATCTGGTGTAATCGTCGATCAAAACCAATATATACCTGTTGCCTCCGATGTTTGGGGTAGCAGTCTGTCCCATCAAGTCACCGTGGATACACTCCAATGGCACACTACTCCTTGTCTGCGACTTATCAAACGATAGTCGATGAGACTTGCCGAACTGACATCCCGCGCAAACATGACCGTCACCGTAGGAAGATAGACTAGGCAGGCCCTTGACTAGACCTTTTATCGCCATAGCCTTCAGCTTATACATCCCTACATGCCCCAACCTCTCGTTCCATATAACGACACTATCATTTGTCCTCATCTTGTCAACATAGGAACTTGTTGATAAAACGAACAAGTCTTTTGCCCTTCTCCCGACATGAACGACATCAGCCTTTACTGCCTCAACGTTTCGTAGAAACCTTACTTCTATTGGACCGAACAGAACGTGATACCCAACGTCTACAATGTTTTTCCTCATTCCGGGCACATGATAGACACTCTTCAACGTTAGTGGCCCCCTACCACTGCCCAAGGAAATAACCCCCACTTTCTCGACAGTATGCACAGTATCATCAGCAGTTATGATAGCATCATTACCTGAGTAAGGCTGCGCTGAAGAAAGCTTCGACTCGTCCCTGGTGAGGTGATGACCACACCCCGAGTCCACGATCCAGTCCTCCTGATAGTTGATAGGAGTCGCAGCTCCGACAGAAGCCGAGAAGGCTCCCCCCATCCTCCATCATTTTGCCTGGCCTCAGCTTCCTCCTTCCCTGCAGCACCATGCCCTGGCTGAAGATTCACCCGACAGTACTTCCTGATGTGACCAAGCTTTCCGCACCTAAAGCATTTGGGTCCTTCTCCCTTCTTCTTCCCTTTAGCCTTGGGAGCATAGCCCCTCTCCTGCTGTCCAGAAGTTGAAGGCCCATTGCCTCCAGCGGTCTTCTTTTTATCCCATCTCTTCTTCTTCCCTATGAAGAGAACCTCGCCTTCTCCCCCAGACACTGACACCCCCACCATCTGCCTTGCCAGGCTCTCCTACGACGCAAGCAGATTCTCCGTCTCCAGCAGAGACGGCTGATTTGCCCAACCCTGCACCGACGTCACAAAGGCCACATACTCCTTTCGCAAGCCACGAATGATTTGTCTCTTCAGCTTCGCCTCAGAAATTGGCTCATCAGGATCCAGTGCTGAAATTTCAGCGCACAGGTTCTTCATCTTCAGGAAGAACGTAGAGATAGAGAGATCTCCCTGAGCCGACCTAGCCAGCTCATTTTCCAGGAACTGTAGCCTCGCTACATTCTTCTTGTTAAACAACCCATCCAGGGCTCTCCAGATCTCGGCAGCTGATCCACACCCTAAGATGTGATGGAATAGGTCAGGTGATATTGCCCTTTTTAGAGTGAAATCTGCTTTCGCATTGATCCTCCTCAAATTCCTCACCTCATGACCATTATCCCCAACTGGGACAACTTCCTGAGTACTATCTCCTCCAACAACCTCCCAAAGGTCCCCGCCCAGAAGATAACTCTGCATTCATGACTTCCACTTCTTGAAGTTAGCGTCGTGAGCATCTCAATTCCAAGACCTCTTGTAAAACCTGCTTCCATGGCTCTACCACTGGTTCCTTCTTCACAAAGGCTATGGCAACTTTGAGTTGTTCACTGCTCTATCCACTCCAACCTAGCTCTGATACCATGTGAAATTTTCCGTTTATCTTGGAGTGAGCAGGAATTGCACAACTTAAAGTTACAGCCAACAACCAGAAGCACAAGAAGCAAAGCAATCTTTATTGATAACAGCAGGAATCTTCATTACAGAGCGAGGTATACATGGCGAGACATGATTACGCCAGTACACAAAACCAAAAGGAAAAATACAATGCTGAAGAAAGATAACTGGCGGTCTGAACACAGAAGCCGCCTTACCGCCCGTGAAAGTCAAATGGATATCAGTTGAAAGTGATTGATATAATTAACCACGCTTTGATACCAATTGAAAGTGAGGTTAGATCTTAGATTTACTTTAGAGGGGGGTGAATAGAGTATTAAAAACTTTTCACTTAATTTTATAGCGGAATTAAAATAGTGTCACTTATATGTGTATTTAGTGAGTAATAAAAACAAACACAAAGAAGGCACACAGCACAATGTTGGAGCATACGTTTCGCACTCTTCCGGTTTGATAATAACAAAATCCCGTTTGTATTTGATTCTATTTTTATTGATGGTGTGCAGGTAACAAGTATGAGATGTTCACAATTCTGATTGGAGCTCAATTTAACTGTATGGAGAATTTTGATGTCGGAATTTTCCGACATCTACTGTCTCCCAGGCGACAGGACAGAAGTTACAGCAGCAGCCCGCACGACAGTACGACGAGCAGTAGTTTAGCGCTGTCGGAATTCCGACAGCGATGTCGCCCAGGCGACAGGACAGAAGTTACAGCAACACCCCGCACGACAGCATGCCGAGCGGTAGTTTGGCGCTGTCGGAATTCCGACAGTGATGTAGCCCAGGCGACAGTGAAAAACTCTAAATTGGTTCGTTTTGTTCGTGCATTCTAAGCTTTGAGAATTCTAAGTCCTTTCCTGAGTGCATACGAACCAGAGATCTCCAGAACCTCATCAACTCCCATTTGTGCTTAGAAGGTTTGAAATTGAAGATGAGATCGGACGTGCTTCTACATCAACGATCATCTCGAGGCTTCAACCTTCCTTTCAGAGATCTAAATTTCTAGGGAGTTCTTCATTTGATTTTGTATTTTCATTTATATACATTTCACTTTGTATTGGTAGGTAAATCGTCTCCTTGTGCGTGACATCTAAGTCCTTGCGTGGCTTAGGGGAAAATCGCTTCCTTGTGCGGAGCATCCAAGTCCTTGCGTGGCTTGGTAGGAAATCGTAGCCTTGTGTGCTACGTCTAGATCTTGGGAAGATCTAGAGGATAGGCTTGGGCTTGGTCTAGGGAGAGACAAGTGATAGCCTTCCGATCCTTGGGAGAAGCATTGGTAAACTCAAATTGTTAAAAGTTTATTATCATATTTGTGCCTTGATCTTAAGCATTGTTAAAATCATTTTTATTGTATGTGAATTTCATGATTAAAAATTATGACTTTTTCTTTAATTCCAAATTTGGTTGATTAATCTTTAACTTAGAAATTTGTGTTTGAATTAATTTAAAATTTTCATAGTTTGAAAATTTTTACAAGTGATTTTTAGAAAAGCAAATTTTTTTTTAAAATTTCTTAAGTAAAAAATCTTAAATTAAAAAGGCCCTTATTCACCCCCCCCCCCCTCTAAGGGCACCACAAGATCCAACACGTGGTATCAGAGCCAGGTTACTCCAAAACGGTTTTACCACCGGGAGTAATGGCGCACAACGATCACGCGTTCGTTGAGAGCCAAGGAATTAGTAGGCAAGAAATTGATACAATGTATACACGATTTATTAAAATCATGAACGATTCAAAGGTGCTGGGTAAGGTTTTCTCCAATGGAGATTTAGTAAGGAAAATTTTAAGATCACTTCCTCCGAAGTTCAATCCTAAAGTGACTGCAATTTCTGAGTCACATGATCTTAAGACCTTACAATTGGAGAGCCTCATTGGGAATCTAAAAACCCATGAAGTGGAGTTGAAGATTCAAAGCCAAGAGTACAATTTGGAGCCCAAAAAGAAGAGCTTGGCGTTGAAA
This sequence comes from Dactylorhiza incarnata, assembly GCA_033032865.1. Classification (NCBI taxonomy): domain Eukaryota; kingdom Viridiplantae; phylum Streptophyta; class Magnoliopsida; order Asparagales; family Orchidaceae; genus Dactylorhiza; species Dactylorhiza incarnata. The sequence continues at coordinate 3,481,959 of JAWHQI010000027.1, read as the reverse complement.
TCTAAAAAGGAAATTGAAAGTGAGACTGAAGAAAGTGAGGAAGATGAAGAAGGACTGTTTGTGAGGAACTTTAAGAAGTTTATGAGAAATCCTGAGAGGAGAAACTCATTTAGAAAAATTTTCAAAAAGAAGGATTTTCCCTACAATAAAGGCAAAGGAAAAATGGATGATGAAGAAGAACGTCCGCTACCGGAATGCTATCATTGCAAAAAGATTGGACATATAAGAAGCAAGTGCCCAAAATATCTGAGAGACCAGAAAGAGAAGAGGCACGATAAGAATTTCAAAAAGAAGGTTCTGAAGGCGGAGACTTGGGATGACACAACTTCTGAAGGCGCAAGTGAAGCAAGCGATGAAGATAAAGAAGAAGCAAATGTATGCTTGATGGGGAAAGAAAATGCGTCATCTGACGACGATAACAGTGTCCAAAGCGACACTGAGGTAACTCCTCCATCCTATGATGATTTATATTCTGAATTTATGAAAACTTGCAAATTTTTGGATAAAAGCATAAAGGAAATCGATTTTTTAAAATGTGAAAATAAAGATCTTTTGAAAGTAAATAAAAAGTTATCAAATTAGTTGAAATCTATTGGGAACGAGAAGGTAATTCGTCAAGAATGTGATCACTCTTCAACAAGGATAAAAGAACTTGAAAACACTATTTCTAAGTCCGATAAAAAAATTGATCAACTTCTAAAAGAGAAAAAGGACTTAGAAAAGGTTGTCAAAACTTCTCATTCTCAATTAGAGAATTACAAGAAAAATGTTGCAGATCGATGTGGCATGATAGTAAAAGAAAATTCAATTTTAAAGTCCAAAGTAAATGAGTTGAACATGACAATTGGAAATTTTGGTGTTGGAAAAAAAATCTCTGGATATGATTTTAGCCAACCAATGCCATGGGACAGCAAAATTTGGGCTAGGATACATTTCTGGAAGCTCTGGAAGCTGTCGGAAATTTTTGACAGCTGATGTCGGAACCAGCGACAGAGCCAGGTTCAGAAAACCTGTTTCTCAAAATAAAAATTCTTCTAAGTGCACATATAAAGATGTTTCCTCCAGCAAGAGTCCGGAGAAACCATTGAAAAATGGTTCCTCACTATTCATTGTATGTGCCAAATGTCATCGATTTGGTCACATCTCGGGCTCATGTTGGAAGAAAGGAAAAGTTCACGTTAAACAAATCTGGGTACCTAAGGCGTCCACCTATACCATGGGAGGGACCACTTGGGTAACCAGATCTTTACTCTCATCATCTTTTTAGGTGTACGTGCAGGCTAGGAACAAGGAAGACGTGTGATATTTGGACTCTGGTTGTTCAAAACACATGACGGGCGATAAATCAAAGTTCCTAAGTCTGGAGATGAAAAAAGGAGGAACAGTGACCTTTGGAGATAATGGCAAGGGTAAAGTCAAAGGCATTGGAGTAGTAGGTAACGAAGAGTTTAAAATTTCAAATGTTTTATATGTTAAAGGTTTGAAACATAATCTAATCTCTATTAGTCAACTATGTGATAAAAATCTAAATGTTTTATTTGACTTTAGCTCAAACCTTTGCAAAATTATTGATTCCAAAACAAATGAAATTGTACTTACTGCACCAAGAATAAACAATGTCTATAAAATAACTTTTCATGATTTATCTCATTCTACACTTAAATGTTTTATTTCAAAGAATGATGAACTTAAATCATGGCATAGGAGACTAGGACATTCTAGTGCTAAACGCATAGTAAAGCTTTCTAAAAATAAAATAATAAAAGGTTCACCAAATTTGAATGGAAAGCTTTCTTCATTATGTTCACCATGCCAAAAAGGAAAGTTTACAAAATCATCTTTTAAAAGCAAAAATGTTATTTCTACTACTAGACCTTTACAACGATTACATATGGACTTGTTTGGTCCAATTACTACACAAAGTCTAGGAGGTAGAAAATATACATTTGTTATTATTGATGATTATTCTAGATTTTGTTGGACATTGTTTTTAAATTCAAAATCTGATGCTTTTGATGAATTTGTAAAACTAATTTCACGTATTCAAAATGAACTTGATTTAAAAGTAAAATGCATTAGATCAGATCATGGAGGAGAGTTTGATAATGAAAAATTTATTTCATATTGTAATGAATTTGGGGTAAAACACGAATTTTCCGCTCCTCGCACACCACAGCAAAATGGTGTAGTGGAGAGGAAAAATAGAACACTTCAAGAATTAGGACGTACTATGCTTTGTGAATTTAAATTGCCAAAATATTTTTGGGCCGAAGCGGTTAGTACTGCATGCTATATTATTAATCGTGTCATGATTCGTCCTACATTACAATTAACTCCTTATGAAATTTATTTTCAAAGAAAACCAAATGTATCTTACTTTAAAGTTTTTGGTTGTAAATGCTTTATTTTGAATACAAAAGATAACTTAGGTAAATTTGATGAAAAATGTGATGAAGGAATTTTCATTGGTTATTCTTCAACTAGCAAGACCTATAGAGTTTATAATAAACGTACTAAAGTGGTTGAAGAAACTATTCATGTAAAATTTGATGAAAACATTTCTTGTGTAGAAAATACTAAAGTTGCAGGTAATGAGAAAAATGATGAAGATGTGGAACAAAATCTGAGGAAAAATGATGATGATGATGATGAAGAAAAAGTAGAGAAAGAAGACGAAAAAGATGGTGAAGAAGAAGTAGAACAAGGATATGTACCTCCAATCGAGCTAAGGTTCTCAAAAGATCATCCACAAGAATTTGTTATTGGAGAACCATCAAGTGGGGTACGTACACGTTCTAGTTTGCATAAAAGTTTTTCAAATTTATGTTTTGTCTCAAATATAGAACCAAAAGATGTTGTCACCGCTTTAAATGATGAATCTTGGTTTCTAGCTATGAATGAAGAACTTAACCAATTTGAAAGAAATAAAGTTTGGATTCTTGTAGATAGACCTAGTGATCATCCTGTGGTAGGAGTCAAATGGGTTTTTAAAAATAAATTAGATACTGACTCTAGGATCACTAGAAACAAAGTTAGGCTTGTAGCGAAAGGATACAATCAAATTGAACGGGTAGATTTTGATGAAACTTTTGCACCCATTGCACGATTGGAAGCAGTTAGAATTTTTGTTGCATTTGCTAGTCATAAAAGATTTAAATTATTGCAAATGGATATTAAAACTGCATTTTTAAATGGGTTGATTAAAGAAGAAGTTTATGTTGAACAACCCCCAGGCTTTATAAATGAAAAATTTCCTAATCACGTTTATAGATTACTAAAAGCTTTGTATGGTTTAAAACAAGCACCACGAGCATGGTATGATAGATTGACATTATATTTATTACAAAATAGTTTTAAAATGGGTGGTGTTGATTGTACACTCTTCATTAAGCAAGTTGATGATGATTTAATTGTTTTACAAATTTATGTTGATGATATTATTTTTGGAGCCACTAATGAAGAGTTATGTAATTATTTTATTAAAATGATGGAAAGTGAATTTGAGATGAGCATGGTAGGAGAACTAAAATATTTCTTAGGATTTCAAATTATTCAAAAACATGATGGAATTTTTATAAACCAATCAAAATATATACATGATGTTTTGAAAAGATTTGGATTTGAAAATCTTAAACAAGCTAGTACTCCTATGAGTGTCTCTTTAAAATTAGGAAAAGATGAAAGTGGAATATCCATAGATCAAACTTTATATAGAGGCATGATAGGTTCACTTTTATACTTAACCACTTCTAGACCAGATATTATGTTTTCAGTTTGTTTATGTGCTAGATTTCAAGCCGATCCCAAAGAATCACATTTAAAAGCGGTAAAAAGAATTTTTAGATATTTAATTGGCACATCTAAACTTGGTTTGTGGTATCCTCATAACAATGATTTTACTCTTTTTGGCTATTCTGATTCTGATTATGCCGGTTGTTCACTAGATAGGAAAAGCACTAGTGGCACTTGTCACTTTTTAGGCCCTTCACTCATTTCATGGTCGAGTAGGAAATAGAATTCTGTTGCCCTCTCAACCACCGAGGCCGAATACATTGCACTTGGTAGTTGTTGTGCACAAGCTCTTTGGATGAAACAAACTTTAGAAGACTTTAACATTAAACAACAAACTATAGAGTTATGGTGCGATAACAAAAGTGCAATTGATTTAACTTACAACCCGGTTCATCACTCTAGGTCTAAACATATTTACATTAGGCATCATTTTATAAGAGACCGCATTAAAAATAATCAGATTAAAATTTCCTTCATAGGAACGGATAATCAACTAGCCGATATATTCACAAAACCATTTTCGGATTCCCGGTTTTAAATGCTAAGGCTTGAATTAGGAATCCTAGATATTTCAAACTAAGCATATCGAATATGACAAATCAAGTTTAATAAGATAAAGAACAATGGAAAAACATCATTTTAAATCAAAATATAGAATTTGAATGACTTAACAATAATTCTCACATCATTAATAATTCATACAAATTGTTCCAGAAAAATAGTAGAAATAAACATAAGATTAAGTTCAGTAAACAGAAAATGAAATTTGGGTAAACGGAAAATTCCGACATCTGTCAGAAGCAGCAACTGCTGGAAACTACTCAGAATCATCATATCCAGCCCCGCTACTTTCTGGACAGTCTTCTGAAGATCCACGTCTTACAGCCTTTCCACGTCGAGTCCGCCTAACCGATTGGCATGGCGGTTCTTCATCTGGGACTTCCCATTCGGCCGCTTCTTTAGGAGTAGGCTTTAACTTCAGTCCCTTCACCAGAAATTTCATAAATTTCTGCAGTCTACTGCGATCTTTCTTCACTTCTTTCTTGTGTTCTTCAAATGAATCACGAAGATCATCTATAGACTCTCGTAGTGATCCTCCTCTAGGATTTGTAGTCTCTTTAATCTCTATTCCAGGATGAGGCTTTTTATGAGACTTCTTAACTTTCATGGTACCCGTATAGTATATTTCAGGAATACAATCATCTAAGTATGAATCTTGACTTATCCATTCATACTTCTTATAGAGAATACGTTGAATTATAGCCCCCATTGGCAAAGTATGAACCTTCACCCATTTTGGTTGTTTTAATCTAATAGCATAACGAATCTGGGCAAGGATGAGGTCCGCTACATCAAAGGGTTCCTTCTCTATAATAAAATATATAAACAGCGTCAACTGTGCTGTGATACTCCTTGTATCACCACTTTTTAGCATGACTGAGTTTCTCAATATGTCTTGGACTAAATAGGCATCAGGAGTGAGTGAAGAGACTTCCGTGATTAGGGTCCTCTTTTTACTTCCATGTAAACTCATGTTTACAAGAGTCCAATCTCTGTCCCTTCTATAGCTTTCTATTTGTCTGGCATATGATCAATCATAAGAAGACCAAATTCATCTCTAAGATCAACATGTGTTATTTCCACTTGTTGACCTTGGATTCTCGATCGCACTCCCCCATCCAATTCAGTGTGTTTAGGGTCTTCCAAATGATTGTAAAACTCTCGGATCAAGACAGATGAGAACATATCTACTAAAATTATTGATAAGATACCTGCATTAGCAAGAAGAGTGTAGATATGGTCGTGTTCGGGAGAGTCAAATTCAATATATTTTGAAATTCCAATAATTGCCTTCTCAATCCCCGGATATACTTGATATGAACTATGAGCATCTTCAGATATACTTTTACGAGCCTTAGAACTGGAAGCCATTCTGCAAACATAACAAAACTAAATTTAAGTTAATCACTATTCTGTGCACTGGGACGATGTTGCCCAGGCGACATTGACTGTCGGAAAATTCCGACATTGATCCAGTGAGCTTTTTTTTTATATATGTTTTTTTTCAACATAGACTTCCAGATCTACTCAAAATCAAGCTACATTTCTGTTAAAATTTTTTTTTGAACAAAACTAAACCTTCTCACATATCATTTACTATTCATCTTCTTCAACCATCTTCAAAAAGATCATCTATAGTTTTTTTTTTTAAATTAATCAATGTAAAAATACAAATCTTAAACCAAAAAAAAAACACAAGATCCAAACATACCTTCTTTCAAAAATTTAAGTCAAAAACCTAAAAATCAACCAAACATACCTTAGATCTAGGGTTGTCGCCGCACTCCGACACTTTCCTCTTGCCTTCCAGTCCAGAAAATGATGTACAATCGACTTAGACTCGGTTTTTTTGCCATTTTATACTTTTAGCTGTCGCCCAGGCGACTGTGCGTGTCGGAAAATTCCGACAGTTCCCAAATTTAATTAATCTTCAATTTTGGTCTCTCTGATACTCTACACTAGTTATATGTCATTATTAATGCCACAACTCATAAATTGATGCCAAACCATGTGCTTTTTATTTTTTTTTAAAATAGCTATTTACATGATTATATGATTTCATTTCCACTCTATCATAGTATTGACACTCCTGCTGTAACATCCCATTTCGTGCTAGACCCCTCGGAGACGTGTTGGCTCAACTTGGGTCGGATTTGGGCTTTCCAGTGCGTGCTCAAATTTGGATTAATTGGGGGAAAGTGATAACAATATTGTTGTAGGAGATGGGGGTAATAAGATAATAGGTTTTCTGAGATTTCGTTCGACGAACGTCGAAGGGAGAATGCCGTTCGACGAATGTTGAAGGGGAAGTGTTCGACGAACGTCGAAGGGATTGCGACGTTCGGCGGAGTATAGGATAGTATCGTTCGACTAAGTTCTGTGTTCGATGAAAGTTCGTCGAACGGTGTTCGACGAAAGTTCGTCGAACGGCGTTCGACGAAACATCGTCGGACGGCGTTCGACGAAAGGCGTCGATGAAGTATCGTCGAACGGCGTTCGACGAAGTATCGTCGAACGGCGTTCAACGAAGTATCGTCGAACGGCGTTCGACGAAGTATCGTCTAACGGCGTTCGACGAATCATATGTTTGGCGGTAGACGAATTAGGCAGCGCTCGAAGAAGATTTTGACAGATGCGATCGACGAATTATCCTCCGTTCGAAGAAAGTCGAACAATCCGTTCGACGAATTGTCTCCCGTTCGACGAAATATTCTGCTGTTTCGGAATGCTTACCCTGACACCAAATTTGGGAGTTCCAACGTATGGCCTTGAAGGTGGTGTTGTCATTAATGCCATTAATGCGAGATGAAGATAAATTCCAATGCTTAAATTCTTAGCTTTTCTCCCGATCAGCATCTTCATCTTTTTCCTCTGCTTCTTCTTCTTCTTCTTCTTCTTCTTCTTCTTTTCTTCATCTCCTTCCCTCCAGCCTGATGGTTTTAACTTAGGGTTTTGGCCAAGAAAACCCGTGGAGAAGCTTGTGCGACCATTGGAAGAGGAGCTAGCTTGGAGAAGGTCGAGTTCATTCATGGCACCAAGGAGACTGCCGCGATCGTCGGCCCGGATTCAGGTGACTTCCGACCCCTCTCCCTTGGTGCTAGTATCTTAGACCCCCTAGGCGAGATATCGAACTCAATTGAGTCGATATGGGAGCGAAATGAAGTTCCGTAGGTTGAGGCCGCGTTAGGGTTTTCGCCGTAGGGCGTCGATCGCCGCGAAAATACCCCCAATCAACTTCCCGCTTCAATACGAATGCAAGGGCGTTGGTGTCGTGATAATCGAAGGCCTCGTGAGGGTGCATGGGAGGAGAGAAGGTGTTTGCCCTAAATTTCATTTAGGATGAAAATGAATAGTTCCCTGTTATTGGGATTTCATTATATATATAAATATATATATAGGTTCATTTGCTGCTGATTTGGATTTGAGAAATAAGTCCTTGTCGAATGGATCTCAATTATAAATACATATATATATTTTGGTTCATAAGCTTGCTTGAGAAATGAGAAAGTTCCCTGTTAAATTGGATTTCAATTTTATATACATATGTATACCTTTAGCTCTTGTTGGGTAAGAAGATGAACATTGGACGTTAGATTTACCTTAAGACTCGGGCAAAAATTATATCTGCAGACCGATGCAGAAATCTGTTTTCTGCGCGCAGCTGTGTTCAAGTCCAGTTGTGGGCATGATACAGCAGGTTTCAGGTTTCCGGATTAACACAAAAGTTGTAGGCCTCGGAAAGCGCTTTCCAACGATAGGTTACACGTTTTCTGGGGTGACCTGTAGCTCTCTAAAAGTCCAGTCGAGTGGACTGACCAGGAAGCTGGTTTGGGTCCACTGCGTGCTGTTTTTGCTGTCCAGGTTTCTGCAGTGGACTTCAGGGCAGATTTTAGGTAGGACCCACTTGGATCTGGGTTTAGGACTCAACACGAATGTTGTATCCCTTGTTGTTAGCTTTCCAAATTGGGGTGGATCATAACGGTTGGACATCGGTAGCACCCAGAAATCCTGTTTTAGTAAACTGTGTCATAACACCTTCAATCTCGGCATTTTGTGGATTTCTCCCATTATATTGGTTGGATTGCCTAATCGCTAAATAGGATATGCCATCAATCGCGCGAATAATCCTACGGGATCGGCTTAGTAAATATATTGTTATACGCACACCACGGCACGCGAGCTAATTAACTCGGTATGGTTAGCATTGGCGATTCGGAGCGGACTATAAGATTCGGTTATACCTTATGGTAAACGGTAAGGACTCAGTTGTTGGGGTCCTTGAGTGCAGTTCGGGGCGTCGGCTAAAGGCGTACGAGTTATGAATTAAGGCTACGTTCGAGAGTCCTTGGGTATTCGATAGCGCACGGTTGTGCGTGGGAAATTTGTGGTTGCGCATGCTTGACACGTGGTGGCATAATGTTGATGGTCGGTGGATGGTCGGGGTCCTTTGGTGTTCAGTTCCCAAAGGCGCCATCCGAATAGTTGTGGATATGGGAGAGGGTTCAACACACAATCATCGTATTGCATTGCATTGCATTCATCCTTCAATTCATTGCACCGCATTCATATCATAATCATTGCATTGCACAGCAATGGATACTCATCATATAAACTTGTATGGGCATCTTTATATGATGAGTTACCTTTATATGCAGACCCTTAACTTATAAGCTTGTATGGGCATCCTTATAAGTTAAGTTCAATTCAGCTCTTCATTACTCTGCTTATGTCTGTTGTTACTTATACTTTCGTGTATATACTTACTGCTGCTGATATACTTATGAACCTGTTAGATAGTACTATTGCGAGTACTTGGGTACTCATACAATCGACATATAGGAACAACCATTTCTGTCACCTGCTTGTATATTATTGCTAATATTGCAGCTTTCTTTCAATTCTACCGCCCGGTGCCTTGGAGTCGTCGGGGGAGCGGATGTGAAGCCACTTAGTCTTTATGACTAACGGTTGTTGCGTACCTCTTTTTAGGAGTGCACCCTGGAGCAGCAGCGCACGGCGCGGGAGACGGATAGGCAGGTCAGGTCGACAGGGCCGGAGACAGCGATACCCGCAGTACCGTTGGTGACAGATGTGAGCGTAGAATGAAATGTAGCCCTTTGGGCATCCTTTAGTTTGTCACTCTGATGTAGTTTTGCAGGAGCTCGTGGAGCTGCCTGCCTTGTATATTTATGGACTTTTACTTATGCGAATATTTATATATATGTGGCTTCTTGTTTTTTGATTATTGATGGGTTGGCTTGATGATATTGGTTTAGCCGGCAGGATAGGCGTCTTGCGGAGGTTGCTAGCCCGTGTGCTGGCGCTTCCGCAAGGCGGCTGTCCTGGGCATAAAACTCCCCTCGGCCGTGTTTTGTGTTCCGGGAGGGGGGTTTTACAAATGGTATCAGCTTGCAACGATCCTGAGATAAAGAAGTCCATACCCTTTTGGTGCCACCCCACTCAACTCTTCAGTTTGAGACAAACTGAATGAGCGGAAGCAGTGGTATGCCCATAGGGGATTCGCATTGAGTATGTCCGTTATTTTTTCCTTTAAATAGCCAACCTAAGCCCAAAAATCTACGTTACGTGTAGATTCCAGCACGTTCGGAGCCAGCGGCTGGCACCCCATTGCCTCCAGCACCTGCTCCTTTTCAACAATCAGAGCTGGGCCAAACCTTGACGGCAATCCTGGATGCCTTCAGGTCTCAGCAGATGCCGGTGCAGCAGCAGGCCCCAGACTCAAATTGGTTGAGCACCTTCCGTGCTCTTTCCCCTCCCACCTATCATGGGACGGAGTCCGCAGTTCAGACAGAGGAGTGGCTGGACACAGTGCAGGAGTTACTGGCAGGAATTCGATGCCCGGGCAATATGGCAGTCACACTGGCAGTCTCAGCCTTGGATTTGCACGCAAAGAGGTGGTGGAAGTCCTTGATGGGCTCCACCTTTGAAGGGCATAGTTACCTTGACATAAGCTGGAACGAGTTTGCAGACGCGTTCCTGGAGCACTTCGTCTCTTCCACGGCCCGGGATGAACTTGAAGAGAGGTTTCTGCAGCTGAAGCAGGGATCTAGGACAGTCGTGGAGTACCAACGGGAGTTCCAGCACCTTGCTAGATTCGCGGATTCCTATGATTTGGACGACCGCGGTTACGCAAAGCGGTTCTATAAGGGATTGCGAGATTCCCTGAGGCAGGCCCTTCTATTTGTCGCCGATTCGAGCCTCGCACAGATTATAGAGACGGCACAGAAGTTGGAGGCGGACCACTTGGGAGTCCAGGCCAGGAGTAAGAGGCCCGAGAGGGGTGTGATGGAGTCAAGACGCAGCTTCGCGAGGAGGAAGAACATTATGGATACAGGAGGAGACCATAGGAGAGATGGTGGGCGTGATCGCCCGAACGTTAGGGAGGAGCAGCAAGCGCGACCATTACCGAAGCGTCCAAGGCAGCCGCTCAAGGGCGATTGCTTCTATTGCCATCAGCCGGGCCACATCCGGCGCTATTGTACGCAGCGTCAAAGGGACGCCCAGCAAGGAAGAGGTCAAGGTCGAGAACAGGAACAGCAGGGTAGGAACCCTAGGCCTGCTCAGCAGCAGGTGTATGCTTTGGATCTAGCGCAGGAGCGGGACTGCAGGAGGTTATTGCAGGTACACATGCATCTTAGTTTTGTTCCCCTTAGCTAATATGCTTGCGCCCGCATAATGTTGAAATCTACAAGTATCGTGCTTGTTTGCGGTAGGCCGACAATACTCTTGAAATGCAAGCGCCGCTTATTCGTGCGTGTCGGAAAAGTTCATAGATAATTCGGGGAGAGCATTAGATCTGGTAGTGGAGGAAACCCAGCTAAAGAGATACGGGGGCTTATCTCTTCGTTTATTGGGCTAGTGCCTACCGTCTGGGATTTTCTAGACGATTTAAAATCCTTGTAACTTCAACCTCGGAGTTTGTGATCATGGGAAAAAATTAACTTGTCGTAAGCACGATGGGATACGAATGCCATGCTTGGGTTGATAGAAATCGAATTAGTAATTAACAGAAGAGAGCATTTTGAAGATGATAATTCTCTCCCTGCTATTATAAGACTATGTGGATAAGTGACAAGGAGAGCAGTAAGCTAACACCTAGGGATATACACCTACGAGGTGATAACATTTTTCTTTTAAAATTCGGCAGATTGATAAGGGCTGTTTAGTGATTGGATGTCTCAAAGGATTTAAGTTCACGAGAAGAAGCCCCTAAATGGAACTATCTGGATCCCGAAAGAAACTCGGCACGAATTCTAAATTCGGTGGTTCGTGATGTCGCTAAGACAAACGGCTAACATCACAGGTCGCTCTGGTGGGGGCGCTACCGCGCGGCGGTAGCGCTACCGCTGGCGATAGCGACAGAGAAATTAATCTCCTCCAATTAAATGTGCAATGAGTGCCCGAATTTATGTGTCAATTGGGCGGAACATAGATGAATGATATAGGTTGAAATGAGGCGAGGTGACGCATGTTTGGGTGAAGTTGGTGGACGACATGATTGATATCAATGCGCACATCGTCCGATAATCTAGCAAAGAGTGGGGTTTGATGACAACCTCTCAAATGTGATAAAAATCTCTTTGTGATAGAGTGAGCCGTAAATTGAGCACAAGAAGTGAATGTCGATGACATGTGAGAGATGGTTGAAAATCATGAACACTATATTGGGAACTCTTGACGTATGTTTTTGGAAGATATGAATACATCCTGATGTGATGGTAAGGACTTGAGACTGGCAGTCCTTGAGTGCGGCTATGCATTAGTCGGATCCTGGCAAGCGTTTGGATGACATAAGGACTCGGTGGTAGTCCTTAGGTCCTCATAGCATGAGTTCCATCATTAGAATCTCATGGGGATTAATAAGTGGAAACTTGAACTCTCTCGATAGTGTTGTAGGGCCTCTCAATGATCAATGGTTGGTCAGACGACTGCGCAATAAATTTTGGGGGACGCCTTGAAATTTGTTGAGTGGGAGTCGTATTCGATTGTTGATCAAAGAGTTGTGCTTAAAGTGACATATTTAGGATAATTAGTTTAAATCGTAGCACTCATAGTGCTAAGGTTTTGCAACGTGGTGGTTAAATGAAGATGTTGGGAGCTTTGTTATATTACTGCTCGCATCGCTAGATGATCAACTGGATGGTCCGGGCCCTTTGGTGTTAATTCCCAAAGCCGCCATCCGGGCTAGTTTAATTCGTTCAACTGGATGGTCCGGGCCCTTTGGTGTTAATTCCCAAAGCCGCCATCCGGGCAAATGTAGTTCGTTCAACTGGATGGTCCGGGCCCTTTGGTGTTAATTCCCAAAGCCGCCATCCGGGCTAATGTAGTTTGTTCAACTAGATGGTTCGGGCCCTTGGTGTTAATTCCCAAAGCCGCCATCCGGGCTATTCTTTGGTGTTCATTCCCGAAGCCGCCACCTAGGCTGTGTCAAGCATGTACGTGACCCCATACCTTACCTGGTAGACTACCCGCCTGACTTTGAGGCCGGTTTCTTTGAAAGCTAAACTGTTGACTACATTTAAGTGATGACGATAAGGGTGCTGCACGTTATTTGGATAACGACGCCTGAGATTGGAAGAACCAACTTACTCTTGCAATATAAAACACATGACTCCTTGAGAGGAGGAATCTGGATTTGGTGCGGGAGCTCGAGTGGTAGCCTCGTGCGTAATAGGTTCGCTGAACCTAGAGATCAAAGGTGCGAAGAATGTTGATCGGCTATGGTTGAGAGGACGAGTGATAACATCGTGCATGGTAGGCTCTGACCCTGACAGATTTTAGACAAAGGTATAACGAAGTTGATTTGTTAAGGTTGGGAAAATCGGGGATTCCAAGTGCCTGGAGTATAACGAGAGCACACCGGGGAGAAATTGGGGTGAGGTAGTGAAAATGGGTTGTGGCCCTCACCCGTGACGAGTAGGATTTAGTGTGTGCTCGGGAGAACGATATCGTAAGTTGACCTTCGATCCCCATAAGCCCAACTTAAATTTCGGGGACGAAATTGTTTCTTCGTTTATTGGATTTGTAACATCCCATTTCGTGTTAGACCCCTCGGAGACGTGTTGGCTCAACTTGGGTCGGATTTGGGCTTTCCAGTGCGTGCTCAAATTTGGATTAATTGGGGGAAAGTGATAACAATATTGTTGTAGGAGATGGGGGTAATAAGATAATAGGTTTTCTGAGATTTCGTTCGACGAACGTCGAAGGGAGAATGTCGTTCGACGAATGTTGAAGGGGAAGTGTTCGACGAACGTCGAAGGGATTGCGGCGTTCGGCGGAGTATAGGATAGTATCGTTCGACTAAGTTCTGTGTTCGACGAAAGTTCGTCGAACGGCGTTCGACGAAACATCGTCGGACGGCGTTCGACGAAAGGCGTCGACGAAGTATCGTCGAACGGCGTTCGACGAAGTATCGTCGAACGGCGTTCGACGAATCATATGTTCGGCGTTAGACGAATTAGGCAGCGCTCGGCGAAGATTTTGCCAGATGCGATCGACGAATTATCCTCCGTTCGACGAAAGTCGAACAATCCGTTCGACGAATTGTCTCCCGTTCGACGAAATATTCTGCTGTTTCCGAATGCTTACCCTGACACCAAATTTGGGAGTTCCAACGTATGGCCTTGAAGGTGGTGTTGTCATTAATGCCATTAATGCGAGATGAAGATAAATTCCATTGCTTAAATTCTTAGCTTTTCTCCCGATCAGCATCTTCATCTTTTTCCTCTGCTTCTTCTTCTTCTTCTTCTTCTTTTCTTCATCTCCTTCCCTCCAACCTGATGGTTTTAACTTAGGGTTTTGGCCAAGAAAACCCGTGTAGAAGCTTGTGCGACCATTGGAAGAGGAGCTAGCTTGGAGAAGGTCGGGTTCGTTCATGGCGCCGAGGAGACTGCCGCGATCGTCGGCCCGGATTCAGGTGACTTCCGACCCCTCTCCCTTGGTGCTAGTATCTTAGACCCCCTAGGCGAGATATCGAACTCAATTGAGTCGATATGGGAGCGAAATGAAGTTCCGTAGGTTGAGGCCGCGTTAGGGTTTTCGCCGTAGGGCGTCGATCGCCGCGAAAATACCCCCAATCAACTTCCCGCTTCAATACGAATGCAAGGGCGTTGGTGTCGTGATAATCGAAGGCCTCGTGAGGGTGCATGGGAGGAGAGAAGGTGTTTGCCCTAAATTTCATTTAGGATGAAAATGAATAGTTCCCTGTTATTGGGATTTCATTATATATATAAATATATATATAGGTTCATTTGCTGCTGATTTGGATTTGAGAAATAAGTCCTTGTCGAATGGATCTCAATTATAAATACATATATATATTTTGGTTCATAAGCTTGCTTGAGAAATGAGAAAGTTCTCTGTTAAATTGGATTTCAATTTTATATACATATATATACCTTTAGCTCTTGTTGGGTAAGAAGATGAACATTGGACGCTAGATTTACCTTAAGACTCGGGCAAAAATTATATCTGCAGACCGATGCAGAAATCTGTTTTCTGCGGGCAGATTTTAGGTAGGACCCACTTGGATCTGGGTTTAGGACTCAACACGAATGTTGTATCCCTTGTTGTTAGCTTTCCAAATTGGGGTGGATCATAACGGTTGGACATCGGTAGCACCCAGAAATCCTGTTTTAGTAAACTGTGTCATAACACCTTCAATCTCGGCATTTTGTGGATTTCTCCCATTATATTGGTTGGATTGCCTAATCGCTAAATAGGATATGCCATCAATCGTGCGAATAATCCTACGGGATCGGCTTAGTAAATATATTGTTATACGCACACCACGGCACGCGAGCTAATTAACTCGGTATGGTTAGCACTGGCGATTCGGAGCGGACTATAAGATTCGGTTATATCTTATGGTAAACGGTAAGGACTCAGTTGTTGGGGGCCTTGAGTGCAGTTCGGGGCGTCGGCTAAAGGCGTACGAGTTATGAATTAAGGCTACGTTCGAGAGTCCTTGGGTATTCGATAGCGCACGGTTGTGCTTGGGAAATTTGTGGTTGCGCATGCTTGACACGTGGTGGCATAATGTTGATGGTCGGTGGATGGTCGGGGTCCATTGGTGTTCAGTTCCCAAAGGCGCCATCCGGATAGTTGTGGATATGGGAGAGGGTTCAACACACAATCATCGTATTGCATTGCATTGCATTCATCCTTCAATTCATTGCACCGCATTCATATCATAATCATTGCATTGCACAGCAATGGATACTCATCATATAAACTTGTATGGGCATCTTTATATGATGAGTTACCTTTATATGCAGACCCTTAACTTATAAGCTTGTATGGGCATCCTTATAAGTTAAGTTCAATTCAGCTCTTCATTACTCTGCTTATGTCTGTTGTTACTTATACTTTCGTGTATATACTTACTGCTGCTGATATACTTATGAACCTGTTAGATAGTACTATTGCGAGTACTTGGGTACTCATACAACCGACATATAGGAACAACCATTTATGTCACCTGCTTGTATATTATTGTTAGTATTGCAGCTTTCTTTCAATTCTACCGCCCGGTGCCTTGGAGTCGACGGGGGAGCGGATGTGAAGTCACTTAGTCTTTATAACTAACGGTTGCTACGTACCTCTTTTTAGGAGTGCACCCTAGAGCAGCAGCGCACGGCGCGGGAGACGGATAGCCAGGTCAGGTCGACAGGGCCGGAGACAGCGATACCCGCAGTACCGTTGGTGACAGATGTGAGCGTAGAATGAAATGTAGCCCTTTGGGCATCCTTTAGTTTGCCACTCTGATGTCGTTTTGCAGGAGCTCGTGGAGCTGCATGCCTTGTATATTTATGGACTTTTACTTATGCGAATATTTATATATATGTGGCTTCTTGTTTTTGATTATTGATGGGTTGGCTTGATGATATTGGTTTAGCCGGCAGGATAGGCGTCTTGCGGAGGTGGCTAGCCCGTGTGCTGGCGCTTCCGCAAGGCGGCTGTCCTGGGCATAAAACTCCCCTCGACCATGTTTTGTGTTCCGGGAGGGGGGTTTTACACCTGCTAAGTGGTTTATACTATTGGAAATTGATTTCGCATGCCTCTAAGTATGAGAAATTGTTTATATATAATAATGAGCTATCACGTTCACTTCTTTTGATCCATACATATGTCTTTCTATTTAATATATACATGAATCATGTTTGCTTTAACATAATACAATAGCATTTCATAAATACTACTTTCAAGCTTGATTTGTTAGCACAACCAAATATACACCATCTTTTGTGATTCAAGTGAATTCGGAGATCCTAGGTCAATTAAAAATAAAACTATATGTAAATATCTATACAAATTACAAAGTTAAGATATCACAAAATATGTGATCAACAAAAAGTTGAGGACAAGGATACTCCACCAAGCACTACTTACCCTCCTGATAAGTCTTAATAAGCATTGTGAGGTTGAGCACCTTGGAAAGAATTGTAAAGTTTCTTGTGCAAAAGAAAAATGGTATTCTATTCTTATTGTGCTATATCTTCAAGGTCAAAGTTTTTTTTATATGCTTATATTGTCTTTTCTATTCCAATGATCATGTAAATTAAATAATTTCATATGTTTGATCAAAGCAACACTTGTACACATCATTATGTTATATAAACCTTCATCTCATGAGAATTGGACCGAAAAGATTCCAAATTTCTATACACAATTGTGTCTTTCTATGATACTTTAAAATGACATTAATCATGTTTAAGTTTTTTTATTTTTTATTCTACTACTTCATATGGCTATACCATCTCTTCATGAGTTTATTCAATACTATGACATATTACTATTATTTCAAGACTTTCAATCATTTTCAACACAAGTGCTTCCGCCTACTCTTCTTTTCTACATCCCATCTCTTCCCTTAAGAACTACTCATTCATTTCAAATTAACTTTTGCTAATACCAAAAGGGGGAGAATTATAAGTATATTCAAGAAATCAAAGAACAATAAGAACAATTCCACCTAAATCTTCCACCTAAACAATACATCATTTCACTTTACTATAACATTTAGGGGGAGGATTCATTTAGGGGGAGCATTCATCTAGGGGGAGCTTACATTTTAGAGGAATATATCATGTTATTTTTGTACACACACCATATGTTAAAAACAACGACCTAAATAGACATGATTTCTTTTTATACGGATTTGTTATTATCAAAAGGGGGAGATTGTTGGAGCATGCGTTTCGCACTCTTCCGGTTTGATAATAACAAAATCCCATTTATATTTGATTCTATTTTTATTGATGGTGTGCAGGTAACAGGTATGAGATGTTCACAATTCTGATTGGAGCTCAATTTAACTGTATGGAGAATTTCGATGTCGGAATTTTCCGACATCTACTGTCGCCCAAGCGATAGGACAGAAGTTACAGCAACAGCCCGCACGACAGCACGACGAGCAGTAGTTTGGCGCTGTCAGAATTCCGACAGCGATGTCGCCCAGGCGACAGGACAGAAGTTACAGCAACAGCCTGCACGACAGCACGACGAGCGGTAGTTTGGCGCTGTCGGAATTCCGACAGTGATGTAGCCCAGGGGACAGTGAAAACTATAAATTGGTTCGTTTTGTTCGTGCATTCTAAGCTTTGAGAATTCTAAGTCCTTTCCTGAGTGCATACGAACCAGAGAGCTCCAGAACCTCATCAACTCCCATTTGTGCTTAGAAGGTTTGAAATTGAAGACGAGATCGGACGCGCTTCTACATCAACGATCATCTCGAGGCTTCAACCTTCCTTTCAGAGATCAGAATTTCTAGGGAGTTCTTCATTTGATTTTGTATTTTCATTTATATACATTTCACTTTGTATTGGTAGGGAAATCCTCTTCTTGTGCGTGACGTCTAAGTCCTTGCGTTGCTTGGTTGGAAATCGTGGCCTTGTGTGCTACGTCTAGATCTTGGGAAGATCTAGAGGATAGGCTTGTGCTTGGTCTAGGGAGAGACAAGTGATAGCTTTCCGATCCTTGGGAGAAGGATTGGTAAACTCAAATTGTTAAAAGTTTATTATCATATTTGTGCTTTGATCTTAAGCATTGTTAAGATCATTTTTATTGTATGTGAATTTCATGATTAAAAATTATGACTTTTTCTTTAATTGCAAATTTGGTTGATTAATCTTTAACTTAGAAATTTGTGTTTGAATTAATTTAAAATTTTCATAGTTTGAAAATTTTTATAAGTGATTTTTAGAAAAGCAAAATTTGTTTTAAAAATCCTTAAGTAATAAATCTTAAATTAAAAAGGCCCTTATTCACCCCCCCCCCCCCCTCTAAGGGCGCCACAAGATCCAACACACAACACAGTACACAGAAAATCACAACACAAAGGACACAAGGATTTTTATAGTAGTTCCCCAATAAACCTAGGTACGTCTACTCTTCTACCACACTTGGTAGGATCCACTAGGTTTTTGATCAGGTGGCCTATCACCAAGGGGTTTTTGATCAGGTGTCCACACACCAAAGAGCTTTTGATCAGGTGCTCTAACCCAACCACAGGTTTTTGTTCAGGTGCCCTGCCACCAACGGGTTAACTTTTGAAGGGAGTTATAACCCTGTACAAGAGGGGATAAGAAGGGTTATGAAGTTCTTCTCTGTCAATATTCTGAGAGAAGACTCTAGTGGATTGTTGATGATGTAAAGCTCCTTTGTCTGATATAAAATGTTTGACAGTATATGGATAGAGCTTTCTCTTGAATAAATTGATCTTCATTTAGCTGATGAATCTGAGAGAATAAGTTCTTCAGATTATTGTTGCTCTTTTGAAAATCTGATCTAGCAGCAGAAATACTGAGAGAATAGAGATGATGATGTTCTCAGTGAATGAGGTGCTGCTTGAGGAAGAAGAAGAAGACCTGTTAGCTTTTTCTGTATTTCTTCTTTGTTGTTCCTCTCGACTGTATTATTCTTCTTCTTTTTTTCTGAACTGATAATCTGTAATATGTTCTGTGTGTAAACTGTAAGTCATAATAATACTGTATATCTTCTTCCTTATTCTTTTTGAAATCTCTGACAGGTTTTAAATGCAAATCCCTTAAATTAAGGAATATAATATTCTGAAAGATATTCTGGGAACTGTAAATCTGATGCGTCGTTTACCTTTTTCCTTTTCCATGAACATGTCCTTTTCCAACAAATGTCAACGGTTATAATCTAGAAATAATAAAAATAAATATATTATCCTTACTTATCTAGAAGAATAGAGCCGTTGCTAAAGGATTTGAGTTCAGAGAATGAAATTAAAAATAATCCTTCTAAAATTCTGAACTGAAATAAGAATTCGTCGAGCGCAGAGCTGAGTTCGTCGAACTCAGAATGAGGTTCGTCGAACTGAAGAGAATAATATACTGATCTTCTGAAATAAATCTGCTGTAGAGAAATTTTCGTCGATCTCAACAAATTTTGTCGAACGTAATGTTGAGTTCGTCGATCTCAACAGAATTTGGCTGGAAGAATTAAATTAGTTGAGCTGAGGAGAGCTTTCGTCGATCTGAAGGATTCGTCGACCGCTGAACTGAGCAAATTCGTTGACCGCTGAACTGAGTAATTTTGTCGACCGCTGAGCCTGGATAATTTCGTCGACCGCTGAGACGGGATAAAATCATCGACCGCTGAGCCGCTGAGACTATTCGTCGACCACTGAGACTGACCCGCTGAGACGCTGAGATAGAAGCAAGTCGTTTGTTGAACGCAGAATGTAAGCCGTTCGTCGAACGTAGAGAGCAGTTCGTTGAACGCAGTATTGAGTTCGTCGAACGCATAAAACCTGCCTTTTCATAAGTTCTATCAGCCTAAAACCTTGACCCTTTGGACTATACATTGGGGTCAACTTGATCCTAGTCAGCAGATAGTGATCCTAGCCCAAATCAGTAATAGGGTTGTTCCAACAGACTGGCTTGGATGTTCGCGCGAATAGAAAAGGAGACCGCGTTAACAGATTTCCGGCGACTTGAACAATACCACTGAAGCTCCGCGACCTCCCGAACTCCACTGATTCTCCCAAACTCCAGCAACCCACACTGCAATCCACAAGACCGCCCGGACACTTTAGAACAAGAGGTGATCGCTACTGTCCGCACAATCTGTAGAAGCTGCACAAAGGAAATTTAATCAGCAAACCGAGCGGTCACAAAAAAGAGACCGCAAGTTCTAGGCACGAGTTCAGCTTACACTTGGTGCGATGAATTTGTTGCTACAGTGACACCTATTTATAGGCGTGGGACCAGATCCAGTCACCACCCTATGAGATAGAGTCACTGCCCTGACCGTGCAACCAAGATCGGTCTACCCGCGCGGTCAGAAGATCGCTCTGCGTTTTGTGAGCTCGCCGACTTCAATCCTGACCATGAGATCACCACTCCTCCAAGAAGCCGCGCGACCATGACATCCCGCATGGTCATGACGCCCACCACCA
Organism: Dactylorhiza incarnata; assembly: GCA_033032865.1. NCBI lineage: Eukaryota > Viridiplantae > Streptophyta > Magnoliopsida > Asparagales > Orchidaceae > Dactylorhiza > Dactylorhiza incarnata. The sequence goes on along the minus strand of JAWHQI010000027.1, from coordinate 3,461,159 downwards.
ATGTTCACATATACGAGACCTCCTCCAGAGACTGCGAACACAAAAGGGAGACCGCGCGACTAAGAGAACCTTAGTCTGCGCGCACCATCAAGAACTCGGACAGTCACCAGACCGGACTGCCAGATACCAGAACAACAACCCTGTGCGGTTAACAGCTTAACCTGCACAGTACAGAAAACAGCTCGCCACGCGGTCACACAAACCAGACCGCGCGACCTCACCTCGGCAGCCTTGGACAGAGAGAACGACGGTCAGGCCGAATAAACTGCGGCTAGACCGAATAGGTCAGACGGCAGAGGAGACCACGAGATCGTGCGGATGGACCAGAGCGGGCGACAACCTCCCAGACCACCAGCTCCACACATCAACATACTGCGGCCAGACCGGGCGACCACTTCCCAGACCACCAACTTCACACTTCAACATTTTCAACAGATAATGTCAGCAGTTGGTGTACCGCCAGCGGTTGTTTTATTTTCGAGAAGGGCTACCATATCGTCGAGAAGGAGTTAGCTTCTAGACGATATCATGTCATCGATAAGAGAGCTAATGCCGGTGGTGGGTGTACTACTAGCAATAGCTTTATCGTCGAGAAGGATTAGCTTCTTCTCCATTTCTGGACGATTCGACTAGACATCTGGTCGATTTGACTAGACATCTGGTCGATTCAACTAGACATCTGGTCGATTCGACTAGAAATTTGGTCGATTCGACTAGACATCTGGTCGATTCGACTAGACATCTGGTCGATTCGACTAGACATCTGGTCGATTAAACTAGGCATCTAGTCTAATATGTACTGAAATCAGAGATCAATATCATGTCGACAAGATGGGAGCTTGTTGGATCTTTAGGCGCCCATAGAGGGAGGTGAATAAGGGTATATGAAAACTTTAGGATTGTAAAATAATCTTTTGATATTTTATATGAAGCAAGTTAAATCAAAAGTAGGGTGCAAGAAATCAATTTTATTCAATACGAAGAGAGTACATGATTTTGATTTATAAAATTGAGTTCAAAACTGGATTTCTATGACACTAGAAATCAAAGGTGACTATAATAGACTCTTTGGTTTTCTATACCGACTCTTCTCACTCAGAACCGGTTGGCTTTAGCCGATCTATCCCTAGATCCGGGCTCAAGCCGCTCTAGCCCTTCTGTCCTCAGAAAGTCCTTGAGCACCCCTAGATCTAACTCATAGACCAAGTCCCCAACAACCGCGGTGAATTCCTCCTAATCCGTGCACGGACCTAGTCGCCAACAACCGTGGCAAATTCACTTAAACGATTACAAAAGATAAAGGTACAATAAAATATAAAAGACAAATTAAAAAATCCCTATAAAGAATTCTGGAGACGACGAAGACTCGTTGAATATCGTCAAAGTCGAAGCGTGCGTTCTTTGCGTTGGGTTAGCGTTGATCTGCTCCTCCTTCAAATTCTTCTCTTGAATTTGTGTGGGAGATGGTGGTCTGGAAAATACGGCTCTCACAGAGTTTCCGAAGTGCTAGAATAGGGCTCCTTTGCATGTGTATTTTGAAGAGAACGAAAGCCACCTATTTATATGACAACAAGTTAATGCCGGTGTTAAGGCTAACGCCAGACGTTGACTCTTTATAGAAATATCTTGATGGTTCAAATCTTCAAAATAGGAAGGATATTCTGCATCTTTGGAAACATTTATTTTAGACAATCTTAACGCTGGCGTTGAGGCTAACGCTAGCGTTAAGCCAAATCATTCCCAAAATGCTCCTGCAATCACGGCAGCTTCCCTCCATGTCATTTTTATCTTGGTGGGAACGAAAGTCAATGTTGGGGTTAAGTCCTAACGCCTGGCGTTAGACCACATTCTTCTTTTCAGCTTGTGAGCAAATCCAGACTAACAATGCAGCATCCTAGTGTCAATTTTGTTCAAACATGCATGCTAAAAACATAATGGCAAACTAGATCAAATACAAGTAGGATTTGTTATTCTCAAACCAAAGGGATGCGGAAAACCGTGTTCCAACAATTTCCCCCTTTTGATAATAACAAATCCAATTAATATAAATCAGATTCAAATATAAAAGATGTGTTTTTATAAAATGAAGTGACACTATGCAACAAAGAGATTTTAATATCAAAATATATTTAGAGATGTGTGCTCCCCCTATTTATGTACTCCCCCTTAGTGTATGCTCCCATAGACTAGATTTATGCTCTCCCTTAATCTAGTGAATCCTACTCCTTAATCATTAAGATTTATCATTTTATTCTCCCCCTTTTGTTATTAGCAAAAGTGGTGGAGTGAAACAAAACTAGGATAAAGAGGTGAAAGTTGGGACAACTAAGAGAGGATTAGAAGTTTTGTTGAAAATAAAGTAAGTCATGATCGATCTAAGAGAGTGTAGCACAGCGGAAAAAAATATGATAAGCGTGGGTAATAACATCCATAGAACTTTATCAAGCCATTCTTCCACTTGTTAGAAAATAATGAACAAAAGAGTTTGAAAGATAACACTTGATGAAAAAGTGAACAAGAGTTTGAAAGACACAAGTGAAGAAGAGCCCTTAAAAATAATCATGATAAAGCATGATAAGAATACATGATTAAATCAATAATGTGAAAAAGCAAGGTAACCAAGATAAGCAAAAGAAATTATTTTTGTTTTGGTTTGACAATTCCAATAATATTTCTAGACTTTTCATATATAATGAGCATTATCCTTGAAATTTTTTCACAACTAATAGGCAAGCATGATTTAACATATTCAAAAAGATAAGATCTACAATGTAACTAATTCGTATTTCAAGTAAAGAAAACATTGTAGAAATCATGCATTGCAATCTAGTGATTTTACTTAAGTTTTTAGAAAATCATGTAAATATGCATTAAGATTCAATTCTCATGAGTAGAAGCTTTATGAAAAACAATGATGTGTGCATAAAGTGTTTTGATAAGAGTATACAAGTGATATAATCAAAACACATGACATATGTAAGGGAATAGTAACAACAATATTAAGATAGTAATCGTAGTATTACTTTCACACATCAATTCTAGAAAAAAAAAATTCAAAGCACAATAAAATAGTATAACTACCAAGGTGCTTCTTTCACACAATGCTCATTAAGACTTATCAGGGAGCGAAGTATTGCTTGGGGATCCACATAAACATTTTCTTATAAATTTTTATTTTAAGTGATCTGGTGTACAAATAGAAGTGATAAAGAAAATATGTTTGCACAAGATACTTTACAATTATATTCTTTCCAAGGTGCTCAACCTCAAAATGCTCATTAAGACTTATCAGGAGGGTGAGTAGTGCTTGGTGGAGTTATCTTTGTCATTTTATTTCATATTTTTAATTTTGGGACAAAGGTCTCCGAATTCACTTATTTTTGCAAACACTAACAATATTGAAATAACACTTATATATGTGCAAGAAATTTATTGTTTGAAAGAAGGTGTAGGTAATTTTAGACATATAACTTAATATGTTAAAAACTATTACACTACACAATCATGCAAGACTAAGATTATGAGCACATGTAGATTACCAAAATAGTGAGTGAATGAATCATTGATTACCATAAAAAATTACTCATACTTAGAGGCATGATATGCAATCTTACACAACTTTTTATAGACCATTTTATTGCACATAATAAAATTAAGGTCAAGTCATGAAAAGATAAAACAATGTTTAGGAAACTTGAAATGAAAATTAGACATTGAAGAAAATCTTTAAGTGTATGCCTAATCAATTTTGACCATTTGTAATGAAAATACTAAGATGATTTGCTTATGTGAAGTTTTATAATCAAAACATATTTTTGTAAACATTGAAAACAAACAAATGACAAAAACATATTTCTTAAATTTTTGAATTATTTGAGTTTTTTTATACTTTTGAAATAAGACAACTTAAGAAAAAAAATCCAAATCTGAGAAAACAACTAAAGAAAATGCATGAGAAAAATACCAAAAATATTTAAAAAAAAAAACAGAATGAAAATCGGGCCAAGGAAGCTAACGCCTGACGTTGACTTCTTAACACCAAAACATACCACTATTTTCTTAGGTTTTGGAAAAAAATTTCTTTGACTTAGAGTGGATATATATAGGCCTTCTAATTGTAGAAATTTCAGAGAATTTAAAGATGTTTAGAAGGCTTCTGAAGCATGTTTTGGTGGTTTTTTAAAAAAAATTTAATTTTGTTATTGTGATTTGATTTTTCCAGTGGCAAAAGTGTAAATAATATGCAAGCATATATAAAGAGGTATACAATTGAATAGGCAAAAACCAATATTGAAAAATAGGGAATGAGGAGATAACGCCTGGCGTTATACTCAACGCTAGCGTTGACTCTACTTTATATAAATACCCCAAATCCCAAGTTCTTCTCTCATTCCCTTCATTTTCAAGCCATTTCTCTTCCAGTTTCGTCGCAAACCACTTCTCAGATCTAGGTAAAATCCTTATTTTCCTTCTTATATTTTTGATTAAATCCTTTTCTCTACTCCTAATTATTAATCCTTCGAAGTATTGAAGCATTTTATAATGGTAGATTGTAGATCTAGGATTTTGAGATCTAGGGTTTTGATTTTTGAGTTTTAGGATTTGGTTTTTGAGATTTTTCATAAAGATTAGATTGTTCTTTAGGTTCTTAGGAATTTTGTGTCATATTGGTGATTTTCTATTTGATCTTCGTTATTTGTCATATTTTTCGAGTTCTAGAAGTGTGTGGAGGTCAGCATTGTGTAATGGAGATGATAAAAACAACTGAGAGCATGCGCCTTGCGTTAAACTTAACGTAGGGTGTTAAAGAATTTGTTTTGAAGTATTGTTTTGATTCAATGTGCAAGTGATTGCTGCATCCAGTTCTCATGGTGTTCGTGCTCGGAAGACTTCTTCCCGTACACCACATGAATCTTATTAGACTTATGCGGGGATAGATAATGCATCGGTTGGCGTAGGGATGGAGTTGCAGATAGACCTCCCCCAGCATGCACATATACAAAATCTCCTAGCTGCATCAGGGGTATTATCAGTGATTCCTAATGATTATTTTTTGACTCACTTCGTTCGTGAGTTCTATAACAATCTGTTTGATCCATCGGAGACAGAACTCAACAGAGGGGTGATGTCGATGATGCAATATGAAGTAGTCCAGATAACTCATGAAGATTTGAGGAGTGAGTTTGGGTTAGTGGAAAGTGAGAATCGACTTGATGTGGTGGAAAAATATTATGCAGAGCGAGACTGGTCATAGGTAAATTTGGATTTGCATGGAAAAGATAGTATGGATCAGATTATAGATGTTTCTTCACTCGGGTAAGATGCATACATAATTCAGGATATTTAGCGTCACACCATTATGTTGAAGTCCGGAGATGCTAAGAAGATTACGGCTCACCTTAGTATCATTACCTATCATATTTTACAGGAAGAGGGGTTTGACGTGGCAGATCTTCTACTTTCACAGATTCAGAATACGTTTAAGTTGAAGGATCCGAGAAGATCTCATCTTAACACTCTTCCTTTGGGTGGACTCATTCAATGGGTGGTGATGGAGAAATATCAATACATTTCCTGAGAGAATTATGTTAATGATCTTGTCCTGGATCTTTATCCTACTTATACCATTCTAGTTCCTCGGCCATGAGATGTACCATCTTCTTCTCAACCACCCCTTCCACGAGGAGTCTCGCTTTGTGAGATGAGTTGGGAGCATCAGGAGTCATTTGAAGACTTCAGGGAGAACGTAACTCGCTGAATGTCATGGATGGAGAGAATGATGCGATATATGATCAAGGCTCCAAAGTTAAATCCAAAACCGATAGAAGAGAGGGAGTGGGATGTTCCCGTAGAGGATCTTCCTCGCCACTCGACTCGTCGTACACGAAGGTCAAGGGATCGAGGGAGTTATAGTGCTGAAGGGTCAGATTATATTAGTGAGAGTAATGAGTTTTAGGGAGTTTTTTTTATGTAATAATAGTTTAATTTTGGACAACTAAAGTCTAATGTCGGCTTTAAAGCTTGTGGCAGGCGTTAGCAGTTATCTTGATTTTTATAATATAGCTTTTTCTGAGTTTTATTTACTTTGTGAAATGTTTCTTTGCTGTGTTTTTGTTTTGTTCAGGTTTTCTTAGTTATGATTGTATTGCTTTAATAGGTCTCCACACAACCTTTGGTGGATTTAATCATGTTATATTGCTAATTGTTTTTATAATGATATGAGCTTTAATCATGTTATATTGCTAATTGTTTTTATAATGATATGAGCTTATAAAAAGAAAACTTCAAATGGCTTATTTGTGAAAAAAATGTGTATTAGCTTTTATAACAATTTTAGTATTCAAGTTATTTAATGAATGGCAGATTTTAAAGATAAGATAAAAAGGTATTGATAGGTTACTTGAGGGAAGATATGAATTTTTATTTAATTTCATTTTTGATTTATTGATCATTAGGTTTATGTGATAGATTCATATTTCAAGATATATATGAAAGTGACCATAGTATTTTGGGTAAAGACAATACAATAAAAGTAAGGAGTTTTAAGTATATCATGAAGAAGATTATTGGTTGTTCATTTTCATTTGGGTCTTCTTCATGCAATTGTATGATACCTAATTACTAAGAGATTTAGGTATCTAAAGAGGGCCAAGACGGATGGTTCCTTTGGGTACCCAAATACATCGAGTTTGTTTTTGGGGAGATAAGGATGAGTGGACCCTTTCATTTGACATTAGTGCGTCATTCTTACATATGGGTCTCCATTCATACCTTGGAAAGACATTATTTTTATCTTTCAAATTTCCATAGTCATTTACTTGAATATTTGGATAAAATGGCTTTTGAATTTATTGTTTAAGGGAAATTTATATTGGGAAAACCATTATGTTGTAAATGATTGTGATGATATTTTGGAAATTCTTTAACAAGTTTTTGTTGTTCGTTATTTCCTATGTTTTGCTTAGATAAATTGTGGAAATTCATATTTAACTTGCGTTTGAATTTTTCTTGTATGTTTTGGGAATTTTTTTTATGATTTCCTTAAGCAATTTGATTTTAGTTTCCAATTCATTATTCTTAATTTTGAGATTGTGTTGGATTTATTATAAGCAATTATGCTATTCTTAAGAGTGGTGACTATGGAATCAATGTGATTTTCATAGTTATTGATTAATTCCTCAAACATTTCATCCATCTCATTTATTTAAAATTTATAATTTTTACACATAGCACAATCACTTTTAAAGGACGAATTTTCTAAGCATAATCGTTCATTTTGTTCTTTTACAAAAAAAGCTCCTTTTCAAGTTCCTTGTAATTTAATTCATTATATTTGATACAAGGTGAAACAGTTTTAATTAAAGAGCGAGAGTGAGAGTCATCATGCATATCAATTTTTTTTCTACATTTGATAAAGCTTTTAATCTTTTATTTTCTAAACGCAATTTGTAGTTATCATTTTTCAATTTCTTAATTTTACGCTTAGTAGTTTGTAGCAATTGTAATGTAGAAATAGAATTGCAAAAGATGGAATTTGATTTCCTAACAGCGCTTCCGGATGAGCCGAGATTTGAACATAGAGTTCCTTTGTCATCTTTATCTTTCTCTTCCATAGATGTGTTGTCATCATTCCTTCAGCTTGATGTGCATTCCATAGATCCCTTATTAGAGGAGCATTCTTGAATATTCATGCAATCTTGCATATTCTCCGGTTCTTGTGATTGTTTCATACATATATGAGGAAGACTATAAATCTTTTCAAGAAATTTCGAAATTTTGTATGTGTTAGAAAAACAATATACTAATTTGAAAATATCTTGTGATATTGCGCAAAATAAACTATTCATAGCCTTTGCATTTAAGACCATTTCATTTTTATTTAGTTCATCAGGTGGTTTGATTATTGTGATATTCCAGACTTCGATATCTAAGGACTTAAGAAATTTTTCCATTAAAATTTCCACCCATTATAATTTTTTCCTTCAAATAATGGTGGTGCTAGTGATTCTTCATAAATATAAAATTTCTCCCACTCGTAGAAGCGAGATCATAATGAAAGAGCGCCATTATTCCCGGTGGTGAAACCATTTTGGAATAACCTGGCTCTGATACCACATGTTGGATCTTTAGGCGCCCTTATAGGGAGGGTGAATAAGGGTTTTTGAAAACTTTAGGATTTTAAAACAATCTTTTGATAATTTTATATGAAGCAAGTTAAATCAAAAGTAGGGTGCAAGAAATCAATTTTATTCAATACGAAGAGACATGATTATGATTTATAAAATTGAGTTCAAAACTGGATTTCTATGACGCTAGAAATCAAAGGCGAATATAATAGACTCTTTAGTTTTCTATGCCGACTCTTCTCACTAAGAACCGGTTGGCATTAACTGATCTATCCCCAGATCCGGCCTCAAGCCGCTCTAGCCGTTCTATCCCCAGAAAGGCTTCGAGCACCCCCTAGATCTAACTCCTGGACCTAGCCACCAATAACCGCGATGAATTCTCCCTAAGCCGCGCACGGTCTTAGTTATCAACAACTGCGGCGAATTCACTTAAATGATTACAAAAGATAAAGGTACAACAAATATAAAAGACAAATTAAACACTCCCTATGAAGAATTCTGGAGACGGCGAAGACTCGCTGAATATCGTCGAAGTCGAAGCGTGCGTTTTTCGCGTTGGTTTAGAGTTGATCTGATCCTCCATCGAATTCTTCTCTTAAATTTGAGTGGGAGATGGTGGTCTGGAAAATATGGACCTCACAGAGTTTCTGAAGTGCTGGAATAGGGATCCTTTGCATGTTTATTTTGAAGAGAACGAAAGCCACCTATTTACATGATAGCAAGTTAACGTCGGTGTTAAAGCTAATGCCAGGCGTTGACTCTGTATAAAAATATCTTGATGGTTTGGATCTTTAAAATAGGAAGGATATTATGCATCTTTGGAAACGTTTATTTTAGGCAACCTTAACGTTGGCGTTAAGCCAAATCATTCCCAAAATGCTCTTGTAATCACGACAGCTTCCCTCCATGTCATTTTCATCTTGGTGGGAACAAAATTCAACGCCGACGTTAAGTCCTAACGCTGGGCGTTAGACCACATTCTTCTTTTGAGCTTGTGAACTAATCCAGACCAACATTGCAGCATCCTAGTGTCAATTTTGTTCAAACCTGCATGCTAAAAACACAATGACAAACTAGATCAAATACAAGTAGGATTTGTTATTCTCAAACCAAAGGGATGCCGAAAACCGTGTTCTAACAGAGCTAATGTCAGGTGGTAGTGATATCGCCGGCGGTAGAATACGGACAGGGAGTGGCGCGGTCTTCTTTGTTGATATTGTCAAGTGGCTTATCCCAAAATGAGAAATGATATTTGGCCACTATGAAGAGGACACCTATCATGGGATGCCTTTCCAAAGCATGGAAAGGTTTTCCCCCAATTATCTAGCCGAATTCAAGTGTCAAATCAGCCACTAGTTTCTCTCTCCTGACTCTCTTCCTAAAAAATCATCTTCTCCATCTCTCCCAGAACTATCTAGCCATTTTTCTTGAAAGAGACCAAGCTTAGGAGTGGAATTTGAAGCAAGTTTGCCAGAGACAACAACCACCATGCCACCATGGAGGAGCACTAGATCCATGGTCGTGAATCAGGTGACTTCTGCCCCCTCTCCCTTGGTGTTAGATTTGTAGATCAAAATATGAGAGATATTGAGCTCAAAAGAACTTGATTTCGATGAGATCTATGGAGATTCATAGGAATAAACCACATTAGAACTTCCGTTCTAGGGCACCGTTTGTCATGAAAATAGCTTAAATCATCTCCTCTTTTCAATATGAAGTTGTAGGACTTGATCTCATGAAGAATGGTGGTCTATAAAGGGGGTATTGAAGGAAAGAAGGTGTGTAGATCATAACCCTTTGCTGGAGGAAGAAGACGAATAGCTACCCTTAGATTTACTTCAAGATCTATGCAGATTTGTTATCTGCGGACCAAACTGAAATCTGTCCTGTTTACACATCCAGGTTCAAGTCGATATTTAGGTATGATGCACTTAGCTCTGGACCTTGGGCTCAACATGAAATTTGTAGCCCTTGGAAATACCTTTCTAGATTGGGTGGAAAATTATTTTTGGTGGTATGTAGCTCCCAGAAATCCAGTTTAGGTGAGATCTGTTATGTGTACACCAAACTGAAATCTGTCTTGTTTACACATCCAGGTTCAAGTCGATATTTAGGTATGAGGCACTTAGATCTGGACCTTGGGCTCAACATGAAAGTAGTATCCTTTGGAAATACCTTTCCAAAATAGTGTGGCACATTTTTGGGGTGCAGTGTAGCTCCCTAGATATTAAATAAAAAAATCCCTTTGTCATAGTCTATCTATAGGGTTTAGTATCCCTGTGTCGTAGTCAATCTATAGCTCAAATACCAAACAGAATCAATCATTTTTTACACAGCCCAGTTCAAGCCCAGTTTTAGGTATGCTTCACTTAGATCTGGACCTTGGCCTCAACATGAAAGTTGTAGCCCTTAAAAATACCTTTCCAGAATGGGGTGACACAATATTTTTGGTGGACTGTAGCTCGCATAAATCCAGTTTTAGTAAACAGTGTATTAAATTTATGGATCCTAATAATTATGTAATCTTCTCAAAGTATTTCATGAATGATAACATAATTTGGTACACGCATACTTGATGACTTTTTGGTCACCCCCATTGTGTTTCAAAAATTCTTGGATTGGTATTTTGTATACTTTTATAGATAATAACGTTTCAATTGAATGTGGTGTATATAATTATCATGATCTCAATTGTACCCAAGATTTTATTGTGAGTCTATTTTGATGTTGAAGAAGGCTGATCAAATAATGGGACAAATCGTATTAAGTGATCTTAAATATATAACACTGACTTCACAAGTAATCCTTAGGATCGGTGGTAGATACACCCATGTTTTATACACCATGCTTCACTAGAGTTGGTCCCTAAGTTACAAGGGTAATGTTAACTCAGTGACAATGGTGAGAGATATGTTGATGTGGTTCAAAGGATATGATTTTATCACAATGTGTTATAATAAGGTCTTGGTTGTAAGCCCTTGTGTGCTAGTTAGCACGAGTTTGTTCTTGGGAGCCACATGGGTGTGTTGGTATACACAGTTGCATAATGATCCTATTTGATAGGGTTACTTGTGGCGAGTCTACGGGTTTATCGGTCGTCACACCGATAGAAGCTGGCAGAAAGACTCCATGCTAGGAAGGAAGTGGTCTCCACGATGACCCTTTCTATTGCCATTAAGACTTAGCTGGTTTTAAAGAGAAAGAGTACACAGGTTCTCCGTTGTATGGTTCTTAGCGTCGAGGCGTATTTAAGGGCTAGGTCTGGTAGTGTGCATACCCACATAGTAATGGAGAAGTCCATTCCATTATCACCGTCTGGCCACGACATGAGGTGCCTGAGTGGTTAGCGACTCTCGAAAAGTAGGAAGTAAAGATCTATGTCGACATAGCAAATCAGAGTGTGTGAGTAAAACATGGGTGAGTCATTATGCATACATTCATTACATTGCATTACATTGCATTGCACCACATAGATATCTTCATCATATAAACTTGTATGAGCACTTTTATATGATGAGTTACTTTTTATTGTGAGAGACCCTTAACTTATAAACTTGTATGTTCATTGTATAACCTGTAATTCATCGAGGTCAGAGGATCGAGGGCAGCTTAAAAGATCTCGCCCACCTGGGGCGAGTAGAGAAGATCTCGCAAGGTGCAGGCTCGACAAAGTCCCAGGTTGCCGTCTCAGCATGGCCCTAGAAGCAAGCAAGGGCCCGCTGTCTCGCGGTGAGCAGCGAGAGCGAGTGGCGCAAGGGTTTGTCATCTCGCGGCGAGCAGGCCGCAAGAGCGAGTGGCGCAAGGGCTCGCCACCTCGCAGGCGAGCGGGCCACGAGAGCGATTGGAGCGAGGGCTCGCCGCCTCGCGCAAGTAAGCTCGACTAGTGTTTATGGCACCATGGGGTTAGTTAGCGGTGCCCTCATGGGCCACTCGCAAGAGGAGATCTTGCGAGCCCAGCTCGCAAGGAGAGGGGCAAGTGGCACCTTTACGGGCCACTCACCTAGCAAGGGTCGACAGGTGAATTTACCTCAATATCCTTGGTGGGCTGCCAATAGCCCTTCAGAACAGCGGAGTTTGGTTGTTGGCAGACCATTTTGGGCTGCGTTTAGTAAAACCAAAAGGCGGGATTGCGCTATTAGCAGACCCAGTTAGAAAACCTATATATAGACCTTGAAGGGCACCTTTGGAGAGGATTCTGATTCCAGTTCTAGGCTTCTTCCTCCCTAGGTTCTCTGGTTAGCTCATCAGGCTCTCAAAGGTGCCCGGCTTCGGCTTTGGCTTGGGAGGGGAAGCACTCTAAGATCTTACGGGTGTGTTATGGGACCTCCGTGTTGTGGCCAAGGGTCTATGTTAAAATCCTACTCTCCGGTCTGTTGCTTCCGCAGGATCAGTAGGTGCTATCTGCCCCCTCTAAGGGGTCTGATCTCCTCGTTGGGGCCAAGTCTTGGTTCCAACATTTATGGTGCAGTGAGCGTGGAGAGCAGTTAGCACAAGAAAGTTCCAAGGAAGTGATATGGCAAGAGAAGATGAGCCAGACGTCGATCTTGGCAAAACACCACCACCCGGCGCGCCAGTAACAACAGAAATGCTGGCAGACCTCAGAAGGGACCTCCTTGGGGCAATGCAGTGCGCTCTCGCCACAGCGCTAGGGGTCTTGCAACCCCTGTGCCCCTGATGGTCCCGCCGTTAGGAGCTAGCGAGAATGCCCTAGGGCAGAGAATGGGAAAGGAGGTGGCGGCTCAGGCACCAGGGCGAGATCTCACAGGCCGGGAACTCTTCCCCGGCCTGGAGAGTCTGAGCGAGGTCCTGATGAGCGCCCACCTGGCAGGCTGGACCCCGGACAGTGGGGTCCAGACTAATGGCCCCCTCGCAAGTGCGAGACCGTCAGGAACATGATCGCCCATGGAGGTCGTGGGGCGAGTTGAGCAGGTGAGAGGGGTGAATGGGGGAAGCCCATTTTGCGAGTTGGTGCTCTCGGCCCCACTCCCTGAGGGGTTCAGGGAGTCGGCCATGATGTTGTACACTGACAAGGATGATCCGGTTCAGCACCTACAGTGGTTCGAAGATATGGTCTCCATCAGGCCCATGTCGGACTCTTTCAAGTGCCGACTCTTCGCCACCACCTTGAAGGAGAAGGCAAGGGACTGGTTTCACCAGCTCCCGAGAGGATCGATCTATGCGTTCAAAGACCTGCGTCATAGATTTTTGCTTCGCTTCTTGACCTCGAAGAAGAGGAAGAAGGGCGCCGAGGCTCTCTTCAAGATTAAGCAAGGGCTAGAGAAGCCGCTGGCCCATTATGTGGATAGGTTCCAGGAGGAGGTCTTGCTCGTACATGAGGTGCCCTGGTTCACCCTCCAGCTTGCCTTCACGGTGGGGCTGCGGGAGGGATTCTTAAAGATGAACCTGAAGCGGAAGGCCCCCTTGTCCTTTGAAGAGTTGATGGAAAGGGCGGCGGAGGAGATCGAAGGGGAGGCAGCCAACCCAGAGTTCGCAAGAAGGTTAGCAAAGCTGAGTGAGCCGGAGTCGGGCAGAAGGAAGTCAGGAGGAAGGACGAGCTAAGGGATCTAGAGCCAGGGTGGAGGCAGTGCCCGAGGACACTCCTCCCCCCCCCCCCCCCCCCCCCAAGCACGCCATGGCGATTGACGGCTACCTACCTAGAGTTTTTGGAAATGAAGGGGACAAAGGATCCGATGCAGTGACAACAATAATCTGTGAGGATCGAGGAGTTCCCTGCCTAGGAGGAGGAGACGAATGAGAGGCAGGAGGGATGTCCCGAGCTAAGCGGTGATGACCTAAAACATTTCTACCCTTGAATTCATGTAGTACGATGGTTTACTTTCAAACTTAGTTTTTCTTGCATATAATATGATAACCAATGGGATGAAAGTTTTCAAAAAGTACTTAGCCCCGATGCAAACTTGCTGATCAGGCTCCCACCAAGCTGGCATGGTCGTAGGATCGCTCGGTGGTAGGAATGTTTCAAAAAGTACTTATCCCCGATGAAGACCCGCTGACCAGGCTCCCACCAAGCTGGCAGGGTCGTAGGATCGCTCGGTGGCAAGAAGGTTTCAAAAAGTACTTATCCCTGACGTAGACCCGCTGACCAGGCTTCGACCAAGCTGGCAAAGTCATAGGATCGCTCAGTGGCAAGAAAGTTTCAAAAGGTACTTAGCCCCGATGCAGACCCGCTGGCCAGGCTCCCACCAAGCTGGTAGGGTCGTGGGTTTGCTCGGTGACAAGAAGGTTTCAAAAAGTACTTAGCCCCGATGCAGACCCGATGACCAGGCTCCCACCAAGCTGGCAGGGCCGTAGGATCGCTCGGTGGCAGGAAGGCTTCAAAAAGTACTTAGCTCCGATGCAGACCCACTGACCAGGCTCCCAACAAGCTGGAAGGGCCATAGGATCGCTCGGTGGCAGGAAGGTTTCAAAAAAGTTCTTAGCCCCAATGCAGACCCGCTGACCAGGCTCCCACCAAGCTGGTAGGGTCGTAGGATCTCTCGGCGGCAAGAAAGTTTCAAAAGGTACTTATCCCCGATGCAGACACACTGACCAGGCTCCCATCAAGTTGGCAAGGCCGTAGGATCGCTCGGTGGCAGGAAAGTTTCAAAAAGTACTTAGCCCCGATGCAGACCCACTGACCAGGCTCCCACAAAGCTGGCAGCGTCGTACGATCGCTCGGTGGCAAGAAGGTTTCAAAAATTACTTAGCCACGATGCAGACCAGCTGACCAGGCTCCCACCAAGCTGGAAGGGTCGTAGGATTGCTCGGTGGAAGGAAGGTTTCAAAAAGTACTTAGCTCCGATACAGACCCGCTGACCAGGCTCCCAGCAAGCTGGTAGGGCCATAGGATCGCTCGGTGGCAGGAAGGTTTTAAAAAAGTACTTAGCCCCATTGCAGACCCACGGACCAGGCTCCCACCAAGCTGGTAGGGCCGTAGGATCGCTCGGCGGCAAGAAAATTTCAAAAGGTACTTAGCCCCGATGCAGACCCGCTGACCAGGCTCCCACCAAGCTGGCAGGGTTGTAGGATCGCTCGGTGGCAGGAAGGTTTAAAAAAGTACTTAGCCCCGATGCAAACCCGCTGACCAGGCTCCCACCAACTGGCAGGGCCGTAGGATCATTCAGTGTTAGGAAGGTTTCAAAAAAGTACTTAGCCCCGATGCAGACCTGCTGACTAGGCTCTCACCAAGCTGGCAGGGTCGTAGGATCACTATGTGGCAAGAAAGTTTCAAAAGGTACTTAGCCCCGATGCAGACCCACTGACCAGGTTCCCACCAAGCTGGCAGGGTCGTAGGATCGCTCGGTGGCAGGAATGTTTCAAAAAGTACTTAGCCCCAATGCAGACCCGCTGACTAGGCTCCAACCAAGTTGGCAGGGCTGTAGGATCGCTCGGGGAAGGAAGGTTTCAAAAAAGTACTTAACCCTGATGTCGACCCGCTGACCAGGCTCCCACCAAGCTGGAAGGGTCGTTGGATCGCTCATTGGCAAGAAGGTTTCAAAAGGTACTTAGCCTCGAAAACATAGTTGGCTTGGCGCAGAACCGATGGTCAGCTCTCACATAGCTAGCAATGGCTTGGCAGTACTCAAGAATGGGTGAACTTCACAGGAAGGAAACAAAGGAGGGGGTGAGTGAACTTCAACATTTATTTACCGACCGAGATCTCGCTCACTCGCCAATGTCGTACAGCTCGACGAGTGGGAAGTGAGTCTCGCGCGAGTAGTGGTAAGGTCTGCAGTTCGGTTTAAGGCGAATTAAGCATGGGAGTGTCGGCTCCATCAGGCACTCGCCCGGATATAAAAAGGTAAGAAGGGGAGTGCCGACTCCATCAGGTACTCTCCCAGAGATGTAAGGGAAGTAGGTGAGTGTCGGCTCCATCAGGCACTCGCCCGGAGATGTGCAGATAGAAGGGGAGTGCCGTCTCCATCAAGCGCTCGCCCGAAGGTAAAACATAAGAAGGGGAGTGCCGACTCCATCAGGCACTCGCCCGGATATAAAAAGGTAAGCAGGAGAGTGTCAGCTCCATCAGACACTCGCCCGGAGGTGCAAAGGGAATCAGGGGGGTGCTGGCTCCATCAGACACTCGCACAGAGTGGTATGTGGTCTAACTCCAATCTCTCTGAACCATGGGTTCTCCATGTTTTTTTCCGACCTCGTACCGAGTCCGAAAAAAGCGGGGATTGTGTATAACCCGTAATTCGTCGAGGTAAAAGAGGATCGAGGGAAGATTAAAAGATCTCGCCCACCTGGGGCGAGTAGAGAAGATCTCGCAAGTTGCAGGCTCGACAAAGTCCCAGGTTGCGGTCTCAGCAGGGCCCCAGAATCGAGCAAGGGCTCGCCGTCTCGCGGCGAGCAGCGAGAGCGAGTGGCGCAAGGGTTCATCGTCTCACGGCGAGCAGGTCGCGAGAGCGAGTGGCGCAAGGGCTTGTTGCCTCGCAGGCGAGCGGGTCGCGAGAGCGAGTGGAGCGAGGGATTGCCGCCTCGCGCAAGCGAACCCAACTAGTGTTTATGGCACCAAGGGGTTAGCGAGCGGTTCCCTCATGGGCCACTCGCAAGAGGAGATCTCGCGAGCCCAGCTCGCAGGGAGAGAGGCGAGTGGCGCCTTCACGGGCCACTCGCCCAGCAAGGGTCGATAAGTGAATTTACCTTGATACCCTTGGTGGGTTGCCAATAGCCCTTCAAAACAGCGGAGTTTGGTTGTTGGCAGACCATTTTGGGCTATGTTTAGTAAAACCAAAAGGCGGGATTGTGCTATTAGCAGACCCAGTTAGAAAACCTATATATAGACCTTGAAGCGCACCTTTGGAGAGGATTCTAATTCCAGTTCTAGGATTCTTCCTCCCTAGGTTCTTTGGTTAGATCCTCAGGCTCTCCAAGCTGCCCGACTTCAGCATTGGCTTAGGAGGGGAAGCGCTCTAAGATCTTTCGGGTGTGTGGTGGAACCTCCGTGCTGTGGCAAGGGTCTGTGTTAAGCTCCTACTCTCCGGTCTATTGCTTTCGCGGGATCAGTAGGTGTTATCTGCCCCACTAAGGGGTCCGATCTCCTCGTTTGGGTCAAGTCTTGGTTCCAACTGTACAACCCCGGTATTCGCCAGGAGGGCAGCGAAGACTAAGAAATCAGCAGGCGAGAGGAATGAGAAGGAGGGCAAGCCAGAGAACCAAAGCAGGCTCGCAGGAAAGCGGGCGAGCCGAGCTCTCGCCGGCTGCTCGCATGGAGCGGGCGAGTCAGGCTCTCGCCAGCAGCTCTCGGAAAGGCGAGCAAGCCTGGACCCTCGTGGGCCTCCCATAGGAAGCCGAGCGAGCCAGGTCCTCCCGGGTCGCGAGAGGATCCCCTGAGGGTGGCTCACCCAGTAGGGTTCCAGGGGAGTTTTTACCTGGAAGCCCTTGGTGGTCTGCAGTTAGCCTCTCCAAACAGTGGAGTTTGGTTGTTGGCAGACCATTTTGGGTTGCGTATAGCAAAAGATTAAGGCGGAATTCCACTATTAGCAGACCAGACTTGAAAAATTATATATAGACCTTGAAGGGCACCTTGGGAGGGATTCCAATCTGAGTACCCTGAGCTTCTTCCTACCTAGGTTATCTTGGCTTAGCTCTCAGGCTCTCCAAGGTGCCCAGTCTCAGCTTTGGCTTGAGAGGGGAAGCACTCAAAGATCTTTCGGGTGTGTGGCGGGACCTCCTTGCTGCGACCAAGGGTCAATGTTTAGTTCCGAGTCTCCGGTCAGTTCCTTCCAAGGAATCAGTAAGTTCTAGCTGCCCCTCTTCATTGAGGGCCCGAGCTCCACAAAGAAGCCAAGTCCTGGTTTCAACATTTTTGGTTCGGTGAGCGTGGAGTGCAACTAGCTCAAGAAAATTCTAAGGAAGATACATGGAGGGAGACGACGAGCGAGAGACGGACTTCAGCGGCTCACCGCCACCCGGCACGCCAGCAACGGTGGAGATGCTGGCTGACCTCAAGAGGGACCTGCTCGGGGCTTTCCAATGTGCCCTCGCCACAGCCCTTGTGGGTCTCGCAACCCCTACGCCCCAAGTGGCCCCTCCAGCTGGAGTAGGCTAGCACGCCCCGGGGTAGAGGCCATGGAAGGAGGCGATGTCCCAGATTACAAAGCGAGACCTCGCGGGGCGGGATCTCTTCCCCAGCCCAACGAGTGCGGGTGGGGTTCAGCAGAACGCCGACCCGAGAGGAGGGATCCCGGCCAGTGGGATCCTAGAGAGCGGTCCCTCGGCGAGTGCGAGGTCAGGAGGAGCCGGATCTCCCGGGGAGCTCGCGGGGCGAGTGGAGCAGGTCAGGTGTGTAAGGGTGGTCCTTTCTGCGAGTTGGTGCTCTCGGCACCACTCCCCGAGGGGTTTAGTGAGTCGGCCATGACTCAGTATACCGACAAGGATGACCCCACTCAGCACCTGTAGTGGTTCAAAGACATGGTTTCTATCAGACCTATGTCGGACGCTTTCAAGTGTCGACTCTTCGCCACCACCCTAAAGGAGAAACTGAGGGATTGGTTCCACCAGTTACCCTCCGGGTCGATATATGCTTTCGAGGATTTGCGTCGCGGCTTCCTGTAGTGCTTCTCAACCTCGAAGAAGAGGAAGAAGGACTTCGAGGCCCTTTTCAACATCAAGCAGAGGCAAGGGGAGTCACTAGCTCATTATGTGGATCGGTTCCAGGAGGAGGTCCTCCTCATCTAGGAGGTGCCAGGATACACCCTCCAGCTTGCCTTCATCGTGTGGCTGTGGGAGGGGTTCTTCAAGATGGATCTCAAGAGGAGGGCTCCTTTGTCTTTTGAGGAATTGATGAAGAGAGCGGCGGAGGAGATAGAGGGGGAGGCCGCGAACCCCGAGTTCACGAAGAGGTTGGCACGACTGAGCAAGCCGGAGGTCAAACATCCGGAACCAAGGAGAAGAGAAAAGGAAAGAGCCCCGGAGGTGGGGTGGAGGCAGCAAGAAGCGGGAGGCAAGGCCCGGGAAGGGGTTTCCACCAGGGAGGGGGCAACCTCCAAGGAGGCCAAGGAAGACCCCACCAGCTAGGGTAGAGGCAGGTCCCGAGACCACCTCATCCCCACCCGCCTCAGCAGGCAATGGCGGTCGGTCGAGGGAGACCAGGAAGGGGAAGAGGAGCCGGAGCTGGAGGAGCCGGTCCTAGGAGGAGGAATAGGGCGGCAGAGGCCGGGAGTTCCTGAAGATGAAGGATGATGGCGACGATGACCCTCAACATGAAGATGTTGGTATCGGCGCGCTTACGGATGATGACGCCTCTCCAACCAAAGACCTACGTCATGACGAACTTCATCGCTGTTACAACCTTCGTCCGTGGCGCAAGATTAATAATTAATAATTATAATTATTTTTATTATAATTATTAATTAAAATTTTATCAAGCTTTGTCTTTTATTTTAGACTTTGTTTATGTCCATATTTTATTTCAATTTTGGACTGTGTTTAGCCATGCTCATGTTTTATTTTAATTTCGGACTGTGTATAATCGTGTTTGTTGGCTTTGCCTATAAAATGCCATCTTGTATTAGATTTATTTATTATTGAATGATAAGAAAATTTTAACCCTAATCTCCCCTTGGTCTTCCCTCTCTCCTAGCCGCCGCCTCTCTCTATTTCCTTCTAGGAATTTCGGCCCCCCCTCTTGGCAGCCCCTCTCCATCTTGCCTCCTTCTTCTTGGCCGCCGACCACCACCTCTCCTTCCCTCCTTTCTCCTCTCCAAAGGTTCGACCTCCCCCTTAGCCACCCCTCCCTTTCCTCCTACTCCTACTTTGTAATTTCGGCCAAGGAAAAAAAAGGTGGTGATCTCGTGCAACCAAGATCCGACGTGAAGCAATCAAGGCGAACGAGTTTCTCTCCATTCGACGCGGCTGCGGTGGATCCGTTGAAGAACGATTCGGGCGAGTGCATACTTGAGGATAATCCCATCTCAAGCGGGGTAACGAAATTTCTACTCGTGAGATTTTCCCTCTAATTAATTTCTTGTGGTGGTAATTTTGGTGTGATCTTCGAATCACTTGAATAGTCGTGGTTTTCTTCGATCGATTTGTGCACTCCTCTTATTTATTTTAATTTTCGAAGAGGATTGACGAACCTCGACTTTTTTGTTGGGAGAGATCTACCCTTTTAAAATCGTAAATTTTGGTGGATCTCTTTTGGTACAACTCAAGCTCGTTCGGACCGGGTGGGTCCTTTTAATCGGGAAGAATTTTGGCATATAGCCATCTATTCAACCTCTAGCGGCGTGACTACCAGTACGTTAATATCAAATTGATAAATATTGTGTTGCGTGTACGTTGCGAGTAATTTTGTGCGAGCGTAAAATTTGGGAGCTTTGAGAGGGAACGCGTGCGTGTTCGTAGCGATCGTGTCGAAGACCTTAGCCTGCATCAATTTTGTATCAGAGTCAGGTTCGTGTCAATTTCTTAATTAACGCAATCCTAAAGTTTTCTTAGAACGCCGGCACACACAATCTGCACACGATTTCGTGTTCAAAATATCAAAACTTTTAATTGGTGGTCTGCGAATAGCGGCTTAAAATTTTTTATTTTTCTGCGAAAATAAAAAAAAAATTCTGTGAATTCTCCATATTTTTCTCAGTAAGAAAATCAAAAAAAATATTTTAATTACTCTAGTTATTAAGTGTGAATAAAATTATCTTTCATAAAATTTTGACTTGTTTAAAATTTCTGGCCTGCGAATAGCGGCCTAAAATTTTTATTTTTCTGTGAAAATAACAAAAAAAAAATTTAAATTCTGGAAAGTCAAATTAAAATTTTTGAAATTCAAATTCAAAATTTTGAAATTCAATTTTTTGAAATTCAAAATTCAAATTCAAATTCAAAATTCAAAATTTTAAAATTCAAATTTTTTATTTTCACATTCAAAATTCAAATTTTTGAATTTCAAATTCAAATTTTTGAAATTTAAAATTCAAAATTTTGAAATTCAAATATTTCTGGAAATCCAAATTTTCTCGGAATTTCAAAATTTTTGACTTATAAAATTCTCTTTTATAAATCTGTCTAGTTCAGATTCAAAAAATTTCTATCATTGCATGTTCACTAGTTCTGGTCCCAAGTACGCACCTACTCTTCGGGTATGACTCATGACGTTTATGTTTCCCATTTAGATTACTTGTATGCCAAAGTTATGGCTAATCGCACCCCAACTTTGCCTCGTGACGTGTGATGAGTAATTTATTTACTCATCTTTTAGTTTAGGTTTATTATGTTTTTTATATAGAATTATGTTATTTTTAGGAATTTTATCATATAAATCCTTCCATTGTTATTTCATAAGCTAACTTAAGTTTATTTTGTGTTTTCAGGTTTTTCTGGGCTGTTTCGAGCAAAAAGTTAAAATTGCACGCCCCAGGTCATGGGCGTGACCATGGGCGTGTAACCTACGAAATACTCCAGACCTGCTTCTGCCACTCCGGGGACGCTCCGTGAAGATTTCGCCAAGTACACGCCCCAGGTCACGGGTGTGACCAAGGGCGTGACCCAATGTCACGGCCACGACCCGCCACAAGCATCCGGAGCACGCCGCCACGTCAATTAAAATTACACGCCCTCGGTCACGGGCGTGACATCCAGCACACGGGCGTGACTTTTCCCGCGCCAATTTCCCGCCGAAGATTCCCGCCAGCAGCACTTAATTGAGATTACACGCCCTAGGTCACGGGCGTGACATAGGGCGTGACACGTCCGTAACGCCTGCATTGAAGCCAAACAGCGCCTTCTCCGCTCACAGCAAATCACGCCCCTTACACGCCCTTGGTCACGGGCGTGACCAAGGGCGTGTAACACCAAAAATTCAGCTAATTAAAGGGAGCTGTTCCAGATGTTTGAGGATGAATTTTGGGAGTTCTAAGTTTATTTTCTTGCACTATTTTTGTCATTCTTAAGCTTGTAATCTTCCTTCTTAGCTTACACTTTCATTTCAGGTTTGTAACTTCTTGTTTCCTAGTTGTAATTTCTTTTCAATTAATAAAATAGTACTTTTTCTCTTATTCTACTCTCAATCTTCATTATGCACTTCTTGTATTTCATCAATTTCTCCATCTCCATGAGTAGTTAAATTTCATTAGTACTCGGCCGAGATGATCCAAGGAAAATATAATTCATAATTTAGTTTAGAACTTCTTTTTCTCTTATTTAAATCGCTTAAGATTTATCCTTGAATTTATATTGATTGAGATTATATTATCGATATATAATCTCATTCTTGTTTTCGTAGTCTAATAATCGAGAGGTTTTGAGTTCGAATCGATCATTTCAAGGATAAAGAGATTTGAATGCACTCCTCGAGAGAGGACGACATAAATCTCCCGGATTGGAGTTATATCCAATAGAGGGGTTCACTGCGATAAAGCGAGTTTTAGGGGTTTCGATTCTAGAACGAGAGTTCGATTGATCAACCTAAACTCAGTTAGGCGTATCCTTGAGAGAGGTACGTTTATAAATCGGGAACCTCCACGGTCAAGCATTTCTTTTAAAGAGAATTAGAAGTTTAATTTCTTTATTTATCTATTTTTTCCAAGGTGATTCAAGGTTGAGTGCTAATCCTTCTTATCATAGTTTTAACAATTTATTTCTCTTTCTTGCAACCAACCAACCCAAGTTTCTTTCAATAAAATAATAGAGATTTTCCTAAGTAAGAGTACTCAACCGTCCCGAGTCTAATACGACCTTGTTTTAACAACCTATACTACATTCGATACGGTACACTTGCCGTTATCGTTTGCAAGCATAGTTTTGCGCATCAAGTTTTTGGCGCCGTTGCCGGGGAAAACGGTTGATATTTCGAAAACCGAAATATCTATTAATTTTATCTTTTTTTTTTCTTTTTCTTAATTTTAAGGTGCAAATAAATTCCTGGAAAAGACGCTTTGGGTTTGAATTCTCATCATAGCCTCTAGTACCTTGCAATCCCTTCACCGGGTAGATCTTGGGAAGTCCAGGACTAATTTTAATTCACCTAATAATAATAAAAAAATAAAAATCTAAAAAAATATAATAAAATAAAAATAAATTTATTTATCTAAAATCTTATTTTCCCTTTTTCTTTTTCCGCTTCTTTTCTTTTCTTTTGGTTTATGACCCGAGGAAACTCTTCAATTGATTTTGAATTTGGTTTTGATCCGGAAATCGAGCGCACCTTGCGGCGACGTCTCCGATTTAGTGATCTACCAATAATTCGTGAAGAGTCAGTCGGAGAGACTAACGAAGATATAATGGGTGACCCCGACCATAATGAGGCTCCGCTACGGACTATGTCCTATTATGCGAGGCCAAATTGGGAGGGAACACAATCAAGTATTATTCGCCCGGCGGTGGCAAATAATAATTTTGAAATCAAAACGAGTATCATTCAAATGGTACAGCAAACCGTCATCTTTGACGGGTTACCAGATGAAGATCCAAATTTATATTTATTGAATTTTTTGGAAATTTGCGATACGTTTAAAATTAATGGCGTCACCGATGACGTCATTCGCTTGCGTTTATTTCCATTTTCTTTGCGGACTAAGGCCAAGCAATGGTTGAGATCTCTTCCTAGAGGTTCCATTAGTACATGGGCCAAGATGATGGAGAAATTTTTAACTAAATATTTTCCTCCGGCGAAGTCCGCTAAATTACGTACGGACATTCTCTCGTTTACGCAAATAGACTCGGAGTCTCTCTATGACACATGGGAGCGCTTCAAGGAATTATTGCGGAGATGTCCTCACCACGCCCTTCCTTTATGGCAACAAGTTCAAACACTCTACAATGGTTTGAATCTCCAAATGAGGCAAATGATTGATGCAGCAGCTGGGGGAACTCTAAATAACAAAACCCCAGATGCCGCTCAAGAGCTTTTTGAGGAGATGGCCATGAATGCTTATCAGTGGAATGCGCCACGGTCGCGTCCTAACAAACCGACCGGACTCTTTGAAGTCGAGGCCACCCCGAATTTAGCATATCAAGTAGAATGGCTTACTAAGCAAATGGCGGAGATGTCTGCTTCCTCCGCCATTAACGGGGTTAATAATTATAATAATAATTATTATTATTATAATAATTATAATCAAGAACAAGTTGATTATATGGGGAACTCCTATCGTCCTCCTTATAACCCAAATAATAATCTTCCTAATAGTTATAATCCGGGTTTAAGGAACCACCCGAATTTTTCATGGAGCAACCCCAATAATGCTCAACGCCCCCCACAAGTGAATCCTCCAGGATTCGCTCCACCACAACCACCAAAGGCCCCTTCACTTGAAGAGGTCTTCACCAAATACGTCGCTTCTACTGATGTCAATATCCGGAACCTCTCCGGATCTATTAAAAGCCTAGAAAATCAGATTGGACAATTCGCCAAGATGTTCTCCGAACGCCAATAGGGAGCTCTACCGGGCAATACTGAGCCCAATCCACGGGAGAGCGCCAACGCTATAACCCTCCGCAGCGGAAAGGAGGTAAAAAGTTCAAATTTGGCCGAGCCTAAGGTAAATGTTTCAACTCCAACTCCGCATTTAAATTCTTCTGAATTAGCTCCGCGCATATTATTCAAACGCCTTCTATTCCGTAACCTTCTAAATTACAAAATGAGCGCAACGAGGAGCAGTATAAAAAATTTATAAATATTTTAAAATAAATACAAATTAATGTACCATTTTGCGAGGCACTCTCTCAAATGCCTAAATACGCGAAATATCTCAAGGATTTATTATCAAATAAAAATAAACTTGAAGAAATTTTGCGTATTTCTCTTAATGCAGAATGTTCGGCGATAGTTCTTAATAAATTACCGGAAAAATTAAATGATCCGGGACGGTTTTCCATCCCGCGTTTGTTCGGAAATTTACTAATTAAAAACGCCTTGGCCGATCTAGGGGCGAGCATAAATCTTATGCCGTTCTCCTTATTTAAGAAACTTGGTTTGGGCACCCCAAGCCCAACTAATATAAGCATCCAACTAGCAGATCGGTCCGTAAAGTATCCAATCGGGATCATTGAGGATGTGCTAGTGAAGGTTGACAAGTTTATCTTTCCGGTAGACTTTGTCATCCTCGATATCGAAGAGGACGCTGAAGTACCACTCATACTTGGCCGGCCCTTCCTAGCCACCGCTCGGGATATAATTGACGTAAGTAACGGAAACCTTCTCCTACGAGTTGGGGAGGAAGAAGTTATTTTTAATATAAATCAATCGATGAGAAATGCGTTTCCAAACGACGACTCTTGTTTTACCCTAGAAACAAATTTTGAAGAGGAAATAACGTCGTTTTCTGAAATAATTTCGCCTTTATTTGAAAATCCAGAAATTGCAAATTTATTTTGTTTAGAAGAAAAAACTCGGCCAACCAAATTTGAAGAAGTAAACTTAAATATTTCTAAAATAAAACATCTTATGAGGAGCCACCGAGTTTAGAACTAAAACAATTGCCGGAACATTTAAAATACATATTTTTAGAAAAAAATTCAAAACTGCCCGTAATAATATCTTCCGCACTTAACGATTCGGAAACTTCCGAATTAATTAAAATTTTAAATAATCACCGTCATGCAATTGCATGGCAAATTTCGGATATAAAGAGGATTAGCCCCTCGTTTTGCACGCACAAAATAAGTTTAGAAAATAATTCTTGCGGCGCTATTCAGCCCCAACGACGCCTTAACCCAAACATAAAGGATGTCGTTAAGGCCGAAATTATAAAATTATTAGACGCGGGAATTATTTATCCAATTTCTGATAGCACTTGGGTTAGCCCAGTGCAAGTCGTGCCTAAAAAGGGAGGAATAACGGTAATCACCAACGAAAATAATGAGTTGATTCCGACCCGTACTGTTACGGGTTGGCGTGTATGCATCGATTACAGAAAATTAAATGATGCTACCCGCAAGGATCACTTTCTGTTACCATTTATTGAGCAAATTTTAGAACGCTTATCCGGTCATTCGCACAATTGTTTTCTCGATGGTCTTTCGGGATATTTTCAAATCACAATTGCCCCCGAAGATCAAGAGAAAACCACCTTCACTTGTCCGTTCGGCACCTTCGCATATCGAAGAATGACGTTTGGACTTTGTAACGCGCCGGCTACATTCCAAAGATGTTTGTTGGCAATTTTTAATGAACTTATCGAAGACGTCATGGAAGTATTCATGGATGATTTTTCTGTTTTTGGCGATTCTTTCACTAATTGTCTAAATAATCTTGATCGTGTTCTTCAACGCTGCGAAGACACGAATTTGGCACTCAACTGCGAGAAGTGCCACTTTATGGTCCGAGAGGGGTTAGTCCTCGGACATAAAGTTTCTAGTAAGGGGATCGAGGTCGATAGGGCCAAGATCGAGGTCATAGAAAAATTTCCCCCTCCTACCAATATAAAATCTATTAGAAGTTTTCTAGGGCATGCGGGTTTTTATAGGTGGTTTATAAAAGATTTCTCAAAAATTACGAAACCGCTAACTCATCTCCTAGAAAAAGAATCCGCGTTTAATTTTGATGAAGAATGTTTAAAAGCGTTTAATAAAATCAAAAATGAACTAATCAAATCCCCGATTTTAATCGCGCCAATCTGGTCTCTTCCGTTTGAAATCATGTGCGACGCTAGCGATTTTGCTGTAGGTGCAGTTTTAGGCCAACGGGTGAATAAATATTTTCACCCGATTTATTACGCAAGCAAAACGCTAACATCCGCACAAGCAAATTATACAACAACGGAAAAAGAATTTTTGGCTATAATTTTTGCGTTTGATAAATTTCGATCATATTTAACGCTTTCAAAAGTTATTGTTTTTACAGATCACTCCGCTCTCCGGTATTTACTACAAAAAGAGGATGCAAAGCCTCGACTGCTAAGGTGGATCCTCCTACTACAAGAATTCGATTTGGAGATCCAAGACAAAAGGGGAGCGGAGAATGTTGCGGCCGACCACCTCTCACGGTTGGAGAATCCGGCTGCAGGAGCGCTAGTGGAAGCCGAAATTGACGACAAATTCCCTGAAGAGCGCCTCTTTGCCATCGAAAAGATAACGACTTCTTCCACCCCTTGGTACGCGGATTTGGCCAACTATTTAGTGGCCCGGGTCCTACCAAAAAATTTTTCAAGTCAACAAAAGAAGAAATTCTTTTCAGATTTGAAAATTTATTTTTGGGAGGACCCCTTTTTATTTCGTGTCTGCGCTGACCAAGTGGTAAGAAAGTGTATTTCGGGCGAGGAAGGCGCCCAAATTCTGCGGCACTGCCACGAAGGGCCAACCGGTGGCCATTATCAAGCGAACCGGACCGCAAGAAAGGCGTTAGAGTCGGGCTTCTATTGGCCCACCTTATTTAAAGATGCTCACAATTTCGTGAGTAATTGTGATCGGTGCCAACGGTCAGGTAACATTTCTAACCGGGATGAAATGCCCCAAAATATTTTTTTAGAATGCGAAATTTTTGATCTTTGGGGAATAGATTTCGTAGGTCCTTTACCCTCCTCTTTTAATAATAAATATATCCTTGTTGCGGTCGATTACGTGTCAAGGCGGGCGGAAGCACAAACTTTTCCCACTAACGACGCGAGAGTCGTCGTAAATTTTTTAAAAAAATTATTTTCACGATTTGGCACACCCCGAGCACTAATTAGTGATCGGGGCACACATTTTTGTAACAACCAACTTGCTAAAATTTTAGCAAAGTATGGAGTTACCCACAAGCTATCTACCGCCTACCACCCTCAAGCAAATGGCCAAGTGGAGGTGGTGAACCGTGAACTTAAAAGAATTTTAGAAAAAACTGTGTCCGTTAATAGGAAGGATTGGTCGCTAAAATTAGACGACGCTCTATGGGCATATCGGACAGCGTACAAAACCGCCATCGGATGTACACCGTACCGATTAGTCTATGGAAAAGCTTATCATCTACCGGTGGAATTAGAACATCGCGCCTTTTGGGCGCTAAATTTTTTAAATTTGGATTTAAACTTAGCCTCCGAGCACAGAAAACTACAATTAAATGAATTAGACGAGTGGCGCGCAAACGCTTACGAAAATAATAAGATTTATAAGGAGCGCACAAAATTTTATCATGATAAAAAAATCAAAAATCAAAAAACTTTTTCACCGGGAGACTTAGTCCTATTATTTAATTCAAGACTTAGGCTTTTTCCGGGTAAATTAAAATCACGATGGTTTGGTCCCTTCATAGTTAAAGAAGTTTGGCCATACGGAACGGTGCTAATAGAGCACCCGGAAAAAGGCTCTTTCAAAGTCAACGGACAACGCTTAAAATTATATCACCCGGGCAACCCAGCGCCCGGAAACATCGAAACCATTCACTTCCAAAATCTTTAAAATTACCACTTAGTCAAGCTACGCGACGGTAAACAAAGCGCTCTTGGGAGGCAACCCAATGTTAACCTCTTTATTTTTGTCTTTCTTTTCTTGTTTGTTTTTCTAATTTAACTCTGCAGGTGTTCGACCGGCAACCCCGACTACCATTCAGGGAAGCCCTCTTTACACTTTAGTAATTTATCTTGATTTTTTTTTATTGTCATTTTTTTAGTTTTATCTTTCATACTTAGTTTTAAACATTAGGGACAATGTTTAATTTTAAGTATGGGGGTGTAGCATAGCTTTCTTTGTAGTTTTACTTGAAAAATAAAAACCAAAAAAATTATAAAAAAAAAACTGAAATTAAATTTCTTGGAAAGGACGCTTTGGGCTTGAATTCCCATCACAGCCTCTAGTACCCAGCAAACCCTTCACCGGGCAGATCTTGGGAAGTCCAAGAACAAAAAAAATCTATTAGAAAATGTTTTTTTTTATTCATCAAAACTCTCACTTGCTAAATTGTAAGTTCCAAGTAGACTGTTTTTCATATGGACTAAAAATAATTTTGTGCTAGAATAGTTTTTGAAACTTTTGAGTAAAATTGTTGACGCATGTAGTGCTCCTAGTCATATGCTTGTCTTTGAGTAGTTTTGGTGTAAAATTAAATTCTTGGCATAGATCTAAAATTATGTTTTATTAATTTGCGTAGTAATAATTTATTTTACTTTTAAATTCGAATCCAGTCTTATCCAAAAGTAGTTTAGGTGAGTGTGTAGAAGATTGTTAGAAAGCTATTACTCGAATTGAAGGGTGTCCTTTCTCGATGTCTAGAACTTGCCCCAAGCTATTTTCGAAACATGTGCGCTTTAGACAAATTAACTTTACGGAAATGATTTAGGCCTTTCTTTGGATAGTTTGAGCCTTTGCACCCAACCTAGATTTACCACCATTGTTCACACAAATTTGAGCCTTACACCTTTATTTGATCCACCCTCATCATTTTGGCACCAAAGCTAAAAAGCCCAAAACCCAAATGAACACTTTGAAATTTTGAGCTAAATAGAAAAAATAATATATTTACGATTCTATGAAAAAATTATGGGTATCAATTCAAAAAAAAATGTTTAAATCTCAAAAAGCAATAATCTCATAATGATATGCGGCCTAGGTATGTACATGCATACTTGGAATGATCCCAATTATGAAGATTCATGATTTAAATAAAAGAGTATGAGAGTGTTTCCCCTTTGAAAAAATGCGAGTATGGGGGTAAAGCTTCATTATTTTGTGGTGGCAATCATTTTCTTTTAGCTCAAAAATTTTGTTTAAGTGGAATGCGCCTTCATGTTTATCATTGTTACCTCACCCTTAAACCCAAGCCTTAAAATGTACCCTATTTAAGTCCTAAAGATCCATAGAGTCGATTTAGTTCGAAGTGTAGTGGAGAAAGTGCAAACGGGCAAGCCTATGGCCGTCGACATTGATGGATTTCTTTGGAGGCCACCCCGAACGTCTACATCTAGTAATTTAAATCTCAGCAATCACGCTATTTTCTCCCTTCACATAACTTTTTGATTGACCGTCGACTCATTTTTAAAGTAATGATAAATAATTATAACGCATTTTTGAAGTATTTCATAAATTAGCATTTATGCCAAGAACATCTTTTTACTAAAATATCTACACATGCCAGCATAATACTTCGCATTTTACTCTCTAGTCTTCATAATTCTATCTTGCATTAATTTTTCTTACCCTTGTGAAAAATGGATTGCTCGGGACGAGCAATGAGCAAGTATGGGGGTATTTGATGAGTAATTTATTTACTCATCTTTTAGTTTAGGTTTATTATGTTTTTTATATAAAATTATGTTATTTTTAGGAATTTTATCATATAAATCCTTCCATTGTTATTTCATAAGCTAACTTAAGTTTATTTTGTGTTTTCAGGTTTTTCTGGGATGTTTCGAGCAAAAAGTTAAAATTACACGCCCCAGGTCACGGGCGTGACCATGGGCGTGTAACCTACGAAATACTCCAGACCTGCTTCTGTCACTCCGGGGACGCTCCGTGAAGATTTCGCCAAGTACACGCCCCAGGTCACGGGCGTGACCAAGGGCATGACCCAATGTCACGGCCACGACCCGCCACAAGCATCCGGAGCACGCCGCCACGTCAATTAAAATTACACGCCCTCGGTCATGGGCGTGACCAAGGGCGTGACATCCAGCACACGGGCGTGACTTTTCCCGCGCCAATATCCCGCTGAAGCTTCCCGCCAGCAGCACTTAATTGAGATTACACGCCCTAGGTCACGGGCGTGACCTAGGTCGTGACACGTCCGTAACGCCTGCATTGAAGCCAGACGGCGCCTTCTCCGCTCACAGCAAATCACGCCCCTTACACGCCCTTGGTCACGGGCGTGACCAAGGGCGTGTAACACCAAAAATTCAGCTATTTGAAGGGAGTTGTTCCAGATGTTTGAGGACGAATTTTGGGAGTTCTAAGTTTATTTTCTTGCACTGTTTTTGTCATTCTTAAGCTTGTAATCTTCCTTTTTAGCTTGCACTTTCATTTCAGGTTTGTAACTTCTTGTTTCCTAGTTGTAATTTCTTTTCAATTAATAAAATAGTACTTTTTCTCTTATTCTACTCTCAATCTTCATTATGCACTTCTTGTATTTCATCAATTCCTCCATCTCCATGAGTAGCTAAATTTCATTAGTACTCGGTCGAGATGATCCAAGGAAAATATAATTCATAATTTAGTTTAGAACTTCTTTTTCTCTTATTTAGATCGCTTAAGATTTATCCTTGAATTTATATTGATTGAGATTATATTATCGATATATAATCTCATTCTTGTTTTCGTAGTCTAATAATCGAGAGGTTTTGAGTTCGAATCGATCATTTCAAGGATAAAGAGATTTGAATGCACTCCTCGAGAGAGGACGACATAAATCTCCCGGATTGGAGTTATATCCAATAGAGAGGTTCACTTCGATAAAGCGAGTTTTAGGGGTTTCGATTCTAGAACGAGAGTTCGATTGATCAACCTAAACTCAGTTAGGCGTATCCTTGAGAGAGGTACGTTTATAAATCGGGAACATCCACGGTCAAGCATTTCTTTTAAAGAGAATTATAAGTTTTATTTCTTTATTTATCTATTTTTTCCAAGGTGATTCAAGGTTGAGTGCTAATCCTTCTTATCATAGTTTTAACAATTTATTTCTCTTTCTTGCAACCAACCAACCCAAGTTTCTTTCGATAAAATAATAGAGATTTTCCGAAGTAAGAGTACTCAACCGCCCTGAGTCTAATACGACCTTGTTTTAACAACCTATACTACATTCGATACGGTACACTTGCCGTTATCGTTTGCAAGCATAGTTTTGCGCATCAACATGCGACAACCAAATCGAAACCACTCGCCAGTTGATGATTTTCGACGTGAGATGAATCAACAACTGGGGGAGATTTGAGAAATGGTGGCCCAACTTTCGGCCAACCGAACCCCTCCTCTGTCTTCATACCATCGAACGCAAATGTTTGATGAGTTATCTTCCCTTAGACAAGGGAATCGATCGGTTGCGGAGTACATGGGCCTCCTGAAGGACATGATGGCTAGGTGCGATGTTAAGGAGATGTCTGAGGTCACCCTTTTCACGGTTTTGTAAGGGGATTAACCCCGACATTCAAGGTAAACTCCTTTGTTATGAACACACATATTTAATCACCGCCTATAATGCCGTGTTGGATATTGAGAAGCATCTTGCTCACAAGTCCAAGTCTCATTATTTTCAGAAGGGCAAGTCCATCTTAGGACCTCCCCCTCTGTTATCCCTGAAAGATAAGGGTAAGTTCTGGTCCACGGACTCGAACTCGGCTGTC
Organism: Dactylorhiza incarnata; assembly: GCA_033032865.1. Classification (NCBI taxonomy): domain Eukaryota; kingdom Viridiplantae; phylum Streptophyta; class Magnoliopsida; order Asparagales; family Orchidaceae; genus Dactylorhiza; species Dactylorhiza incarnata. The sequence continues at coordinate 3,428,845 of JAWHQI010000027.1, read as the reverse complement.
ATTACGGCTATGGATGCCATGAGACCGCACGGTGAGAGTATTCCGGTTAGTGAGGTTCCTCCCATAATTTCTACACACAATGCGTCGAGAATGTCTCCTCCCGAACTTCCTGATATAGTTTTTGAACCTTCTGACAATACTGAGTATGTGCCCTTGACTAAGCCTACTGCTGAGGGCGATGTCGTTATTAAGGAAGAACTTAGCAATGATGAGGAGATTGGTTACCCTGGTGATATGAAAGAGGACCTCCCCTCTGATCCGGTTTTAGATTTGTCTGATGATTCTGATTTGGAGGGCGTACCAAGTGCATTGGAAGATTTACCTTGCGAGGAAAGGTTAACTTTGGGTGACTTTGACGTTGAGAACCCGGAAGATATTTCTTTGATGTTATCACCTATGCCTAAAGCTCATTGTGAATTAGAAATTTTGTCAGGTTCGATTTTGTCGGTCCTCCATCCTGACCCGTGGACTCTACCTGCGAAATATTTAGGACATGAAATTCGTATGCCTCGCCCTAGCCAGTTTGTTTTGCTTATGCTACTAGCCCCTCCATTGGTCATGTCCCGTCGGACATGTTTTGTTGAGTTGTTAGATTTTGTGCTCGGTCTTTTCACCACCCTTCGTAGATCTGACTACGCGTCACCTTTGATGGACAATTTTTGTGAGTGCCCGTCTATGGATTTGTTGGAGGTCGCGAGCGATTATGATTCTGTGGCGATTGTACCCCTGGACTGAGTTTCTTCATGACGTACTTACTCATTCGGTCAAGTTGCGCATATTTTTCCTCCAGTTGCTTACCACATTCACCTACACGTGTCTATGATTTTAGCTGACCACAAGGGTACTTGGGATTTACTTTTTCCTCATGCTCAGTTAGCGAATAATAAATCTAAAAATAGATCAACAGATTTATCGCCGAATTAAATCGTGCGCGGATATAAGGCACCGGTGCCACTTGATTTGATTTCTTTACCTCCATCATATAAGTCAAGTCAATTTGCACAAGACTTTGTCTCTCACGTTCATAATTTACATAAGCACATTAAGGACGCGTTAACTACACGATACGCATCTTATCAATTTCATGCCGGCGTACATAAGAGAGCATCCAACTTGAATGTTGGCGATTTGGTTATGGTGCGTCTCATCCCTGAACGGTTGCCTTTGGGCACCATAAAAAAGTTGGCAAATTGGCGAGCGGGTCCATTTCGAATTGTAAAAAAATTAGGAGAAAACGCTTTTCTTTTGGAGTTACCCATTGATTGGGGAATCTCCCTTATTTTCAATGTTTCGGATTTAACGTCATATATTTCTCCACCACTTGAATTAACCGGCTGTCTGATTGGCTCCACTACATTTTCTAATGGGTTGGGGGGAAAACGTGTGCCCGGTTCGCTCTCTTATTCGGTTCCTACTGGAGATACATTGAATGTTGATGGCGGAACTTATTCTCCTTATTTGCCTAATGCTTTTCCAAGGTTCCCCCGAACCACTTTTGTGCCTGACAGGATCCTCAGAGATGAAGTGCTCTCCTCTTCTAGTGGTGACAGTCACCGCTACTTGATTCGTTGGCATGATCGTCCGGCCTCCGATGACTTGTGGATTCCAGAATCAGAGGTGGCTCTTTTGGATGATGCTCTTCTCCGCCGCTACCTTCAGGACAATTCATCGGTGATGAGTACTTTTGAGCGGGGGAGGATTGATGGCGACGACAGCCCTCAACATGAAGATGTTTGTATCGGTGCGCTTACGGATGATGGCGCCTCTCCAACCAAAGACCTACGTCATGACGAACACCATCGCCGTTACAACCTTCGTCCGTGGCGCAAGATTAATAATTAATAATTATAATTATTAATTAAAATTTTATCAAGTTTTGTCTTTTATTTTGGACTTTGTTTATGTCCATGTTTTATTTCAATTTTGGACTGCGTTTAGCCATGCTCATGTTTTATTTTAATTTTGGACTGCGTTTAGCCGTGTTTGTTGGCTTGCCTATAAATGGTCATCTTGTATTAGATTTATTCATTATTGAATGATAAGAAAATTTTAACCCTAATCTCCTCTTGGTCTTCCCTCTCTCCTAGCCGCCCCCTCTCTCTATTTCCTTCTAGGAATTTCGGCCCCCCTCTTGGCCGGCCACCACCTCTCCTTCCCTCCTTTCTCCTCTCCAAAGGTTCTACCTCCCCCTTAGCCGCCCCTCCCTTTCCTCCTACTCCTACTTTGGAATTTCGGCCAAGGAAAAAACAAGGTGGTGATCTCGTGGAACCAAGATCCGGCGTGAAGCAATCAAGGCGAACGAGTTTCTCTCCATTCGACGTGGCTCTGGTGGATCCGTTGAAGAACGATTCAAGCGAGTGCATGCTTGAGGATAATCCCATCTCAAGCGGGGTAACGAAATTTCTACTCGTGAGATTTTCCATCTTGTTAATTTCTTGTGGTGGTAATTTTGGCGTGATCTTCGAACCACTTGAATAGTCATGGTTTTCTTCGATCGATTTGTGCGCTCTTCTTATTTCTTTTAATTTTCGAAGAGGATTGGCGAACCTCGACTTTTTGTTGGGAGAGATCTACCCTTTTGAAAATGTAAATTTTGGTGGATCTCTTTTGGTACAACTCAAGCTCATTCGGACAGGGTGGGTCCTTTTAGTCGGGAAGAATTTTGGCCTATAGCCATCTATTCAACCTCTAGCGGCATGACTACACGTACGTTAGCATCTAATTGATAAATATTGCGTTGCATTTATGTTGGGAGTAATTTTGTGCGAGCGTAAAATTTGGGAGCGTTGAGAGGGAACATGTGTGTGTTCGTAGCGATCGTGTCAGAGACCGTAGCCTGCATCAAAGGAAGCCATAGCGTCGGTACCGCGAGAGCAACGGGCGGTGAGGATTGAGGAGGTTCTGACTCAGGACGAGGAGGATGAGAGGTGTGAAGATCGGCTCGATGTGGGGACCCGAGGAGGGATCGGGGTGATTCATTGGGGGGGGGGGGGGGTAGGGATTGAGGCGACCCGGAAGGCCAGCCTCCATACTATCTATATTCGTAGCGTAGCTTCGACATCCCTAGCCCCGCCCCCAGCAGAGAAGATCTCGTTCACTCAAAAGGACATGCGGGTCATGAAGAACCATTCTGCGATGCGCTGGTCTTTCAGACAGCGAGCGAAAACTTTACCGTTTCCCGAATCCTTGTGGATAACGGGAGCTCGGTTAACGTCATCTTCAAGAAGGCTTTTGACGGGATGCAGGTGGAGGCACGGAGTGTGTTGGCCTCGGATGGCCCGTTGTTTGGGTTCTCCGGTGAGAGGAAGGAGGTAGAAGGGGGAGTGGGACTCCATGTAGTCCTGGGGGGGCAGTCCAGGAATTGCCATTTTGTCATAGTGGATGCCCCTAGCAGCTACAACGCCATCTTTGGACGGCCGCTCATCAGTGCATTCCGCTGCGTCCCCTCTACCTTCCACCAGTGCCTTAAGTTCAATACAGGAGGAGTCCAAGTCCGGATAAGGGGAGATCTGAAGGTGGCCCGACAGTGCTATGTGACTGTCGTGAATACCATCTCCTAGATGGCTGAGGCGGAAGAGTGGGATCTGGGGATGGGGGAGCTGGCGAGGCTCGAAGAGGGAGGAGAAGAGAAAAGAGTAGGGGAAGGGGAAACGTTGGAGGAAGGGGCAGGAGAGCAGATGGAGGAGGAGAAGGAGAGGGAAGAAGAGGAAGGGAAGGCCCAGGCGGAAGGGGCGGAAGAACAGATGGAGGAGGAGAAGGAGAGGGAAGAAGAGGAAGGGAAGGCCCAAGAGGAAGGGGCGGAAGAGCAGATGGAGGAGTAGAAGGAGAGGGAAGAAGAGGAAAGGAAGGCCCAGGCAGAAGAGCTGATGGAGGTTTGGGAAGGGAGAAAGGAGGAGGAGGTCGAAGCGCTAGCTCACAGCGAGGAGAAAGAGGGTGATTGGGGGGAGCAGTCCCGGCTGGAGGCCATTGATGAGGTTGTGGAGCTTGAAGTCACCACCCGAGCGGGGGTGGTAGAAAAAGTCAAGATCAGCGGCGAGCTCAACCCGGAGGAGCAGAAGAAAATTCTGGCTTGCGTACAGGAGAATGTGGATGTCTTCGCCTGGAGCACGACAGAGATGCCCGAGATCAATGCGGATGTGGATTTCCATCGCCTCAACCTCGATCCCAGCACCCAACCCATCCGACAGAAGAAGAGAGTCATTGCTGACAAGATGGAAGGACCCATCCGAGTGGAGGTGGGCAAGCTCCTCCAAGCAGGCTTTATATCGGAGATCCAGTACCCAGGCTGGGTCTCCAATATGGTTATGGTGAAGAAGGGGGTGGTAAGTGGAGAATGTGCCTTGACTTTTCTTTACTTAATAAATCATGCCCGAAGGATTGCTACCCCTTGCCCCGAATCGATGCGCTGGTTGACTCAGTCGTCTGTTTTTCTGTGATGTCTTTTTTAGATGTTTTTTTAGGTTATCATCAAATCCGCATGCATCCCCCCCCCCCCCCCCCCCCCCGACGTCAAGGATGTCTCTTTCATCACAGGTGATGGGTGATATAGCTATAAAATGATGTCCTTTGGGCTCAAGAACGCATGAGCTACTTACCAAGGGATGATGGACCGGGTCTTCCGTGAACAAAAGGGGAGAAACCTAGAGGTCTATGTGGATGACCTTATGGTGAAAAGTCGAGACCTTGAGTCCCATCTACGCGACCTTGAAGAGGCCTTCAGGACATTGAGAAAATTCAAGATGAAGCTCAACCCCCAGAAGTGTGTCTTCGGGGCAAGCCCGGGAAAGTTTCTAGGCCACTTGCTCACTCCAGCGGGAGTGGAGCCGAACCCGGATAAAGTCAAGGCCATCATAGAGTTGGGGTCACCGAGGAATGTGAAGGAGGTTCAGCGCCTCACGGGAAAGTTGGTCGGGCTTAGTAGGTTTCTCTCCAGGGCGGGAGAGAAGTGTGCACCCTTCTTAAAGGTACTATGGGGGAATCAAAAGTTTGAATGGACCCCTGAGTGTGAGAAGGCTTTTCAAGCGCTAAAAGAACAACTGACCCAAGCTCCCTTGCTGCAAGGGCCAAGACAAGGAGAGGACTTGTCCCTATACTTGGGGGTAGGACCTGAGGCAGTGAGTTCAGTGCTAGTCCGGGAAGAAGGCAGAAGGCAACTCCCAATCTACTATGTTAGCCGAGTGCTGAGGAAGGCGGAGCTCCGATACCCCATCCTAGAGAAGTTGGCCTTCGCCTTGGTGGTGTCGGCTTGGAAGCTCCGACCTTATTTCCAAGCACATTTGATCAAGGTGGTGACCGACCACCCCCTTCGCAACATCATGGAAGGGGTGGAGCACTCAGGGAGGTTGGCTAAGTGGTCAGTGGAGTTGAGTGAATTCGATATTTCGTACGTGCCCCGGTTGTCCATAAAGGCCCAAGCGGTGGCGGACTTTTTGGCAGACTACATGGCCGAGGTGGAGGTGTCCGAGCTACCCAACCCAGTGTCCTAGAGGATGTTGGTCAACGGGGCCTCAGGAAAGCATTCCTTTGGGGGAGGGGTGGTTTTGGTAAGCCCCCAAGTGACGAGGATCGAGCAGGCAATCAATGTTCACTTCCCCCTCACAAACAATCAGGCCGAGTACAAGGTCGTGATAGCAGGGCTCCGCCTAGACTGAGAGCTGGGAGTGCAAGATGTGGAGGTCTCGATGGACTCCATGGTTGTAGCTTGCCAAGTCAGGGGGAGTTCGAGGTAAAGGAGTTGTCTCTTCAGCGGTACTTGGAAAAGGTCAAGGGGCTCATAGGGCAGTTCCGGGCCTTCACGATCTATCACGTGCCAAGGGAGGAGAGTGTCACGGCGGACCTCTTGGACAAGTTCGGTCCCAGGGCAGGGGGCAGTGTCGGACCTCTTCTAACCATCCATCGAGGAGGGTGAGCTGATGGAGGTGGATCAGCGGGCATCATGGATGGATCCCATCATCGCCTTCCTGACATCAGGGAAATTCCCCGAAAAGGATGTGGATAAGCGGCGCTTCAGGTATAAATCAACATATTATTCCTTGCAAGCAGGAGGACTGTACAGGAAAACACTCTGGGGGCTCCTAGCCCAGTGTGTGGCGGAGGAGGAGGTCCAGAGGGTCCTGGAGGAGATCCACTCAGGAGAGTGTGGTAGCCACTTTGGAAGCCGAACCTTGGAGGGGAGAGTGTTGAGGCAAGGCTACTTTTGGACTACCCTCAGCAAGGATGCAGCAGAGTTCGCAAGGAAGTGTTTGAAGTGCCAGTTGTTTGCTCCTCTCCATCTCCTGCCAGCCCAAAGGCTTCAGTCCATCACAGCTCCCTGGCCCTTTGTTATATGGGGTTTGGACCTGGTAGGTCCTTTCCCGCAAGCGAGTGGCCAAAGAAGGTTCTTGTTGGTGATGATTGATTATTTCTCCAAGTGGCTGGAGGTGAAGGCGGTGGCCAAGGTAACGTCTCAAGTAGTTAGAAATTTCATATGGGGTGAGATAATATGCGGCATGGCTCCCGCTAGCCATAGTTACAGACAACGGACCGTAGTTTGCCAGCGATGAGTTCGTCAGCTTCTGCACCCATCTTAGCATAGACCTTCGGTTTGCGTCAGTCCACCACTCGAGGATCAATGGGCAGGTGGAGGCGGCAAACAAAATTATCGTGAACTTGCTGAAGAAGAAGGTCGAGAACCTCAAGGGGAGCTGGGTAGAGCAGCTACCCCCGGTCCTCTGGGCCCTGAGGACCACTCTGAACACAGCTACGGGAGAGACTCCATTCAAGCTCTCCCACAGGTCCGAGGCCGTTCTCCCAGTGGAGTTCGAAATAAAGTCCCCCAGGGTGGTCTCCATGGGTGAAGGCGATGAAGAATGGCTGGTAGAGAATGGGGAGGAGCAAAGGCTATCTCTGGACTTAGTGGAAGAGCTTCGGGACTTAACCACCATCCGACAAGAAGAGGTCAACCGGCGGATGGCTCGGTAGTTTGACAAGCATATCTGAATAAAATAGTTCGAGAAAGGAGACCTGGTGCTGAAGAAGGTTGACGCGGCCGGGAGAGGAGCCGTAGTGGGAAAGCTCAATCCCAATTGGGAGGGGGCATATATTGTAGACGAGGCGCTCAGGTCAAGGGGGTTACCACCTCCGAGATATGGAAGGAGTACTCCTCGGCCTATCCAGGAGTGGGGATGACCTGAAATGATTCTATCCTTAAAGCTTTTTGTAATTGACTTGTTATATGTTTTACTCTCCATATATTGGTTCGAAAGTTTTTTCTATGCAGGAGTCCTCAAGTTTTTGTGCTGGAGTGCCCCAAATCGATTCCGCTGCCAGGCTCTCATAGACGGTGGGTTAGGTTGATCTCTGGAGAAGCTGACAAGGTGGAAAGATTTTGTGATGGAGTGCCCCAAATCGATTTCGCTGTCGGGCTCTCATAGACGGTGGGTCAGGTTGATCTCTGGAGAGGCTGGCAAGGTGGAAAGATTTTGTGTTGGAATGCCCCAGATCGATTCCGCTGTCGGGCTCTCATAGATGGTGGGTCAGGTTGATCTCTGGAGAAGCTGACAAGGTGGAAAGATTTTGTGCTAGAGTGCCCCAGATCTATTCCGCTGCCGGGCTCTCATAGACGGTGGGTCAGGTTGATCTCTGGAGAGGATGGCAAGGTGGAAAGATTTTGTGCTGGAGTGCCCCAGATCGATTCCGATGCCGGGCTCTCATAGACGGTGGGTCAGGTTAATCTCTGGAGAGGCTGGCAAGGTGGAAAGATTTTGTGTTTGAGTGCCCCATATCGATTCCGCTGTCGGGCTCTCATAGACAGTGGGTCAAGTTGATCTCTAAAGAGGCTGGCAAGGTGGAAAGACTTTGTGCTGGAGTGCCCTAGATCAATTTCGCTACTGGGCTCTCATAGACGGTGGGTCAGGTTGATCTCTGGAGAGGCTGGTAAGGTGGAAGGATTTTGTGCTGGAGTGCCCCAGATCGATTCCGTTGCCGGGCTCTCATAGACGGTGGGTCAGGTTGATCTCTGGAGAGGCTGGCAAGGTGGAAAGATTTTGTGCTAGAGTGCCCCAGATCGATTCCGCTGTCGGACATTCATAGACGGTGGGTCAGGTTGATCTCTGGAGAGGCTGGCAAGGTGGAAAGACTTTGTGTTGGAGTGCCCCAGATCAATTCCGCTGTTGGGCTCTGATAGACGATGGGTCAGGTTGATCTCTGGAGAAGCTGGCAAGGTGGAAATATTTTGTGCTGGAGTGCCCCAGATCGATTCTGTTGTAGGGATCTCATAGACGGTGGGTCAGGTTGATCTTTGGAGAAGCTGGCAAGGTGGAAAGATTTTTGTGCTGGAGTGCCCCAGATCGATTCCGCTACTGGGCTCTCATAGACTGTGGGTCAGGTTGATCTCTAGAGAGGCTGGCAAGGTGGAAAGGCTTTATGCCGGAGTGCCCCGGATCAATTCCGCTGTCAGGCTCTCATAGACAGTGGGTCAGGTTGATCTCTGGAGAGGCTGGCAAGGTGGAAAGACTTTGTGCTAGAGTGCCCCAGATCGATTCTGCTGTCGGGCTCTCACTAGCCGGTAGGTCAGGATGATCTCGCAGAGAGGCTGACAAATCAGTTATCTAGGCTAATGTGCTCGGTTCACAAAATCCCTCAAGTCCTAGGCAGGGCGAGCCCTGGGGCTCGCTCGCGGGAAACAAAAAGCAGTAATTGATGAAAAACGCCAAGTCCAAGGGTAACGACGAGACGGATGGATACGATGGTCACACTGTTCGTCGGGCCGGGTCCTGGCTCGCGAAAACACTTTGAGAATTTATACGCGATGACTAATACCAGCGAGTCAGGGAGACCCGCCGACACAGTGGTTCACAAGCAGTGTTAGACGCTCGCAGGGGTTGAGAGAGTGAGGCAGAGTAGCATCGACTCTGCTCGCAAGGGCCCCTACGAGGCGAGCCAGAAGTGTGAAGCAGCCCGGGCCTTATCCGGGTACGAAAGCAAATAGATGGTTTATCTAACGAAGCGTCCACGCGAAAGAAGCTACGTGAATGCCTTCTCAGGTGTGCGCGAGGTAATATAGCGAGACAAAGCAAAGGAACGATGAAAGGGTGAACCTTATAATCATTGCAGACAAGAAATGTGCGAGCGCGAGCATGGCTAAATGCAAAGATGCAAGCGCGGGTAAGAGTATGAGCACAAGCATAACAGGATACATTCACGCGAGCATAGAAAAGCGCATTAGCGCGAGCAAGATAGAAAAACAATTTAGAGATAGAAAAAATATTCTTTGTTTCTTTTCTCAGAAGTTCATTATAAAATAACGGCGAACTCGCCGAGAAAAAACAAAAGATTTACACTAACAAGTAAAGGGTTAAGGTCGTTCGCTGGATAGCTCTTCCTCGCTCTCGCGATCATCTGGCTCCAGGATCAGCGCGAACAGGTCCAGGATGACGTCCTCGTTGCTGATCTCCAAGGCATCCAGAGAGAGCAGGCCCGCCCCTTTGAGTGTCTCGAAGACGAGGTTGGCAATGCCCATTGAATTCTTGTGAGTCGCCTCCTGCTCTTCCCGAGATTTATTGCGAGCACCAGCTCGCGGAGGGGGCAGGGGGAGCACCGCCCTGGTCAACTCGCAGACGTGCGCCTTGAGGAACGTGACCTCTGATTCCAGGTCGGCGTTCCGTGAGAGTAGATGGCTCGCGGTCTTGGCATCCTGAAAAAGAAAAATGTAAGTCAAATGAAACAAAGGGTGAGCGAGATGGAAGTTATATGGAGGACTTACCATTCCACCTTGAAGGTTGGTGAGGAGACCTTCTGAGATGGCCTCTCTCCCCTTGAGGCTTGCGACCTCGTCGGTGACCGCCTTGAGCTTGCGCTGGAGCTACTTGGAATCCCTTTCAGCAGTGAGGTGCTGCCGAGCCACCATGTGGCTGAGCTCCATGGACCGGAAGTGGGCTCGCATGGATTCGTTGACGAGCAGCCGGGATCATAGGGCGCCAAAATGGGCGGCGTCCTCACGGCTATACAGCCCGAAGGCGAGGGAGAATGCCTCGCCTCCAACATTATCTCTCTCAACCCAGGAGGGGAGGAGCGAAGAGCAAGAGATCATGTTGAGGTCAGGATCCCATGCGAGCACCGGCTCGCCAAGGGCATCAGGGAGTTTCGCGCCCAGGCCAAAGTTCTTGTGGTTGGCTGGGTTGGGCCCGCCAGGGGCATCCCTCGGCTCGCTTCCCCCCTCGGCGGCATTCTGGCTCGCGGGCGGGGGAGCAGAATTTCGGCCTCGCTCAAGTCGACGACCTCCTTCCTCTTGCTCGCGGAGGGGGTCTCTTTATTCCTTTTCTTGGCTGGTGGCTTTGCGGCGAGCTGGCCCGCGGGCGGCGGATGCTACTTACCCGAAGCCGAGCCAAGAGGCTCTCGGCATGCGTCGGCGGCCGCGACGGTGAGAGAGCTTGAAGAGAGGGTTGCGCTCCTCGCATGCGGGGATGGATGGGAAGATCCTGCTCTCCTATAAAGGCAAAGAAAGAGTTAGCGGATAGAATAAGAATAAAATATTGGAGCTTGTGAGTGTGAGCTGGACCTTCTCCTTGAGGGACCGGCAGTAGTGAGTCCACCCTCTACCGGAGGTAGGCGACCTCGAAGTTCTTACCATCTTGGTATTGGTAGAGCCTCGCGTCATCACCGCCGAGCGAGGTAGGAGGGCGGTAGGTTGCATCATCCAGTTGGAGGGGGAGAAGGGGATGTTATCGAACGGTCCTTTTACTAGGACGTATTTCTGGTGCCAGTAATGGTCTTTGTTCACCATCTCGCAGACGGTGACATGCTGGCTCGCGAAATGGGTTGTCCCGTCCTTGTACGCGCGGAAGGAGAAGACTTTGCGGAAGACGAGCAGGCTGAACTCGATATTCTCCTCCCGCAGGTAGCAAGCGAATGCGAACACCACGACGATCGCGTTCGGCGTCAACTGGCTCAGCATAATGTCGTAGTACTTGAGTACCTGAGAAATTCACCAAGGTAAGGTTAGCATGCTCCCTGTGAGGCGAGTAAAAAATTGAGAGAGTCTAGTAGATTACCTGGCGTACTTCAGGCCAGAGTGGGAGTCACAACCCATTCTCAAAATGAGCGATGGGGATGGCGAGCTCTTCTGTGGATGGATCATTGAGGGTGGAAGTGTTCGGCGAGCGGCGAGCTACATACCCTGAAGGGATGTACTTGTCCACCGTGGCGAGGAACTCATCACCAATGAGCGAGGCGCAGAAGAATGAGTGGTCGCAAAAGGCCCCGATGCACCTGGCTCGCCCTTCAGATTCGCCCTCGACAACCATGATGTTAGTAGCTGTGAACCGGGAAAGGAGCGAGTGCGAGCCGAAATTTGCGAGAGGGCCTGGTAGAGAAGAGAAAGGCTGGAGAACAGTTAATGCAGTAGTTAGAAAGTAAAAGATGATGGCTATTTATAGAAATGAAAAGGGCGGGAAGGATTCGAAGCGCCGGGGGGTGCGGATAGCGGAACCGCGCGGTGATTTTTCAGCTTCTCGGGGCCTTATCTACTCCAAGTGGGTTGGCGTCCTGGCGGAACCTGCTGACTCGCCGTCGGCGAGCCAAAATTGTAGAAGGAAAAAATCAAAAGCCGCGAGGGCGAGGAAATATCTCGCGAGCCAGGCATATCAAATAAAAAGCTAGCGATGCGCGAGCGCAATTAACGTAACGATAGAAATAATACGAAGATAAAGCTCGCGAGCGAGCGGGAAAGTCTGTATTACAAAGTCATGAATTGTTCTGAACCCTCAGAAGCGGGGGGGGGGGGGGGGGGGGGGGGGTAACAAGAGCGAGCAACAAAAATAATAAAAAATAGTTGTTTAGTAATTAAGCCATTTCCAGCGGTCGCGGCCTCGCACACCGGAGCGCGGAGGTATCCTTGGATAATAATACTCGCGGACCGACTGGACCTCGCATTGCATTAGGCGCATGTAGTACTCAATTCTCACGAAGAGCACCACGAGGGAGGTGACCTCGCCGCGAGCGACCTGTTATACCTCAGCAAAGACGCGCGCGTTCGCATCCTCCATGGCGGCGAACCTCTCCTCGTAAGCGGCCCTGTTCATGTGGTCCTGGTCATATAGCTCTCGCAGCATCAGGGTATGCTTCTGAAATATCTCGGCAACTTGCCTTTTCATCTGTTCTGGGTTTTCGGGGTCCCCCAAGAAGTCTGCGACCTGGCTCGGCGAGGGCGGTGGCGACATCTTTACCTCCCCGTGCTCTGACTCGGTAGGCGGGGTAGGGGGAACACCTGTGAATGAAAAATCAGCACAAGAGGCTGTGAAAGAGGCATTCGACAAAAATTGTTTAACCTAGCGAGATGATAATGGTATGGGTTCGCGGGCGAGAAGAACTCGGTTGTCCTATGAAAGCTTCAGTGAAGGCCTGGGTAAGGGATTTCCCTAAACCAGGGCGGTGCGTCATCTCTCCTACGACCTGGGGCTCGGCGAGCAGCGAGCCTCCTGGGCTCCATTGGCCCAGAATGTCGAACCCCAGAGTGATAATGTTTTGGTTCGGTGGGCGGGGCGAGCCCACCGGAGTGGGGACTCGCCACTCCGGAGTCGAGGGATGAGACCCCGTGAAAAATAATAATGCGGGTCAGCGTTTAAAGAAGAGCAATGGAAAGCAAGGCAGACGACTTACCATGACGCGAGGGGAGGCTCACAGGTCAGTTTTGCTCACATCAGGGGGGACCAGTCCTCCTGGGGGACGCGGGGCGAGACCCCTTTGGCGATGGCCTGATAGGAATTTCCTCAGCGGGAGGATCTTGCGAGCAAGAAAATAGGGTTAAGTGAATACCATTGGGATTGCTGAAAATTCTGTGGCAGGACCTGCGAGGTGAGTTGTTGGTGGGAGGGAGAGGATATAGGTGATGACTCGTCCTCCCCAGGCGATCGCCGGATGGTCTTCACCTTTTTTATTTGAGGCGGAGGCGGGGCCGGCTCCGGGGAAATCCAGGGGGTGATCTCGGTGGCTTTGGCCTTTTGTGCCATTTGTGAGGCCTTGAGGCGAGCCAATAACTCCTCTCTCTTGGACATCTCACAGAAATAGTAGCGAGCAGCGAAGGGAGTGAGAGGGAGGAAAAAGTTAATGTACCGGCCAGAAGGAATGGTATCTATAGCAATGGGCATGGGTCCCACCAAAAAATTCTCACCACGTCATCAAGGGCCCGGCGAACACCAGGGGTTGGACGTTTCTTCGCGAGCCTAATGTAGCCTCGCGAAGAGCGGGGATTGTGTACAGCCCCAGAATTTTCCAGGAGGGGAGCAGAGACTAAGGAATCAGCAGGCGAGAGGAATGAGAAGGAGGGCGAGCTAGAGTCCCAAAGCAGGCTCATAGGAAAGCGGGCGAGCGGAGCTGTCGCCGGCTGCTCACAGGGAGTGGGTGAGTCAGGCTCTCGCCAGCCGCTCTCGGGAAGGAGAGCAGGCCTGGACCCTCGTGGGCCGCCCGTAGGAAGGCGGGCGAGCCAGGTCCTCCCGGATCGCGAGAGGAGCCCCTGAGGGTGGCTCTCCCAGTAGTCCAGAGGAGTTTTTACCTGGAATCCCCTGGTGGTTTGCAGTTAGCCTCTCCAAACATCGGAGTTTGGCTATTGGCAGACCATTTTGGGTTGCGTATAACAAAAGAGTAAGGCGGAATTCCGATATAAGCAGACCAAACTTGAAAAACTATATATAGACCTTGAAGGGCACCTTGGGAGGGATTCCAATCTGAGTACCCTGAGCTTCTTCCTCCCTAGGTTATCTTGGCTTAGCTCTCAGGCTCTCCAAGGTGCCAGTCTTAACTTTGGCTTGGGAGGGAAAGCGCTCAAAGATCTTCCGGGTGTGTGGTGGGACCTCCTCGCTGCGACCAAGGGTCAGTGTTTAGTTACGAGTCTCCGGTCGGTTCCTTCCAAGGAATCAGTAAGTGTTAGTTGCCCCTCTTCGTTGAGGGCCCGAGCTCCACAAAGAAGCCAAGTCCTAGTTTCAACACCAACATTCTTTTTTATAAGTTAAGTTTAATTCATTTCCTTAATGTTCTGCTAATGTCGTGCTCTCTTGTACATGTTATAAGAATTGATGATTATATATGATGTTCTCTTATTTCATTATTCTTATATCACCTTCTTGTACTATTATTTATATTGTATCCATTTCCCTCCTTTCGCCCGGTGCCTAAGAGTCACCGGGGGAAATGATGTGAACCCACTTAGTAGTTTTAGACTATCAGTTGTTATACTACTCATTCTAGGAGCACAACCAGCAGTCGCACACCGTGAAGGAGGACAGCCAGGCAAGGGAGACGGGGCCTAATACCACGATGCAGCCTTTACCGTTGCTTCCTTATGTTACTGATGTAAGATTTTGAGAGATTTTAATGTAGACTTATAATATATTTTGTACTCTGATATATTCAGGAGCTCTTGTTGCTTCATGTTTTTGTTATATGTATTTTGTCCACTTTTATGCTTTTTATGGATTTTGGTCTTCTGTTTAATTTATTGATGGTTGGCATGCGATATTTGGAAATAGCCAACATGATAGTCATCTAGGGGAGGAGGCTAGCCCGAGTGTTGGCGCCTCTGCAAGGCGTCTATTCCGGGTATAGGACTCCCCTAGATCATGTTCAATTACCTGGGGGTCTTACAAGTGCTCTTGCGCGCTATTTGGCTGGAATTTTCCAGAGAAATGCATGAGTACTGGCCTTCCTTTGCGCGTGAGTTTAGGATTTCTTCACGCACGGCCAGTGGTCGTGTCTTCAAAGTTTTTTGTCAATTTTGCCTTCAACCAGTTATGGTTGATACAGGTTTCTTCCTGAATGAGTAGAGGACTTTCCTTCTCGCACGATTAGTGGTCGTGTGCCTACTCGTGCACTCTTATTTTTCTAACAATTTTGATATAGGTTCCTTCGCACACGATTAGAGGACTTTCCTTCGCGCACGACCAATGGTCATGCTCCTACTCGTGCGCGTTCTTTATTTATGTTGCCAATAAATAAAGGATTTTACGGAAATGGTAGAGCCCTCGATTTTCCCTCTGAAACTAGTTCGCAATCAGCGCCCTAGGCACATTTTTCTTCCTCCAAGGGTTAGGGATCATCCCCCAGCATCCAAGAGCTCCAAGGTAAAGATCAAGCATCCATTTCCTCTCCGCAAGCTAGGATCTTGATGTGGAGACATGGACATTGCATACAATCGAGAAGACGGGCGAGAGGGTGTGGCAACTTCAAGGACCCCGAACGATAGCCGGCGATCAGAGATACAAAGGAGTGTTCCTCCGGAGTCTCCTTGCCATCTATGGAATAGTCTCGAGCATTGTTTGGATCTCTTCTCCTTTTTCCGCATATTTGGTAGAAGGATAGACTTGTCCTATCTTTTGATTATGGATGTGAACATGTTTGTTTTGAAGTATTAATCTTGATGATATTGTGATTTTCATGTTCATAGGAGGAGCTTAGGATGCCTAACCTCTTGTGAAAGTGCAGGGGTGTCTTTCACCTAGAGGAGGGTGAATAGGTGATGTCGACTATTTTAAGATTTTGCGTAATAATAAATCAAAGTGCAAGAATCATACACTAATCACAGCATAGACACATGCTATTTATATGGTTCCCCAAGACAGCATGTCTCTGGGTATTCCACAGTCCCCCTTCGCCTATGTAGCAGTGTGCTAGACTCAGAAATCTCCACCAAAGCACAGATCCGCAGATCCTACAACATAGAGACAACATCTCCTACCTCGGGTCCCAAGGACCCTACAGCTTAGAAGCCCTTTCCGGCTTCCTACCTCAAATACCAAGTCACCTACCTCAGATTCCGCAAGATCCTACAACTCAAGCACTAACTGGATTCCTACCTCAGAGACAAAGTCTCCTACGTTCAGGATAGACAGGGCCCTACAACTTAGATTCCGCTCGGGAATCCTACAGCTCAGATCTCAGAGAGATCCTACATCTTTAATAAGTTTAGTTACAAACTTTTCGTAGACTCAAAATAACTAAGCTTGAATGCTTTGGAGTCTTCTTGAAGCCCTGATGAAGATTGGCTTCGACTTGAGTCTTCCTGAAGATGTCATGGATGAAGTAATGAAATATCTTCAACACAGATGAAGAACCTTCTTTTAGCTAAACGATCCTTGATCTGAATCGGCAACTTTGATCGACCTTTCTTCTTGGAGAAGATTATTGATTTGCTTTCTAATTGTCTTCTCCTTCCATAAGCTTTTCAATAGAGCAATACTTTTAGCGGTAGAACACTATTCTTTTAGATTTGTCATTTATGTGAATAGCGGTTAGGGTTTGCATCAGCGTCGTATCCCCTTTATAAGACAAGAATGTCTAATGGTCGATTTTAGTACTGACATTAAGTCAGAGATCACTTTCCCTAGCAGACGTGATTCACATCTCAATCTGCGGCAGCTTTAATGGAGAAAATGCCAAATCAGCGCTTCAATTTGAATTCCACCTTTTCTGTAATTCAACTAGTTGTCTAGTCAAATTTCATCTTATTCAGTCGAATGTATTCTTCGCATTCTGCTTCTAGTTAAGTTCAGCATGTCTGGTCAAATTGTCTACATGAATTGTCTTGGTGACTGGGGGTCTACAAGAAGATATTTCACACTTCATTCTTCTAGACGAATTGTCTACCTAAATCATCTTGTTTTCTCTTTTACAAGACGATATTTCACACTTCAGCCTTCCAGTCGATTCTTCTACACGAATCGACTTTATGTTTCTTCATAGTTTTCAAGACAATATTTTACTGTAAGTTCCTTCTAGTCGAATCTTCAACACGATTCGACTTGATATATCTTCATGATCTTCAAGACGATATTTGAGCTCTTCTAAACAAATCGTCTTGTTATTCATGAAATGTCATCTTGGTTGCTCGACGACATTTCGAGTGACCTCGATGATAATTGTCTTAGTCAATTTCTTCCTTCATATAAATCCTTCACACTATATGTAGTATACTTATAAGATGATGTGAAAGTATATAAAACTTGTCAAGACGATATTGTCTTGGAAAAGCATTATACCAAGATGGTATTTAGATATACATCTTATTCTTCTTAGACAAGATGATATGAGTGATGTTTTGAGTTTACAAGATGATATTGTCTTGGAGCTTAGGTTCTTCAAGACGATATCGAGACCTTCACTCGACGATATTTAACCATACCAAGATGATATTTGCCTTAGGCAAATTCTGATCTTCTCAACTCAACTCCTTTGCTTTAGCTCGCTTGATAGACTTTCATACTTGATGATTAAGAGTTAGTTTCAAGTCTAATATTGTCTAGAACATAGGTCAACATGGTGCTTTGCACAATGAGGGATTAAATTGGCAAAACAATATTTGATGACACTAAGTTTAGCCTTATGTTAGACTTGCACTGTCAAGTACCTGAAATCATCTTGACAAGAAAGCACATGCATCAAATACAGATCTGTTCATCTATATTATGAGGGCTTCTTCAAATCAGGAACATTGTTGGCACTGTTCCCAACAATCCCCCCTTATTTGAAGAAGTCAAAACCTCAAATATAGATGAATTCAAATATACATTATAAATGATATTAACACAGATTTAAGAACATCCTTCAAATTTTATATATGAATAGATTAACATTGTTCTTGACTAGTTTTAGCTAAATCATTCCTTCTCACTGATGATCACACCCCCTAACCCTCTTACTCTTTTGTAGCTTTATCTTCGGCTTCTTCCTTATTCTGTCTCTGTCTCTCAAAATAGCTGACTGGCTTAGGAATGTATTTTTGAGGGACTGGAGGAGGCTTCTTGTTCTTGAAGTGAATCCTTCTATATGTTTCTGAATCTTTATATTTCTTCCATTCCACTGAATTTTAAAATATGCTCCTGTCTAGATCCCCTTTATTATAAATTTCCCATATGGACGGGATGATGTTGCTTGATTGAGGGCTCTACTATTCAAAATTGGGGTCTTTCTCCCTTTCTTCTTTATACATCCTCTTTCTGACTAGAGCTTCATCTTCATTAGTAATAATCCCCTTTCCTTTGTTAGAGTAGATGATGGTATCATACTCAGTGTTATAGAAATTTAGAGGCACACAGAAGACTTCAGGTTCTTGTTGACTTGTGCTGAGTTGATAATGTTGCACTGGAGAGGAAAGATGTTCCAGATCCTGCTCTTCAGATGACACATAAGGAGGATGACATGGGTCTATGTGAATTTCATTCATTAGCCATGCGGCTTGTTTTGCCCCCATATTCTACCCCTTTCTGGCTTCTTCAATTATGCCTTGTTGAATTTCAGTTTTGGAAGTTTATATTCTTCCTGTCATATTTTGATTGATATGATCTTGATCTTGCAGAATGTCATTCTTGATGCTTTTCTAATTCTGCAACACTTCCGTTTGGCAGTTGAGGGCATATTCCTGTAAGTGATTGATCCCACTTTCCAGGACTTCATAGACTTTGCTCATATATTGCTTTATGTTAGAGATGTTCTAAGTGGAGCTGTCTAGCTTTTCATTAGTGATTTCATCACTTTAACATTGTTGTCCACCATTCCAGCTGCCTGATGCACAAATCTTACACGCCGCTATAGGCGGGAGAGAAACTGCGGCACTAAACGGCAATGTACCGATCATTCAAGTAATATTAAATGAGCGAATTTCCCCAAGTATCGATCTCAGATTAATACGGAAGGATATGAGATTGAAGTTCTTGCGAGCGGATGGGTTGCGGGAGGTTTGGTTTTGGTTTGCAGAAAACAAATAAAAGAAACCTAAATTAACACTATTATGCAGGCCGTTATGCACTGCTTCGCAAGGTGAATGAAGACTATGCAGGCCGCTATGCACTGCTTCACTAGGCGGATGGGCGAGAAGGAAAGCAGAGTGGAAGAGAAGGCTTGCAGAATGGAAGAGTAGGCTCACATAGTGGAAGAGTATGCTTACGTAGTGGAAGAGAAGGCTAGTGGAATGGAGTGGAGGGTGATGGCAGATTTGGTGGCGCACCTCAAACACACATATAAACGAAATACTTTCATAAAAAGATGAAATATGAATTAAAACACAAGTTTATTGTGCACATCATTAATAACATGGAGATCTAGTTACATTCATCAAAACAAGAGGAAAGAGTGCAAGGAATCGACCACATCTGAAGTCTCATTGGGATTCACGGTAGGAATCGTCGGATTGTCAATCCACGTCCTAGCTCGGTCCGCAAATACATCCGGGGTAGAGGAGGGTTGTCACTTCCTCCTAGTTGACCCGTGTTCTTCGTCTCACAATTTGACCTCCTTTGGTGTAAGGTCTCCTTGCCATATGATGAACGTAGGACTAGAATCCCCTCCTTGGAAGCTCTTAGATGATGGAGGTGGCCTAGAGCAAAGCCCTCATGGAAGGTGGAAGGAAAACAGAGCTGGAGTTCCTCTTGCGACAGAAATGGCAGAAAAAGATGGTCCCTCATGAATAGGGTGAAGTCCTGTGATTTTATACTAAACAGTCAGAAAATTGGTCACGCACGGTCGAACACACGACCGTGTGTGGACCGTGTGATATTAAACCAGTAGGATGCCCAGGAAAATGAAGCAGAAGCGCCAGTGCAATTTTACTCACGCACGGTCGAAACCGACAGTGCAAACAAACGCATGGGCAAATACATAACGCTTGAAAAATAGACGAACAGAGGGAGATCCTGTGTTTCCTTCACGCATGGTTGAGTCCAACCATGCATGAAGCAAACGCACGGGAAATAAATTAATGAATATTTGGCCAATAAGAGAGGCTCGTGCGATTTTACTCACGCACGGGCAAAACATCCCATGCGAGAACAAAATGCACGGGCGTGGGAAGATCACCATTCAGGGCCACATATGTACACGCGCGGTCAGATCGATCGTGCGTCAAGGAAACGCACGACTGTGTGATTCATGCAGACATGAAATCTGGGCAAAATGAATGATCTACCAACCTGCACAACAAACAACACAACCATCACACAGCTGAAAATAACCCTCCAGCTCAATCAAATCACAGAAAAAGATGGGGAGCACCATGTGCTTACCCCCAACAAAATAGCATGCAAATGTTGGAGCTTGCGTTCTGCATCTCTTGGTTTGAGAATAACAAATACCATGCTATATTTGATCTAGTCTTTTGTGTTTTTATAGTGTCCAAGTTATACAGGTTGAATGAGGAGACAAGTCCTCATTCATGGGCATGATCCAAGAGTGTGTACACTTTAGAAAAAGCAAAAGGATGAGTTTTGTGTGTTGATCTTAAAATGGTCATAACTTTCAATCCAGGAAGAGTTACGGAACGGTCCACCCCATTTCAGAGATGAGAACGACTCCATCTACAGTCTGGAGAAGTTTTGGATGGCAAAAATGAAGAGGAGCTATCGGTTTCCGACATCTAGATGTCGGAATACGACAGAGAAAATAACGTCAGCATGACAACGGGCATGGTCCGCACGATTTGGACAAAGAACAATTATATCCATGGTCGGAATTCCGACATCGATGTCGTCGACGACAGCTCCAAGACCATCAAATCTCGCAGAAATGCCGCATTCATGGGATACGTGGCAGCTGGAGGAGATAACGTCAGTGGACGACAGCTAGATGTAGTCGATGACATCGACAAATTATATATTGACTCATTTCTCGTGGAGGAGTAGTTACACACTATTCTGGAGTACCAATTCCCGAGTGCATTCCATTCAGAGAGCTCCAGAACTCCGAGAACTCCCATTTTGGCAAGAACGTTCAAGAGCGAAGAAGAGATGGTCCGTGCGCAGTATCTCATGCAATCTTTGCAAGGATTCGACGCCGTCTTCAGAGCTTCATATTTAGGGAGTTTCATATCTGAATTTCTATTTTGTATTTTATCTTATCATTTTGTAATCGAAGGAGGAAATCGCCGCCTTGTGCATGGCGTCTAAGTCTGTGTGTGGCTTAGGGGAAATCGCCACCTTGCGTGTGGCGTCTAGGTTCTTGTGTGGCTTAGGAGGAAATCGCCGCCTTGTGTGTGGAGTCTAGGTCCTTTTGTGGCTTAGGAGTAAATCGCCGCCTTGTGTGCAGCGTCTAGATCATGGGGAGATCTAGGGGAGGCTAGTAGTAAGATCTAGGAAGAGATACGCTATAGCCGGCCGATCCTTGGTTGAAGGACCGGTAATTAAGGGTGAGGAACAAAAACCGAAAACCGACAAAACCGAACGAACCGCACCGAACCGCACCGATTGTGAAACCGAGCCGCCCGGTTCGGTGTCGGTTCAGTTTGGGGCTTGTGAAAACCGAAGTCATTTCGGCTCGGGTCGGTTTTCAAGTTGTAAAAACCGGTCAAACCGAACCGAACCGACTAGTATTAAAATAATTTTACGTCTCATTTTCACTTAATAAATATAAGATGTGTCTCACTTCGACTTAATATAAATATATAATTTTAAGTGGCCAACCCGAAATGACAAATGATTAAATGAGCTAACTTTAAAATTATGTACAAGCCAGCTGACCTAGCTTCTATTTACACTTAAAAAAAGCTATTATAATAATTTTAAATATTGTTGCATGTTTATGTATCATTTGTATATTATATTGATACAAATTTAAACATTTTGGTAACTGTTTGAAGAACGATTGTAACATTTGCTTCACTTAATATACAAAAGTGTAATTAGGGAAGTACAAAACCGACACCGAACCGCCAAAAACTGATAAAAACCGAACCGACAACAAACAGAACCGACCGGGTTCGGTTTGGTTTGGTTCGGACCTTCTGAAAACCGAAGCATGTTGGTTCGGTTTCGGTTTGGGTACAAACCGACCCAAACCGAACCGCTTGCAGGGCTACCGGTAATTAAAAAGAAATTTATTTTTATCATAGCCTTGATCTTAAGTTTTATTAAGATCAATAGTTCTTTGTATTCATCACTTGTGAAAATAAAATTTGATTTCCAATTTCCTCATGATTTTTTAAGTCATTATTTTGGTTGTGTAAAAATCTACTTTTTTATCATTGCAAAATTATCTTAATATTTTAGAAAATTTTCAAAGTAAATATTAGCCCTTATTCACCCCCCCCCCCTAAGGGCGCCGTAAGATCCAACATTTGGTATCAGAGGGTAGGTTATTCCAATACGACTTCACAACCGGGAATAATGGCGCTTCATGATCTCTCATCTTCTAGAGAGGATAATTTTTATGAAAATGAAAAATCATTATGTCCACCATTATTTATGGGTGAAAATTATAATGGGTGGAGAATACTTATGGAAAAATTTCTTAAATCCTTGGATATTGAAGTTTGGAATATTACAATTAAAATGTTCCCAAATATTTTAAATAAAAATGAAATGTTTTTAAATGCCAAATCAATGAATAGTCTATATTGTGCATTAGATCAAAATATTTTCAAATTTATTTATACACTTCCTAATGCTTATGAAGTTTGGAAATTTCTTGAGAATTCTTATAGTCTTCCTTCCGCAGATGATGACTATGAGCAATTACGTTTAGAAAATAAAACTCTAAAAGCAAACGCTAAAGTAGAATCTTATATTGATGTTTCAAATTCTTGTTCATGCTCTTTAATTGAAAATGCTCAACCTTGTTTTGATTATAATACTTTTAAAGAAGAACTCAAGGTTTTGGAAAAAGGTCTTTTAACTTCAAAAGAGCATAATGAAAAATTGTTAAAAGAAAATGATAATTTAAAGGATAAACTAGAATCATTAAAAATGTTTATTCAAAACTTTTCATATAATAAAACATCTTTTATTTCTAGTTTATCAAATCATCAAAAGTCTAAAAGCTTAACTTCATATTATAAGAGTATTTCTATAAGAAAGAGTGGAAATGAAAATCATCAAAATAAGAACCAATCATTTAAAATATATTGTAACCCACTTTTTCAACATTCAATTCTTAAGAAAGACCATCACTCTTATAAACTCTCAAAGAATAAATATAATAAAATTCATTATGATTATCAACATCAATGTATTTTGAAAAATAATTTGAATAAACATAAATCCCAAATGAATTATTTTTCAAACAACTATCATTCCAAAAGATGTCAAATAATCATAATATGAATTTAAAAGATAAACAACCAAAGTACGAATGGAGGCCCAAAATTAAAAATGAAACACTAACTCCACTTGTAAAGGCCCATTCATCACTATCTCTCCAAAAGCCTACACGATGTATTTGGGTACCCAAAGGAACCATCACACTTGGTCCCCTTTGGATACCTAAGTCTCTCATTCACTAGGAATCATTATATTGCATGAAGTAGAAATTAATTAAAAATGAAATATCATTACTCTACTTCATGATATGCTTAATTGTTTTTTCTTTTGTTTATTTTTTATTTTTGAGCAAACTTGTTTATGATCACTTTATGTATCATGAGATATGAATTTCATTTTAAGCCTAATGTTCAACAAATCAAATTGAATTAAATTGAACATAAAGTGATATTTTTTTAAGTGATCAATCTTTTCTTTTTATATGTTTTATCCTTTTAAATCCATTGCCTATAAATGTCTTATATTATCATTATAAATTAAATGCTAAATTTGCTAAATGATATTATCAAGACTAATGAAATTATTTTCAATATTGTATTTAAATGGACTTTTAGGGGTCTTAGGCTAAAATATTAAATGCGCAACTAATTGCATATTTGTCTACTTTCTTTGTTGCATATGATAGCCCCTATAATTAAAATAAAAAAAAATTTTACAAAAAAAATAAATATGATTTCACAATCACCACAATGATCTATTAATATCTTATGCTAAAATTCACTATAATCATATATCATAATTCATGATCCATCAAGACCTATCTTAAATCAACTATTTCTATCAACCTTAGGAATTATGAAATATATGATGGTTGTTGGTATTATAGTATCATATCTTGTTTTGTGTGTGTGATGTGCATCTTTATTGTTTGTATGTATCTCATTATCTTTAGACCAAAGAATTAACTTGATATAAACAAGATGAAATCAAATAGAATTGTCACTTCATTCTTGGTTTATAAATTTTCAAAACTCTAAAATTGATTACATGCAAACCAATTATATATATTTAGCATATTCTGCATAACATCCAAATTCATTATCCTAGCCGCACCTCTTGGTATATGCTCAATTTAGTGTTTATGCTAGGATTATCAATATAATGACATGCTAAAGGTAGATAAATTTGAACTTTAAGATTCATGAGTACATTGTGGTTTCAAAATCTACTATATGTTCTAAAACTAAAACAAACTCATGTTTTATGAATCAATCCTTAGACTAAACCGCTTAGTATATCCATAATCATTAACCTATGACATATGTCTCACAATAGCGAGGGCGTAGGATTGTGTGCATTAGAGACCTAACCTCTAAGTCATGTCTTGTCCTTAACCGGGGAGGGTTCCAGTGGGGCCTTGCGAGGCACTGGGGGGAAAGAGTGCTAGGTTGAGCATCGTCTTTTGTATGCATATGGGATTAACACCCCAACCTACGGCATGCGTGCAGCTTCTCATGCACATCCGTCACTTAGTACGGGGCTAGAGTGTAGTCATGTAGTTAAGGTATCTTGATCTTAGATATACATATATTATATTCATTGCATGAATATTATCTCACTCCTTATTCTAAAATTATGCATATTTGTTTTTGTTCTAACATTGCATCTTGTGTTTGCATACTTTAATACTTTGAGCTTTAATGATTTTACCAAACACAAGTACTTGAAAAATCACTAAAAACATGCTAAAAGAGCCTTCAAATCTAATCAATATACTCTGAAATTTCATCTGAAGGAAGGTCTCTTTATAATACAAATGAATCATAAAAAAAGATTTTTCAAAACATCAAAATTTAGTGTTCTGTTTTGGCGTTAAGAGGTTAACGCCTGGCGTTAGCTCCTTTGCTCCAATTTTTTTTTTTTGAAATATTTCTGGTATTATTTTAATATTTTGTGTGTGTTTTATTTCTCTGTTTGTAAAAAGTTTTCTATCTTTTTATTTCCTTTAAAACAAAATTTTATTTATTTTAAAATATATATATATGTATTTTCTCATGCATTATTTTTATTTATTTCTCTGGCATAGAATATCATTTACTGAAAGGGCTGTTAAAGACTTCTATGTTTTCCAGAGAATATACAAAAAAAAATCAAATACAAAATTACAAAATAATTTCAAAGAACAAAAATATGTTTTTCTTTATGTATGTTTATTGTTTTGTGCATATATAAAAAAAAATCCAATTTTTTTTTCATAAAAACTGATTGTTATTCATTGTCATTGTCAAGGATGATTAATTATATCAATTAAAGATTAAATACAATGTTTAATTTAACTTTCAAGTTTCTTAAAAAACATTGTTTTGTATTTATCATGCCTTGAATATTATCTTGTTATGTACAATGAAATTGATTGTATATAAACATGTGTAGAAACCCTTAGCATGCCTCTAAGTATGAGTAATGTATTATGTTTGATAATGATTCATTCACTCACTTATTTTTGATAACCTACATGTGTTTACAATCTTATTCTTACATGATTGTGTAGTGTAATAACATAAATAATTAAAATGCTTAAATAGATTACCTACACAACATTGAATTGGATATTACAATTCTTTGTCTTTCATGCACTTATTCATTAGAGAAATGTGGTTTAAAATGCTATGTTTGCAAAATAAGTGAATTCGAAGTCCTTAGTCACTAAACTAAAAAGCAAATAATGAATGACAAGGAAAACTCCACCAAGCACTACTCACCCTCCAGATAAGTCTTAATGAGCATTGTGAGGTTGAGCACCTTGGCTAAGGAATTGTAAAGTGTCTTGTAGCAAACAATTTATACACCACTTCTCTTTAGTACACCATATCACAATAAAAATGAAAATAAAGCTAAAAAGTATAAATGTGATCCCCAAGCACTACTTTGCACCCTGATAAATCTTAATAAGCATTGTGTGTGCAGAGCACCTTGGTAGTTGTACTCTTTATTCATGTGCATTGAAATATTATGGAAGTAATAGTATTTGTGTATTTTAATGTCGTGTTATTTCATTATATATGTCATGTGTTTTTGATTGATTCACTTGTATACTTTATCAAAACACTATTTTGTACACGTCATTATCTTTCATAAAACTTCTACTCATGTGAATTAGATCCTAATGCTCATCTACTCAAATCTCTACAAACTTAAGTAAATGCACTAGATAACAAAGCATGATCGCTACAATGTTTATGTTTACTTGAAATGCAAATTTTATTACATTGTAGTTTGTGTATCTTTTCTTGATATTATGAAATCATGCTTGCAATATTATCTTAATGGAATAATATCTCTTCAATCTTTAACTCAAACATCAACTTTTCAAAGTTAAAACTCATTATCCTTTGTATGATTTTATCTTCTAAAAAATGATGTTTATGTTTAAGAGTGCTTATTCTTCTGCTAAGTTTACCACTTATGCTCATTCATGTCTATTATTTTTAACACCATGGTTTCAACAAGTGGTATCTTAACATAAGAATGCTTACTTTATCATGTCAGCTATGTTGCTTACTACTATATGTTCAATCATGCTTATATTTTTCTTAATAAGTAGTATTTAACAAGCTTTTGATTGCAACCTATTTTTCTTCTTGACATAGAACATATTACTCCTTATTGCACACTCTCACATAAACCTTCTTTTGATACTACCAAAAGGGGAGAATAAATCACATAAATATAATATTTACGGGGAGTACATTATAATGATTTCAAACTCAAAGAAAGTATTTATGTAGGGGGAGTAATCATATAGGAGGTGCATACACTATTATATGCCCGATCATGACAATCCTTCAATAAGTGGTTCCTCATCAATCTTAGTAGATATACACTCATCCCTACCCACTTTTGCTAATAACAAAGGGGGAGAAGAAATTGAGAAATCTAGTCAAATAGATATTTAGGGGGAGTAAATTATAAGAGAACACTTATGTAGGGGGGGACTTCATATAGAAAGAGTAGGCATTATCGCTTTCAATTCTATCACGCTCTTAATATGTTATTCATGCATATCTTATTACCGCACTTATCTATAAACATAAATTGTCTTAATCTCACTAATTTCTCATACGGGTATTTGTTATTATCAAAAGGGGGAGATTGTTGGAGCTTGCGTTCCGCATCTCTTGGTTTGAGAATAACAAATACCATGATATATTTGATCTAGTCTTTTGTGTTTTTATAGTGTCCAGGTTGTACAGGTTGAATGAGGAGACAAGTCCTCATTCATGGGCATGATCCAAGAGTGTGTACACTTTGGAAAAAGCAAAAGGATGAGTTTTGTGTGCTGATCTTAAAATGGTCATAACTTTCAATCCAGGAAGAGTTACAGAACAGTCCACCTCATTTCGGAGATGAGAATGACTCCATCTACAGTCTGGAGAAGTTTCGGATGGCAAAAATGAAGATGAGATATCGTATTCCGACATCTAGATGTCGGAGTCCGACAGCGAAAATGACGTCAGCATGACAACGGGCATGTTCCGCACGATTTGCACGAAGAACAGTTATATCCACTGTCGGAATTCTGACATCGATGTCGTCGACGACAGCTCCACGACCATCAAATCTCGCAGAAACGTCGCATTCATGAGATACGTGGCAGCTGGAGGAGATAACGTCGGTGGACGACAGCTAGATGTAGTCGATGACATCGACAAATTATATATTGACTCTTTTTTGTGGAAGAGTAGTTACACACTATTCTGGAGTACCAATTCCCGAGTTCATTCCATTCAGAGAGCTCCAGAACTCCAAGAACTCCCATTTTGGCAAGAACGTTCAAGAGCGAAGAAGAGACGGTCCGTGCGTAGTATCTCAGGCAATCTTTGCAAGGATTCAACGTCGTCTTCAGAGCTTTATATTTAGGGAGTTTCATATCTGAATTTCTATTTTGTATTTTATCTTATCATTTTGTAATCGGGGGAGGAAATCGCCGCCTTGTGCGTGGCGTCAAAGTCTGTGTGTAGCTTAGGGGAAATCGCCACCTTGCGTGTGGCGTCTAGGTCCTTGTGTGGCTTAGGAGGAAATCGCCGCCTTGTGCGTGGCGTCTAGGTCCTTGTGTGGCTTAGGAGTAAATCGCCGCCTTGTGTGAAGCGCCTAGATCATGGGGAGATCTAGGGGAGGCTAGTAGTAAGATCTAGGAAGAGATACGCTATAGCCGCCGGTCCTTGGTTGAAGGACCGGTAAATTAAAAAGATGTTTATTTTTATCATAGCCTTGATCTTAAGCTTTATTAAGATCAATAGTTCTTTGTATTCATCACTTGTGAAAATAAAATTTGATTTCCAATTTCCTCATGATTTTTAAGTGATTATTTTGGTTGTGTAAAAATCTACTTTTTTATCATTGCAAAATTATCTTAATATTTTAGAAAAATTTCAAAGTACATATTAGCCCTTATTCACCCCCCCCCCCCTCTAAGGGCGTCGTAAGATCCAACACTTGGTATCAGAGGGTAGGTTATTCCAATACGACTTCACAACCGGGAATAATGACGCTTCATGATCTCGCATCTTCTAGAGGGGATAATTTTTACGAAAATGAAAAATCATTATGTCCACCATTATTTATGGGTGAAAATTATAATGGGTGGAGAATACTTATGGAAAAATTTCTTAAATCCTTGGATATTGAAGTTTGGAATATTACAAATAAAATGTTCCCAAATATTTTAAATAAAAATGAAATGTTTTTAAATGCCAAATCAATGAATAGTCTATATTGTGCATTAGATCAAAATATTTTCAAACTTATTTATACACTTCCTAATGCTTATGAAGTTTGGAAATTTTTTGAGAATTCTTATAGTCTTCCTTCCGCAGATGATGACTATGAGCAATTCCTTATGGATCCAAGAGAAGAAGACAACGTCACAATATTTGACTCAGTTGATGGCAAAACATCAAGCAAAAGAGAAGACGGAAACTATAGCAAGGTAAGAAAATCTAAATATTCTCTTTTAGTAACTAATTCTATTTCTACATTTCGTGTGCTTAAATTTGGTAAACGTAAGACTTCAAAGTTGAAATATGCTAATTCCAAATTACATTTAGAAAATAAAACTCTAAAAGCAAATGCTAAAGTAGAATCTTATATTGATGTTTCAAATTCTTGTTCATGCTCTTTAATTGAAAATGCTAAACCTTGTTTTGATTATAATACTTTTAAAGAAGAACTCAAGGTTTTGGAAAAAGGTCTTTTAACTTCAAAAGAGCATAATAAAAAATAGTTAAAAGAAAATGATAATTTAAAGGATAAACTAGAATCATTAAAAATGTTTATTCAAAACTTTTCATATAATAAAACATCTTTTATTTCTAATTTATCAAATCATCAAAAGTCTAAAATCTTAACTTCATATTATATGAGTATGTCTATAAGAAAGAGTGCAAATGAAAATCATCAAAATAAGAACCAATCACTTCAAACATATTGTAACCCACTTTTTCAACATTCAATTCTTAAGAAAGACCATCACTCTTATAAACTCTCAAAGAATCAATATAATAAAATTCATTATGATTATCAACATCAATGTATTTTGAAAAATAATTTGAATAAACATAAATCCCAAATGAATTATTTTTCAAACAACTATCATTCCAAAAAGATGTCAAATAATCATAATATGAATTTAAAAGATAAACAACCAAAGTATGAATGGAGGCCCAAAATTAAAAATGAAACACTAACTCCACTTGTAAAGGCTCATTCATCACTATCTCTCCAAAAGCCTACACGATGTATTTGGGTACCCAAAGGAACCATCACAATTGGTCCCCTTTGGATACCTAAGTCTCTCAT
Organism: Dactylorhiza incarnata; assembly: GCA_033032865.1. Taxonomy (NCBI): domain Eukaryota; kingdom Viridiplantae; phylum Streptophyta; class Magnoliopsida; order Asparagales; family Orchidaceae; genus Dactylorhiza; species Dactylorhiza incarnata. The sequence goes on along the minus strand of JAWHQI010000027.1, from coordinate 3,398,996 downwards.
TCATTAGGAATCATTATATTGCATGAAGTAGAAATTAATTAAAAATGAAATATCATTACTCTACTTCATGATATGCTTAATTGTTTTTTCTTTTGTTTATTTTTTATTTTTGAGCCAACTTGTTTATGATCACTTTATGTATCATGAGATATGACTTTCATTTTAACCCTAATGTTCAACAAATCAAATTGAATTAAATTGAACATAAAGTGATATTTTTTTAAGTGATCTATCTTTTCTTTTTATATGTTTTATCCTTTTTAAATCCATTGCCTATAAATGTCTTATATTATCATTATAAATTAAATGCTAAATTTGCTAAATAATATTATCAAGACTAATGAAATTACTTTCAATATTGGATTTAAATGGAATTTTAGGGGTCTTAGGCTAAAATATTAAATGCGCAACTAGTTGCATATTTGTCTACTTTCTTTGTTGAATATGATAGCCCCTATAATTAAAATAAAAAAAAAATACAAAATAAATAAATATGATTTCACAATCACCACCATGATCTATTAATATCTTATGCTAAAATTCACTATAATCATATATCATAATTCATGATCCATCAAGACCTGTCTTAAATCAACTATTTCTATCAACCTTAGGAATTATGAAATATATGATGATTGTTGGTATTATTGTATCATATCTTATTTTGTGTGTGTGATGTGCATCTTTATTGTTTGCATGTATCTCATTATCTTTAGACCTAAGAATTAACTTGATATAAATAAGATGAAATCAAATAGAATTGTCACTTCATTCTAGGTCTATAAATTTTCAAAACTCTAAAATTGATTACATGCAAACCAATTATATATATTTAGCATATTCTGCATAACATCCAAATTCATTATCCTAGCCGCACCTCTTGGTATATGCTCAATTTAGTGTTTATGCTAGGATTATCAATATAATGACATGCTAAAGGTAGATAAATTTGAACTTTAAGATTCATGAGTACATTGTGGTTTCAAAATATACTATATGTTCTAAAACTAAAACAAACTCATGTTTTATGAATCAATCCTTAGACTAAACCGCTTAGTATATCCATAATCATTAACCTATGACATGTGTCTCACAATAGCGAGGGCGTAGGATTGTGTGCATTAGAGACCTAACCTCTAAGTCATGTCTTGTCCTTAACCGGGGAGGGTTCCAGTGGGGCCTTGCGAGGCATTGGGGGGAAAGAGTGCTAGGTTGAGCGTCATCTTTTGTATGCATATGGGATTAACACCCCAACTTACGGCATGTGTGCAGCTCTTCATGCCCATCTGTCACTTAGTACGGGGCTAGAGTGTAGTCATGTAGTTAAGGTATCTTGATCTTAGATATACTTATATTATATTCATTGCATGAATATTATCTCACTCCTTATTCTAAAATCATGCATATTTGTTTTTGTTCTAACATTGCATCTTGTTTTTGCATATTTTATTACTTTGACCTTTAATGATTTTACCAAACACAAGTACTTGAAAAATCACTAAAAACATGCTAAAAGAGCCTTAAAATCTAATCAATATACTCTGAAATTTCATCTGAAGGAAGGTCTCTTTATAATACAAATGAATCATAAAAAAAAATTTTTTTCAAAACATCAAAATTTAGTGTTCTGTTTTGGCGTTAAGAAGTTAACGCCTGGCGTTAGCTCCTTTGCTCCAAAATTTTTTTTTTTTTTGAAATATTTCTGGCATTATTTTAATATTTTGTGTGTTTTATTTCTCTGTTTGTAAAAAGTTTTCTATCTTTTTATTTCCTTTAAAACAAAATTTTATTTCTTTTAAAATATATATATATATGTATTTTCTCATGCATTATTTTTGTTTATTTCTCTAGCATAGAATATCATTTACTGAAAGGACTATTAAAGACTTCTATGTTTTCCAGAGAATATACAAAAAAAATCAAATACAAAATTACAAAACAATTTCAAAGAATAAAAATATGTTTTTCTTTATGTGTGTTTATTGTTTTGTGCATATATAAAAAAATCCAAATTTTTTTTATAAAAACTGATTGTTATTCATTGCCATTGTCAAGGATGATTAATTATATCAATTAAAGATTAAATACAATGTTTAATTTAACTTTCAAGTTTCTTAAAAAACATTGTTTTGTATTTATCATGCCTTGAATATTATCTTGTTATGTACAATGAAATTGATTGTAGATAAACATGTGTAGAAACCCTTAGCATGCCTCTAAGTATGAGTAATGTATTATGTTTGATAATGATTCATTCACTCACTTATTTTTGATAACCTACATGTGTTTACAATCTTATTCTTACATGATTGTGTAGTGCAATAACATAAATAATTAAAATGCTTAAATAGATTACCTACACAACATTGAATTGGATATTACAATTCTTTGTCTTTCATGCACTTATTCATTAGAGAAATGTGGTTTAAAATGCTGTGTTTGCAAAATAAGTGAATTCGAAGTCCTTAGTCACTAAACTAAAAAGCAAATAATGAATAACAAGGAAAACTCCACCAAGCACTACTCACTCTCCTGATAAGTCTTAATGAGCATTGTGAGGTTGAGCACCTTGGCTAAAGAATTGTAAACTGTCTTGTAGCAAACAATTTATACACCACTTCTCTTTAGTACACCATATCACAATATAAATGAAAATAAAGCTAAAAAGTATAAATGTGATCCCCAAGCACTACTTTGCACCCTAATAAGTCTTAATAAGCATTGTGTGTGCAGAACACCTTGGTAGTTGTACTCTTTATTCATGTGCATTGAAATATTGTGGAAGTAATAGTATTTGTGTATTTTAATATTGTGTTATTTCATTATATATGTCATGTGTTTTTGATTGATTCACTTGTATACTTTATCAAAACACTATTTTGTACACGTCATTATCTTTCATAAAACTTCTACTCATGAGAATTGGATCCTAATGCTCATCTACTAAAATTTCTACAAACTTAAGTAAATGCACTAGATAACATAGCATGATCGCTACAATGTTTATGTTTACTTGAAATGCAAATTTTATTACATTGTAGTTTGTGTATCTTTTCTTGATATTATGAAATCATGCTTGCAATATTATCTTAATGGAATAGCATCTCTTCAATCTTTAACTCAAGCATCAACTTTTCAAATTTAAAACTCATTATCCTTTGTATGATTTTATCTTCTAATAATGATGTTTATGTTTAAGAGTGCTTATTCTTCTGCTAAGTTTACCACTTATGCTCATTCATGTCTATTATTTTTAACACCATGGTTTCAACAAGTGGTATCTTAACATAAGAATGCTTACTTTATCATGTCAGCTATGTTGCTTACTACTATATGTTCCATCATGCTTATTTTTTTCTTAACAAGTAGTATTTAACAAGCTTTTGATTGCAACCTATTTTTCTTCTCGATATAGAACATATTACTCCTTATTGCACACTCTCACGTAAACCTTCTTTTGATACTACCAAAAGGGGAGAATAAATCACATAAATCTAATATTTAGGGGGAGTACATTATAATGATTTCAAACTCAAAGAAAGTATTTATGTAGGGGGAGTAATCATATAGGAGCTCCATACACTATTATATGCCCGATCATGACAATCCTTCAATAAGTGGTTCCTCATCAATCTTAGTAGATATACACTCATCCCTACCCACTTTTGCTAATAACAAAGGGGGAGAAGAAATTGAGAAATCTAGTCAAATAGATATTTAGGGGGAGTAAATTATAAGAGAACACTTATGTAGGGGGAGGACTTCATATAGAAAGAGTAGGCATTATCGCTTTCAATTCTATCACGCTCTTAATATGTTATTCATGCATATCTTATTACCACACTTATCTATAAACATAAATTGTCTTAATCTCACTAATTTCTCATACGGGTATTTGTTATTATCAAAAGGGGGAGATTGTTGGAGCTTGCGTTCCGCATCTCTTGGTTCGAGAATAACAAATACCATGATATATTTGATCTAGTCTTTTATGTTTTTATAGTGTCCAGGTTGTACAGATTGAATGAGGAGACAAGTCCTCGTTCATGGGCATGATCCAAGAGTGTGTACACTTTAGAAAAAGCAAAAGGATGAGTTTTGTGTGCTGATCTTAAAATGGTCATAACTTTCAATCCAGGAAGAGTTACGGAACGGTCCACTGCATTTCGGAGATGAGAACGACTCCATCTATAGTCTGGAGAAGTTTCGGATGGCAAAAATGAAGATGAGCTATCGGATTCCGACATCTAGATGTCGGAATCCGACAGCGAAAATGACGTCAGCATGACAATGGGCATGTTCCGCACGATTTGCACGAAGAACAGTTATATCCACTGTCAGAATTCTGACATCGATGTCGTTGACGACAGCTCCACGACCATCAAATCTCGCTAAAACATCGCATTCATGGGATACGTGGAAGCTGGAGGAGATAACGTCGGTGGACGACAACTAGATGTAGTCGACGACATCGAAAAATTATATATTGACTCATTTTTCGTGGAGGAGTAGTTACACACTATTCTGGAGTACCAATTCCCATGTGCATTCCATTCAGAGAGCTTCAGAACTCCAAGAACTCCCATTTTGGCAAGAACGTTCAAGAGCGAAGAAGAGACGGTCCGTGCGCAGTATCTCAGGCAATCTTTACAAGGATTCGACGCCGTCTTCAGAGCTTCATATTTAGGGAGTTTCATATCTGAATTTCTATTTTGTATTTTATCTTATCATTTTGTAATCGGAGGAGGAAATCGCCGCCTTGTGCGTGGCGTCTAAGTCTGTGTGTGGCTTAGGGGAAATCGCCACCTTGCATGTGGCGTCTAGGTCCTTGTGTGGCGTAGGAGGAAATCGCCGCCTTGTGCGTGGCGTCTAGGTCCTTGTGTGGCTTAGAAGTAAATCGTCGCTTTGTGTGAAGCGTCTAGATCATGGGGAGATCTAGGGGAGGCTAGTAGTAAGATCTAGGAAGAGATACGTTATAGTCGGTCGGTCCTTGGTTGAAGGACCGGTAAATTAAAAAGAAATTTATTTTTATCATAGCCTTGATCTTAAGCTTTATTAAGATCAATAGTTCTTTGTATTCATCACTTGTGAAAATAAAATTTGATTTCCAATTTCCTCATGATTTTTTAAGTGATTATTTTGGTTGTGTAAAAATCTACTTTTTTATCATTGCAAAATTATCTTAATATTTTAGAAAAATTTCAAAGTAAATATTAGCCCTTATTCACCCCCCCCCCCCCTCTAAGGGCGCCGCAAGATCCAACAACAAATGCACACCAAAATAGACATAAACAGTGCACATAGCGTGAAAGCATGTACGAGTGAAATACAAGCAATTATGGCTTGAAAGTGTAGTGCACACGAGTGAAAACTAGCCCGGATGAGTTCGTAAAGCAGTGTAAATATTGGACTCATCACACCCCCAGAATTAACCATTTGCTCGTCCCGAGCAAATCACTCCTCAAGTGGACATGAAAATGAATAGCTGGCTTAGAACTGCGAAGGCAGAGTACCATGCGAAGTCGCAAGCTCACGCTCATAAAAATTTAGTAGAAGAAATACCTAATTATGCATAATAGTTTATATTTTTCTAAGAGCGTATCTATATATTATTTTTACTCAAAAATTGAATCGCGGTGAATCATCTGGTCGCTCGTAGAAAGAAAGTAGACCTATCGCTAAGGTGAGCATTGCAAAAGATCGGTGCTCGGGACAACCTCCAAAGATATCCATCAATGTCGGTGACCATGAGATCACCCGTTCGCACTCTCTCCACGACACTGGTTTAGTTCAAAGCGCGAATCAATGGGACTTTATGTTTAGAGTGAGGCTTGGGTTAAGGTAGGGTATACAAAGATAAATATGGGGGCTCAATGCACCTAACCCAAATGAGCAAGCATAAAAAGAAACTAATCACGCACCACAAAAAACAGGTACACTATACCCCCAGACTTGAACTTGAGATTATGGGTGTGTGCACCGCCTACTCCCAATACAAACTTCCACAATTTGATTTTTAATTTAACTTTTTCACAATTTTTTCATTTTTCTTTTCACAATTTTTCAACAATTATTTTTTCAGCAAATTTACAATGGAGCACATCCACATATCCATAGAGATGAACACCGCATCAACACCCCAATCATGCAAATAAAATACAAACTAGAGCTCACATTTGGGTGTGCGACTAGGCTTGGCTTTAAGTCTTTGGTGAGATAAAAGTAGAGCTAAATCAAAGAACCGGTAGGCACAACAGGGCTAGTGAGGATAAGACAATAGGACTGGCATAAAAGCTCAGCCGGGCCAAAACGATGGCCTACATCACACTCGTGCAACTGAACTAACTGTATACCCATGCTACAAGAATAGCTTGGGGCAAGTTCTTAGCCACCGACAAAGATAATCCTTCCTCCCGATTCAAGAAATATGAGTCTAACGACAGTCTACACACATCCCTACGCTACCATTTGATTCACACCGGGTTCACTATTTTTTAGTAGAATAAACTATATTTACGCTAAAAGAAAAGTATAAACTAAGAGCATAAAAAGAAATTGAATCTATACGAATTTCTATATGAGACATGAGCACTCGACTAGGAGCACTACAGGAGTCAACATTTTACTCTGCCTCACAATCCTAAGCCAGCACAATAATTTTCCAAATCACACAAAAGAAATGAGTTCAACTTGCGAAGCGCTAATGGTTAAGCACGCACTCAAGAGGGTGTAGTGGTGTGTGGTGCATAGGAAATAATAATTATTAAACTGAACAAAAATGTACTTCTAGTATGCAAATGATATGTGCACGTGCACTGGGTAACACGTAGCGGCTCTCCCCCAGACTTAATCTAAAAAATAGAAGCAAATGATGCAACCATGAAAATTAAATAAAAGACTAAGGGAAGAAAAGTTACCCATGCTAAGAAATGAGCATACCAGAAGATTGACGTTAATACTGTGAAGGAAATCCAAGTCCGACACCAAAAGATCACCACGCCACAAAAAGGACGCTCCAAGCAATAACAAAAATAATATATTATGGCATTAGCAGATTAGATAAAGCAACACAAGCAAAACTGGGTTGTCTCCATTAGCCCTTTTGTTTACCATCCTTAAGGTGGACCAAATACATGTATTAAGCGGTGTATATAAATGTCTAAGTATAAAGAGAAAATAATAAAGTCTACTTATTATTATTACACAACCAGCGGAGAAATCAACTATATATTGATTTAAAGTAGTAACTAGTAGTGAACGAAATGGATCCGAAGACCCAGCAACAACAGTAGTCAAGAGGATCAGAAGCTTTCCATCTCCAAGTTTCATCTTTCTTCATCTTCTTTATCTCCTCCAATCGTCCATCGTCAATGAAGTACCGTTTACCACACTGCACCCAGTCTCTCAAGGAAAAAGCCAGCAATAATAATGAATTCGAATAGGTGATTGATTTCATCATTGCCATCTGCTTTCCCTTCCAAGACTGCCACTCAGAATCACCCAAAATGGGTCTACGAACCCCTAGACATGCATGAGAGTAAACAAAATATTAGAAGCATTAACAGGAGGGGATGTAGGAAGAATGAAGTTATCAATATCATCATTATAAGAATTGTGATCAAGAAATAAACTGGAGGAAGTACTAAAAGATTCAATTAAAGGAGGAGCGGCCCCGGTTTCACTCCCGGCAAATTTCCAGGCTTGATCATTATCATTCTCGTAAGAATCATAACGAGGCGCATCTGAAAACTCAAATGCAACAGTGGTGCGACAAATCTCCTTCGTCGATGAAGAGGTGCATAACTCCTCATCAGAAAGGTCATTCTCATCATCCCACTTTGGCGCAGCATGAAGGTTTGAACATCACCCTGCAAATAATCTTCGACGGGATCAACAAAAATAGGTGCAGAAAATTTTTGCAAAGAAGCTGAAGGAATGCAATTAATTTCAACATCAGAAAATAAAAGATCATGTTCCTCCGCAATAGGATCCACGGACACCTCCACACTGGAGAGAACACTCTCCTCACCCCACTCTGGTGCATCCAGGAGCTCCCAATCCTCTCCATGTTGGCCATCATGAGTGATAGTCACCACTAGGAGTAAAGCCATACACAGAGGGTGAAGAACCGATGCAAGATATAAACTCAGGGGGTGAGTGCGTAATTGCCTCCACGAGTAAAGAATGAGTGATAGGGACAATGTCATCATATGGATTAGCCAGAACTCTGAAGGGCATTTCTACGGCAATCCCCCATAGATAAGGTGGTGATGCATACATGTCATCAAGGGGTGAAGGGTTGCAGTCGAAAAATGGAGTAGATACGATCCGGATGTCCAGATCATCATCATCCTCCCTTTGCTGCTTGTAAAAACTAGGGCAGTCCTTCAAGACATGATCCATATTTTGACAAAACAAACATTTTCTGGCATCGTTTTTCGCCAGATACCTACGCCGCTCAGCATTCATAAGACTCAAGGTGTCCATACATTTATGAAAGGTATCACACATACTAAGTTCAACAACTGTATACATTGTGTGAAAGACGTGGATAGAACAAAAATTGAATTTTTCTTGCAAAACAAAACTACACGAACAATATTATAAAAACTTGGAAAACTTGTTTTACAATTTAAAATAGGATATGATGAAATAATACTAACAATATGTAATTAAAAAGCAAACAAAAAAATAAAGGGATATACACACAGGAAGAACATCTTTCCCACGACTTTCTCTCAAGAAACCCACACGACTGTGTTCCCCGGCAACGGCGCCAAAAACTTGATGCACAAATCTTACACGCCACTATAGGCGTGAGCGAGACTGCGGCACGAAACGGCAGTGTACCGATCGTTCAAGTAATATAAAATGGGTGAATTTCCCCAAGTATCGATCTCAGAGGAACACACTAAGGTGGAGTTTACTTTCAAGGAAGGGCTTGAGATTGAAGTCCTTGCGAGCGGATGGGTTGCGGGAGGTTTGGTTTTGGTTTGCGGAAAACAAAATAAAAGAAACCTAAATTAACACTATTATGCAGGCCGCTATGCACTGCTTCGCAAGGTGAATGGAGTTTATGTAGGCCGTTATGCACTGCTTCACTAGGCGGATGGGCGAGAAGAAAAGTGGAGTGGAAGAGAAGGCTTGCAGAATGGAAGTAGGCTCACGTAGTGAAAGAGTAGGTTTGCATAGTGGAAGAGAAGGCTAGTGGAATGGAGTGGAGGGTGATGGCGGATTTGGTGGCGCACTTCAAACACACATATAAACAAAATACTTTCAAAAGAAGATGAAATATGAATTAAAACACAAGTTTATAGTGCACATCATCAATAACATGGAGATCTAGTTACATTCATCAAAACGAGAGGAAAGAGTGCAAGGAATCGACCACATCTGAAGTTTTATTGGGATTTATTGTAGGAATCGTCGGGTTGTCATTCCACGTCCTTGCTCGGTCCACGACTACGTCTGGGGTAGAGGAGGGTTATCGCTTCCTCCTAGTTGACCCATGTTCTTCTTCTCACAATCCGATCTCCTCCAGTGCAAGGTCTCCTTGATTTATGATGAACGTAGGACTAGAATCCCCTCCTTGGAAGCTCTTGGATGATGGAGATGGCCTAGGGCAAAGCCCTCATGGAAGGTGGAAGGAAAATGGAGTTGGAGCTCCTCTTGCGGCGGAAATGGCAGAAGAAGATAGTCCTTCATGAATAGGGCGAAGTCCTGCGCTTTTATACTAAACAGTCAGAAAATTGGTCATGCACGACCAAAATAGGCCTAAACATTGCACATAGCGTGAAAGTGTGTACGAGTGAAATACAAGCAATTATGGCTTGAAAGTGTAGTGCACACGAGTGAAAACTAGCCCGGATGAGTCCGTAAAACAGTGTAAATACTGCCTTCACAAACCATCTACTGATTTGTGAATTAACATGATCCATGTTCTCTTTGATGAGGTTGATTTCTATCATCAGATCAACATTTACTTCCTTGATGCCTTTTGACGCATGGTCTTCAAAGTTCCTTCTTTGTTCACCTAGCAGAGTTTTTATCTTGTCAACAATGGACCTTGATGGAATATCTTGACCTGTAGCAGCAGAGGTACTTGGGATGTCATCTTGTTGTATTTCCGCTGCCTGGATATGACTATCTTCTCTTCCTTCCTCTTATACTTCTCAGAACATAATCAACTCTCTGCAGGGATTTTCTTTGTCTGCATCTTTCACAATCATCTCAGTGATTGTTTCTACTAATGTGGAAAGATCTCCTCTTGAATAGAAAACCCTTCATTGGTGTCTTTCTCAACCTCTAGGGAAGGTAGCTCAGTATGATGCTCCCCCTCAACTAAAGTTGTCTCTTTCAGACTTCTGACCATCTCTTGGGCTGAGTGGTCAATGTGACTCTCCCCCTCAACTGGAGCACTTCCTTGATCTTGATCTTGAACACTCTACCCCTCAGTTGCGTCAGGGATTTCTAAGTTTCTTACTTCGCCAGCGTCTTCTCTCTCTCTATAGATGATTCCTCTTCTTCATGGGTCCCCTTGCTCACTTTGGAGCAACTAGCCTTCAATCTTTCTCCAGCCTTTGGGAAGGCCTGACCCCACTTAGTCAGAGCCTTTATGTCAATTTTCTTGTTGTTATGGCTTGATGCTCCCAAGGATTGATTTAATTCTAATTCCTCTACAAAGTTGCATAGGAATAAGGAGAGAATTCTCCCAAAGTTTGGGCTTTTCAGAGCAACCTTCACTTTCTCAAACAACACTACCCCCCATGCAGTACTTTCTTCAGAATAATCCTTGCCATCAGTTCGAACATCTCCTTGGAGATTCTGTCGTTAGATCTTGGCTTACAAATGAGCACTTTTCCAATAATGTCAGCCATCAGACTACATGAGGTTGACAAATTGTTCTTGTATAGGGTTCCGCTAGGTGACCCAGTGTACCCACACCATTTCAGATCCTCTTCATAGTCATTGAGACTCGCATCCTCTTCTTCTTCTCCTTCTGGGACTCCTGAAAGCTATAGAGTATTTGCTAGACCACGTGCAGTGATGTTAATTCTATGTCCAACAACATGTGATCGGATTACCTTTCCTGTCGAGTAGATTTCTGCTTTTTTGAAAAACTCGACGACTTCTCGATCAAAGATTTTGGAAGGTTCTGAGAGAACGAACTCTGGTCCCGCTTCTGTACACAGAGCTATTACTTTGTTTATATCTGCTTCAACTTTCTCAAATCCTCTTCTTACATGCTCATATCCAAAATTAAATGCTTCTGCTGACTTCTTCGGCGCCATTTATGATGAATTCTTGAGAGAGCGAGGGAGGGTTTGTGAAGTTTTCCGATGGGGGAGATTAGGAATGATGAAAGATTGACTTAATCAACATTCAGATATATTTATACATAAAAGTTTGGCGAAGCCAACATGCATATACTTGTTCATCTAGATCTAGACCATCTGATTTTATTATATTGATGGTGTACAACCCATATTCTTTGAGGATAGGACACATCCATGCCATGTGGGCAGAAGTCCAAGTCAATTGTCAAATTGAAGACAACTAGTAGCTCACCAGAGACATATAATGTCAGGTGTGAGTATCAAGGTTACTCGCCCCAAAGTGGCAACTAGGAGCAGTCCTCGAAGTTACTCGCACAAGCGAGCGACTATCATCAGCCTTTGAGCCTACTCGCATATTGGCGAATATCAACTACAACTCGCCAAACGTTGTCGATGTCCTTACCTAGTCGCCCGTTCAGCAGGTTTACCTATCCTATCTCGCAAGGGGCCAGACATTGTCGCTTGCATCCCCTCCCTAAAGATTTGTCTGTAAATAGACCCCCAGGGGTACCAGTAATGACACTGGAAAAATCAGAACCCCCCATATTGGCGAGATCCTCACCAAGTCAGTGCCTTCTAGTACCAAGCTCGGCCATCCTTTGGTTTTTGAGGGGAAGTCTCTTCTGAGCTTCCGGGTACGTGGTGGGACCTCCCTGCCGCAGCACCTAGGGTCCTGTTGTTGCTGTTCTAGCCTCTTCATTTTTGCCAGTCAAGCCGTCTAGTTGGACCGCTGGGCGAGTAGCCTCCGTCTGCATTGATCCAAATTTTTGAGTCGATATTTTCCTGGCTTCAACACTTTGGTGCGATGAGTGTGGATCATAGTCAGAGAAAGAAAGTCTAGTAGGAAGGCAAGATGGTTGAAGTTGGCGACCATGAGGGAGTTGCTGGTAACTCGGTGGAGGGAAGAGATTTTGTGACTCGAGCAGATTTCGAAGTGTTCGCGTGGCGTTTGGAGGAGACTATGCGAGCAGTACTTCTCCCTCAAATGGAGTGCACGGAGACCTCGCCTTATCGCGTGACTCCGTCCGAGGATGGTGGTCCCCCTCTGCGAGCAGGGAAGGATCCAGTGGAGGAAGAGCTGGAGCGACTAGGGGTGTGCAAAAATAACCGAAGAACCGAGAACCAGACCGGAACCGGACCGGAACCGAACCGAACCGAATGATTTGGGTCGGTTTCAAATAGGCTCGGTTCGGGTCCGGTTCTCATAATACCAGAACCGACAATTTGGTTCGGTTCCTAGTTCCAAGGGTCGGGTACCCAGAACCGACCCGAGAACCGAATATCAATGCTAAAAAAATATATTTTGAAACAACTATTATAGTCATATCACTTGATACGAGAAAATAATTGAGAATATAGTCGTATGGCTAAAGAGAATAGGTATTGTACTCATGTAGTTGTATGACTTCAATATTATAGAGAATCATGTTACAATTATTTCGAGACATTGGTAGTTTTATTACAAATAATCATGAGTTGAAAGAGACATTTTTTTAATTCTTTTGAGACATAGGTAGAACCGAGAACCGAACCGGAACCGAACCGAAGCAAGCGGTTCAGATCCGGTTCTATACTTTAGGACCGTGGGTCGGTTCCGGTTCCAAAAATTTTGGAACCGAACATACATGGGTCGGTTCTTGGTTTTGGGTGGAACCGAACCGAACCGAACCGATCCGAGTTGCACCCCTAGGAGCGACCAAGGAGGACGCAGTTCTATCAATAGAGCTCGTATGGAATCTGATTCTGTGAGGTGGATGACAAGGTGAGATCCCATGATACTCACCCATACGACGAGTGTGGAGGGGCTGCTCTCCAGGTCGAGGATCGTCGCCGGTCAGGTGGGAGGAGCCCATTCTGTGAGGAGATTCTTACTGCTCCCATGCCAGAGGGATTCAAAGAGCCCGTGATGACTTACTATTCTGGGAGGGATGATCTTGTTCGTCATCTCCAGTGGTTCGAGGATGTAGTCTCCATCTGAACCATGTCAGACTCCTTCAAGTGCAGACTCTTTGCCATCACTTTTCAGGGAAAGGCCAGGGACTACTTTCACCAGCTGGCAGATGGTTCGATCTACTGCTTTGAAGACCTGCGCCGAGGAGTGACGATGTGATTTGCCACAACCAAGAAGAGAAAGGAGGCAACGGTTCTCTTGTAACTAGTGAAAGGAGTGCGAGAGACGTTAGGGAACTACATCGACTGCTTCTAGGAAGAAGTATTGGACATCTAGGAGGTGGATGGCTTCACCCTGCAGCTTGCCCTAACGTTCGGCCTGAGGGAAGGCCTCTTCAAACTGTAGATCAGTCGGGATCCTCCCATGTCCTATGAGGAGCTTATTGAGAGGGCCAATAAGTTTGTTCAAGGGGAGGCCTCGAATCGCGGCTTCCTGGACAAGTTCACCAAGCTGACCATGGAAGAGGAAGAAGAGGAGAAGGTCCCCATACCCAGGAAGAAGGAGGAGCCCCAAAGGCAGGAGAGGAAGAAACTGGAAGAGAGGAAGAGAGGAAGAGAGAAGAGCCCAGGAGGAAGGAGCCGAAGAGGCAGGAGGAGAGGAGGCTCATAGTGGCTCCAGAGCGTCCGGAGGAAGAAAGGCGGTATCAGGTCCCCATTAATAGGCCACCATGTAGGACAGCCGTTCGGCCCCAGCGTCAAGGTCCAGGACGAAGATTCTCCCCTGAGAGAAGGAACTTCAACCAGCTGGAGAGGTGTCAGGAGAGAGGAAGAGAGGAAGCGATGGTCGTTGCCTAGCGGGGTAACAGGGCAGCTCGAAGGAACCAGCGAAGAAGACCGCAGGCAGAGGAGATTCCCCTATACTGTGAGTTGCATCAAGTAACAGGGCATGGGACGAGGGCCTGCTCAGACTTTTGGGAAGCCAAGAGAAGGCTAGCTGCCGGAGAAGTGGGAAGAGAGCCACGAAGGCTGGAAGCCCCTGTCGAGCCGCCGACAGTGCAAGCCATTGCTCGAAAGAGAAATGAGGATAGAATCGACCAAGGAGGTCAAGGAGGAGTTATTTGAGGAGGAGTAGGAGTGATCTAAGGAAGAGCTGGGCTAGGAGCTTCCCACAAGGGGAGTCTCCATCAATCTACCGCAAGAGCATCGCCTTGACCTCACAGGCATCACCCCCGTTGGAGGAGATCACCTTCTCAGAGGAGGACATGCTAGGGAATGATAATCCCTTCCTTGATGCCCTCGTGATCCAAGCCGCAAGGGGAGCTCCGTGAACGTTATCTTCAAGAAAATGTCTGACGGGTTGGGATTCAAGGCAGGAAGAGTGATGGCGTCGGATGGCCAGCTGGTAACGCTCGGTGGCACATCGCTCAAGTGTCGATTCATCATCGTCAATGCCCCGAGCTGCAACAAGGCAATCTTCGGTAGGCCGCTAATCAACTTCTTCAAAGCCGTCCCCTCCTCCTATCACCAGTGCTTAAAATACTGCCAAGGAGATATCCAAGTGAGGATCCTAAGCGATCCGATAGCTGCCCATGAGTGCTATCTCAGCGCGGTTAGCACCATCAGCTGGATGGATGATGCAAAGGAGATGGAGAAAGCACTGAAGAGTGTGGCCAGGATAAAAGCAGCCGAGGAGGTGGAAGAGATCGAGGTACTCTCCGAGGACGGAGTACCTTGATTGTTGAAGATAGGAGGTTCTCTGAAGACCGAAGAGAAGATCAAGATGGCGACATGTCTATAAGAGAATGTCTATATCTTCGCCTAGAGCGCCGCCGAGATGCCAAGGATTGACGCGGAGGTTGCTTGCAATCGTCTCAATCTGGACCCCGCGGTCAAGCCCATCTGACAAAAGAAGAGGGAGAGTGTCATCGCGTTGGCCGGACCTATCATGGAGGAAGTGAGGAAGCTGCTTGAGGCAAGCTTCGTGTCGGAGATCCAGTATCCAGGCTGGGTCTCGAATGTTATAATGGTGAAGAAGGCTGGGGAAGCTGGAGAATGTGTGTCAATTTTTCCTTGTTGAATAAAGATTGCCCGAAGGATTGTTATCATCTGCCTCAAATCGACACGCTGGTTGATTCAGCCGTTAATTTTTCTATGATGAGCTTTCTTGATGCATTTTCAGGATACAACCAGATCCGTATGCATCCTCCCGATTGCCACAATGTCTCCTTTATCACTAGCGATGACTGCTATAACTTCAAGATGATGCCCTTCGGGTTGAAGAACGCGGAGGCTATCTACCAGCGGATGATGGATCATGTTTTCAAGGAGCAAAAGGGGAGGAATATGGAAGTGTACGTGGATGACCTCTTGATCAAAAGCAAGAGCATCTAGGGGCATGTTACCGATCTGGTGGAGACTTTTGCGACGCTTAGAAAGTTCAAGATGAGGCTCAATCCTGCGAAGTGCATGTTCGAGGCAGGCAGGGAGAATTTCTTGGGGCATCTCCTTACTCCGGAGGGAGTAGAGCCCAATCCTGACAAGGTCAGGGTGATCTTGGAGATGACCTCGCCAAAGAGTACCAAAGAAGTCTAGAGGTTGATTGGAAGGCTAGCATGTCTTAGCCGCTTCCTATCAAAGGTGGGGGAGAAGTGCTCTCCATTCTTCAAAACGCTCCGAAAGAATGAAGACTTTGAGTAACGGTTAAAGCAGCAGCTAACCCATGCACCTCTCCTCCAAGGCTCGAAAGAAGGTGAAGACCTACTCCTTTACCTGGGAGTAAGGGCGGAAGTGGCAAGCTTGGTGCTCGTTAAAGAAGAAGGAAAAAAGCAGCTACCAATCTATTATGTTAGTCGGGTCCTAAAGAAGGCAGAGTTGTGGTATCCTATCCTAGAGAAGCATGCCTTCGCCTTGGTGGTGTCTGCGCGGAAGCTTCGACCTTATTTTCAAGCTCACTACATCCGGTTCATCACCAATCATCCCCTCCGAAGTATCCTAGAAGGAGTGGAGCATTCGGGATGGCTGGAGAAATGGTCGGTAGAACTCAGTGAGTTTGATATTTTCTTTTCGCCCCGGGTGGCGATCAAAGCGCAAGCGGTGGCAGATTTCTTAGCCGACTTCTCAGGAGAAGTGGATCTGAGTGAGGGACCTTCCAATCTGGTTTCCTGGAAGATGTTCGTGGACGGAGCTTCGGGCAAAGGCTCTGTGGGAGTAAGCATTGTGCTTGTCAGCCCACAGGGAACTAGGATTGAGCAAGCAGTCGAAATCCTCTTCCCCGTCACGAACAATCAAGCAGAGTATGAGACAATTATGGCCAACTTGTATCTCGCCAAGGAGTAGGGCATCCGGTATATTTGAGCTTTCACAGATTCAATGGTGACCGCGTCGCAGATTCGAGGAGAGTTCGAAGTGCGTGACGTCAACCTACAGAAGTACCTTATCAAGGTGAAAGGGTTGATGGGAGACTTTCAATCCTTCTTCGTCGAGCACGTGCGGCAGGAGGAGAACTCAGCTGCAGATCATTTGGCCAAGTATGGGCCGAGGGCTGGAGGAATTATCACTGAGTTGTTTCGACCGTCCATCGAAGAAGGGGAGATGATGGAGATCGAGCAGCGCCATTTCTGGATGGACCCGCTCATAACATTCCTGACTATCGGTCAAATCCCGACAGATGAGGGAGATCAGAGGAAGTTTCAGTACAAGGCGACATACTATCTATTGCACAACGGGGAGCTGTATCGTAAGACCATCTCGGGCCCTCTAGTCAGATGCGTCTCGGAAGCCGAAGTGCCCTCGAGTGTTGGAAGAGATCCATTCTGGAGAATGTGAGAGCCATTCAAGAACTCGCACTCTAGAGCAAAGAATTCTGAGACAAGGCTACTTTTGGCCAACCATCCGAAAGGATGCCGAAACTTTCTCGAAAAGTGTCAGAAATGCCAACTATTCGCCCCTCTCCAGTTGCAGCTAGCCCATTAGCTTTGTTCGATCACGGCCCCATGGTCGTTCGCCATCTAGGGAATGGATTTGATAGGCCCCTCTCCCCAAGCTAGCGGTCAGAGGAATTTTGTTCTAGCCATGATCGACTACTTCTCCAAGTTGATCGAGGCCAAGGCTCTGGCCAAGACTACTTCCCAAGTCACGAAGAACTTCATCTGGGAAAAATCATCTACAGATTCAGGATCCCTCTCGCTATCGTCACCGACAATGATCCGCAGTTCGCCAACTTGGAGCTTGAGGACTTCTGTAAGCAAGGGGAACTGATCTTCGATTTGCCTTAGTACATAATCCTAGGAGTAACGAGCAAGTGGTTACTACTAAACTATTTTGCTTTTATTTGTCTCCGTATAAGCACCCCTAAAAAGTGTACATAAATTATGTTTACTCAGATATCTGATTTCCACGGGTTGTGTTTGATTGAAACATATCATAAACCCTAAACCTCTGCTCCTATTGTCAGTTTGTCACCTCCACAGAAACACAGCAATGTCCTCTTCACTTCGTCACCGTTCCAAGTCGCTCCATAAGATCCTCTGCAACCTCTCCCTCATGCGATCCATGGGTGGCGGCCCACGCACTTTCCCTGGCGGCCTCAGCAAGTGGCAGTACAAGCGCATGCACGAGAAGCTCGCCAGGGAGAAAGAGCAACGCCTTCTGCAACAGGAGAAACAGATCTATCAAGCGAGGCTCCGCACTGAAATCCGTGCCAAAGTCTCCGGAAAATCGACCTCCAATGATTACGCCGGGGCATCCGCCCCTGCTGGCTGCATGTCCTCAAAGGATCATATCAAGGCACTCGCCGATCGGTTCATGAAGCAAGGTGCCGAGGATCTCTGGAACAAGGATGACGGACCGATCAGAACGAAGACTAGTCACCGACCTCCTAATCTTCCGCCACCTCGACCAGTCGACCTCAGGAAGACTGGGTCGGAAAAAAGATGGTCAATCGGCTCATTGGAGCACCGCAAACATTTCTCGAGATGGAGTCGTAATACTTCCAGTGACGAGGAAGAGGTTGGAGAATCAGACTCTGTTTCCCATTTGGAGTCGGGGTTGTTGAAGAACATCCGGAGTCGCGATGGTCGGGTTGTAGAATATTTGGAATTCCCGAGGTTTAGCATCGGTAGTCAGGATTATGAGAAGGACTTTGCACGCAGGGATGGAGGACGTGATAGGAAGAAGATGAGTGGGGCGGCTTTGAGGAACTATGACGTCAAGGTGAACAAAAGGAAGGCTCCTAGGCCTGATATTGAGGTGAGTCAATTGTCTGAAGAAGTTAAAGAATTCCGGCAAGAAATGAGTAATAGGGCCTCAGTGGAAACTAGAATTAATCAGCAGGCGGTGAATGAAGGATCTCTTCTTACTCAGAAGAGGTACGAGGCAATGAAATTACAATACTGATTCAGTCACTGATGGATTTATTAATATACCTGGTTGGAACCACCTAGCTGTGTCTGCTTTTGTTTTATATGCATATTTCTTGTTTGCCAGCAACAATTGTTGCAGTCAGTAAATGATTTCTACCTCATGTTCTTTCGTTGAGAAGTTTTTTCTTAGCTTTTTTTAAACTTCGGCGCGCGCACACACACACATAGGCACACACACTTAGGCACACACACTTAGACAAACACACACACACACACACGAGTGACAAACCCACACACGAGTGACAGACGCACACACGAGTGGCAGACGCACACACGAGTGGCAGACGCACACACGAGTGGCAGACGCACACACGAGTGGCAGACGCACACACGAGTGGCAGACGCACACACGAGTGGCAGACGCACACACGAGTGGAAAACGCACACACGAGTGGAAAACGCACACACGAGTGACAGACGCACACACGAGTGACAGCCGCACACACGAGTGACAGATGCACACACGAGTGACAGACACACACACATACACAAGTGACAGACATATATACGAGTGACAGACACACACACGAGTGACAGACACGGGGCTCTGCCCCAACGACCAACCGCGACAGTACCTTGATCGCAGCAGGCATATGGCTCTGCCCCTTTAAATTAATTAATGCAACTTAAAATAAACACACTATCAATTAATTAATATGGAAAGTAGTTATACACTACTTTTCAAATTATGTTAAAAAATCTTCATCCTCATTAATTAATGTTAAATCAACTTTAATAAAGTTGATAAGTTTAATGGTAGCTTCTCAAAAATACCGCTGACATGCCTAATAATAGCCTTCCTCATAAATACCGCTAACATACCTAATGATATCCTACCATAGTAGGTATAAGCTTAGTTATTAAAGGCGTAAGACGCACAAAAGCGCAAAGTGGTCTTGGAGCCTAGGCGCAAGACTCAAGGCACAGGCGTGCTCCTGACGAATGCAAGACGCAACCACATTCATTTTAAATAATCAACATCAAACATCATTTCATCTTCTAGATCAAATTCTTCATCTATTCTAATGTGGTCACTTTAATCATTCATTACTATCGTCCATATCTCTTAAAAAATAGAATCAATGTGGTCACTTGCATCATATCTAAGTCCCAACTCACAATTATCTTTCATAAACACTAAATCAATAAAAAATTATTGAGTTCTTATATTATTTCATTCTTTATTTTTGAAAAAAAAGTTTACAACAAAAATCCCACTCAGGTGTGTCTTTTATGTTCCAAAAGCGCAAATAAGGCGCATGAATGCGCAAACCTCTGAGCCTGGTGAGCTAGGCGTGCCTTTAACAACAAAGCTCTACTAAAAACTTTTTGGATTTTATTATCATCATTACTTTTAATTTGGTGATTGTGTGTAATTACTTGAATGCACATTGTATTTTAATTTTTTTTGAAATATATTATAATATATGTTATTACTTTTTGAATGAACACAGAGGTATATTTGACAACTTTTCTCTTTAATATTATATATATATATATCTGATCTGTGGTATTTGCTAACCATACACTATTACAACTCACTTTCAATATATGCGGCAAGTATTTGGAGACCAATGCATAAAATTATGCATATTCAATGCGGGCCATTTATCTAATTTCAAGTATTTTTTCACTTTTCAACTAATTTTTATTCACTCATCTTTCCTTGTTTGAACAAAAAGTGCCTCGAATCCACACCCAAAAGTTTGTAAGATAGGAGGGGGTAATGTAGGTGGAAGAATACCATGGGTTACGAATGCACAAATGAGAGAAGGGTGTCGAGGACAGTGAGGCCAGGTATCGGACAATGCGAATCTTTAGTTATGTGTGATATAAAAATCGAGCTCGCCAAAAATTGCAGACAATTTAGGGATTTTTTAGAAGCCTCTCACATAGTTCACCCTTATTTATATTAATATGTGGCTGCCCAAGGGGGCGGGTTCAAGAGAAAACTGTCAAGACGATCTACAGAAGGCAAATAGCTGTCTGAGCAAAGAGGAGTCCGTGCAATTATGAGAGTGATACTCGCGCGGTCTATGACATAAGGTCAGATGTGTGCGAACTGTATCGAGTTCACCCATACTATGGAAAAAGGAATTTCTAGACTGATTGTACCTTGGAGGAGGTGATCGCTGAATTTTGGATAAACATAATCCCCACATTTTTCCGAGTTCACGAGCACTCTGGAAAAATAAAAACTACCTGCAAATGCTGCGACCCGCCTTCAATACTGCCTTTTTATAATTAAAGATTCGGTCACGTTTCCAAAATGAGACAATATTTACCGATTGTTGTTGTCACCCTCCATAAGCAAATAACGAGCTATTCAGATTACAATGATGCCCTTCTCACGATGGTAAAACAATAGGAGCTGAGCAAGTCCTCTCCAAAAAAGAAGAAGACTTCCAAGAAAGCTCTTGCGAGTTCTAGCGCGGTGCCCACGACTGCTACTCCAACGATCTCCCCGGTTGTGAATATAATGGATACCCTTTGTCCGCCCCAGCCGAAAGTGAACATTGTTAGCTCGGGTGAATATTATAACTCTAACTTATCGAACAGAACGTTTTTCAAAAAGTACTTGGATCTTGATCCAACTAAAAGAAACTCTTCTGATCTGATATGCAATGACCATAGTCCTCTTACAGCTTCAGAAGAACAGGCAGAACAACTCTTCTTGAAGCTGGCAGGCACGACGAACTCTGCAGAGGAGTGGTGTCGAAAAGCTAAGGTTTCTGCGTAACAACTTATAAGCCTTCCTTTTCTGAGAAAAAAAAACCCGCTTCTAAGGTTTTTTCTTTAGACAAAGGCGGCTCAGGTCAGGGAGGATGCTCGGGATGAGGAACGCGAACGAGCTCACATTGCTGTGGAGATCGAGCAATGACGGATCTTGAAGGAGAAAGAGGAAGCAAAGGACGAAGAGGAGAATCAACTTTTTGTTGCTGAGCAGGAGAAGAGGGCACCGGAGGTGCGATTGCGAGATGAGGAGTAGGTGCGACTTCTAGAGGAGGATAAGAAAAAGGAAGCTGAAAGGAGGTTGCAGCTTCTAGAGGAAGCACGATGGTGTGATGCTGAGGCAACAATGGGTTCGCCTCCAGGAGGAAGCCCAACAGAAGGAGCTTGCGGCCAAGGCCGTGGCTGATGCAATGGAGAAGGTACATCTCATACAAATTACTCGAGAGGAGAAGTGAACATAGTCTGCCCCCAAGCGACAGACTAAGCTTATTCTCCCGTTGGTGGGCTCTGAGCCCAGGGAGATCGCTCCAACAAATGAGGAGCTGAGGCAACAACATGTTATGTACCCATGTTGGGGCGTACATATCAATGTCGTGTTCATCCACCAAGGATTGATCGTCTTTAATTCACACATTATCGTACTCTTTATGCTTTAAATGTTGCGCACATTTTAATTTAACTCACTTGTGTTATGAATGTGAGGGGCTTTTGAATCTATTTGTACCAGTTTGGACTTATGGGAATGCAATGAAGTTATTATTTCTCTCTCTCTTCTCTCTTCTTTTTTTCTTTCCCTTTCTCTATCTCTCTAACCCCCCTCTCGGTCATATATACGCACCCTCCTAGAATCCTAAGACTAACGCCCTAGCTGCAGGATTGGCCGAGTTCCGCGCCGAACTCCACAGTTCCTCACCTCTTCTTCCTCTGATCAACTCCTCCGCAATCATAACTCCACCGGGATCTAAGAAGGGGGACTCAAATCTCGTGAGGGATTTCTCCCTCGCTCGCCTTAACACTCGATCTCAAACCAGAGCACACAACAACTTTGTATCAGAGCCACTCCTCGTCGGCACCGATGCCGAGACACCTTTCCCCCTATACTGACCACGACTCGATTTTTTTCAGCCCAACTGGCCCACGCCACCCTAGCCGACACCACGCGATTCGGCAAGCTCACCGTCCCAGCGCCGCGCAAACTGCTGCGATTACCTCCACGCCCTCCGGCTACAGGCGACGGCCCTCCGGCCATCCCCACCTCCGTCGCTGCTTGCTATTCCGGGTTCTTGTTTATACCGCGTTATTGCACCCATGGAAGAAGGTGGTGTGACCATGACCCAATGATGGAGATGTTCCAATCAGTGGTGGCCTTCCTCCACGCCCGGATAGACTCTATACTGCCCCCACCGCGCGCATCCGACTCCTCCAATGATGGTCTCTACAACGGTCATCGCCTCGAGCAAGGCCACCCTAAATCTGAAGGGAGTGGCATTCTTTGCTATGCTAAAGTGGATTTCCCCATTTTTGAAGGTCGCGAAGACCCCCTCGCGTGGCTCACCCATTATGAGCTTTTCTTCACCAACCAACGGACACCGTGGGAGGACCTCCTTGACATTATCTCTTTCCACCTCATGGGTCTAACCCAACTTTGGTTCATTCAACTGCGAAGGGAGGGACTCCAGCTCACCTGGGAGGTGTTCAAGGACTCTTGCATGCTCCACTTCGGGCTTCCGTTATGCAACAACCCTTTTGGCGACCTTACTACCCTCAAACAAACGAGCCCCATCGACGACTACTTTGAGAAGTTCCAGGTTTTTTTAGCTCGTGCTCTCTCTGTGATACCATTGTGATCTAGAAGTGGTCAAACATGTAATGTCACTGCCAACGCGGTATGAGCCTGCAGGGTCGCACATAAGAGCATGTGAAGAAGTTGGAAGATTGACTGTGTTGGTAAAGGTTACCAATCATCATAAAGAATGGGGAAGTCCAGCAATTGTTGCTGTTTGAATTCGTCGGATATGTCTGATTGGATTCGTCGGAATTCGTCGGATCATTCCGTGGAATCCCGACGAATTGTCACAGAGATCCTTCACTCGGCAAATGTTGCTGTCTGATTGGATTCGTCGGAATTCGTCGGATCATTCTGTGGAATCCCGACGAATTGTCACAGAGATCCTTCACTCTGCAAATGTTGCTGTCTGATTGGATTCGTCGGAATTCGTCGGATCATTCCGTGGAATCCCGACGAATTGTCACAGAGACCCTTCACTCGGCAAATGTTGCCGTCTGATGTGATTCGTCGGAATTCGTCGGATTGTCCCGTGAAATCTCGACGAATGTTGTTCCGTGGAATCCCGACGAATTATTACAGAAAACTGTTTCTGTATGGACTGCGGATAGCGATTTTTTTAGGTCTTTTATACTTCGGGTATAAATAGACGGTTCGACGGTTCTTCTTTAGCATCCACGATTATTACGCGAAGTAGAAGAAACGAGACGGAAGAAGTTCCGCCTCACGAACCCTAGCCGACGGAAGTGTTCCGCCGTCTCGATCGCCTTCGCAGACCTCCTCTCTGGCGATCGTCGCCGTGATTGTTCTTCCTGGAGCGAACCTAGCAGTTTGTGGAAGTGCAAAGGTGCAGTTGTTCTTCTCCCGGCTCGTGTGGATCACTGTAGAGACGTAGACATTATTCTACGTGAGAACTCTCGCATAGCCGGCGCAAGGACTCTTCTTCTTGGAGCATCTAGGTTGGATTTGATCCAATCCAGCAAAGGTAATTTTTGCCTAGTATTTTATTAACTTCTTGATTCTATATTCATGGCCCGATCAAAGTCTTTTGGGTTGTTTCTCTTTTATTCCGCTGCGCCTACATGTGATGTATGCTTCTAGAAAAAAAACCCAACAGTGGTATCAGAGGGAGGTTCCGGTCATGAATGTTGTTTCAGAAGTTAGGTTATTCCAGTACGTGCAAATCTAGGTATTTGGAAGCGTTCTAAATGTCAAGATTTCTTCTTGGAATATCACATTTGATGTGATTTTGTGTGGTTTCTGGTGGTGGGATTTCAAAAATTTGGTCGGGGCTCTGCCCCGCACCCCGCAAGGGCTCTGTATTGTTTTGGATTTTGAATCCAACAATGAGAGACGAGCTTGTCTACTGCTTTAAGTCGAGTTGTCTTTGCCTTTGTCCAATGCATGTAAATCTGAAGATTTGGAAGAGTTCTAAATGTCCAGATTTAGCCCTTTCGTCTATCAAAGGTTGATAGTCTTATGTTGTGCACATAAGGGATGCATGTGGATTTTAGAAAGTTTTTTTTTTCTGTTGATGTGCACTTGATCAAATGTTGATAATGGTTAAGTGTTAACTTATTATTAAAAATTAAAATCCCTTCATAAAATATTAAGTGTTCGGATGCCTTCCGATGGATGACACTCTTCCTGCCTCGATCGATGAAGTGTGGGCTTGCCAAAGCAATGTGCATTAATCTATCTTGGTAAGGGTGCGAGCGGATAATTGTGATATCCCACTGTCGACATCGGGTCTAACTTAACTAGGTGACCTCAAAGGTTGAGTGCCTAGAGGCATAGGGTTGGCATGCACCATATGATGGATGCGAATAAGGAGTTATTCACCAGCCATACAAGAGTTGCATGATGATGCAATTGGCAAGCGTTGTCTACCTAAATAACCGCATTATGAGAGGAACGCCAAAGCGGACTCGTGGTGTTGGTGAAATACGGTTCTTGTCCACTAAGAGAGTAGCTCGCATGGACTCTCCGAATTGATAGTGAGGGCTATCAATTTGAATAAAATAGTGGGAGTATTTAATTGAAGTCCAAATTAAAATAAATTGTATTTTGAAATTAAGGTACTGATTAAATTCTGCATGAATTCTTGTAGAATTCCATGGCAAGTGGTTCACATTCCACCTTGTCCCTGAGAGCTATCCTTGAGAAGGACAAGCTTAGTGGGACGAACTATATGGACTGGTATAGGAACCTGAGAATTGTTCTCAGGCAAGAGCGAAAGCTCTACGTCTTGGAAGAAGAAGCCCCCGAGGTGCCGACCGGGAACTCGTCCCGTGTTGATAAGGATGCTTATAAGAAGTATACCGATGACGCCTTAGACGTCGAGTGCCTTATGCTTGCCACCATGAACTCTGAGCTTCAGAAGCAACACGAGAACATGGGGTGCAAGGAGATTGACGAGCACCTAAAGAAAATGTTTCAAGGGCAAGCTCGTCAAGAGAGGTTCGATGTCACGAAGGCCTTATTTCAGTGCAAAATGGGAGCTCGA
This sequence comes from Dactylorhiza incarnata, assembly GCA_033032865.1. Lineage (NCBI taxonomy): Eukaryota > Viridiplantae > Streptophyta > Magnoliopsida > Asparagales > Orchidaceae > Dactylorhiza > Dactylorhiza incarnata. The sequence continues at coordinate 3,373,325 of JAWHQI010000027.1, read as the reverse complement.
GACTCAGTTGGTACTCACGTACTCAAGATGATTGGGTATATAGAGAACCTGGAGAGACTGGGTTTCCTCTGGGTCAAGAGTTGGCCACAGATCTTATCCTGCAATCGTTGCCGGATAGTTATGAGCAGTTTGTCTTGAACTACAACATGAATGAAATAGACAAGACACTGCCCGAGCTCGTAGGCATGTTGCGAACTGCCGAGATAAACATGAAGAAGGCCAAGCCTGCTAGTCCCATATTGATGGTACATAAAGGCAAGGGTAAGGCCAAGGGCTTCAAGAAGACGAAGGTGGGACCTAAGTCACATCTTGAGCCCAAATCTTCTGCGCTGAAAAAGAAGAGCACCGTGAAGGAAGGGAAATGCCACCACTGTGGCAAGGCTGGTCATTGGAGGAGGAATTGTCCTTCGTACATTGACGGTCTGCGGAAAATGAAGGGAGGTATGACTTCCGCTTCGAATATTTACGTTATAGAGATAAACCTTTCTGCTCCTTCATCTTGGGTATTGGATACCGGATGTGGTTCTCACATTTGTACAAATGTGCAGGAACTGGGAAGGAGGAGATTGCTGAGTAAAGGAGAGGTGGACCTGCACGTCGGCAATTGAGCAAGAGTTGCTGCTGTAGCCGTAGGGGTTTACCGTCTTTTTTTGCCCAGTGGGCTTGTAATAGAACTTAATAATTGTTATTATGTTCCGGCTATAACTAGAAACATTATATCCATTTCATGCTTAGACATGATTGGATTTTCTTTTATAATTAAGAACAATTGTTGTTCTATATTTAAGAATGATGTTTGTTATGCTGTAGCTCAATTGTTTAATGGTCTTTATGTTTTGAACCTGGACCATCCGATCTATAATGTAGATAATAATAAAAGACTAAGAACAAATGACTCAAATCCTACATATCTCTGGCATTGTCGTTTGAGCCATATAAACGAGAAGCGCATATCCAAGCTCCATAAAGATGGACTATTGGACTCATTTGATTATGAATCATTTGAGCGACGCGAGTCTTGTTTGTTAGACAAGATGACTAAAGCCCCTTTCACTAGTTATACTGAGAGGGCTGAGGATCTCTTGGGTGTTGTACATAGTGATGTATGCGGACCCATGAGTTCTATGGCTAGAGGTGGGTATTTCTACTTCGTTACATTTACTGATGATTTCAGTAGATACGAATACGTGTATCTTATGAAGTGCGAATCCGAAACTTTTGAAAAGTTCAAAGAGTTTAAGAATGAAGTGGAAAACCAACTGGGTAAAAAGGTTAAAGCACTCCGATCTGATCGAGGTGGCGAATACCTGAGTCATGAGTTCCGTGATCATCTGAAAGAGTGTGGTATTGTATCACAGCTCACTCCACCTAGGACACCGCAGCATAATGGTGTGTCTGAGAGGAGAAATCGTACTCTGTTAGACATGGTACGGTCGATGATGAGTCATGCAGACTTGCCTGTTTCCTTTTGGGGTTTTGCTTTAGAGACTGCTGCAATAACACTGAATCGCGCTCCAACGAAAACGGTTCTAAAGACACCATATGAGATATGGACTGGGAAGCGTCCTAGTATGTCATTCATTAAAATTTGGGGCTGTGAGGCATACGTACGACGTCAAATGCCTGACAAGCTGGAACCCAAATCAGATAAGTGTTATCTGGTGGGATATCCTAAGGAAACGAAAGGATATTACTTTTACCTACCGTCTGAGGGCAAAGTGTTTGTCGCAAGGACGAGTGTCTTCTTGGAGAAAGAGTTCTTGTCAAGAAAGACGCAAAAGGTAGAACTTGAAGAAGTTCAAGAACCACAAGTAGTGAATGAACCAGAGTTGGATTCTGAGCCAGGACTACAAGATGTTGTAGCTAGAGAACCTGCTCAAGAGACACAAGTCCTACGTAGATCTGGTAGACCAAGATTTGAGCCTGAGAGATATGGATTTCTCGTGTCTCAAATAGGTAATGTGTTGCTTATGGATCATGATGATGAACCAGCAACCTACCAAGAGGCTATGAATGGACCGGACTCCGACAAATGGCTTGAGGCTATGAAATCCGAAATGGACTCCATGTATACAAACCAAGTTTGGAACTTGGTGGAACCACCTGAAGGGGTACGACCCATAGGGTGCAAGTGGGTTTTCAAGAAGAAGACCGACATGGATGGAAATGTACAGACATTTAAAGGGCGACTGGTGGCTAAGGGTTTCAAGCAAATTCATGGTGTTGACTATGATAAGACTTTTTCCCCTGTTGCCATGGTAAAGTCCATTTGGATACTGTTTGCTATTGCTGCGTATTATGACTACGAGATCTGGCAGATGGATGTCAAAACGGCTTTCCTAAATGGAAACCTCCTTGAGGAAGTGTACATGACACAACCCGAGGGTTTTGTATCCCCAAATAAAGCCACTAAAATATGCAAGCTGAACAGGTCCATCTATGGATTGAAACAAGCCTCTAGAAGTTGGAATCTTCGTTTTGATGAGAAGATCAAAGAGTTTGGTTTTGTCAAGAATGAAGATGAACCGTGTGTTTACAAGCGAATCAGTGGGAGCATTGTTGTCTTCCTGATATTGTATGTAGATGACATACTGCTGATCGGGAATGACATACCTACCCTGAAAGTTGTTAAGAACAACCTAGGGAACTGCTTTTCTATGAAAGACTTGGGTGAAGCGACTTACATACTCGGTATTAAGATCTATAGAGATAGATCGAAGAAGTTGCTGGGTTTGACCCAGAGTACGTACATTGAAAAGGTGTTGAAGCGGTTCAACATGCTTGAGTCCAAGAAAGGATTTTTGCCTATGTCTCATGGTGTGAATCTCTCTAAGGACCAGTGTCCAAAATCTTGTGAAGATAAGGACCGCATGAAGTTGATTCCATATGCTTCGGCAATTGGGTCAATCATGTATGCAATGTTATGTACTCGACCCGATGTCTCTTTTGCTTTGAGCATAACTAACAGGTATCAGTCTGATCCCGGTGAATGTCACTGGATAGCCGTAAAGAATATCCTGAAGTACTTGAGAAGGACTAAGGATGTATTCTTGGTGTATGGTGGAAAGGAAGAGCTCGTTGTAAGTGGTTACACGGATGCCAGCTTCCAAACGGATAGGGATGATTCGAAGTCTCAGTCAGGGTTTGTGTTTTGCCTGAATGGAGGAGCTGTGAGCTGGAAGAGTTCCAAGCAAGAGACAGTTGCTGATTCTAAAACTGAGGCCGAGTATATCTCTGCGGCAAATGCAGCGAAGGAGGCTGTATGGATTAGGAAATTCATCGGCGAGCTAGATGTAGTTCCTAGCATTGTTGGTCCCGTAGTTCTCTACTGTGATAACAATGGTGCAATTGCACAATCTAAGGAACCTAGATCCCATCAGCGCTCCAAGCACATACTTCGGCGGTTCCATCTTATTCGTGAGATTGTCGAACGAGGAGATGTGAACATTTGCAGAGTGCCGACTGAGGAGAATATTACAGATCCACCGACAAAGCCTCTCGCGCAGAGAAAACATTATGGTCATACTAGATCAATGGGTATACGATACCTGAGTGATCAACTCTAGTGGGAGTCTTGTGGGTTGCATGTAAAATATATATTCTGTTGGCTGTTTTTATTTATTCATATGATGAATTGTGTACCAATTATTTCCTTTTACAATTAATGACAAGTTCTTTTATTACGATATACTGTTTCTATATGATAGAATAAAATTCGTGATAAATACCCTTAGAATGCTCGCTTCCATAGGACATCAAGTACGTGACTTGAATGTGAGAGCCTATGATCTCGAAGCTTCATTCTTAAAAGGTCCCTGGTCGAGGTATCATCGTAGAAGCTAAGGGTGATGATGATACATTAAGACTAGCATGTGTGTTGACTGATGACCGGTTCTCACAGGTCATGATATTGTGATATCAAGTCATCACGTGGGTACTTGTTAGTGAACAAGTTGTACTGGACAGACCCAACCTGAGACTACTTTGTGGATTGTTACTTAAAAGTGTCACAAGTAGGTCTCATTTGACAATGGTGTTGTGGTCCTTTGACCTGAAGTCACAGCATTCATCGAGTGAGGAAGAGCGTGCTTTGATGTCATCTAAAGTCTTCCTTGAAGAAGGTTGATGATAAATGTGGTCGTTGGGTACGTTACGAATCATTTGGGTGTTTGGGTGTGAGCAGATATGAGATTTGTCCTCCTATATAACAGGAGTTGCATCCATGGGCCCCTTGATGGAATTGGACTGAGAAATGCATGGCCATGCTTGGTTGAGTCAATATGTGATATTGAGCTCACCATTCTCTGGAAGTCCGTTCTAGATCAAGAAACTTGGATTGAGCTATTATGAGGGTGACACGGTCCATGCCTCTAGTTCTTTCCGGATGTAAGGGACAAAGGGACAAAGACAACGCTGGAACATTGGTCATAAAGGCTTATGAGTTATGAACTCTTATTGCTTGGGGAGCAATGATGCATTGCTAGATGCCGCTCATTGTTTGTGAGGTTTTTGTTTGATACTTTCAAGATCAAGTGGGAGACTGTTGGAGTTACCATTGCGATCTAGAAGTGGTCAAACATGTAATGTCACTGCCAACGCGATATGAGTCTGCAGGGTCGCACATAAGAGCATGTGGAGAAGTTGGAAGATTGACTGTGTTGGTAAAGGTTACCAATCATCATAAAGAATGGGGAAGTCCAGCAATTGTTGCTGTCTGAATTCGTCGGATATGTCTGATTGGATTCGTCGGAATTCGTCGGATCATTCCGTGGAATCCAGACGAATTGTCACAGAGATCCTTCACTCGGCAAATGTTGCTGTCTGATTGGATTCGTCGGAATTCGTCGGATCATTCCGTGGAATCCCGACGAATTGTCACAGAGATCCTTCACTCGGCAAATGTTGCTGTCTGATTGGATTCGTCGGAATTCGTCAGATCATTCCGTGGAATCCCGACGAATTGTCACAGAGACCCTTCACTCGGCAAATGTTGCCGTCTGATGTGATTCGTCGGAATTTGTCGGATTGTCCCGTGAAATCTCGACGAATGTTGTTCCGTGGAATCCCGACGAATTATTACAGAAAACTGTTTCTGTATGGACTGCGGATAGCGATTTTTTTAGGTCTTTTATACTTCGGGTATAAATAGACGGTTCGACGGTTCTTCTTTAGCATCCACGATTATTACGCGAAGTAGAAGAAACGAGACGGAAGAAGTTCCGCCTCACGAACCCTAGCCGACGGAAGTGTTCCGCCGTCTCGATCGCCTTCGCAGAGCTCCCCTCCGGCGATCGTCGCCGTGATTGTTCTTCCTGGAGCGAACCTAGCAGTTCGTGGAAGTGCAAAGGTGCAGTCGTTCTTCTCCCGGCTCGTGTGGATCACTGTAGAGACGTAGACATTATTCTACGTGAGAACTCTCGCATAGCCGGCGCAAAGACTCTTCTTCTTGGAGCATCTAGGTTGGATTTGATCCAATCCAGCAAAGGTAATTTTTGCCTAGTATTTTATTAACTTCTTGATTCTATATTCATGGCCCGATCAAAGTCTTTTGGGTTGTTTCTCTTTTATTCCGCTGCGCCTACATGTGATGTGTGCTTCTAGAAAAAAAACCCAACAGTGTGACCATGACCCAATGATGGAGATGTTCCAATCAGTGGTGGCCTCTCTCCACGCCCGGATAGACTCTATACTGCCCCCACCGCGCGCATCCGACTCCTCCAATGATGGTCTCTACAACGGTCATCGCCTCGAGCAAGGCCACCCTAAATCTGAAGGGAGTGGCATTCCTTGCTATGCTAAAGTGGATTTCCCCATTTTTGAAGGTCGCGAAGACCCCCTCGCGTGGCTCACCCATTATGAGCTTTTCTTCACCAACCAACGGACACCCTGGGAGGACCTCCTTGACATTATCTCTTTCCACCTCATGGGTCTAACCCAACTTTGGTTCATTCAACTGCGAAGGGAGGGACTCCAGCTCACCTGGGAGGTGTTCAAGGACTCTTGCATGCTCCGCTTCGGGCTTCCGTTATGCAACAACCCTTTTGGTGACCTTACTACCCTCAAACAAACGAGCCCCATCGACGACTACTTTGAGAAGTTCCAGGTTTTTTTAGCTCGTGCTCTCTCTGTGAGACTGTGAGCCCCATCCAACAGGTCCCCATCTTTACGACAGGCTTTCATGACCGCCTTTGTCTCGATGTGGAATTCCAGTCCCTCCAGAACTCACAGCTGCAATGAGTTTGCGCGGGTTTGTGAGAAGCGTTTACTCTTAAATCGACCCCAGGGCAGCTGCAATGATACAATAGGACCGTTCTGACATTGCAACACCCCAGAAAACCTCTATAAGGGGCTGATTTGAGCCGCCTCGCTGCCTCTCCGTCTCTGAGATGGCTGATCGCTGCTGTTGAACCCGGAAACCTGGGCTAACGGAATGTTGAACCCGGAAACCTGGGCCAACTGAGTTCGAACTGACTGTGTTTAGTTTGCGCTTACTTCTTCTGAGTACGAGTATAATGTCAGGCACTCGGAGCAAAGAATCTCACTCACAGTGATGAACAAACAAACCCCGTGAGTTGCAGCGAGGAGGTCCCGCCACAAATCCGGAAGATCTAAGAGAACTTCCCCTTCTGAACCAAAGCTGAGCCAGACACCCTGGAGAGCATTAGAAATCTCTAGGAGGAAAGATTCTCTCCCTGCTTGAAAAAAACCCTCCTCTCCAAAGGTACCATTTGGGGCTTATTTATAGTTTTCCTGAATTGGTCTGCGGATAGCGCAATACCGCCCTTCGGTATTACTATCTGCAGTCCAAATTGGTCTGCTTCAGGAGTCCACAAGAGACGTCTACGACGGTCGGGGTCAGTCCGCTGGATGAATTCTTTCCGCGACAACTCACCCCGCCTTCGTCACTCCTTCAACGGCTTATGGGTCAAAGGCTGCTCACCTAGATCCGCTCCTACCATGGGAGGAATGTTAACGGACTCGTGCCTCGGCAGAGTGGGAAGCGTTACAGCGAGTTGCTGCGACCTCTCTCCGGTGTGCCCAACATCTTCTGCAAATCCTGCGCCTTCTCCCTCTCCTAGGATCTCTGCAACGTCAGCGCTAAAAAGAGCCAAAGTCTCTTCCACTCCATGATCGACAATAACTTTACCTTGCAATTCAGCCGTGCGCTGCGCGGTCTCGCCCGCAGCCTCCTTCTCTACTTGCTCAACAACCGCCCTGTCTCGGGTCTCCCTTTTTAGCCGTTTCTTCTCAGCAGTCTTCCGTTTCTTCTCAGCAGTTTTCCGTTTCTTCTCAGCAGCTTTCCGCTCTTTCTCAGCATCCATCTGAGCTTGGAGCACTTTCTCCAGCGACCACAGTTGCTCGGCTTCTCTTTTAGTCTCAGAATCTATAAACTCACGAGACTCCCGCTCCTTTTTAGCAGCCAGGTCTCAAATCTCTTCAACCTGCGAGACCACCCGGCTGATCGCATCATCCTCGAGATTCTCAGCCACGACTGGGTCAACCGCCGGATCATTTTCATCATGAGTGCCGAGCATGCCTTCAGCCAAAGGAGTCCGCTCGGACTCATCCGCGTCCAAACGGATAAGATCAGAGGGGAGCTTCTCTCCTCCCACGACAACAACACCCTTGGTCTTCATCTTGGCAACCTCCTTCTTGAAGACCTTTTTTTTTTGCTTCCTCTTGCTGAAAGTGTTCGCCGGGACTTTCTCCACTTCGAGCAGCTTCTCCGGCTCTCTCGGCTCCCTGGGGAAGGCTCGTGCGGAGGGCCCTTTGCGGGTTCTTCTTCTTCTCCAAGAAAGATGTTCAATTCCTCATCCTCGAGGTTGAAGGGAATGTCTGCACCCATCGGTTTTGGCTGTACAAGAACCATCATGTACGATACGATGACATGAAGTAGAGCTTCAAGATTTTTGGGAACGACGGTCGTTTTCAGAAGACTGTCCGTCTCCTTCGTCGTCGCAGGAGTGGACGCTTTGGACGTACCCGCTGCTCCTCTTCCCACCAGTTTACGAGGAAACAAAGGGGTAACCATCCTCTTAGCTAACTCTTCCAGCAAAAAAACGTTGCGTCCAACCATTGGTCGGGTTTGTAACTGAAGCAGGTAATGAAGGAATCATCCGGAAAATGATCCTCCAGATTTGGGTTTCAATATGGTTTTAATTTAATATTAAGGAATATTAAATGAGGGAGGGAGTTTCTGCCTTAGAGAAGGGTTAGAAATAATTCATGGGCATGGGCAGTTTTGATATTAATGAATATTAATGAATATTAAACGAGGGAGGGAGTTTTCAAAGATGGCTGGCAGAGTTAATGTATGGGTGGGCTGGCAGTTTTCAAAAGATGAGAATTCAATGGTCAACTGTGTAATGACCCCCTTAACGGCTACCGCTACAATTTAGCATAATCCTTTAATTACTTATATCAGAGAGCAAGGTCAAAACATTCCGTCATTCAGAGTGAAGCAGTGTATGATAGAGTACAAAAAGTAAAGTGTAATGGCAAAATAAAACAATTTCATTTCATTAAAGTTCTGATAACATAGTATAATAGTACAACTGGTAGCCCTATATGTTGGAATATTTTTCTATATTCATATATTAATATACAAAATAATGTAATTTTTCGGTTTTAAAACTTTTATAAAAACAGCAGTTCTATTTCTATGAACAACAATAATAACAGAATTGCAAGAAGGGATGAGAAATAAATAAGAGAGTAATTTATAGTTCAGAATCGAGCCTGGGTAAGGCGTGTGGTTACTGCCCTAAAGAAGTTGCACCACCCTCCGGCAGGGCTTTCAACCGATGCTCACTCCTCCAAGGTACAACACCCGGCTAGATCCCGAAACTCCGATGTGCGCGGACACCGAAGAAGCACAGAGCACCCGAACCCCCACTTGATGAAGCAAATGTAAAGAAAATGAAATCACGTAGAAGATCGTCACAAAATAGAGAGAACAGAAGAGCGTATCAGAGCGTGTTAAACTATCTGAGAAGAACGAGTATATATATAACTCGGACCGCAAGATCTTCAATGAAATTCGATATCGTAAAACGGCAATAAAATAAAGCCTCAATAAATACGAACGGTTATATAGGGAAGGATCATAATCAGGAAAATAAACGTTGAATATTTCCAACGTAAATATTGGCGAGAAAGACGCGCAAAAGAGCGGTTGAGAAAACGCGTAAAAACGGCAGAACGTGTGAAGAGAAATCGACGTTGCGTCGAGTGCATATCGATGCTACGTCGAGTTCTATCGACGCAAGTCTTATCGACGCAAGGCTTATCGACGCAAGCATCGAGTCCTATCGACGCATGCGTCGAATTCCATTCGACGCCACGTCACTCCAGCGGGCAAAACGACGCTACGTCGAAATCTATTCGACGCAGCTCCGAATTCTAATCGACGCAACTCCGGTTAAAATGCTATGAAACTTTTTGGAACAAAAAATACAATTCAATTCAATTATTCCCCAAATCCCAAATCCGAAATCCGAAATCCGGATCCGGTCCGGTGCGGTGCGTGCGCGCGCGCGTGTGGTTCATAGTTTCTTCTTATGTTCTTTTGAACAAATAAGAATGTGTGAATTTCTTTATATACACTTAAGGGAAGAAGTAGAATGGCAAGGTGGGACTAAAGAATGCCCTTTCATCATGAAAGGCTTCCCTCCAAATATTTGGATTCCCTCCAAATTTGGTTTTGAGCTTTTCCATCACAATGAGGAGCCTAAACACCAAACACTATTTAGCTCCAATCAAAACATTTAATTTATAATGTTTTATAATTAAAATTTCTAACAATCCCCCACAAAAGCGATAAACCAAAAGCGAACTTCATAAATATGATATTACTAATAATAAATAAAATCAAATACAAATTTGCTTCATCAAGTTGTATCTAATGCAATGAGTATAGATGGAATGGTTACCTTGAATCTATACTTAGTACTTACTTCCTCTACCGAAGAGTAAAATGTGCCAGAGGCTTTGAATTATAAACTTTTGACCGGTAAATTAGATAAGCACACAAAAGATTGGTTGTTCTTGGGTTATGACGGTGGACGCGTTAATGGCCATGCGCATTCCTTGATTTTTCATGAGAGTTATTTTGGGTTCAGCCCAGATCCCAAAGTTGCGGCCTCACAACAACCCGCACATAGGTGGTGCCTCAAGAGATAATCGTAATCAATATCTCGCAAAGAAATATGCCTTTGGCAACCATTAAGAACTTAATTAAGTTCATCCTAACTTGTTACGTAGAGCACAACATCATAGGAATGGGGAGAAGGTTTTCTCAACCTTATATTTTGTGCTCCCAACTACGCTACATCAACGGCTTCGTTTCTACCACATTGAACCCACTTCATGGGATCTCCAATCACATGGGTTGGGTATCCACCGTTGGCAGCAAATCATGTGGGCTTAAGCCCCATTCCCCTCGATGACAACAATATCTCCCTTCGGGACAATCCCTTGGTAAGATTATCAGCCAGATTCAATTCTGACTTTACATAGCTGAGTGATATCACTTATTTTCTTTTTTGCTTCACGGACTTGTACCTGATTCTCATGAACTTATTCATTTTGAAATTAGTACTATTAGAAGCAGTTAAATCAATAACACTTTTATTATCACAATGTAAAGAGATAACAGGCATGGGGTTTTCAATTAATGGAATTTCACTAAGTAAATTTTTAATCCATTCTGCTTCGGCACATGTAGTGTCCAAAGCTATAAGCTCCGATTCCATGGTGCTTCTAGAAATAACTGTTTGTTTTGTAGAAGCCCATGAAATGGCAGCACCTCCAAGGAGGAATACATAGCCCGTCGTTGACTTAACGTCTAACGAATCAGTTACCCAATTGGCATCTGAATATCCTTCTAGTACTCTGGGAAATCCCGTGTACACTAGACTATAATCCATAGTTCCACGAAGATATTTAAATATTCTATTTAGTGCTATCCAATGTTCATCACTTGGATTACTAGTATATCTACTAAGGCGGCCTACGACATAGGAAATGTCGGGCCTAGTGCGGTTAGCTATGTATAGGAGAGATCCTATCATTTGTGCATACCTGTGTTGATCAACGGGTTCATTAGTATTTTTACAAAGTTTTACACTAGCGTCATATGGAGTAGAAGCGGGAATGAAATCATATATGTTGAATTTAATCAACATTTTCTCAATCGAGTGTGAAAGAGATAATGATACGCTAGAATCATTTTTAACTAGTTTCATTCATAATATAATGTTTACTTTCCCCAAATCTTTCATATCAAAATTGGATGATAAATTATTTTTGGTTTCATTAATAATTTTAATTGAGTTTCCAAAAATTAAAATGTCATCTACATAGAGACATAACAATACAATTTCATTTCCGTTTTGTTTGACATAAATACATTTATCAAATTCATTAGATTTGAAGCCAAAAGTTAAAACTACAGAGTCAAACTTTTGATGCCATTGTTTAGGTGCTTGTTTTAAACCGTAAAGAGATTTAATTAATTTACAAACTTTGGTTTCTTGGCCTTTGACCACAAAACCTTCGGGTTGAGACATGTAGACTTCTTCATCTAAGTCTCCATGCAAGAAAGCTGTCTTGACATCCATTTGATGAATGATCATCCTATGGATCGAAGCCAATGCGACTAGAATACGAAGAGAGGTTATTCTAGCTACGGGAGCATATGTGTCTAGATAATCTATTCCTTGTTTTTGGGCATAGCTTTTAGCTACAAGGCGAGCCTTATATTTATCTATGGATCCATCCGGATTTAATTTCTTTCTAAAAATCTATTTACATCCTATGACTTTGGCACCGGGAGGTAAATCGGTTAGGATCCAAGTTTTATTTTCTAAGATAGAATTAATTTCTAAATTAATTGCTTCTTTCCAAAAGGGATAATCAGATGAGGTCATTGCTTCCTCATATGTATTAGGATCTCCTTCAACTAGATAAGTGAAGTAGTCCTCCCCATAGGATCTTTCGGTTTTAACTATTTTGCTTCTTTTAGGTTCATCATTTTCTAATGGTTCTATAGAAGAAGTGGAAGGTTGGTTTTAGCTAGTTGAAGGTTGAGATGAGTTATTTAGTTTATATGGAAATTTATCTTCAAAATAAGCTGCATCTCTAGCTTCTATAATGGTGTTGTTAGATATTTCACTAATTAGAGAATTAGTGATGAGAAATCTATTAGCACTACTATCGGATGCATATCCTATGAAAATTGAGTCTAATGTTTTTGGTCCTATTTTCTTTCTCTTAGGTTCAAGAATTGCTACCTTAGCTAAACACCCCCACACTCGAAGAATTTGGAGGTTAGGTTTTCTTAATTTGAATAATTCAAAAGGTGTCTTATCGTTTTATTTAGATGGAATCCTATTAAGGATGAAGGAGGAAGTGAGCAACGCTTCTCCCCAGAGATTTTCCGAGGCACCGGATTCGGCTAACATGGCATTGACCATGTTCATCAAAGTCCGATTTTTACGTTCAACTACACCATTCGATTGGGGAGAATATGGAGCAGTCACTTGATGAATAATCCCATGTTCTTGGCAAAATTGGGTTAGTTCATTCGAAGTGTATTCTCCACCTCGATCGGATCTAAGAATTTTGATAGAGGTTCCTAATTGATTTTCTACTTCCGCTTTGAAAATCTTAAAGTATGAAAAGACTTCATCTTTAGTTTTTAATAAATATATGTAACAATATTTAGTGAAATCGTAAATAAAAGTTACAAAATATTTATTTCCACCTCTGGTGGGTTGGCGGTTTGAATCACATACATCCGAATGAATTAACTCTAAAGGTTTTGAAGTTCTTTCCACTGTTTTAAAAGGTTTCCTAGAAAATTTAGATTGTACACAAATTTCACATCTAGAACTTGGTGCAATATTAAATTTCGGAATTAAATTTAAAGTCATCATTCTTTTCATTGAATCTGAATTCACATGTCCTAATCTAGCATGCCAAAAATCTGAATTTGAACATGAAATAGAAGAAGATGAAATCTGATTTATTTCTAAATTAGCAACATTTAATTTGAATAAACCATCACAAATATATCCTTTGCTAATAAAAACATCATTTAATGTTATTACAACTTTATTTGACTCTAAGACAATCTTGTAACCTTTCTTCACTAGCAAAGATCCGCTAACAAGATTCTTCCTAACTCTCGGCACATAAAGCACATCTTGCAAGGCTAGTGTCTTCCCGGATGTCAACCTAAGATCCACTCGCCCGCGTCCAAGTATTTGTGCCGAAGAAGCATCTCCTAAGATCACGCTTCCTCCACTGATGTCCTGAAAGGTGGCAAAGCAAGAACGATCAAAACAAGTATGAACATTTGCTCCGGAATCAAGCCACCAATCTGATGAACAAGTGAGAAGAAGACTAGGAGTATAATCTAACCTGAAGATAGGTTGAACCGGTGCTTGGATCATGTTGGCCTGAGGCTTGTCTCCACGAGACTTGCCAATCACGGGTTCTGTCTTCTTGTAGAAGCAGTTGGTGGACAGATGGTTTGTGCGGCCGCAGATGAAGCACCATTTCCCTTTACCTGGGTTTTGGTTAGAGGGACCAGGCTTGAGATGATTGGGTTTTTGATGGCGGGAACCTTGACGGAAAGGTTTCTTGAAATTCTTTCCTTTCTCTTTGAAGTGATGGTGGGAAGAATGATTGCCTTGCGATTCAGTGAGATTTACTTTAGGAGCAAGGTCTTTGGGGGTTTTAGAATTTTTGCTCTTATGTTCCTCCTCTATGCGGATTGCATTTTGGATTTGAACATAAGTGAGGTTTGATTGGTCATGCCTTAGTCTAGTGCTAAAGCCGGACCATGAATCGGGAAGAGAATCAATAAGACATGCCACAAGATAATTTTCGGAAAGGATTGAGCCATCGGCTCGGATCTTGGACAACATCTCATCTAGTTGATGGAGTTGAGGATTGATAGGCTTGGAAGCATCAATCTTAAATTTATGGAGGTTGGAGACATTATAGTGTTCTATACCTGCATTGTCCAGGTTATAGCGCGCTTCAAGTGCATACCATAAATCCTTAGCCGTACGATATTGGAGGAATACATTGTAAAGGTTGTCGGACAAGGCACTAAGAATGCGGTTGTGACAATGATATTCAATGTCCACCGGATCTCTATATGGGACACGTCTAACATAGGTTCTAGTGGTGTTTGCAGTTGAGGATGAGGATGAAGGTAGAGTTGAAGCGACTGCATTTGCAGCGCTAGGGATTTCAGTTTCTACAGCGGGGGCATCGAAGATGGCAGACAAAAGGCCTAACGTATTAAGCCAATATTCTATCTGAGCTTGCCAGTGACGAAAACCATTTCCGTTGAATTTCTCGGGTTTGATCCCGGCAGAATCATCAGATCTAGAAGCCATTGCAGATTTCTGAAATTTAAAATATAAATAATAAATTGATGTACATGTAAACAATAAAACAGAGATGATCATTTTGATTATTTGATTTTATTTATTCTATTGATGTGGAATTACAAAACTTCTTTAGATTGTTGGAATATTTTTCTATATTCCTATATTAATATACAAAATAATATAATTTTTCGGTTTTAAAACTTTTATAAAAACAACAGTTCTATTTCTATGAACAACAATAATAACAGAATTGCAAGAAGGGATGAGAAATAAATAAGAGAGTAATTTATAGTTCAGAATCGAGCCTGGGTAAGGCGTGTGGTCACTGCCCTAAAGAAGTTGCACCACCCTCCGACAAGGCTTTCAACCGATGCTCACTCCTCCAAGGTACAACACCCGGCTAGATCTCGAAACTCCGATGTGCGCGGACACCGAAGAAGCACAGAGCACCCGAACCCCCACTTGATGAAGCAAATGTAAAGAAAATGAAATCACGTAGAAGATCGTCACAGAATAGAGAGAACAGAAGAGCGTATCAGAGCGTGTTAAACTATCTGAGAAGAACGAGTATATATATAACTCGGACCGCAAGATCTTCAATGAAATTCGATATCGTAAAACGACAATAAAATAAAGCCTCAATAAATACGAACGGTTATATAGGGAAGGATCATAATCAGGAAAATAAACGTTGAATATTTCCAACGTAAATATTGGCGAGAAAGACGCGCAAAAGAGCGGTTGAGAAAACGCGTAAAAACGGCAGGACGTGTGAAGAGAAATCGACGTTGCGTCGAGTGCATATCGACGCTACGTCGAGTTCTATCGACGCAAGGCTTATCGACGCAAGCGTCGAGTCCTATCGACGCATGCGTCGAATTCCATTCGACGCCACGCCACTCCAGCGGGCAAAACGACGCTACGTCGAAATCTATTCGACGCAGCTCCGAATTCTAATCGACGCAACTCCGGTTAAAATGCTATGAAACTTTTTGGAACAAAAAATACAATTCAATTCAATTATTCCCCAAATCCCAAATCCGAAATCCGAAATCCGGATCCGGTCCGGTGCGGTGCGTGCGCGCGCGCGTGTGGTTCATAGTTTCTTCTTATGTTCTTTTGAACAAATAAGAATGTGTGAATTTCTTTATATACACTTAAGGGAAGAAGTAGAATGGCAAGGTGAGACTAAAGAATGCCCTTTCATCATGAAAGGCTTTCCTCCAAATATTTGGATTCCCTCCAAATTTGGTTTTGAGCTTTTCCATCACAATGAGGAGCCCAAACACCAAACACCATTTAGCTCCAATCAAAACATTTAATTTATAATGTTTTATAATTAAAATTTCTAACACTATATACATCCAAATGAGGCTAAACAAAAGTGCAACATAACTAGTGAATTAGCTCACAACATAACCACTAAACTTAGGCTTCATAACCACTAAACTTAGGCTTCATTTGGGAGAGCGGGTGCGGTTGTAAAAGGAGCTGTTGTAAATGCAGGTTTGTAAATGGAGTTGTTGGAAACTGGTTGTTAGAAATAGAGATCTGTTTGGGTAATCTGTGTTTGCAGAGCTGTTCAGAACGGAAATCCGTTTGACAAAACAGTGGTGGCGTTTTATAAATATTTTTTATTATAAAATATTTTTTATTTTATAAATTTTTAATTATTTTTTCTAATATATATATATATTACTGATAATAATATATATATTAATTATTTTTATTAATAAGAAACTTTACTGTTTAAACTATATATCTTACATATTAATTTAATTACTGTTTATCTCCTCCGCCTCCGCCCGCCTCCTCCCTCCTCCCGTTCATCTTCCCTGCCTCCGGGCGGCTACGCTGCCGACGGCTTGCCCGGAGCCCGCCGGAGGGGTCGCCGGACCCCGACGAACCCGCCGAGGGTAGTCCGGTGGGGCTCCTGCAGGGCCACCGCCGGAGGTAGCCCTGCAGGAGCGCCGCAGGGAGAGCGTCAAGACTGATTGGAACAGTTTTGTCGATGAAGAACATATCGGCGACTGATCTCCTGCTGCTGGCCGCTTTCGATGGAGAAAAGAGCAAAACGCAAGCTACTGGAGGTTCCTGGCAGGGGTTGCGAACGGCAATGAAACAAAAGAAAATTAAAACGCCAGATTTGCAGCCGGAGAGCGGGAAATCAAGCGCAACATGCATCGCGTTGGCGTTTCGCGTGAACGGAACGGAGTCTAACGCCGCGCCAAATGAAGCCTTAAACTCTAACATCAATATGTACAAACATTGGACTACAGACTCTACTTAAAATAAAATTGAAATTCATCATGGGGCACTCCGGGTCCTTGCACCTGTCCCTGTGCACATCCAGGTCTTCAAAAACTACAGTAGAAACCTCGACCCAAAGACGATACCTCTTCGCCTGATGAAAAGAACTAACTGTAATTGGAGCGACCTCGTCCTTGACCTGTTTAGTATTATTTTTAATTAGTCAAAAGACTATGTGAATTCTATTTGTACCATGTACAGTGTTTATCATCTTATGCTTATTTTTCTTCCTTAAATCTTTTTACTTCTTAATTCTCTTACATCATCATTAAGTAATACTTTGAACTTTCTTTAATCATGGACAATATTAAGGGTAAATTAATAGTTCATGTGTATACTACGTGTCCTTGATTCACACGTTAATATGACAACACGTACCCTTGACTCGTACGTTTATATTGCCAATTATCATTTTATACCCTTGACTCGTACGAATGATATTTCGGTATATACTATCAGAAGGTTATTCTCCCCGCCTCCCAATTCGGGTTAACCCTTAAGAATGTCCATTGCATAAATGTGATCTTTCTTCTTGTTATTTTGAGTGTTTCATTCTTGTTATGTTGAATCTCATTACTTACACAGGATGACTATCCTGTATCATTATATGAAAAACACATGAAATAAGTACTTACTCCAATTTTGCCCTTGCCTTTATCCTTGTTTTGTTCATCTCCCCTTCCTTTACCGTGAGAAGTCATGTCCTACATAAATTAGCTTTATTAGAAGAGCATATCGTTGTAACATATGAATTTTACTTAAGGTTCCTTATTGTAAGGACTTCCAAATTCATTACCCACATGCGTAAACCCTTGTATGTAAGCCCTATTATTATTGCCTTTACTCACATCTTCACTAGTCCCCTTCCTAATAATGCAAAATAATGCAAAAGGAAGAGTAAATGAGTCGGAGTTTGCTGTCCTACTTCTAAATAACCCTAATTTCTTAAGGGTTTAACATCTCTACTCCAATCATGCTTTAGATGACCTAGGTAACTGAAAATAGGGTTGAAATAATTACCCACCCATCTAGGGTTTTCAAATTCTTGTATGAATCGTAAAGGAGAAGGTTAAAACAAATGAGAAATCTCCTCTGAAACTCAAGAGGAGAAATATTGTAAATAACGCTTTTAGGGTAAGGTTAGGGTTTTTAGAATTAAGAAACGAAGTCTCCAATTCCTACAAAACTCAAGAGTTGAGAGGAAGAGATTACCTTGCTTTAGGAAGACAAATCGTGGAAAACAGAGGAGATTCGGGGCTTCTGGAGGGTGCGGCGTCGATCGTCTCTTCCGCCTGTGAGCGGGACTCGTGCGTGTGTATCCTGGGAGAATAATGAGGCATCGACTCATCTTTCTCCTAATACCCGAGCACCGCTTCTCTTACGCCTCCCACGTGAACCGTGACTCATTGGGCCGGTCTAACCCTCTCCCCCTTTGTTTGCCAATAGACTAATTTATTCACTTAGTTATTTATTAAATTTTTTGTGAAATAAATATTACATAGCTACTAAATATTTGTACACCGTAAATACATCATTAATAATACCAATAATAATATTGACGACGTCACAATTCTCTCCTCCTTATTGGATTTTCGTCCGTGGAAATCTTCATTCTATATCTGTATCAAATAGAAAGGGGAAAAGGTTTCGCATTACCTCTTCTTTTTCCCAAGTAGTTTCATGTAAACTATGTCCTTTTCACTAGACTTTAACGAATCGAACTTCTCTGTTTCGGAGTTGCTTATTCTACCAATCCATTATTTTATAAGGCTCGGTTGGGCTTGATAAGTCAGATTCAATTCAGATTTTTTCAGAAGGGACTATCTTTTCTAGATCTGCTATATACTTCCTCAAGGAAGACACATGAAACACATCATGAAGGTTCTGAAGAGTATCAGATAACGCTAAGCGATACGCTAACCTCTCCAATCCTTTTCGTGATTGGGAATGGTCTTACATATCTTGGACTAAGCTTTCCAATTTTTCGGAGTCGTGAAGTACCTTTAAAAGGTTTTATCTTAAGACATACCATGTCACCCACGTTGAACTCCATTCTTCTGTGTCTGGCATTGTAATACTTTTGTTGTCTATCTTGTGCGATTTTCAATCTTCTCGAGCGATTGCTATTGTATTATACATTTTATCTACTTTCTTCGCTTCAAATAACGTTTGTTCACCATCTTCAGCCCAACTTAAAGGAGTTCGACACCTCCGCCCATGCAAGGCTACGAACGAGGCAATTTGTATGCTGGACTGATAATTGTTATTGTATGAAAATTCTACCAAGGACAAATATTTCTCCCACGATCCTTTAAGATCTAGAACGACCATCCCTAAGAGGTCTTCTAGCAATTGAATGGTTCGCTCTGATTGACCATCGGTCTGAGGGTGAAAAGAAGTACTATATAACAACCTGGTTCCCAGTCTTTTCTGAACCAATTTCCAAGTATCTGATGTAAAACACCCATCTCTATCCGAGATTATAGATCTTGAAATTCCATGATACTTCACAACATTAATGTATTGGTCGAATAGCCTTTCAACTGACCCGTCTTTCTTCATAGGAATAAAATGTGCAACTTTTGTTAGTCGGGCAACACTCACCCATTTGCCATTGTTCCCAGGTTTACTCCTCAGTAAACCTATAACAAAATCCATAGTTATATCATCCCACTTCCACTCAGGGATTGGTAAGGATTGCAAGTTTCCGCCAGATTTTTGATGTCCTGCTTTCACAAGTTGACACATGTGACATTTGACAATATATTTGATTACATCAGTTTTCATTCCTGACCACCAAAAATCTTGTTTCAGGTCTTGCTACATTTTCGTTCTTCCAGGATGGATTAAATATGTTGTATTATGTGCTTCATATAATATTTCTGCACGCAGTGCATTAACATTTGGAATACGTAATCTTCCCTTCATAAATAACAACCCATTATCTTCCACGAATGATGTTGATTGGTCATTTCTAATCTTTTCAAGGAATTTAATAAAAACAAGGTCTTGATTCATCCCTTTCCTTACTCTTTCTTTGATTGGATGCTCAATCACCGTTTGATACAGTTGACCTTGAGTCTGGGATGAGGAGATGAAAGTAAGATCGTCCGAATTTCTAGCTTTTGCAATTCTTTAAGTAATGTTTTTTGTTCAGTCAATTGCACTGTCATTTTTGCGATACTCTTTCTGCTTAGGGCATCCGCTACTACGTTAGCTTTGCCCGGATGGTAATCGATGTCTAGATCATAATTTTTAATAAATTCTAGCCATCGTCTTTGTCTGAGGTTTATTTATTTCTGGGAGAAGAGATACTTTAAGCTCTTGTGATCCGTAAATATTTCACACTGAGCGTCATATAAGTAGTGTCGCCAAATTTTTAAAGCAAACACAACCGCTGCTAATTCTAGGTCATAAGTAGGATAATTGCGTTCAGGATCCTTCAATTGTCTTGAAGCATAAGCTATTACCCTTCCATTTTTCATGACACATTCAAGACCTTTTAGAGAGGCGTCACTAAAAATTTGGAAACCTTCAATACCATACGACATCACTAACACTGGTGTTGTTAATCTTTCCTTTAATTCATCGAAGGCACTTTGGCATTCCTCAGTCCAAGCAAATGTAACATTCTTTCGGGTTAACTTAGTAAATGGTAGAGCAATCTTTGAAAAGTTTTGTACAAACTTCCTATAATAACCTGCTAGCCCAAGGAAGCTTCGCATTTCTGTTACAGTAGCTGGTCTTGACCAATTTAGAATTGCCTCCATTTTTATCGGATCCACTGACAATCCATTCGCTGTAATAACATGACCTAAAAAGGAAACTTCATCTAGCCAAAATTCACATTTTGAAAATTTGGCATACAAAGCATGGTCTTTCATGGTTGGTAGTACTATTGCCAAGTGTTTGGTATGTTTATCTTTATCCCTCGAATAGATAAGAATATCATCGATAAATACAATAACGAACTTATCCAAGAATTTAGTAAACACCCGATTCATCAAATCCATAAAAACTGCTGGGGCATTTGTCAGGCCAAATGACATTACTACAAGCTCAAAGTGCCTATACCGTGTACTAAAAGTTGTTTTGTCAAAGTCCTCTTCTTTAATTTTCATCTGATGATATCCAGACCTAAGTTCAATTTTTGAAAAGACCTTTGCATGCACCAACTGATCGAACAAATCATCAATGTGGGGTAATGGATATTTATGTCTGATGGCCAGTTTATTTAACTCGCGATAATCTATTCATAATCACAACGAACCATCCTTCTTTTTAACAAAAAGCACAGGGGCTCCCCACGGTGATGTACTGGGTCGAATAATTTTTTTATCTAAAAGCTCTTGTAGTTGAATTTTCAACTCTGCCAATTCTTTAGGAGCCATTCGGTACGGTGTTTTTGCAACAGGTGCAGCTCCTTCAATAGGGCTAATAGTGAACTCAACTTCCCGTATAGGCGGTACACCTGTCAATTCTTCTGGAAATATTTCAAGAAAGTCACAAACTACTGGGACTGTACTCGGTTCACTAGTTGTTGTACCACTCCCTTTTATTATAACTAATATTGCCTTGCAAGCCTTTCTAATTTTCTTCATTGCTTTCATCGAGGAAATCATTGTTTTAACTACTTCATTAATCCCTTGAAAGAGACATTGTGTTCGATCAAATAATTTGAAAGTGATTTCTTTCTTCCTACAGTTAATAACATCTTCATATTTTGATAACCAATCCATCCCCAAAATTATATCAAATGCAGATAGGGGTAGAATTGCCAAATCTGCTTCTAATGATTGATCACCCATGATTAACCAAACCTTACATTGAAGCTGTGTCTACATTTCTGCGTTGTTGGGCATCATGACTTTTAATTCATTATGAGATTAATAAGGTTCCACATTCAACCGCTTCACTGCCGTTGTAGCTATGAAGGAGTGGCTAGCTCCGGTGTCAAATATGACTTTCGTAAGGTGATTATGAACATAAATCATACCTGTTATCACAGTATCGTGTGATTTTGCCTCGTACTGGTTAAGGATGAAAACTCGTGTCTGAACCTGTCTTTCTTCCTTGTGTTGCATTACTGATCTTGACGCTACTGATTCAACGCCTTTTCCTTTATTGTCTACAGTAGGAGTATCGAGATGATGTAGGGTTGATGTTTGACCTGGACCTCCTTTTGAATTCCTCCCAGTTTCTGTTTTCCACAATGGGCATTCGTGTTTACGATGTCCAGGGCGATGACATTTAAAACAAACACCGCATCCTTTTAGAAATTCCCTTGGGTGAGCTTTCCCACTTTTTACACATGGGATTACTAAAGCTAGCAGTACCACTTGCTGCGGGGGCTGGCATCGGAGGGCCCCTTTTATGCTTCTTCCATTTCGAGCCTCCACTTTTTCCCGAGAAGGCCTTACTCTGCTCTTCCGGTAACCTCTTCTGCTGAACATCACTTTTCTGTGAGCTCTCCACATCTTTTTCAATTAGTTTTGCTGTTTCCACCAACTCATTATAATTTTTGATTCTATGGGAAATCAGATGTACCCGAACGTCTTCCCGTATGCCTAACTGGAAACGGAAACAACGTTCTCGTTCATTTGGGACCATATCAATCGCATAATAGGCCAACTGAGTGAACTCAATTTCATATTGTACCACTGATCGATTTCTCTTCATCAAACGAAGGAACTTCTCCTGAAGGATTCGTTTCTCGGATGGCGGCACAAACCAATCGATGAATTCTTTCATAAAGTCATCGCAAGGATATCAGCATTCGCACGCCCAGTAAAGTTGCCTTTTGTCAAACTGTCCCACCACCTACTGGCTTCTCCTTCTAGTAGAAAGGTAACTAAATCAATTCTGCGATCATCTAGACACCTCATCACTTTAAAAATTAATTCAATCTTCTTGATCCAGTCTTCTGTCTCCATCGGTGTTAAACCACCACGAAAGATTGGAGGCCTCATGTCTAAGAACTACTTTAGTTGCATATCAACCGCTGCATGGGCTGGTAATGGTGTGGTATTGCGCATTCTAATAGCTTCCGCCAATGCTTGCATAATCTCCGCTAAGGGAGGGTTTGACCTTCCTGAACTATAACTTTTTGTTATATCAACTTGTTTTCTTTCTAATTCTTCCCTTTGTCTTCTACTCATATAAGTTCGGGGAGGTTCCTGTAATGAAGAATTTAAATTCTGGTTTCGGGAGATATTTTAACGTGTCGTAAGTCAGTTTTTTTTTCCATCTTACATTTCCTTCAAGTACTCATATCACCCCGAAGATTCAAACATGCTCTGATACCAATTAATTGTAACGCCCCCCTTAACGGCTACCGCTATAATTTAGCATAATCCTTTAATTACTTACTTCAGAGAGCAAGGTTAAAACATTCAGAGTGAAACAATGTATGATAAAGTACAAAAAGTAAAGTGTAATGGCAAAATAAAACCATTTCATTTCATTAAAGATCTGATACATAGTACAACTGGTAGCCCTATATACATCTTGTAGAGAAATGGAGTAAACCTTGTATATACTCGTTGAATACATAATTACAAGTATGCATACAAATATATAGGAGGAGAAGGAGGCTAGTCACTCCAATCTTAAGATGTGGGACTAAACAAGAATAAAATAGGAACTACATAAATGGGCCTCATAAATGGGCTTTTACATCAATTTCTCTAACACTCCCCCGCAAGCTGGAGCGTACAAATCGTAGGCACCCAGCTTGGATAGGAACTGGAGATATAGTGGCCGAGGAAGAGCTTTTGTTAGGATGTCTGCAATTTGTCTTGCAGCAGGAACATGCTCCAATTCTACCTTCTTTGCTTGAACCTTTTCTCTGATGAAGTGACAGTCAACCTCGATATGCTTCGTTCGCTCATGGAAAACTGGATTGTTGGCTATATGAATTGCAGCCTGACTGTCGCACTGAAGTGTTGTCGGAGAAGGAAGTCTCACACCCAAGTCACCAAGAAGGCTTTCAAGCCATGTTAATTCTGACACAACAGCAGTCATAGCCCTGTATTCAGACTCAGCCGAGGAGCGGGCGATCACAGTCTGTTTCTTGCTTCGCTATGTTATGAGGTGTCCACCAAAGTAAGTGCAAAAACCAGTCGTGGAATGTCTATCATCAGGGGACCCGGCATAGTCAGCATCCGAGTAAGCAAGAAGAGATGGTGAGTTGGATGGTTTGTAGACAAGGCCTTGTCCTGGAGCGGTCTTTAGATATCTGAGAATACGCTCAACACCTTGAAGGTGAGAAGTGTGCGGAGTATGCATGAAGCGACTCACAACACCAACAACAAACAAGATATCCGGTCGAGTAACAGTTAGGTAGATCAGTTTCCCAACCAATCGTCGGTAATATTCTGGATTCTCAAGAAGCTGGTCAGAATCAGACCCATCAACACACAATTTCTGATTAGCATCCATAGGAGTATCCGCAGGTTTGCACCCGGAGTATCCTGCTTCATGAAGTAAGTCGATGCAGTACTTTCGTTGGGACATAAACAACCCATCGGGTCGTCGGGCGACTTCAATCCCAAGGAAGTATCTAAGATTTCCAAGATCCTTGGTCTGGAATGCTGAGTTAAGATGTTCCTTGAGCTGTTGTTTCCCAGAGAGGTCATCGCCGGTAATCAGGATATCGTCAACGTAGACAAGAAGGATCACAGTGCCAGTTGGTCCATGCTTGGTGAATAGAGAGAAGTCGGCGGAGCTCCGAGTAAACCCAAGTGCTAAGAGAACCTTGCAGAACTTATCAAACCAAGCTCGTGGTGACTGCTTGAGACCATAAAGAGCTTTTAGAAGGCGGCAAACGCGAACTGCACGAGACTCCCCCGTGGTCTCAAACCCGGGAGGTTGGCACATAAAGACAGTTTCCTTCTGATCTCCGTTAAGGAATGCATTCTTAATATCGAGCTGAAGAAGGGGCCAATGCTGGTGCACAGCAACGGAGATAAGAACACAAACAGTGTTGAGTTTGGCTACTGGAGAAAAAGTTTCCTCATAATCCAAGTCTTGTTGCTGAGTGAAGCCCCGGGCCACGAGACGGGCTTTTAAGCAATCAACAGTCCCATCCGCATTCTGTTTGACCGCAAAGACCCATTTACAACTAACACAATATTGACCTGGAGGAAGGGGAACCAGTTCCCAGGTTTGATTAGCCCAGAGGGCATTCATCTCCTCTTCCATAGCTGCCCGCCACCCCGGATGCTGAAGTGCCTCCTGCACAGAGTTAGGAATAGAGATGGAGGAAAGAGAAGTAGCAAACTGGTGGAGAGGTGGAAAAAGCCGGTGTAGAGACACATAGTTAGCCATAGGATGAGCCGTAGAAGAAGATGCTGGATCGACCGCGGGCGGTGTGTCATCCGTAGCAGACGGCTCCGGTAGGAAACTATCCTTGGATTTACGGCGAGAATAGATGTAGCGAATGGGCGGATGGATCAAAGGCAGGGATGGAGGTGATGATGGAGAAGAAGGCATGACTGGAACGATAGGACGAGTAATAGTAGAAGGTATGGATTGGGGAGAGGATAGATGGGATGGTTTATCTTCACAAAAGGTGACATCGGCCGAGACAGTCACTTTTCATGTTGTAGGAGAGTAGCATAGATAACCATTCTGAGTTCGAGAGTAGCCAACAAACATCTGTCTGGTAGCACGAGCAACAAGTTTGTCTGCTGGCGGACCGAGGTTGTGGACATAACATACACACCCAAAAACTCGGGGTGTGAGGGGGAAAGGAGTAGTGGATGGAAGAAGAAGGCTTAATGGAGTGGCAAAGCTGAGAATGGATGAGGGCATGCGATTGATGAGGTGACAAGCAGTTGCAATTGCAAAGTGCCAAAATTCTGTTGGGACCTGCATTTGGAACATGAGGGACCGAGCGGTATCGAGAAGATGACGATTTTTTCGTTTGGCCACGCCATTTTGTTGAGGTGTGTAGGCACATGAGGTTTGGTGAATAATACCAAACTCGGAGCACATAGCGGAGAAGGACCGACTTGTGTACTCGCGGGCATTATCGGTGCGAAGTATTTTAAGAGGCGTCGAGAACTGCGTACGTATTTCAGATATAAATGCACGAAACACAGAAGTAATCTCAGTGCGATCATGAAGAAAATAAAGCCAGGTAACACGCGAGTAGTCATCAATAAAAGTGATAAAGTAGCGATGCCCAAATACACTGGGGATCCTATATGGACCCCATACATCAGAATGAACTAAAGATAACGGAGTATCACTCCGGGTACAAGAAGAAGAGAAAGAAACACGATGTTGCTTGCCGTAGATACACGATTCACAAGTGAACTCTTGGAGTAGAACACCAGGAAGAGCTTTCTTGAGAACCGGAAGGGGAGCATGCCCAAGACGACGATGTCAGTCAGAAGTGGAGATGGAAGAAAGACTGATAGGTGGGAGTTCCAAGAGATATAGCCCATTCGTCAGCCGACCGCTACCAATGTTACTCCGTGTACGGCGATCCTGCAAAACAAAAGATGAAGGAGAAAAAGTTATGCAACAGTCAAGATCCCGTGTTAACTGGCTAACAGAAAACAAGTTAAACGGGGAGCCCGGAACATGAAGAACTGAGGAGAGTAGCAAGGTAGGAGTGAGGCGGAGATCAGCAGCAACAAAGACCGGGGTAGTGCCGCCATTATCAACAATAATAGATGGCGGGTAAGAGGTTGTCGAATACTGAGGCGGTTTCTGAGATGTTATATGATGAGTTGCGCCAGAGTCAACGATCCAGTGAGAGCTGTAAGAGAGACAGGATATTCCTTGAGTAGAGAAAGAGGTAACCGAGCCAGATGACCTATTAATACTGCCTTGGAGCTGCTGGAACTGAGTGCGAAGGTCTTCATATTCCTGGCTAGTAGGAGCACCAAGGTTGGAAGTGTCAGAGGCATCAAAAGTAGTATGAGAATTTTCGGATACCACCATTGAGTAGACGAGTCCGAGCTGACTGAAGCTAGATGTTGGGCGGACTGCAAAGTTTAGCCGGGCGGACTGAGGCAGAGGAACCATCGGCAGTGAGAAGGAGAGCTCGCGACAGAGATCGCAGCGAGGGCAGCGAGTAGAAACAAGGGAGAGCTGCTGTGGTCTGCGACTTGGCAGAGGAAGGGCGCGACTGAGAGATCGACAGAGGGAGGTCGCAGCGGGAGGTCGCAGCGGGAGATCGCAGCGGCCTGAGAGATCGGCAGCGGGAGGTCGCAGGAGGAGGCCGCGCGTCTGCTAATCGCTGGAGACCGCGCGTCTGCTGATCGCTGGTTGCTGGAGCGTGAACAGAGAGGAGCGGGGCTGCAGATAGACCGCGCGAGCAGGGCAAGATCGCTGAGAAGAGGAGACCGCAGCGAGCTGCGAGCAGGAGGAAACAGGGAAGAGGACGCCGCTGGAGATGCAGGTCGCAGATGGGGAGGACGCTGGAGCTTGCAGGGAGTTTGCTGTACGCGAAGGAGAATCACGGAACGCGAACAAGATGCAGGTCGCAGATGGAGGTCGCAGATGGGGAGTCCACTGAGAAGGAGCTGGCTGCAAGAAGCGGGATCCACCTGACAGAGGGCTATAAGAGAGCGGAGAACCACCGGTGTTGGAAAGATTGCAGGGGGGGGGGGGGGGTTCGCAGAGAGGCTGCGGACGGAAGAAAATAGACCGCAAAGAGGTGCGGTCAGGAACAAAGAAGCGTGGTCAGAAAAATTTCGGGATCCAAAAATTTCGAACCTGGCTCTGATACCATGTAGAGAAATGGAGTAAACCTTGTATATACTCGTTGAATACATAATTACAAGTTTGAATACAAATATATAGGAGGAGAAGGAGGCTAGTCACTCCAATCTCAAGATGTGGCACTAAACAAGAATAAGAGGGGAACTACATAAATGAGCCTCATAAATGGGCTTTTACATCAATTTCTCTAACACATCTAAAAAGGGCTTACCAAAAGTGCAATATAACTACTGGACTAGCTCACAACATAACCACTAAACAAAGTTAAACTCTAACATCAATATGTACAAACATAGGACTACATACTCTACGTAAAATAAAATTGAAATTCACCATGGGGGCACTCCGGGTCCCTGCACCTCTCCCTGTGCGCGTCCAGGACTTCAAAAATACAGTAGAAACCTCCACCCAAAGACGATACCTCTTCGCCCGACGAGAAGAACTAACTGTAATTGGAGCAACCTCGTCTTTGACCTGTTTAGTATTATTTTTAATTAGTCAAAAGACTGTGAATTCTATTTGTACCGTGTGGTCCGTGTCTTGTGTTTATCATCTTATGCTTATTTTCCTTTCTTAAATATCTATACTTCTAAATTCTCTTACATTACGTAATACTTTGAACTTTCTTTAATCATGGACAATATTAAAGGTAAATTAATATACTACGTGCCCTTGATTCACACGTTAATATGGCAACACGTACCCTTGACTCGTATGTTTATATTGCCAATTATCATTTCGTACCCTTGACTCGTACGAATGATATTTCTGTATCTACTATCAGAAGGTTATTCTCCCCGCCTTCCAATTCAGGTTAACCCTTAAGAATGTCCGGTGCATAAATGTGTTCTTTCTTCTTGTTATGTTGAGTTTTTCATATTTCTTGTTATGTTGAGTTTTTCATTTTCTTGTTATGTTGAGTTTTTCATTTTTCTTGTTATGTTGAATCTCATTACATACACATGATGACCATCCTATATCATTATATGAAAAACACATAAATGAAAAGACGTGAAATAAAAACTCACTCCAATTTTTCCCTTGCCTTTATCCTTGTTTTGTTCATCTCCCCTTACTTTACCGTGAGAAGTCATGTCCTACATAAATTAGCATTATTAGAAGAGCATATCATTAGAACATATGAATTTTACTTAAGGTTCCTTAGTGTAAGGACTTCCAAATTTATTACTCACATGCATAAACCCTTACATGTAAGGCCTATTATTATTTCCTTTACTCACATCTTCACTAGTCCCCTTCCTAATAATGCAAAAAGAAGTGTAAATGAGTCGGAGTTTGCTGTCCTACTTCTAAATAACCCTAATTTCGTAAGGGTTTAACATCTCTATTTCAATCATGCTTTAGATGTCCTAGGTAACTAAAAATATGGCTGAAATAATTACCTACCCATCTAGGGTTTTCAGATTCTTGCATGAATCGCAAAGGAGAAGCATAAAACAAATGAGAAATCTCCGCTGAAACTCAAGAGGAGGAGAAATATTGAAAATAACGCTTTTAGGGTAAGGTTAGGGTTTTGAGAATTAGGAAACGAAGTCTTCAATCCCTGCAAAACTCAAGAGGAGTTGAGAGGAAGAGATTACCTTGCTTTAGGAAGAAAAATCATGGAAAACGGAGGAAATTCGGGGCTTCTAGAGGGTGCGACGTCGATCGTCTCTTCCGCCTGGGAGCGGGACTCGTGCGTGCGTATCCTGGGAGAATAATGAGGCATCGACTCATCTTTCTCCTAATACCCGATCACCGCTTCTCTTACGCCTCCCACGTGAATCGTGACTCGCTGGGCCGGTCTAACCCTCTCCCCCTTGGTTTGCCAATAGACTAATTTATTCACTTAGTTATTTATTAAATTTTTTGTGAAATAAATATTACATAGCTACTAAATATTTGTACATCGTAAATACATTATTAATAATACCTGTAATAATATTGACGACGTCAGAAACTACAAGAATAGTAGGAGGATTTTAATGGCCCGACAATTTCTGCAATAAAAGAGGATTTGATTAGTAATAAAAGGAGTAAGAGGTTTGAATGTAGACACTTGAAATTCTCTTACTTTTGTATGTATAATTTTCTGAAAGTAAAATTAAAACATAATTATAATTTTAGAAAATTAAACTTAAAATAATTATAATAAATGAAAGTGCACAGTGAGTCCTCTGAGTACTCTCTAGAGGGGGGCGAATAGAGTTTTAAATCTTTTCTATAAATTATGCACAAAATAATAAAATACTTCTAACAATTATGCAATCAGAAATCCAATCCAGAATAAAACAAACACAGAATTGCAGAAATAAGAATAGACAACACAAAAAATTCACAACACAGATTGAGACAAGATCTATAGTGGTTCCCCAAAATATGGGTACTACACTCTTCTACCACTTTGGTAGGAATACACTATCCAGTGCCTGAGTCTTTTGATAAGGAGACTCTTAGAACCAGGGTCTGTGTCTTTTGATAAGGAGACTCTTAGAACCAAGCTAGATCTTTTAATAAGGAGATCTTGAACCAAGGTCTGAGTCTTTTTTTAAGGAGACTCTTAGAACCAAGCTAGATCTTTTGATAAGGAGATCTTGAACCACTGAATCCTTTAAAACGGGATTCTAAGGACTCTTTACTCAATTTACAAAAGTGAAAGAAAGAGTAAAGAAGAAGAAGAGAAGATGATTCTTCTGATTGAATCCTCCTGCAGCAGTCACTGAGGATTGAAACACTTAATGCTTGTATGGATCTCTGTTCAGTAGATGAATCCTTGCTTGAGAGAGAGATGCAATGATTGTGAAATTCCAGATCCTGAAGATGATCTCTGTATATCTGTATGCTTCTTGTTGTTAGAGGAAGAAGAAGAAGCCTTGTTGTGTTGTCTAGTATAAAGATCTGTTCTATATTTTCTGTAAAACCAGAGAGCTGAGGAAGAAGAAGACAGAATAGTTGTGTGTTCTATTGTTGTTGTCTATCTTCTTCCGTATACTTATTCTTCTATCGAATAATGATGTATTATTTTCCTCTTCTGTTATTTTCCTAATAGGAATATCCAAGAGGTAGTATTGTTCTCTTTTCATTTCTGTTGACAGCCCGTCCAAAACCTTTTTGAATAACTTCCAATATATTTTCATTATATCTCTGAAGTTCTTCTTTCCATTCTTGACTATGGATGACCCTTTGGAATTCAAATAACTTCCATTTATAACTTCTGAATAAGCTTCAAAATAGAATTCAGGAAGTATTCTAATTCTGTGTCTGTATTCGACGTTGCGTCGAATACATTTGCCTTCTTATCGACGCACCTCTGAGTTCTAATAGAAGCTGCTTCGACATCTTCCTCAGCTTTGAAATGAACTCTGATATCGACGTTGCGTTGAGTGCTTATCGGCTTATTCGTCGAGATGAAGACCTAGACTTTGAGCTCTGACTTATGCGTCGAATGTAATTCGAAATTGCGTCGATTTCAAATGTTGCTTTGATTGACTCTGCCTTCTGCGTCGAATACATTTCGACGTTGCGTCGACTTCAACTGATACATCGACTACTAGTCTGAGTTATCCTTACTTCTATTCGAAGTTACTTCGACTTGAAGTCGAAGCTGCGTCGACTTCTAGTCGACGCAAAATTAACTCAACTGAATATTTGCACTCTTTTGGACTGGTCTTTGACACCCTAATATAAGTGTGACATCCTAGGACATCTAATGACCATATTACCCTCACTATACAACATGAGTAATGAATCCTAGATGATGAAATCATTTTTACATAATTTGTAAGATAAATCCAGATGATGTTTTTCCCAACAGTAAAATATAATTTCAAAGCTTGCCATATTTTATCACTTTATAAAATTTGACGGATCAATTTATTCAGGGTCTTATTGGTTGGTCACACCAATAAGACAAAAACACGCACGAGTGATATGCGCGAAAACACACAGACGTGTGCTAATAATATATACAAAACATATAGTGCTATTTAACATGTGTGGAAATAAAAGAAACAAGCGCGAAGACATACACGACACTAATAAAAATGTGGGAAATAAACTAAAAAAATGCGATTCAGGTTGCATCAGAAATCTGGTGTCGGCCGCTTGTTTGCCGCAATCTTCTCCCCACCCTCTTTTTCCCATCTCTAACTCTTTACGGTTAGTAGTTGGTCACTTGCAGCTCCTGGACTCCCCCATCTTTGACAGTTCGCAGTTGAGCGTGGAGGTTGGGGACACTTTTGGCTCCAATAGGATTAATTTTCATTGAGAAAACAATTATGCGATGCACCTCTCAGATTTATTTCCAAATTGCCAACAAATTCCAGTTGTTTCTTATCGCAAATCTTAACAAGACCACTTGATTGTGATGGTGCGGAATGCAATAATGAACCATGGAAGGAGAAGTGCCATATAGAGTTTTGCAATTGAATTTGCGCATTATTTTTGTAGCAGTAATACGTGTATAGTAGGGATTATTACTGCTGATTTCAAATGATTGGATAGTGCTAATAATGATGATTTTGTGATTTTTTTTTTCTGTTATGTTTATCATGCTCTCCAGTTACTTCAATTCGAGTCTTTGTTCCATCATAAGCACCAAAATCATGATCTAATCTTGTTCTTGTTGAGAGGTATGGAAATATTTTTCTCCATTCTATTGGACTGCTCTTATTCTTTATGATTAAAATTAAATTAAGGTGTTAGCTAAATTACTCCAATATATCATCACTTTCCAAATTTCTAAATGGATCTCATATCTCAGCCTACATTTCACCCTTGTGGTGGGACCCTTCCCCGGATCCTCGCTGCGCGGGGATGCCTTTGTGCACCGGGCTGCCCTTTTTATCTCATATCTCAGCCTAATTTTTTTCCAGAGCTTACTCAACTTCATTAATTGAGTTTCAGGTTTGATGAGCACGACATTTCTCCGTTGACAATTAAGGCACTTAGTTCTGCTGGATATATCAACATGACTGTTGTGCAAGAAGCCACACTTCCATTATGTCTTGAAGGTATGCACAATATTTGTTTAGATTGCAAGCTTCACTAGAGGACTCGACTATATATCTTAAAATTAACATAATTTCTGGCAACATTTATACTAACTTCTGTGCTAAGTTGTTTCTCTTGATCTTTTTTTTATCTTATCGATAAGTAGTTGGTGTTATTTGTTAGAATTAATTATTTTGATTTGTATTACCCCTCTTATATAAGAGGGTTCAACACATTAATATCATTATGATTTCCTTTTTCCGTTTGTTTAGCATGGTATCAGAGGCCTGGACCTAGGCCTTCTTCTATGGGACAATGCTATCGGAGCCTTTCGGGAGTTCCAACATGCTTTGATTTTAGCACCAACCTAACGCCTCCCTGATTTATCCCAAGAATTTCAGGTGGAGTGTGACGCCTCAGGACAAGGTAGCAGTGCGGTGTTGCAGCATGAGGGGCACCCAATTGCATATTTCAACATGAAGACGACCCTCTAGCATCAAAAGTTTCCAGCCTATGAGCAGGAGTTGATCGACCTAGTTGTAACACCCCATTTGTCTTGTGTAATCCCTTTTGTTTTATGGCAGACGTAACTTTGTAACTGTCATATTCTACTTCCCAAACAGAGAGTTGCACGGTCTGGAGGCTCTGCTTGGCCCTTCCCGCGTCGAGTAGTCGTGTGCAGGTTTGATGGTCAACTATCACCGATCGCCGACCAGGATAGCTTTTGTCGATTGCCAACAGGGAAAGAATTTGCCGATTGTCGATTTGAGGAGTGGTGCTATTCATCGATTGAACGAACGATCACCTATAGCCGACCGAGCGTCAGTGGTCACCAATCGCCGATCGGTGGGGTGTGATGCTGATTCGTGACCGATTATAAGTAGGACCATGCAAATTGAGATTTCGGTTCATTTAAGTGGTCTAAATCCTTTCTAGGAGACTTTAGAACGAGCTTTATTTTTTAGTCCGTGGTCGCCCCCTGATGTCCTGAAATTGTGGATTTAGGGGTTTAAATATTCTTTTGACTTGCTGCTGTTTTTGTAGAAGAAGAAAATGAGAGGAGAGAATTGGGGCATGAGGAGCCGATTCGTCCATTGCCGGAGTTAGAGGACTCCATTTGTCGATCTGTCGCTACTTAGGCGTGAGAAATCCCTCTGCGTTGATCCTCCGTGGGTTTTCTTGAGGCATTCATGACTGAGAAAAAAAACAAGAAAATAACGACCTACTTTCTCCCGACTTTAGGATTTCTTGTAAATTTCCTTTGCTTTGCATTTGGAGGCTCTGCGAGTGCTCGGTTCATACCAACTGCGCATATGATTGCGTCCTTATCATGTTAGAAGTCCTTGTGCTTGATGAACGATTCCAGACATAGGTATTGTGGTGTAGCTATGATTGTCATTTCGACTTAAATAGTGAGGTTTGATATAACGCTCATCTAAGGTTTTGAAGACTTAGATGCGCTAGCGCGATCATAGTGCCACCAGATTGATAATCAGGCAATGGAAATCGATAGAATAATCCTCAAAATAATTATCCTTATGATTTAATAGGATTCCGATGAGGAGTGTGGGCAAAGCCCCTTTGAATTGGTATGGTCCCCTTAGCAATTGTATTAGATTCTGGAGAGAGAACGATGAGCACGCCTTTGCTCGTTATGGCTATGTTGGAGAGCGATAAATGGGCCTATCAGTATAACTGATCACCTCCCTGTACTTTGTGAACAAAGTGGTAGAAGGGCTGATGGGTATAATCGGCCATTTCTATAGAATTTGAAAACACCGATGTGCGTTAATGGTTAAAGCAGAAAGTGGTAGAAAGGTCTATTGGTATAACCGTCTATTTCCGCAGCTTGCAGTTGATTGAAGTGCTTATCGGTATAACCGATCGTCTGCATAAATTTTGGATGCCAAAGTGCAATAGTGATCCATAATGGAGATCAGTAAAATGGCCTATTAGTATATTTGACCACCTCCATATGTTTGTTTGCCATAAGTGCGATGATTGATTGAATTGTCTTGCTGCTATGCTAGAGACATGATGTGCTAGGTGTCGGTGCTGATCTGTGTGGTCGTTCGGCTTGTATGCATTTGCATAATAGGCCCCTTATTTTACATGCTAAACACCTAGAGAACATGCTTGTTGCTTGTGACACCTCATCTTGTTTAGAGTATGATTATGATTTCATATTACTTTTTATGTCACAAAGTGCTGATCTGTAGGGTGATGCGGTTCCCCAGGATCCACTAGGGATCGCAGGGAGGAGGTGTTGTTACGCGACTATGGCCATCTCATTTTCCTCTTATACATATTTGGTTGTCCGTTTTGACTCAAATGCCAGTGAACGCTAGTGCAAAAAGCTAAAAAGAAAAGCCAGATGGAGTGTTTATTACTTTTTTTTATTTCATGTATCAGGCCTGCGTTCCTTGGACTTGTTTATAAACATTTGGACGATTATAATAGGCATAAAGCCACATTTTTTACCGTGGTTTCAGTTATAGTGGTGCACACTCTATGGGTTAAGTTATATTATTAGCTTCCACTTCTATTTAAGACTCTGAGAATGCTAGTTAGCTTCTTTTATCATTTTATAATATACAACTTGCATATGAATTATGATGTGGGGTTCTAGTCGGACCCTTATTATAAGGTTGTTGCAGGCAAGATGTTACACTAGCTAAGGTTGTGCAACAACGATGCCCATATCTTTGGTGTCTAACCTTTCTGATCCGGACCGACCATTTCAACCTGAAATACCTCTTTGAGCAGTGCCTCATCACAATACCACAACAACATTAGTTCGGCAAAATTCCTGGGTTCGATTTTCGCGTTGAGTACAAGGCAAGAGCCTTGAATTGTGTTGTGAATGCCTTGTTTGCATGGATCACTCAAACTATGTGACTCTTTTTGCTTTTACCGACTCGCGACCTAATTGCTCTCTTCTCTTCGTCAAAAGATTCAAACATCCCCCGCATTGTTGAAGTTACACCACCGCATAGGCGAATGATGTCTCCTTCCCTGTTGGGCCACACGAGAAGGTTTCATCCTTTATAAGGATCATATGTATTTTGAGCTGCCCTCTTCCCTCATAGCCACCATCCTGGAAAGCACACATGGCCGGTGACACGAGGGGCTTGACAAGATCCTCCAGTGCATTAGAACAAAGTTCTTTTGGGAAGGGCTTCTAAAGTGTGTTCATGATTTCATCACTAGATGTTTCGTATACTAGTGGAATTAGACGGATTACCTCCTCCCGGTAGGTCTCTTACAACTGTTGCCCATTCCAATCCAAATTGGGCTGCCGTGTTTATGGATTTCATAGAAGGGTTACCCAACTCCAAGGGAAATTTCATTCTTATGCTGATCGTCAACATATTCTTCAAAAGGGCGCATTTCATTCCCTTGGCTAGCCCCCTTACGACGGAAGGAGTTTCCCGTGTTTTCTTCGAGTAGCCGAGCAGGTGTTCTGCCTACAAGACCCTCTCTGAGATCATCGTGTCAGATTGTTATAAGGTGTTCACTAATAGGTTCTGGAAGTAGCTCTTTGACTCTTAGTGGCACTAAGCTCGCCTTATCCACAACATATCGGCCATAGTAGGATGGGCAGACCGAGTTGGTCAATCTTACTGTGAAGATGAACTCTGCATCACGGGGGATCGCCCCAAGGATTGACCTCGCTAGCTCCCATGGGTGGAATATTACTATAACACATCTTATCGCATCGCTTTGCGGACGACATCATTTCGGCTTATATATGGGAGGGATCCTCCCCGGATGTTGTCATATAACAACGTCATTTCCCATTGACTCTGTTGATCATGATCTCATTGACTGACCTTGTTCTGACAATCGCTCGAGAGTGCCTTTTCCATGCCCAAGCTCGTATGGAGACCATGTACAATAGGGCCACCGCGAGCACTCCTTTGCTATACATGACTATGGCTGAAACACCGCCCTTTACTGCCAGACGTCAGCCTCCAAGACCCCATACAACAAATTTGTCCCCAAATAGTACAGAACATTTTATGTTACCCAGAGAATCGGGAGTTGGCATATTAACTGTAGTTACCAATTATGGCCAGAATTCACGATGTATTCCATATTTCTCAGCTGAAGCCGTTTGTGGGGAACTTCCTTTCGGAGCCATTGGTCACCCCATCATAACTTGAGGACAACATGGATTCCAATAGGGGCAGAGATGTTATGGACCAACTTTAATGTTAGAAATATCAGTGACGCTCAAGGAATCATGCTATCTTTACTTTTTGCATGTCTTTATTTTATCGTACCTTAACTCACTTGTATTCAGACCTAAGTGAGAAGCATTTTTCCAAATAATTTTCTCCATTTTCCACCATCGTTTTCCGCTATTCAATTTATCGCCGCCCCATTTTTTACCGCTCTATTTGTCACACCCATTTTCCCAAATATAGCCTTAGTTGTGTCTCAAAATAACCCTTCACTCTATTTTAATAAGTTCTTTAACTAATATCTACTTATCTTTACTTTCAAGGCATTTAGTTTGTATGAAGTTACAAGATCTTTTTCCTATTGCCTTAAGCTTTTTATATGTCAAATTTTCTACCTTAATATCAAGTTTTTATGTAAATCATTAAAAGTTGTAACATTTTTTTTCTTATTTCACTAGACTTCTTACTTTCTTATAATCAGTATAAGCATTGGTGATATTCAGTTATTGCTGCTCTTTAACAATATATTTTTTTATTGTAACTTTTTTATTGACAGCTTATTTTAATATTTCCCTAAAATATCTGCGCCAATCTTCTTAATGAATCCACCTATGTTATCCACTTATCCCATATCTAATTTGGTTCAAATAAATAATTTTCTCATCTCCTTTAACAAGTTTTCTTGAAAGGTTAATAATTTTTTACCTTTCAAATTTTGGCCTAATCATATGACAATTATTGTTTTTTTCATAATTTTTTATACTTTAATGTCTCTTTATTACTACAACTCCATGTTGTGTAGTTAAACTCTCCCCTGGAATCACTTTACAATCTTTATGAGAAAAGTTTCTTTCCTTACGTTGGCTCTACTCATCGTTTCTTAAAGTAAATGTTTACTATTACGAGATCATAAGCTACTCTGAATTGAGTTTGTTTTCTCTCATTGCAATTTAAGCCTTGTTTGCCGTGCAAATCCGCATGGTCGGGCAGATGGGATCCGCGCGGTCGCAGCGGCCAACCGTTTGGCAGGGCCGCGGGCATGCGGATCCCTCCGCACGATAGAAGGGTTTCCATGGAAATTCTGCGGATCCTGACTGCGCGGAGGCCTCCTGGTCGCGGTAGCCTCCGTGCCGTTTTCATTTGCTGAATTTCCTCCTGGCTAAACAGGGCCGTAGTCTTCTATTCATATCCCTGAGGAATCCTCTCGTAGCCTATCGTAATACCACATTAATTCATCATTAATATGTATTATTTGCTCCTCAAGTATACATTATTAGGAATGCATCCATTTCTTCCCAAAATTGATATTTTAATTTACTCTCTTATGGACTTAAGTTGTGTTGAATTAGAGTTGAATGTTGAAAATGAGTTCAACCCAAATTTCTACCAAAATTGAAATTGGTCTAAATTTCGAGTCTGGTGTTCGGTTGTTGGAAAAAACAGTTACAAAAATTACTAGTTTTGTTCAAGGTTGCAGATGCCGGATGTCGGGGACACGTCAGTTTGGGCTTCTCATGTCGTTTTTAGATATTTCAGGGATATTTCATATATTGGGTTTTAATATTTAATTAATTATATATATAATTATATGTACATAATTTTTATTTATTTTATATATGTTGTTAAATTAATAAATTAACGCTTATTGAATTTCTAAATCTTATAAACAACTATAAAACATTTATGTTACACAAATAAGAACGACATAATGCGATAAGCAAAATATTGAACATACAAATATTGTAATAGTAGTGATTATAAGATGTTTGCAAGTTACAACTATACTTATATTGAGTATATTCTATAACTTTAAAATTTTAAAAATTAAATTTCAAACATATCTTAGTCTTCCTCTTACACATAATCATCTATAGTCGAGAATGTAGATAAAATACGATCATTATCCAACTATCATGATGACTCAAGATTCCCCTCGTCCCTCTTAGACACTTTTCTCTTTCTTTTTTTATTTGCGAAATTAGAGAATGCAAAGCTTAAAGAGAAGAACAAAACCAAAACATGACCACCAGAAGAAGAGCACCAAGCCATGACCACCAGAAGAATAGCACACTCAGAGAGAATGCGAGTGAAGATAGAGATTAAGAGAAACAAGTAGAAAAAAAGCTAGAGAAGACAGAGATTGAGAGAAACCCAAAACCAGATGAATGGGAGAGGCAGGGAAAGAACCAACGAGAGATTGAGAGAAACCCTAAAAAAATTACGCACTTACAATGCTTTTGCAAAATAGGAGAGGCAGGGAGAAGAACCAACGAGAGAGTCGAGGGAGAGCACCAACGAGAGAGTCGTAAACACCAGAGAGAAGAAGCAGCAAAGGTCGCAACAACCAGAGAGAAGAACCAGCGAGGTCGAAGCAACCATGGAGACGAACCAGCCGAGGGCTCGAGAGAGTCGAGGGAGAGTTAGGGAAGGAGAATGAGAAAGAAGCAAGAGAGATTGTGTTATTATTAGAGCCGAAGAGTTAAATGAGTTTATAATTTTTTTTAAACGACCGATATATCACCCGTTACTTTGGCCGATATATCAGAAATGGGCGATATATCGTCCTGTTTTATTTAAAACGCCACGATCCAAATATAAAACGGAAATGTGTCGTTTTAGGTCCAAAACCTTTATGTCGGTCGACATCTATAACACTGGTTTGTTAATACTAAATTAAAAGAATTTCATGTCACTCATGATGTATTATAATATAATCTTTATTTAGCACACCTTCTCTTACTATACACAAAATCTTATCTATACACTATAATAAATTGTGTGCTTGTTCTGTTGATTAATTGATGTGCAGTAATAAAATATGTATGTGATGCTAAGTTAAATTTTCAAAGATGTTATATTTTGATTTAAATCTCGAGGAATCTCCCCAAAATGTATTATATCTTTCCAACAAACATATGTAAAATGGGAAGCAAAATTTATATAATCTACTGTAATAAAAGGAGTACAAAAAATGCTTTTTGCAGAGGACGAAACAACTCTCCCTTCAAAGACAGTTCACCTGCAACAACAAAACGAAACTAATTATTTAATTTTTCAAATTTTTTAATAAAATTCTAAATGATATATAAGTTGATTACTTACATTTTTGATAAATAATAAGTAATGCTAGTAATTTAAAAACAAACCCTAATATCTTCCCAGATGTGCATTCTGTACACAATATATAGTTGATTTAAATAACATAAATTATCTTGATGCAATAAATCCGTTGAGCATTTTTTTTAAATTACTTACCGACTAAAATGTTCCTGTGAATATGTACTCGACATATATATATATTTTTCTTGCAGGAATATAGTCTTGATGACATTCATTAATGTATCTCCCGATTTGTCCCAAATACATTTGACAACATATTTTCATCAATCATACACTTAAAACGCTATAGATCCCATTTGTAGCTTGCTTCTATTTCATTATATATGAATGCAAACGAGGAGAAGAAAGTCTAGTTCGTTGAAGTCACTCCAATAACGCAAAATCTAGTTCGTTGGAAACATTACTTAGTAGAACTAACGTTGGATGAGAAGTACAAACTCTCCAAATGATTATTAGCTTCATTTTCTTGATTAAAGCTAGTATATCCATATTCACTTATACACTTGAACAACAATTGAATTGGAGTTCCACCATCCAATTCGATTGTATACATCCTTCTTCATTATATATTGTTTTCATTGTTGTAGTACTTGCAAAATTTCTTTTCTTTAATGTCGACAATATTTTACGAGGTTTCACTCTAGCATTATACATATCATGGAGTATCTTTTGCTCATTCTTATTTAATCGTCTCGCAAATGCATGTGATTCAAGATGAACAATTTTATGGTTGTGAATTTCACACGACTTCAAATTTCCACTCATCTATATCTTCTCTGTGTTCTTTTAGTACTTGATCTTTTGTTTTTCTTAATCCAACGTTTTTTTAATTTGAATTTCATGAGTAAATTTGGATCCATCGCAACCTAAAAAAAACTTTAGGTTTTACTTTGGTTGAAGTTTTACCGTCCCTTACAATTATGATAACTAAGCACAATCTTTTCCCAATATTTCGAGCTTATGCAACCAACTTTTCCTTACTAGGAAAACTCATACTTGTGCAAAAATGGTTTTCAATGTCTACCGATGTATATTGAGATGATTCTTCATAGGCGACAACTTTAGGCCATTTGAACTCATTTCTATCCAATCAAGTCATAACAAGGTAATTGAGTATGTAAAAATTTCAATTATTTTTCATAGAGTTCAGTTTCATGGCACCTGTTAGGCGTTGTGAGAGTTTTTCCACTAGACATGTTAAACGGGAGATGGGTAGACAAAAAAAGACTTGGAATGAAACTATAAGGAAAGACATGATATACTTAGCCATTAGTGAGAGTATGACTAAAGATAGGGCACAATGGTGACGAAGGATCCCTTTAGCCAACCCTACTATTGTGAGATAAAGAGTTGAGTGTTGTTGTTTTTGTAGAATTCAGTTTCATACCTTTATATCCGGTAATACGGGATGGAGAATGAACATTAAAGACAAAATAATTGGAAATCTGTAAAAAAAATTAGGCCAAAAAATCAGAAAATTCTAGGTTTTGATAGGGAAATAAGAGGGAGAAAAGTGGTGAATGGGCTCATCTCCAACCACCACCAACCACCACCAACCACCAAAGAGGACCAAATGCACACCTATTTGATGGAAAAAGGAGGCGAAATTGCAATCTTCACTGTTGCTGGATTAGAAAATCTGGGAAATAGCGGATCCGTGCGTGGGGGAACTGCGTTGAAAGGAGAAACTTGGCGGAGTGGTGCGTAGGGTAGAGTTGATCGACTAGGTCCACTGATCTCCTCACCGGAAATCGGTTGGGACAGGAATATAGGGCCGACCATCGGGAGTTGCGCGTAGGAGGGTTTGGAGGGCTGTGCTTAGCAGTTAAAAATAGTAGGTTAAAAGAAATTTAAGGTCTTTCTTGGTGGTGTGCGAATGGCCAAAAAATGTGTGCTAATATAAACACCCTTAAATGAATATCTTACTTTAAATTGATCACATGCTCATCAGATCATAACTCCACTTAACATTCTTCAATTTCTCTCTATAAATCTCACTAGATTTTTCTCTCTAGAAATTTCTCTTTTGATAATAATTAGGATTCTCTCAAGTCCTCTAACTAGGATTCTCCTACTTAAATATTTCTTTAGTAAATTTCTTTTTAGATATCTCATTAGGATCATCTCTATAGAAATCTCACTATATATCTCTATGTATTTTGTCTCACTTAGATTTTTCTTGTAAAATATTTTCTTTCTAGAAATTCTCCAAATTTTAAAAAAAAAAACCGCATTAAGGTTCTCTCTCTAAAATTTTTACCCAATGATTTTTCCTTCTAACTTCACTAAATTTTAAAATCTCGTAATTTTCTAATTACTTATTTTCAAAGTAATAATTGTCAAATTGAGTATGCAACCTAATTTTAATTTTCATAGGGTTTGACTTAAATTCCAATTCCAAATTTTGTATCCAATAGAATGATGAAATTTGAATTAAACATTTGAATTCTAAAACCCGAGGTTCAATTATGTGCAAATTAACATACCCTAATTCATTTGAGGAGCTTAAGTAGCACCAACATTTGTAATGCCCTTACCACAATGTTTGACTTGAGCTGTTGTTACAAAGGGAGACGCGAGAAATGGAGGTTGCAGATGGAGCCGTCTATGAGAATTGAAGGTTCCAGACAAAAACTATTTGGATTAAACTCTGTTTGCATAGTTGTTAGAGCATATTAATAATACACTATTTGGTAAAAAAGAGTTATGATAACCCTCCTTTCATTGGGTTTCCCATCTATATTTCAAATCCATATGAGTTATTAGATGTATATACACATTACATATTATTTATCACACTTACCAAGTCTTATCAAACCCTTTGATTTGTAACAAGACTTCAAAGGAAAATGTTCCAAAACTAGAATTCAATCCATTATTGACTGACGGGAGCAAATGAGATAACAAGATTTCAGAAAAAATGATCTTAACAATGATATCCAAATGCAGGATTCATAATAAGGTTTCAATGTAGGATAAGTAATTTCATCTTTCTAAAAGACTAATTTTCAAGGTGGATCAAAAAACACATACAAGTTGTTGGAACCAAAACCTGCAATTGTGTAAAAACGTTTTAATGTTTAAGGTGATTATGACGACAGAAGGACTCATAACTAGGCCTCCCTGCTTTATTCTTTGTCTAAAACACTCAAGAGAAAGATGAGCACAGGTGGAGTTTCATGAGCACAGTGGTTCAATCAAAGGTGTGGTCCTGTTGTAATATTTCTCATATATTCTCAAAATAATATATATATTTTTGTTTGAGATGCAAAATAAGCCCGAGCCCGATTGCCCGGCCCGGGTCTGGTCCCAGTTAGGTCTGGGTCCGATTAGGCCCGGGCCAGGCCCAGTCCGGGCCTAAGTGGGCTCACAAGGCCCACATTTTAAGCGAAGCCCGACCTGGTGCCCGGTCCGGGCCGGACCCAGGCCCGCTCGGTCACCAGGCTCGGTAATATACTGGGCGTTGCCCCATAATTTAATTGCTAGGGCGCCGCCCCAACATTTACTTGCTGGGGCACCGCCCCAGCATTTAATTGTTGGGACAACGCCCCAGCTTTAAAAAGTGCTGGGGCGTGGCCCAACTTTTAATTGCTGGGGCGTGGCCCCAACTTTTAATTGTTGGGGCCACGTGGCCCCAACATTAAATGCTGGGGCATGGCCCTAAAAATTAAAAGTTGGGGCCAGCATGGCCTTTTTTAGAGGGAGCAGACCAGGCACGGGCTTGGCCCGTCCTGACTGGGCCCAATCTGGCCGGTTCCCTCATGCCCCTCTTTTTAAGAGGGGCCCGACCTGGGCCCGGGTTGTCCGAGTCCCGGACTGGGTCTGGCAGACAAAAAGCCCAGGGCTAGTAGGCCCGGGTCTGGCATGGGCCTGCCGGGCCTTTTTTGCACGCCCAGGAAAACTATTATACTACAATACAAAGATTCTGAAAAGAAATCAAAGAAAACATTATAAAATTAGTTTAGAAATCGATCCTGGGTATAGTGTGTGATCACTGCCCTAAAGAAGTTGCACCACCCTCTGACAGGGCTTTCAACTGATGCTCACTCTTCCAAGGTACAACTCCCCGCTAGATCCCCAAAAACTCTGATGTGCGCGGACACCGAATAGGCACAGAGCACCCAAACTTTCACTTGATTAAGCAAACGAAAACAAAGAGCAAATCGCAAGAGGAGAATTAAGAAAACTTGAGAGCGTGTGAGAATCTGAGAATGTGTGTAGAAACATTTCAGGAAAACCTCCTATATTCGTAAAACCACAAGTAATTATTATGTAATTAATCACATCG
The DNA here is from genome assembly GCA_033032865.1 of Dactylorhiza incarnata. Classification (NCBI taxonomy): domain Eukaryota; kingdom Viridiplantae; phylum Streptophyta; class Magnoliopsida; order Asparagales; family Orchidaceae; genus Dactylorhiza; species Dactylorhiza incarnata. The sequence goes on along the minus strand of JAWHQI010000027.1, from coordinate 3,329,283 downwards.
GTTATATACAGTAAATTTCTCGTATATATTAAATGTATATTTCCAATGTAAACTTAAATGAGCAAGACCGCGCACTGCGTATAGAAATCACGCACGCGCTTCAGTCAGGAGAAATTGATGTTCATTGATTTCATATCGACGTTCGGAAAGAAGAAATCGTCGCACAGCGGAACAGCTGAATTCGACGTACATCGATTTGTAGGTGGAGAGAAATCGACGCACGTCGATTTATAAATGAGATTAAAACGGCTTATGGAAATCGACGCACACTGGAGGTAGTAATTGCCGTATGTCAATATGTATTCGACGAGCGTCGAATTATATTGAAGGTAAAATAATTTTCAAAATGATAGAACTATTTTGTACAAAAAATACAATTCAATTATTCCCCAAATCCGAAATTCGAATCCGGTCTAGTGCATGTGTTCTATGAAATCTCCTTATGTTTCTTTCAACATAACAAGGATGAGTAAATTGGTTTATATATCCACTCAAAGTGGCGGAGTTTGGCAAAGTGGGACTAAAGATTTATCTTTTCTCTTGAAAAGATTTCTCTCCAAATATTTTGAGTCCCCTCCAAATTAGTTTTGAGCTTTTCCCATCAACTGATGTGGAGCCCAAACACAAACACCATGAAGACTCCATTAAACATTATTGAAATAAATGTTTTATTTAATAAATTTCTAACAGATCCTTCCTGACAGAGAAGGCATGGACGACAAGATTTATGGCGAGACCGAGGAATAAATGCTTTTTGGACGACAAGAACGATGCCGGAATGTAGAACCTTCAGCTGCCTGGAGTAGAGAGATGCAGGGTCTGGGTCATAGAGAAGTCGTGAGAAAGCGCCTTTCGGTTTTATCGGACTGGTTCTATGAGCTATGGCCGGATTTTGCCCTATAGGCGGCTTAATTAAAAACAGAGTTTTTTTTCCAAAGAAAAGGTTTGAGAAAACACGGTTTTTAATCCACCGGGAAGGAGTTTTTAAGCTCCCACAAACTGACCCTTCATTTGGCCTATTTTGTAGGTTATATCTGTATTTAATTAGTTATCTGGTTAAATTAAGTTCTACTTCTATTTGAGAATCTTTGCATAACAATTTGTATCTATTAAAATGAAACTAGAAATGATGCTTATTTCACTGAATTGAAGTACAAAATGCACTTTGAATGAATGGAAGGTCTGTGAGTCTCATTTTGTTCGTTACATTCTGAAAACAATCACATTAGAATTTCTAAGCCTTGTTTTGTATAACAGCAAAACAAAATCTTAAGCCCAGTTTAATGTAATCGTATGACTTTACTTCAAATTAAATAAAAACAACTAACATCTAACGCACCGATTTTTTTTGAAGTTATGACCATAACCTTCCCCGGGCCCTTATTGCGCGGGAATGCTTGGTTCACCGGGCTGCCCTTTTTGTATGACCATAACTTGCATATTAATTTTATTATTATTTGGGCCTAGTTGATCTTAGGATACATTTGATTGATCTGCATCTTTCTTAGCGTTTATTATCATGCATGAACCTTTGTATTTTTAGGCCTAAATTTACATCTGTATGTGACCATCTTGTAAATTTGGACATTAATAAAAAGTTGTTGGGATTATGTTTTAACGTGTTTTCTGTCATAGTCTAGATTAGACCCTTTTCTTTGTGATGAAATTACATGGGCATTATTGTCACATTTTCATTGTCTATAACAACAACAAAACTCATGCCTTTATCCCACCATAGTGGGGTCTTTCATTGTCTATCAGAAACTAAATTTTAATTTGAGCAGGAAAGGATGTTGTAGTTAAAGCAAAGACAGGCACTGGAAAAAGTGCAGCTTTTCTGGTATTAACACAATTTTATAATTGCTTCAGTAAATTTAATATGCCCATCATTAGCCATTTAAATTCATTATATTGATAAACAGCTTCCTGCCATTGAAGCAGTTCTGAGAGCTTCAAGCACCAATTCAATACACCGAGTGTCTCCAATTCATGTTCTTGTTATTTCCCCAACAAGGGAACTGGCAATTCAGCTTGCTGCCGAGGCAAATGTTCTTTTAAGATACCATGATGGAATTGGTGTTCAAGCGCTTATTGGTGGCACAAGATTCAAACTTGACCAGAGACGCCTTGAGGAGAATCCTTGCCAGGTTTTTTCAGTTTATTTTTAAATTGCTTTCTATTCTTTTGATTGATTATAGTTTTTTGTTTGCACCCTCAATTGTCAGCTTTATCCTGACTGCAACTTGCCACCTGCATGTTTATTATGCATTTTTCAAATATACAATAGATCCATTTTTTGAAGTTTTAATATATGGTCAATATTGGATGATTCTTGTTATATCTAAATGAACTTAATTTGTATCATTATACTGCTGATGAATTCACAGATTATTGTTGCAACTCCTGGTAGGCTGTTGGATCATATTGAGAACAAATCTGGATTCTCTGTTCGTCTGATGGGTTTAAAAATGCTTATACTTGATGAAGCTGACCACTTACTGGACTTGGGATTTCGAAAAGATATAGAGAAAATTGTGGATTGCATTCCACGTCAGAGGCAATCTTTGTTGTTTTCAGCTACTATTCCTAAAGAAGTAACAAAATGTTCAATTTTCATTCTTTCTTATTCTAACTAAAAAATCACTTTTGAAGTTCAATATATTATTTGAATTTCAGGTGCGCCGTATTTCTCAACTTCTCTTGAAACGGGATCACATCTTTGTGGACACCATTGGTTTGGGACGTATTGAAACTCCTGACAAGGTTTTTGTTCTAAATTTGTAGCTTAGAATTATTTATTATCTTTATAATACATATGATACTTTCAATAAATAGCAAGTAACAACATGATTATTATTGAAAAACCAGCTATTTTCAACTTCTCACTTTATTTTTTAGTAAATTGTTGGTTTTACATACATCTTATGTTCAGTAGAACTTCCGTCTACTTATGTTCAGTAGAACTTCCGTCTACTTATGTTCAGTAGAACTTCCGTCTACTTATGTTCAGTAGAACTTCCGTCTACTTATGTTCAGTAGAACTTCCGTCTACTTATGTTCAGTAGAACTTCCGTCTACTTATGTTCAGTAGAACTTCCGTCTACTTATGTTCAGTAGAACTTCCGTCTACTTATGTTCAGTAGAACTTCCGTCTACTTATGTTCAGTCGAACTTCCGTCTACTTATGTTCAGTCGAACTTCCGTCTACTTATGTTCAGTCGAACTTCCGTCTACTTATGTTCAGTCGAACTTCCGTCTACTTATGTTCAGTCGAACTTCCGTCTACTTATGTTCAGTCGAACTTCCGTCTACTTATGTTCAGTCGAACTTCCGTCTACTTATGTTCAGTCGAACTTCCGTCTACTTATGTTCAGTAGAACTTCCGTCTACTTATGTTCAGTAGAACTTCCGTCTACTTATGTTCAGTAGAACTTCCGTCTACTTATGTTCAGTAGAACTTCCGTCTACTTATGTTCAGTAGAACTTCCGTCTACTTATGTTCAGTAGAACTTCCGTCTACTTATGTTCAGTAGAACTTCCGTCTACTTATGTTCAGTTGAACTTCCGTCTACTTATGTTCAGTTGAACTTCCGTCTACTTATGTTCAGTTGAACTTCCGTCTACTTATGTTCAGTTGAACTTCCGTCTACTTATGTTCAGTTGAACTTCCGTCTACTTATGTTCAATTGAACTTCCGTCTACTTATGTTCAATAGAACTTCCGTCTACTTATGTTCAATAGAACATCATTCTACTTATGTTCAATAGAACTTCATACCAAGACATGATGAATTATATTGAAAATGTTGAGGAGAGACTGAAATCCTTGTATTCATCTCATTAAGGGGCAAGGTATAGAGGATACAAAACTGTGAAAACACCACATGCCTTGCGGGACTAATAGTTTACAACTTAATTTTAACACTCCCCTCAATTTGGAGCATAAATATCAACTATGCCCAACTTAGTACATATATGAAAAAAGTGGTAGAGAGCCTTGATGACGCAGGGTAGGTTGTGAGAGTGGAATCTAAATAATACAAAACCTAAGTGCGGTGTCTTTAAAATAAATTCTATCTAACTCTAGGATGGTGCGTGTATGCAAAGAGTGCTCAGACAATGTTTTACAACTATGAATTAACGTATAGCCACGAGCAATATGCAAATTTAAGAAAGCAAATAAGCTAGTATTTCTTCCAACTATTAATTAACGTGTAACCATGAGCAATGTGCAAATTTAAGAAAGCAAATAAGCTAGGATTTCTTCCGATTAGAGAGCCATTAGTTAAATGTGCAAGTGAATAAATTCTGCAAATCACGATTAATCACAAAACAAACACACTAGGAATGTAAATCATTTGATCAAATAATTAAAGCCAGACAATAAAACTCACGAGTAAGGGAGCTGTGGGAGGATTGGAGATCCAGTAATAGGAGCGACGGTTGCCACCCATTTAGGTGAAGAATGTTGTATGGTGGCTGATCAGAGCGAGTATGAAATGTATGTGGACTGATTTTGATGGGCGTAGTATATGGGTCTCGACAAGGGAATATATGGAGGGTAGAGGGTGTGGTTGCAGTGGGGGTGGTGGTCGGTAGGTGCTGGAAGGGGAGGGAGAGGTCTGACTGCAATAACTCTGAATCTGTATATTACATTTTCTTTTTTGTTGTGCCATGTGACAAGATTTCCTCATAGAAAGGTGCAATAACCATAGTTTGATGCCTTATCAGTTTTATTGTTAGTATAACTTGCATCTGAGTATGCTTTTACTTGTATAGCTGTAGGTGACCACTTCATTTGAATTGTAGCCCTTTTCCCAGTGACCCCTTTTTATACTCTAGGATCTTCATGGTTGCATCCAAGTGAGACTCAGTTTCTGCATAAATTGACTAACCGCACCGACTACAAATGTAATGGCTGGTCAGGTCATAGTCAGGTAGATAATTTTGCCCCTTAGGCGTATTTAGCGAGTATACATCTTCCCAGGAGAGGAGAGGTTTCTTCACGTAGACAGCTGACCCCTATGGGCATTGGAGTTCTAGTGGGCTTAGATCCTAGTTGTCCTGTGTTCGCAAGACGGTCGATGACGTACTTCTGTTGACTCAACACCACACCTTTTCTGCATCTAGAAATTTGAATACCGTGGAAGTAATGAGTTTTTTGTTACAAAGTGTTTATGCAAATATGCTTTGGTCTCTTCCATGTTGAATACGCCATTTTCTGTAAGCAAAATGCTATCAACGTATAATGTCAATACTGTAATACCCATGTTTTTCTTGCTTTTAAAGAGGGAGTGATCACCATATAAGAAAACATGAGCCAGTCCCTATGAACTGTTACGGAGAACAAAACATAAATAGAACTGATGCGGGTTACATGTGAGAATGCGTTTATTACATGTTGCTAATGCGTAAAACCTTCAGCAACAAGTCGTACTGCACCAATCAATTTGAACATCCTAATGGTATTTGAGCAGAAGTACCCAACTTTATCCCCATAACACTACTCACAAAATCAGATGAGTCCAATGTCATCTCGAGAGAGGAGGGCTGACATTTCATCATTCATAATAAATTTTCGGTCAGGAATAAGGATAACAACTTGATAGGATTTAGGAAGAGAGATGAAAAATATAGCACTTGCAAACTTGCTACAATTAGTGTGTAACTGTTTATAAGAAATAACATTAGCAAGAGGATGTTGAGTACAAGACTTGGGACCCTTTCGTAGGGTAATATGGAGATCTAGATCAAAGCCAACTGATGGTGATGAATCTTTAGAAAAGGAGGAGGCTATCCTGGGAGCTGGGTGATGAGTGACAGGAGTAGGAGGAACGACATGAACATGAATGTGATTAAGTCTCTTATATGTATGAATGATCAAAGGAGGAGGAGGAGTTGATGAAGGGAAGTGAATTATAGGCATGTGATTAGAAGACGTAGGAACATGCGATGTGAAGTGGAAGGTTAAGGGTCATGGATTTGCCTTCTTAGAAGAAGTAAGGGGTGGACTCAAAGAATGTAACATCAACAAAGATATATTATCTTCGAGATAACAGAATAATGCAATGATCCCTCCTATGAGTAAGGCGATAATCCAAAAAGATGCACTTCATTGCACAAGCAGAAATTTTTTTCACGACCTTGAGAATGAGCTTGAATAAAAACGGCACACCAAAAAACTCGTGGAGCTATGAAGCACCGATACTGGTACGAGTAAAGAGAATAAAAAAAATAAGGATATGGGTACGTTCGGGGTACGCCATAATTATATGCCACCTTTTAAAAAGAGAATATAAAATTTAGAAATTTATATTGAACAAGTAGAAATTGACGCAAAAACAAATCCGACGATGTAACTTGCAATAATAAGTCTTTGTAAAAATTGATGCTACGTAAATCACAGTGAATATGTTTAGCAAAAGAAAGCAAGAGAAATTGCATAATTGCAGAGGACCCGTAATTAAATTGCACAAGTAAATAAGAACATACATTATTACAAAAACTCGATAACAAAGATTACAAATTGATATACGTCAGGAAGAGAGCTAACACGAAATTCAACATAAAATAAATGATGAAAGGGGTGAGGGTGAGTGAAGAAGGGGGGTGGTCAGCTGAGAGTAGTGGGGGAAAGAGAGGGGTGGCCGGCTGGTGTGGGGAAAGGGGTGAGGGGAGTAGTGTCCAAGCTTCGCACTTGGAGTTTCGGCTTCGGCACCGGGTGATCAAAATGAGGCTTCTTTGCTCTAACTTTCAGTTGTCGTCTATGGAGACCTCCACCCTTATTTATAAGTTAGAGAGGGACAATGAACGATCATGATCCCCTTTCATTGTAACGCCCAAAATGCACAAATAAATTGAAAGAAATACAAAGAACATAAAATACTTTCCATCGATGATCTGCTCGTGATGAGCGGTCCCGATCGTTATTGGGTCTGTGGTCGGCGCGAGTAGAGGGTCGTGTGGCATGATCCCCATCAGAAACACTATCGATTTATAACAAATAATCCTCAAATATATAATAAATAAACAAAATATTTTAATTCAAATTAGATTCTTCGTAGTTCTAATGATAAAAAGAACTTAAATCTAGAAAACATTTGTTACTATAATAAATAAGCACCATTAGTTATATTTATGAGTCACAAATTTTTGTTTTCTTAAAGGCATGACGAAGTATTTTGTTTACTTTAGAAAAGTAGATTCCAATCACTATATGCAAAATGATGTGCCAAGTCCAAACATATCCACAGATAATAGTAGAATGCATATCCCCGAGTACCTGGTATGTATCGGTACCGAAAATGTACCTGGTACGGGTACGTGGCCTTCAGGGAAGCATTGGTGCTTCATAGTCGATGAGTTAAAGGAAATTAAGTACAACCATAATAGACAACAAAAAACAAAATTTCACTTTTAGGAGAGAGGAAGGCTTATTATTGGAACTGGGAAATTTGACTCCAAATGTTCGTACCTAAGGGGTGACCAAATGCTACTTGTCTAGCGGTCGACCCAGACAAATCATAACTAGAAGAAGCTGGAGAGCTAGAGCTGATCCCAAACTACATATAAACCAGACCCGAGAGCTGCAGCGAGGAGGTCTCTCCACGTATCCAGAAGTTTATAGGAACTTCCCCTCCCAAATCAAGACTGAGCTCGGCACAAGGAAGACACGAACTTGTCTGAAGGGAACCTTTGGGGGGGGGGGGGGGTGGTCAACGTGCCTTTCTCTTGTGCCCTGGGGTCTTACTTATAAGCAATCCAGGGGGGGGGGGGTACATGGTCTGCGAGTAGCCGCCCACCTTCTTGAAACAATAGATACCTGGCACTTGGGCGACCTGTTCTCTGGAAAAGTTTGGAGGAGGCGAGCTGATGGAGTCACCTTAAGAGAGGTCTTCTATGATGGGTCTTCAGTTGGCGAGATTGTTGGTTGGATGAGCTCCAACGTAGAATGGTCGGCGGAAAGCCCAAAACGGGCTCACGAGCAGATTCTGCAAGTGCCTGAGCTAAGAGGGGGGGTGGGGGGGGGGGGGGGGTCAAGTTTCGACCCTGGTGAGCTCATTGGCGAACTGGCCTCCACCCTGTCGAGCTCTCGCTGTCTCTGGTGATGAATGCTTCTCGGTTTGCGGTCTACCTTCTGAGGTCCTAGGACCTATGTTCGGGCTTGGGCCCGCCTCGTCGAATATGAGTTGTACACAATTCCCGCTCTTTGTGAGCTCTTCTTGAGCTCAGAAAGAATCGTTCAACCATTTTTTGGCTAGCTGCGGTTCTGCCGAGCTGGGGGTGTCTGCTCTTCCCCCCTATAAATAGGGGTTGGGACTTTTGAAATCTACTCCTTGGATCATGGCCAACGAGAAGGAAGAGACCTCGCCCGTCATGACGACGACCACCTCGCCTACCGAGACGAAAGGAGGGTCTTCGCTCAAGACTCGTCCGATTCCGTCTGCCGAGAGCTTGGCGACGAGCACTTTCTGGGCGAAGTTTGAAAATGTTCCCTCCGCGGACCTCTTCAGGAGCGAGAGGATGAAGCGAGTGACGAAGAGGAAGTGGGCTGAGGCCCGGGCTTCCCAAGACAAAGGCCGAGCGAGGTCGAGCTCCTGAGAAGGGGGTAAGCCCTCCACGAAGAAGACCGCCTCCTCTGCCATTGCTGATTCGCTCTCGGACCCAAGTCCGAAGCGGATTGAAGAGGTAAAGTCGAGCTCGAGTATGGCCTGCCGAGGTCCTGTGTAACTTTGTGACTAACCGCTTCCATTCTTCTCTGACAATTTTCCCAGGCAGCCTTTGGGTTCATTATGGACCTGACCCTGGGCTACTACGACGTTTCTTCTCCTTCGCGAGGAGGAAATGATGGAGCCCCCTCAGGTGAGGTGATGATCATCCTCGCCGCCACACCTGGTTAGGAGACTCACTCATTCTTCAAAGTACCATCTTGACGCCTCGCTTATCGAGCTGTATGCAGCCCGCGTCGATGATGAGATTCTACCGCCCTCACTCCAGCCCGAGGAAACTGCTCCCACGACCTCACATCTCGCTAGCTGTTTCGTCCTGCTGATAGGGCGGCCAAGGAGTTGACTTTGAACTCCAAGCACGCTCGCTTCTTGGAGGAGCTTAAGGACACGATGACCCCGCCCGTGCCGAGTAGGAAGAAATCCCAAGGGCCATCGAAGTCCATTGTGCCGTCGACGAGCTCCGTTCTCGCGACCTCGACCGCCGCCACTTCTCCCCATGTGCGCCTGCCACCGATTCCTAACAGTCCGCCTCCGCATGGGACTCCCTTGATGTTGGTGCCAGGCTCAACCTTGGCGCGACAGACTCCCTCCTCGCCAGCTTCTGATCCCGCGCCTTCACACAATGCGCCCGCTAATAAGACCGCATCCCGCGGGAAGTGACTAGAGGTGGCGCATCGCTCGGATCGGGGCAAATCCAATGGGCCTCGCCGCTATTATGACTCACGAGGCCACCGACGTGGTCACAAAGGGAAAAGACCCAATCTCTGTTCTCCTCGCGCGAGAAGTGAGAGCCTCAGCACCTCCGCGGTAAGATTCTCCTCACTTGTGCTTTCTTCATTGATTAATCTCCATTCCGGAAGGGGTTTGAAAAACTCATGCCACTTACAGGTCCGAACCCACCTTTGGAGTCGCCCCGCCGTCGTCCAACCTTGCCAGCCAGCGTGTTCTTTGCCGGACCCGAAGAATCCTTCGGCGAGTTTAGGGCTCGAACCCTCGCTTTGCTTACCTTGCATGAAATGCGGTTGAATTCATTGACGGCATGCGAGCTCAACCGCCGCTTGATCGCGGTTGAGTCTCGGCTATCCCTTGTCGAGGAGTTCACTCCACGACTTGAGAGTGCCGAGCGCAAATATTTTGACATCCAGTGCTTGGAGGTGCGAATGGTCGAGGTGGAACACAAGGTGACTCAGCTGGAGAACAAAATCCACCACCTTTCCTGGAGCATGTGCCTCCCCGGAGACATGGCGAGGATGACAAACCACATCCAGCGGACTGAAGAAATCTTTCGCCACCACACAGAGGGTCTCCACAAGGCTCAAAAGGAGTTGCGGGCTGCGCGCGAGGTCAGCTGGTGGACCATTCACGTCTCGGCCTCGGAACTCCACAATCCCCTCCGTGGGGCTTGAAGAGCTCGCACATTGATTGTTTTACTTATTTTTTCAATTTGGTCATGTAATATATTTTTTAACAGTTTGCCGAACCAGTTTGCTCTATTTTAATAATAGTCGCCAATGCTTATGGTTGATTATTTGCTCGCAGCTACTTTACCTCGCTAGTGGGCGAGTTCTTTTCTTTACTATTCACGAGTTCGTTTTTATGCAGGATACCTCACATGAACTTAAGCTTAGGAAATAATTTTTTTTAAGACTGCGACCACCTCACCATTTTGCAAATTAATGAGAACTCGCTTTCACAACACCAACACATCTCGCCAGGATGCACCACTGTCTCGGCCTTGCGACGTTAGATGTCTGACATCTATAAATAAGGGTACCCTGACCGTATTTCATGCGCCTTTTCTTCTACTGAGCCCTTGCGAACAATCTGATTGTTTCGAGGTGTCGTTCTGTTCGCCTTTGCATAGATGGGTTCGCCAACGAAAGGAAAACGCTCTAGAGAGATTGAAGTCCGTCTTCACTGTGCAGGCAACTTTGTTGAAGCCAATTTTCCGGAGAGCAAGACAACCATGGAGGAGTTCGCTCATTTTCGACAGATCGTTTTGCCCGAAGGGTGCACCGCTCACTGCGCTGGGCCCTAGGAGTGTCTCATCTCGCTGTTCGCCGACGAGCTCGTCATTCCCCTGACCCATTTTGAGATGTGAGTTCGTGTCTCTTTCTGGCTGGAAGTTCAGCCGGTTCTCAACCACTACGGTGTCGTTCGTGCCTAGCTCAACCCGAACAGGGTCGTGACCATGATCGCCGTTATCTGCTTCTTGCGCGAGGCCTGGGTCGTGTTTGACTTCGTCGTCTTCTGCAAGTTGCTCTCCCTGAAGGCGACCAACGAAGAGGTAGCGTATTTGAGCGGGCTCTCCGTTAAAGTGAAGGAGACGCTGAACCAAGTTCACAAGTAGAACTTTAAGTTCATGATTGTGCGAGGCCCATTCAGTTTGGTACCCTTCCAACCGGTTCAGAGGGAGGACGCCTACTTCAAGCTGCCTCGCATACCGTCGAGCTCAAAAGCTCTTTACCTCTCGCTCTACCAAAGAGAGATGGACGTTGTCCAATTGCGACATCGCGTTGACGTGCTCGCCTACGTCTACCCCAAAACAGATACAACGAGAATTGGAGATCTCGTCTTTATTTTAGCGTCCAGAAATGTTTGTGATGCTTTTGTCGTTTCTTGCAGGACTTCGCTCTCTCCCTAATGGAGTGAAGATCGACGAGGCGGAGCCCTCGCGAGCGAAGCGAACTCCTCCTCCGCCTGTCGAACTGATAGAGGTGTCCGAAGATGAGACCAACAACCTTAAGGGCAAGAGACCTATGAGCTTAGCGCCAGACGAACTGTTCAGACACAACATGCGAGGTTAAGTTCAAACTTGGTTCTTTCCATTTCAGCCAGTTGAAGTCCTTACAGCGATCGAAATCTCGCTCATGGAGCAGAAGAACCATGCCCTTCAAGACGAGGTGGAGGCCTTGAAGTTCGACCTTGCGACTGTGCGGTCGCAGGCTGCAACCCTGCCCGCTCCGGAGGACTCATCGAAGGAGGATCTCCTGAATTCTCGCGAGCCAACCTTCGTTCAATGCAGCGCATGTATGTCAGGGTTGGTGGCGAGGTGATGCTCAGCCGCCTGAGGCGGACGGAGAGGCTGATCGAAGAAGGCGAGCCCATAACTGTGGAGTCTCTCCTTCCGGAGATGTTTGTCGCCGAGCTCGGCGAGACCTTGTCCGATGAGATGGACCTCAACATTGATCTGAGTTCGTCTTCTCAAGGCGATGGTTCAACCGACGGATCGAGAGGAGAGCCCTCTCATCGTAGCGGTTCAGCCAAGATATCGAGCGGCTTCTCTTCTGGATCACAACGCTCCAGGGCCAAGTATCCAGCGGATGTTTAGTGACTAGGTCGCCAGGCAAGGCAAGGTGGGCCGGCGAGGCGAGGCAATTTTTGGCGAGGTTTTTTTTAGCACCTCCTTTTATTCTTTCTTATGGTTGCACAAGGCATTTATATATGAAAAAAAGATGGAACATTTTTGCTTATATTTCCCCGTATTTGTCTTATATTTTCTCAACATCTTTACGCAAATTTGAGAGTTCACCTAGACTCATAGGACGAAGAGAGCGAGAGCACTTAGTCTCATAGGACGAAGTGAGCGAGAGCACTTAGGCTCATAGAATGAAGAGAGCGAGAATGCTTAGGCTCATAAGACGAAGAGAGCAAAAGCGCTAAGGCTCATAAGACGAAGAGAGCGAGAGTGATTAGGCTCATAGGACGAAGAGAGCGAGAGTGCTTAGGCTCTTAAGACGAAGAGAGCGAGAGTGATTAGGCTCTTAAGGCGAAGAGAGCGTGAGCGCTTAGGCTTATAGGACGAAGAGTGCGAGAGTGCATAGGCTCATCAGACGAAGAGAGCGAGAGCGCTTATGCTCCTAGGGCGAGGTTAGCTTCTTACTTGTGAGGGACTGTATCTCGAGGGGTCAACGACCAGGACTTAGATCGTCTCACACATTCGAGGCTTGCGTGCAACATCACTCAAGTGGTCAACGACCATCAACGACCAGCTCAAAGGTTGGACTTAGATCGACTCGCGCATTTGAGGCTTGGGTGCAACATCACTCGAGGGGTCAACGACCAGCTCGAAGGCCTGGACTTAGATCAACTCACGCATTCGAGGCTTGCAACATCACTCCAGGGTTCAACGGCTAGCTCGAAGGCTTGGGCTAGATCGACTCAAGTATTCGAGGCTTGGGTACAACATTACTTGAGGGGTCAACGACCAGCTCGAATGCCTGGACTTAAATCGACTCATGCATTCGAGGCTTGGGTGCGACATCCGTCGAGGGGTCAACGACTAGCTCGATGGCCTGGATGAGCTTATTGGCGGCCTCCACCTGACCGTTGATTTTGGAGTGATGAATTGGGGCGAAACGTAGACCAGTCCCTATCTGTCTACAAAACTCCTCGAGTTCGTTGCTGGCGAACTGAGAGCCGTTGTCAATGACAATGGCTTTGGGTATGCTGAACCTGCACACGATGTCTCCCCACAGGTAGTTTCTCACCACCTGAGACGTGATCTTCGCCAAGGACTTAACCTTTATCCACTTTGTGAAGTTGTCAATCATCACAACGATGAATCGTCGCTGACCACTAGCTGGAGGAAAAGGTTCCACCAGGTCCATTCCCGAGATGGCGAACGACCTTGAAGATGTGGTGTTCCTTAGCCGCTGGGACGACTGCAGATGCAATAAAGCGTAAAGCTAACACTTCTGACATCGTCTAGCGAAGCTCTCCGCGTTCTTTCGAATAATCGGCCAAAAGTATCCTTGTCTCAAGATTCGCATCTCCAGGGTACGACTCCCTGAGTGACTGCCGCACTCTCCGGAGTGTATCTCTTCTAAAACTCGAGGAACCTCAGCCACCGAGAGGCACCGAGCCAAGGGACCAGAAATGGTCCTCCGATACGAGCCTCACTCATAAAGCAACTAATAGGACGATTTGTATCGTATGTGCCGCTTGTCTTCTACTTCTGCCAGGAGCCCCCCAGTGGTGAGGTAGGTGATGAAAGGATCCATCCACGAGGTCCATTCCCCAGATGGCGATGTCGCTTGATCTCCATTAACTCCCCTTCTTCAATGGATGGTCTGAACAACTCGATCAAGGTGCCCCCCACACTCGAACCATACTTGGCCAGTCGGTCCACCGCGCTATTCTCCTCCCTCGTAACATGGTGCACGAAGAAGGATCTAAAGGTGCCAATCAACCCATTGGCCTTCAGGAGGTACTGCTGCAGGATGGGCTCAAAATCTCGAACTCCCCGCGAATCTGAGATGCTACCACCATTGAATCCGTGTGAGCACGAATATCTTGAACTCCCACCTCCTTGGCCAAGCTGTGGCCCACAATGACTGCCTTGTATTCGGCTTGGTTGTTGGTGATCAGAGTGAGAATCCCCATTGCTTGTTCGATTCTCTTCCCCTTCGGGCTCACCAGGATGATTTCTAATCTGAGGGAATCTCTTCCTGAAGCCCCGTCCACAAACATCTGCCAAGGGACAAATTTTTCCGCCTTCTTCTCCTCTCCTCCTTCAGAGCATAAGTCTGCTAGGAAATCTGCGACCGCTTACACCTTGATGACCATCCGAAACACATAGGTTATGTCAAAATCGTTAAGCTCAATGGACCACTTAGCGAGCCTACCGAAATGCTCCACCTCTTACAACACTGCTCTCAAGTGGTGATCCGACGCCACCCTGATGGTGTGAGCCTGAAAATGCAGCCTCAGTCTCCTTGTCGATACAATGAGGGCGAAAGTCAACTTCTCCAAGATCGGATAGCGTACTCCGCCTTCCTGAGGACTCTACTTACGTAGTATATCAGCAACTGACTCTTCCCTTCTACTCTTACCAATACCGAGCTGATTGCTTCGACTCCTACTCCCAGGTAAAGGAAGAGGTCTTTTCCTTCACGAGGCCCTTGAAGCAGATGGGCGTGCATCAACTGCTGCTTTAGGGTTTAGAAAGCCGACTTGCACTCGGCGGTCCACTCGAACCTTTGATTGTTGTGGAGAGTTCTGAAGAAGGGAGAACACTTCTCCCCTGCTTTGGACAAGAATCGACTCATACCGGCGAGCCTCCCGGTCAACCGCTGCACCTCCTTTGTTTTTATGGGAGAGGTCATCTCCATGATGACTTTTACTTTGTCTGGGTTCGGCTCCACTCCTGCGGGAGTGAGGAGTTGCCCCAAGAACTTACCCATGCTAGCTCTGAAGATGCACTTCACAGGATTAAGTCTCATCTTATACTTCCGCAGCATTGCGATTGTCTCTTCCAGGTCCTCCAGATGCTCCGAGACGCTCTTGATCTTTATCATGAGGTCGTCGATGTAAGACCTCCAAGTTCCGCCCCTTCTGGTCCTTGAAGATATGGTCCATCATCCTCTGGTAAGTTGCCCCTACGTTCTTCAAACCGAACGACATCATCTTGTATGAGTAGAACCCGTCGTTGATTTTGATGGAGACGTCTTTACTGTCGGGGGGATGCATCCGTATCTAATGATATCCTGAAATTGCCTAAAAAACTAATCACAGGATAACAGACAGCTGAGTCAACCAACGCTTCGATATGAGGCGAAGGATAACAATACTTAGGGCAGACTTTATTCAGTAAGGAAAAATCTACACACATCTGCCACTTCCCTCCTATCTTGTTTACCATTACAACATTCGAGTCTTAGCTAGAATACTGGATCTTTGATAAAAACCCTGCCTCTAGCAGCTTTTGCACCTCCTTGCGGGTAAGCTCGGCCAAAGAGATGGCGAGCACCCTCTTCTTTTGTCGGATCAGACGAACCTCCGGATCGAGGCGAACCTCCGGATCGAGGCTGAGGCGATGACATGCCATATAAGCATCAATGTCGGGCATATCTGCGGCGCTCCATGCGTAAACGTCGACGTTGGCTTGCAGGTACGCCACGGTCTTCTGTTGGTCCTCCTCCATCAGCTCTTTGCTGACCTTCACGTTTCCGGGCTTCCAGCCCACGACAACCACTTCCACCTCATGCACCTCCTCAGCCACTTCTAGGCGTGCCATCCCTTCCAGCACCCTATCGATCTCTTCTGTGTCTTCCTTCCAGCCGATGGTGTTGACGACATGTAGGTAGCACTCCCTAGCCACCTTCGGATCGCTCATGATTTGAATCTGCACCCCTCCCTGATTATATTTCAGGCATTGATGGTAAGAGGAGTGCACAGATTGGAAGGTGCTGATAAGCGGCCTCCCAAAGATCGCGTTGTAACTACTCTGAGCGTATACAATGACGAACCGACAGTTCTTTGAGGTACCTCTGAGAGTCAACAACCGCTCTACTCCCCCTTCCACTTCCTTCCTCTCCTCTGAGAAGCCGAACAACGGTCCGTCCGAGGCCATCACTCTCTCTGAGAAGCCGAACCTTGATTCACACTATAGAGCTAAATGTCTATTACCAATACAAAAAATAGATTGCACTAGAACTTGAAAAACTAGATACAATCACGAGGAATTCTCGTGTCTAAACTTAGGAGGCTGATTTATCCTTGAAGTCCCTTTCACAAGGAGAGATCCCAAAACCTTAAGCATGAAGGGGTAACCTCTCACACCATATCCCTCTCCCTTATATAGATGAGGGAGGACACCCATTACAAAATATGTTAATTAATACCATTAATTAAATCAATATTAGTTAATATTAATTAATATTAACTAATTAATCGATGCTAATTAATTTCAAAATTATATTTTTGCATATGAGCATTCAAGGCGGTCTCTATATGAACTCTCATGACTCCTGCGAGGTGGTGCACTCGAGCGGATGTATCGTAGTAGCATTATTCCGCCTTTGAAAATTGACCTTGTCTCCAAGGTTAAAGTTTGAATATTTGCTCGGGTCTTTAAGAATGTTAGTGACATGGAAAAGCTAGAGGAGCGATAACGGTGGGGAGGAGAGAGTGCTTGTTAGAAGATAGCAGAAGTGATGTTGGTGTAGTAGTGGGTTAATGTGGAAGGCCGGGGGGGGGGGGGGGGGGGGCGAGAGGGGGAGAGAAAAATAGAAAACAAATGTAGGAGTAGGGGCAGAGACGTGACGACAAAAGGGATGGCTCGAAATCCTTGCGGTACACGACAAGAACGCCAAGGATAGGATCGGGGGGGGGGGGGACTCGAGATGGGTAGTGGCTGCAGTCGTGGAAAAGAGGCTGTGGTGAGTGAGTAGAGAGATGGAAGAAGCAACAACTAGTGGAGTGCGTGCGGCCTGATGAGGTCGAAGGGCGCCGCAGGTTGGGGAGAGGATCCAAATAAAAGCGGCTCGGGCGTCGAAGATGACAAATGGAAGAGCGTGCGAGAAATCAGGCGAATCGTTGGACAGGTCGACGAGGCACGCTGGGGTTGGGTGCGGTAGCTCTATGCCTGCCGAGTGGTGTTCCCGCTCAGGTGGGTCGGTGGGTGGATCCACCGCGTGGATGGGGAGAGGCCGGAGGTAGGGGATGGTGGGAGGAGCATCGACAAACTCGCTGCGCGGAGCAGAAATCGTTGGGGAGCTGTGAGTTAGGTTGTCGGAACGACTGCCGTTTTTTGCGGATGAGGGTGCCGCTAGTGGGGAAGTCACATGTATTGCCCGATTGGTTTGGATGCTATGAAGGAGGGCGATGATGTCGTGGAGCTGGGCGGTGGTCCGATCGAAGTGGTCGTTGAGGTAGGCGCTGGTACCCAACGACTGAAGGGGGAGCGGGCGGGGTAGCCGGCAATTCGAACCATTATTACCAATGCAGAAAATGGATTGTACTAGAACTTGAAAAACTAGATACAATCATGAGGAATCTCCTGCATATGATTTGAGGCACCTGAATAAACTAAACACTTACCTTGAGTGGCTACACATGTGGCTACCTGACGAAGTGAAGATAACTACTGCAAATTGCTTGGAAGCAGAGAGGAGTGAGTGCGTCGAAGCCAGCTTGTGGGAACCATCTGCCCGTGCTGGAGCTAGTGGGAACATACGTTTGAGAACCGACATCAAGTTCAACACCTCCAACGTGTGTCCGTGGTTGAGGATGAGGATGCTTGGCGAAACATCTCTCAATTGGGTGACCTATCTTGCCACAATGAGTGAAAGTTGGGCGATGATCACCACGCCTGTGCGACTTCCTTGTTTATTTCCTCCTCTACATCCAATGGCATATGCAGAACTCTCAGTGGAGGAGCTGAGATGATATTGGTCTAACCAAGGAGACGAGTGACAGTAGAGATTCTTGTGGTAGTAGCATTCCGAGTAGGAATATTACTTTCTCCTAGAATGTATTGTTAGGTCATTTCATATGCATCTGACATGCCGCTGAAGGTAATAAACAACCATCAATATTAGAGGGAGTATTGTGCCAGCAAAAAGATCTTATTACAAATAATGGATCCTGGAAGTCTTGGCACTGTTGGAGTAAAATGTTGCTAGATGATCGCACATGGATTTTGCCTTCTCATCATGACCGATAATGGGTAGCCAGGCACCAGAAAGGCTGTTCGCTAATCATGCATGAACAAGTGCATTACTAGCATCCCAGCCAGTATAGTTGGAAGAATTTGTTGTTGGTGGAGGATCACTGAGGTGATGCTACTTCCTTTGAGATTCCATTAGGAAGGAGAGGGAAACACTTTAATGGGGTCGGTCAACTTGAATGTCGTGCCAATATTTCCTTATGCACTATGAAGTTAGCTAATGAAGGTACGGCGGTGGAAAAGTTGGGCTCAGGAATTCCCATTACTACACGAGCACTCCACACACAGAGGAGCCATGACACCAGTGAAGCCACAAAGAAGGAACTATCTCAGCGGTCACGATTACAACAAGCTTGTAATCATGCTCACAAATGTGGGTATAGTTTGACTTTGGAGGCAGTGCACGACAAAGTCTTCAATGAAGCATATGCAAATGGAAACACATGTTACATTTTTTAGTTGAGCAGGTGATGTTGAATTCAATCGGTGTGTATGACTAAAAATGATTTTCGGCTCTCATACTAAAATGATGCATGAAGTATGGGAGGGACCCATTTGGCGAGGGAGTGGGGATAAGAAATAAATAAAGAAGAGAATTGGGGGAAATCATGCAATTCAATTCATCAGTTCTCCATCTCTCTGAACTCAAGCCACAACCCATATTTATAGAAAATAGTGTCACATGAATAATTTCAAACTACATAAAATTGAAATCTAGATAAAACCTAGCAATTTTCTCGTCTAATTCAAGCTGAAGATAAATCTTAATAATTGTATTGATGCGGATATTTCCTGTAACCTACACTATTCAATGTTAATTTCGGAGTTTTACTCACCTATACACTGGTTGAATTTTGTTAAATTGTAGGTTTTTCAGTCATATCTTGTTGCACCGCATGAACTACATTTTCATCTGGTTTATCAAATATTGAAGGAACACATGAACGAAGTAGCTGACTACAAGGTAAACCAATTTATTTTGTTAATAGAAGCAAAGTTATAAGTTTTTTTTCATTTCCCTGATATTCTATCCGTTGTTCTAGGTTATTGTATTTTGCACAACTGCTATGGTAACAGCATTTATTTATGTTCTACTCCGAGACTTGAAGATGAATGTTAGGGAAATGCATTCAAGAAAGCCTCAACTTTATCGAACTCGAATTTCTGATGAATTTCGGGAATCTAAAGGCCTGACTCTTGTAACATCAGATGTTTCAGCTCGTGGGGTAAACTATCCTGATGTTACTCTTGTAGTCCAGGTAACTCTTTGACTTGTTTAACTCCATAGGTTGATTTTTTTTTTAAATACCCGTTCTTAACTTTTTTTTCCTTCTCCATGAAATTAGTAAAGCTACCAAATTCTTAGTGTCCATTTCTTATTCTTTCCTGAAAATCTAACTTTTAGCTTTTTATTTGTTTGCTTACTTGGTCTGGTTTATAGTGATATTGGCACCAAAGTGTTAGATCAATTCGAAGAGTAAATCAAAGCTGATGAAGCCTAGGATACAAAATTTATGAACCTTTGTTATTGGATCAGAAATAGTGCTTCTTACTCCCACAACTTATGTTACTGATGCATCAATTGTTGAGCTTCACCGCTTATCCAATCTTGTGCAAGCACGTTTCTTGTGAGGTTTCTCTTCTAACTTGACCGGTGATACTTAGGGACTGTGTCATGGCTTTGCAACTTCTTCGTGTTATTCAAGTCCGACTTATTCAGCATTCTCCTTCAAGCTCATCCTTCTCCCTTGTAGTTGAAAAGCTTCTTCAATGCATTCTAGGATTACTCTCTTAGCAGTCGCTACATGCTTTTCTTTCTTCTGCATTGATGAATAGTATATCTTCTCTATCTTACAATGCCTCATGGGTAATATATTCTTGCTCTACCGTTTACATGACTCCTCAGACACCATCACGCTACACAAAATGTACGACTCCAAGGTATATTACTTTTGTCAATGGAGCTACCACCCACTTTACTAGATCAAGAGTAGTGCTTGTCATCCCTACCATTAAACTCATTTTCTTCAAGTTCATGTTCACATTTTATTTTACTTTTATTTAGTCGTCCTACTCATGATTATAACTGCGTGTAATTTATTCTTCTTATTATTACTTTGTGATGCATGCTCTTTAGACAGTGTCATTGGCAGGGTCCGGTTGGAGAACATACTGTATATGGTTAATATTCCTTTGTCTGAATATTTATTGACAATCATGAGTTCCACTTTCACCCACTACAGTAATTGTTCTAGCTCGACCAACTTATCTTTTTTCAAGATTGTAAATATCGGATATCGACGATATGTCAAATTGAGTTTTTTCATTTCGGATATCGAAAGCCAGATTAGAGATATTTTAAAATAATGGATTTCCATCACGTAAATAAAAAAATATATAGCTTTATGTATATTAAGTATAATTATACTTTCTAAGATTAAAAATTAGTATAACCAACATTGAGTCATATATATCTGTACTTATATATAAAAGAGATGTCGCGTGAACAGTTCTCCATAGTGTCACTGGCTTATTTCACTTCTTGGAAATACCCCTACTGTCTTTTTTAATTTACCCCTTATGCCTTCAGGTAAAAAATCCTATAGAGCTTTGCAATACTTCGGATCCAGAGCCATTACCTAGGGAGGGAAGCAAGAGGGAAAGAGAGGGGGAGAGGGAGCTCAATGCGCTCTACTTGAGCGATGAGGCTGTTGATAACTTCTTCTCCCCCGTTGCTTCGCAATTAACGCATACTTTCTTAGTATTTTCTAATCTCCTTCACTTTCCTACAGTTTGAACAGAGCATAAAGATTCTCTCTGAGCAAAGAAAGTGGAGGGAGGGGGGATTGGCTCGCTTTCTACAAAACTTATGCATACTTCTGGGATCACGGAGGGGAGAGAGACTGTGCGTTTTTGCATTTCTATCTCTAATGTGCTAAATTTTTTTATTGATTTTCCCAAATTTCTTTCACGGCGAATGGGGTCACCTAAGTACGGTTACCGCTTCATGGATACTATATCCACGGTAAATGCACGGGGAAACTGCTAAAAAAGGGAATAAACCGGTTATATGCACCGTGTGATAATGGTAGCATTCTAAGAAAAGGGAGATGGCGTATTAACATAATATTTTTTTGGTCATACACTTCTATTTTTCGTTTCATGCTTGACTTAAATGGTTTGCACAAGTTAGCCCACAGATGGGTGCAACTCAGGTTAGAATGGTCCACTACCGATAGGCTCGCAAACTATTTTGACATGTCTCATTTATAATGTATTTTATTAAATACGGGCGATGCCCCCCCCCCCCCCCCCCCCCCCCCCCCCGCGCGCGCGCACTCGCGACCGTTCTCCTGCCACGACAGTACCTCAGTACAACACTCCTACCGTTCGCAGCCCCCCTGAGCACAGTACTTTGGATGTCACTCGATTCTGTCATGCGCACGGGGCACTGCAATAGACGGGAGTACCACCGTGTTGGGGTACTATCGTGGCTGGGGAACTATCGCAGGGGCACGAGGGGTCCCTATTGCACTCTCTCTCTCACACACACAAACACATTCAATACTATTATATAAAGGAATTGCGCCTGAGGAACAATTCTCACATCGGTAACGACATATTTTGGAATTTCAAAACTGCGATTCTACCTTCTTCGAGCTTCGCCTTTTTCTAAGGGATCAACGATCGCGAATCGAGTAACCGAACAATGGTCGACGAACACTGATCGATCGAATGACGATACCTATCAGCAAGAACGGAACGTAGTTGATCCGCGGTCCCCTCTCTCCGAACGGCGATTGCCGATCAGAAAACTTTATAGTAGTTAAAAATTGCCAAACGACGATCGCCGCTCGATTATCACTAGATCGCTGCGCCGCCATTAAACGATGATCGCCGCTCGATATCAGCTTATATTGTACAAAAGGACATAATCTAATTTTTTAAGTAAAAATTTCATTTTCCACTCAAAAATGGCATATCGGCAGACATGTCGGAGGACATCTAAAATAGTGCTTCTTCCTTCTACCTCAATAAACCGTAAAATAGTTTTTTGTCGTAGAATATGACATATGGTCCCGCTACTTACTAATGATACTTTTGCTCCAGAAGATCTTCTCATTGTCCTCCGCAAAGGGAAGCGCTCCTATATTTCTTATCCTTTGTCAAAATTTATTTCTTTTCATCACTTAACTCCTCCCCTTCGGAATCTGCTTTCTCTATCTCAGATTACCACACCCTCTACTGTTCATGAGGCATTGTACATGGGATTTAGTCACTTTGAATTTAAGATAATCTTTTGTTGATTACTAGTGGTGTTCATTGTGAAACACACAATTATGTTAAGCGCCTATCGGTACGGCTCATTGCTCGATGTTTACTCAACAATAGGGTGGTTCAGACTATTGGGTTCTTGCATGGGCTTGAAATTATGCAAGTCATTGTTGGGACTTGCATGGGCTTGAAATTATAAATGCCTTCTTTAATGGATATTTAATTATGACTGTATACATGAAACAACAACCAAAATACAAAACTACATGTAAGCCTCTTATGTGTTTCTTGCGAAAATCCTTTTATGACCTAAACGAATCTCCTGGAACTTTGTTTGAGAAGTCGGTAGGGTGGTTCAGACTATTGGGTTCTGGGCACAAATCTTCAGATTATTCTCTTTTCAGTCATTGTCGTAAAGAGAATGTTGTGATTTTGCTAGTCTATATTGATGATATTATTATCACGGGTGCCTATGTGGAAAGTGTATATGGTCAAGCATTCTAAAACGAATGATCTAGACCTCCTTTATTTTTTAGGGATTGCGGTTTCTTCCCGTGATGATTCCCCTATCCTCTCTTATAGGAAGTGTTGCACAGATCTTTTGCAGGTTGCTCGTCTTCCGATCTCTGCGCCACCATTAAACTCATTGATTGTTCCGCCGCTACCCATGTCACACCACTCCTGTGAGCCTCCTCCCGCCCCAACTGTCGCTTTCGACTCCGCGGATCTCATTGACTTTGAGCCCCGTGCCATTCGTTCTGCCAACCACCTTCATCCAACATCTCTCCGCTCCGACCACATAATCCCATTCCGCCAGCCCTTTTGATGCCATTTCTGTAGGTGACAACCCCAGCCGGCGTCGCCACTTCTGATCGCCGCGACGCACATTCAGCGAGCACACTTGCCCCGCTTCCAACCATTATGCATGACAGTCTCTCCCCATCTAGCGCCCCTGCCACGTCAGTTCCTTGCAACTCTTCGTGACATCTGTGAGCATGATGACGACCTACCACTCGTTGCGGTCTCCGTTACAACTACTTAATCTCAGGAATTGTTCTGACAGGAAATTAAAAAACCAGATGATCATACAACGATCTTGAGGAAAAACTCGATTTGAAAGACGGGTGAGATGTTATTATATTGTATCTTTCATTAGGTTTATTGTCCTTGATGTCATAATCCAAGTGTCTTTAAGTTTCATTAGGTTTTATTATGATATGTCTTTAATAACATCTATACCCTTGTATCTCTTATTTAAGGGCCCACATGGGCTATTTGAATGGAAGTAAGAAGTTATTCTCTTTTCCTTTTCTTTGTTTATGAGATTATGGTAGCTCTGTCACGACCCGTCTAATAACAACTATCAGAGTAGGCTGATATATTTCAGATAGTTCTGCTTGTTTCAGTTACTTGTCTATTTCACTAGCTTGCTTCAGGATTAATGGGTACTCTAAAATTTCTAATTTCTTCTGCACGTACTTAAATTTATAACTTGTTTACTATTAATTTCTATGTTCTGAGACACTTTTCCTTTTGTTTGGAATTTGCCTTAGCTTTCATGACTGCGCCGTCTGCCACCTGAGCATTTTTCCTCTCGAGCACACCCCACTTAGGTAGTCGTGGATCCAGCTCCACTAAATCCTACAACGCCATCTCTGCCTTGAGCCATCCTACAGCGACGCTACCACTGTTACAGGAGAAACTTATAACAATTTCCTCCTTTGCCTCCGCCATTGATCCAATTATCCAATTTAGAGTACAATCACCATTTGGTTGGGAAATTGTCACTTGATAGTCACACACCCAGTCATTTCGTCTGTGGTGACCGTTGTGAGTTAGTTAATGCACATTCCTCACGTATCTCACCCGCAAATTATTGAGCACATTCTTCGATATCGAAAGTGTACTCTTGAACAAAGACTAATTTACAACCCACCTTCTATTCTTCCCCTTGCAACCTGTTGGGAAAAACACTCTTTGATTTATCTTACAAACTATCTTCAAGTGATTTCATAATCTAGAATGTATTACCCATGTTTTATAGAAAGGGTAATTTGGTCATTAGATATCCTAGGTTGTCACACTCACACTAGAGTGTCAAGAACTGTCCAAAATAAGTACAAAATTCAGTTGAGTTCAACTTCGACTGAAAATCGAAGCAACTTCGACTGAAAATCGAAGCAACTTCGAATACAAGTAGAAGTAACTCAGACTGAAGTCCAAGTCGACGCAACGTCGAGATTTACTCGACGCAGAAGACAGAGTCAGTCGAAGCAGTATTAGAAGTCGACGCAACTACGACTTGAAGTCGACGCAAAAGATGAAGTTCAAAGACCAAGTCTTCAATTCGACGAATACGTCGATAAGGACTCGACGCAACGTCGATAACTGAGTTCAGTTCAAAGCTGGAGAGGAATTCGAAGCAGCTTCTATTAGAACTCGGAGGTACGCCGACTAGAAGGCAAATGTATTCGACGCTACGTCGAATACATGCACAAAAAATACTTTCTGTATTCTTTTCTGATGCTCTTTCAGAAGGTATTCAAGGATGAAATTTGATTTCTAACGGTTCGTTTATTGTCAAGAATGGAATGGAGTACTCCAGAGAGACAACAAAGACATTCTTGAAAGTTTTTCAAATTCAGATTGACGAGTCGTGAACAGGAATAAAAAGAAACATTCATTATCCAATGGACATTCCTTCTGAGTATAGAATAGAAGAGGAAACAATATCAAATACTATTCGACAGAGAATAAAAATACAGAGCAAGAAAGACAACCACACTAATCAAGCCATTCTAGTTTGTCTTTCCTCTCCTCAAGCTCTCTCTCTCAGACAGAACAGAAGAAAATCTCTGTGCAGGAAAAATATACAGGCTCTGCTTCTTCTTCTTCACTTACAGCCCAAAGCCATTAAGAGTACAGAGAGATCATCAGGATCACAAGCTCATCACCCTTGCATTCTCTTCTACCTTAAGCAAGGGTTCATTAAAGAGTTTTTAGAATCCCTCTCCAAAGGATTCAGTTGTTTAAGATCTCCTTATCAGAAGATCTAGATTGGTTCTAAGAGTCTCCTTATCAAAAGACTCAATCCTTGGTTCTAAGAGTTTCCTTATCAAAAGACTCAGTAGTTGGTTCTAAGAGTCTCATTGCCAAAAGACTCAGTGGTTCTAAGAGTCTACTTATCAAAAGACTCAGACACTGTTTAGTGTATTCCTACCAAGGTGGTAGAAGAGTGGATGTACCCATATTTTAGGGAACCACTATAGCTTTTGTCTTGTTCTGTGAATTTCCGTGCTGTCCCTTTACTTGTTTTTATTTCAGTAATCTGTGTTTATTTTATTCTGAGCGGGTATTCCGATTGCATAGTCATTAACAGTTTTTATTGTGTGTGCATATTTAGTCTAAAAGTTTCAAATCTCTATTCCCCCCTCCCCCTCTAGAGAATACTCAGAGGTTACACTGTGCACTTTCAATTGGTATCAGAGATAGGTTGATCATAAAAAGGCTAACACCTTGATCAAAAGATCTCCTCACTCATATTTCTACTTTTAAAACTATTTTCAGATAAATGAGTTTTAAGGACTATGCATCAACAAGACCACCAATGTGTAATCTTAATAAGTTTACACTCTGGAAGGCCAGAATAAAATTGTATATGAATTCTATTGATGAAGACATCTTTGATGTCATTATTTCAGGTCCCCCAGCACCAGTCAGAAAGGATGCCAGTGGATCTGTGACACAACAAACTATGCTTAGAGCTGAATGGACAGATGCTGAAAAGAAGCAGAAGACATGTGATGTCAAGGCCATGAACATTCTGGTCTCTACAATGTCTGATGACATTTTCCAAAAAGTGACTGACTGTAACTCAGCAAAAGAGATCTGGGAATCTCTGTCCAGACTGGTAGAAGGAAGCTCTGATGAAAGAAAAGACAAAAAGTCCCTTCTCATATCCCAATATGAGAACTTTCAAAAGAAAACTGAAGAGAATGTGGCTGAGATGTATGATAGGTTCAGTCTGATCATTACTGAGCTCTAGGGATTATACAAAGAGATATCATTGACAGAGATCAATGACAAACTCCTTATGTGTTTCCCAAGCACTTGGGATTCAAGGATTTGGGTCATTAGAGAGTCCAGATGCCACAGAGAGATCTCTACAGATGCTCTACTTGGCAAACTCAAATCCTATGAGCTACTTCTTAAAAGTAGAGCTGAGACTGAAGCCAGAGAAAAGATCTCAACTCCTAAAGAGAGGACAGTTGCTTTAAAGGCTGCTGAAGGAGAGCCCTCCACCTCTGAGGAAGAGATGTTCAACCTCTTGGCCAGGAGATTTATGACTCCATATGATGATAGAAGAAAGAGACCCCAACAAGTGAGGGTCTATACTAATGTTTAGTTTCATGTGCAAAGAGGAGACTATTCCACCACAAATCAGCAGTGGTATCTGGACAGTGGATGCTCCATCCATATGACTGGAGCAAAAGAATTGCTGGAAAACTACAGGGCCAAGGAGGGCTAAGGTAATCTTTGAGAATTCCCACTCTGGTCAGACTAAAAGATATGGTGTGCTCAGGATTGGGGAAATCTCTTTTTCTAAGGTAGCTTATGTTGAAGGTCTTCAACATAATCTAATTAGTATTAGTCAATTATGTGATGACGAATACAAAGTTGTATTTACTAGGTCCTTATGTCATATAGTTCATTCTGTAAGTAATCAAATAGTATTGACTGGACTTAGAAAGGGTAAGGTCTATGTAGTAGATTTTGAGTATGCTAAGTCAGAAGTTTGCTTGTTTAACTCCCACCTAGAAAACAATGAATTGTGGCATAGGAGACTTGATCATCTGAATTTTAAGTCAATAGCTAAGTTATCTAAGCTTAACCTAATAAGAGGCTTACGAATTGGTAAGTTTAAGAAAGACCATTCTTGTACAGTCTGCCAACTAAGAAAACAAATCAAGTCATCATTCAAATCAATTGGTAAGAATGATTCCCCTAGAATCCTATATCTATTGCACATGAACCTATTTGGTCCTGTCTCCACTCAAAGCTTAACAGGCAAGTCCTATACATTAGTCATTGTAGATGACTTGTGTAAATTCAGTTGGGTGTTCTTTCTAAAAGCTAACTCAGACACCTTCAAGATCCTCTCAAGATTCATTAGACAGATTCAATCTGAATTCAATACTCATGTTGCTATGATTAAGAGTGATCATGGTACTGAGTTTGAAAATAAGTTAATTTGTAGATTCTGTGAGGATGAAGGGATAAGACAAAGCTTTTCAGCTCCTAGAACCCCCAACAAAATAGGGTGGCTGAAAGAAAAAATAGAACTCTAATTGATTCATGAAGGACATTATCGACTGAATCCAATTTGCCAAAGTCCTTTTGGGCTGAGGCAGTGAATACTGTCAATTATGGTCTCATCCACAAAACTAAGTTGAGGACTCCTTATGAGCTATTGAAAGGAAAGACACCTATAGTCACATACTTTAGGATCTTTGGGTGTACTTGCTTCATTCTGAACAATGGAAAGCGTCATCTTGCCAAATTTGATAAAAAGACTGATGATGAGATATTCTTGGGATACTCCTCATCAAGCAAGACCTATAAGTGTTATAATAAGTGCTCTCTCAAAATTGAGGAGTCATTGCATGTTGTATTTGATGAAACTAACATGTTCTTCATGGGGAAGGAAACTTCCACCAATGCTATATTACAGGAAGAAGATCAACTTGCAGATAAAGTGGAAATGCTCAGCATTATGAATCACACATCAGACTGTCAGGACAAAGACAAACATAAAACTGACAATGATTCTGATGAAGACTCTGCTGATGATGAGGATGACATTAGAGCACCAACTCTACCAAACACAAAGGTCATTTTAGTAAATGAAAATGCTGCTCCCACAGTCAATGAGCAAGAGGAAATTCATGAGGAGGTGAATCTACTGATCAACTCAACAAGAACTAGGATGACCTTAAAGGATCACCCTACAACTCGGGTTATAGGAGATTTGACAGTGGGGGTGAAGACAAGAAACCAGGTAACAAATGAAAATATGTTGCAATGCTTCCTCTCACAATATGAGCCAAAGAAGTTTGAAGAAGCAGACAGTGACCCTCACTGGATTGCTGTCTTGCAAGAAGAGTTAGATCAATTTGAAAGGAATACAAAAACAAGATGAACTCAACTGGAGTCATTGTCAGAAACAAGGCAAGGCTTGTTGCTCAAGGATATAAGCAAGAGGAGGGAATTGACTTCAACCAGACATTTGCTCCAGTGGCAAGGCTGGAAGCAATCATGATGTTTCTTGCTTATGCTGCACATATGAAGATAAAAGTTTACCAGATGGATGTGAAGAGAGTGTTGTCGTAAATGGAACTCTTCAGGAAGAAGTATATGTGAAGCAGCCCTCAGGTTTTGTCAATCCATCCTATCCTTCTTTTGTTTTTAGATTAGATAAAACACTATATGGTCTCAAGCAAGCCCTAAGAGCTTGGTATGAGACCTTATCCACCTTTCTTCTAAAACACTCTTTTGTAAGAGGTAAGGTGGATAAAACACTTCACTAGAGCACATAAAAATCAGCTACTTTTAGTACAGATATATGTTGATGATATCATATTTGACTCAACAGATCAAAAACTTTGCAAAAGGTTTGTTGACCTAATGCAGTCTAGATTTGAGATGAGTAGCATGGGGGAACTATCCTACTTTCTTGGTCTCCAAGTAAAGCAAACTGCAGATGACATTTTCATTTCCCAATCCAAGTATACCAAAGAACTTATCAAGAGGTTTGGGATGAAAAATGCCTCTGTCATGAAAATCCATATGACTACCAATACTGTTCTTGATTGAGATGAGAAGGGTAAGTCCTTTGATTAGAAGACTTACAGAGCAGCCATTGACTCACTCCTCCATCTGACAGCTAGGAGATCAGATATCATGTTTGTTACATGTATATGTGCTAAATTTCAGGTTGACCCTAAGGAATCCCATATGAGTTCTGTGAAAAGAATACTCAGATATCTAAAGGGTACACCTGAA
This sequence comes from Dactylorhiza incarnata, assembly GCA_033032865.1. Classification (NCBI taxonomy): domain Eukaryota; kingdom Viridiplantae; phylum Streptophyta; class Magnoliopsida; order Asparagales; family Orchidaceae; genus Dactylorhiza; species Dactylorhiza incarnata. The sequence continues at coordinate 3,299,767 of JAWHQI010000027.1, read as the reverse complement.
CTTGGCTTATGGTATCATGCAGAATCTGGATTTGACTTAGTAGGCTATTCAGATGCAGATTATGCTGGATACAAGCTTGATAGAAAAAGCACCTCAGAAACCTGTCAATTCCGGGTGCTAGACTGATCTCCTGGTTTAGCAAGAAGCAAATCTCAGTCTTCACTTCTACAGCTGAAGCTGAGTATATAGCTGCAGGAAGCTGCTACTCACAAATATTGTGGATGCAGAATAAGTTGTTAGATTACAACTTCCATCTTGAGAACTCCACAATATTCTGTGACAACTCTAGTGTTATTTCTATAGCTTCCAATCTTGTTCTCCACAACTGAACTAAGTACTTAGAGATAAGTCACCACTTTCTCAGTTTCTCAGGGATAATGTAGAGAAGGGTAAGATCAATCTTCAATACATTTTCACTGATAATGAAAGGGTTGACATATTCACTAAGCCACTTGATGAGAGCAAACACAATTTCTTCATCAGTGCAATGTGAATGCTTGACGAAGCTCTTTAGGTCACATATATTATGTAACGAAACCTATTTAACATAGAAAGGTATTGCTGGGAAAAACAACAAAATTTTTGAGTAAACATAACTGTTTAATCAGAGCTGTATCGAATACAAATCGACGCACCGTCGATTTCTACTCGACGTATGCTTCGAGAGCTAGTTGGGATAGTTAATTCGAATGGCACTCGACTCAACGTCGAATTCTTATCGATGCTTACGTCGACATTAAAGTCGCTGCTCTTATTCGAAGCCACGTCGACTTCTACTCGACGTTCCGTCGACTTCGAGCAGCACGCGCAGAAATGATTTCTAGAAGCCACTTCGACATGTTTTGGCGCGCTGAATCCACCTCCTGTCGACGCTGCTTCGAATAAAACCCTAAGTTGCGACGATTCGTCTACTCAAAGCAAATCAGTCCTTAGATCCTATTGTGCTTTCGAATTCTCTCTCTCTCTCTCTCTCTTTAGCTCTCCTTCGTTTTCCTCTCTACTTCTCTCTTTCTTTTTCCGTGCAGGTACCCACAGGTAATCAATGGCTTCTCCTCAAGATCAAAGAGGCCTCGTTGAAGCAGTTAATCTAGCCTTTGAGACACTGCTGTCTCAGTTCAGTTCTCTATATCTTGATTTCTCAGAAGACTGTTACCGACGACTGTGTGCTCAACATAGAAGGTTACAGGACCTCACTGCTCAAACAAAAGTCCTTGAAAAGGAAGTGAGATTGTCAGCGCTACCCGCTGATGTCTTTATATCCATCTTCAACGATATAAAGCAGGGGGAGAAATGTGTCAGCAAGCCCCCTCCAGACTCAGTGTATACTGCAAACCTACCTTCTCCTTATGTGTCTGAAGGAGAACCAACCATCTCCTCCAAGCTTCTTCTGCTACCTACATCATCCTCTCTTCCCAGAACCATGTCTTCAATCCAGGGGGAGCCATCACAAAAGGGGGAGGGCGATCTCTTTTCTGATGACAATGAATACTGGATAAGTCTGAAGGAATACTCAGAATGGAATGATTCACCTCTCCCCGAGACACCAGACTTCAGGCCCTATTCTGAAGAATCAACTACATCATCTCCTGTAGTCCAGCCTGCTGATCTTGCTCCTGAATCTGCTCCACCTTCCCCAACACCAGCTCAGCTCCCTCCTGCACCTACTTCAACACCTATTCCAATAGTTCCAGTACCAGCTTCCAGAGGAAGACCTCCATTCAGAGGAAGGGGACATGGAAGAGATTACAGAGGAAGGGCAAGAGATTTTAGAGGAAGGGGATATGGAAGAAATATACCTATTTGGGAAAGGTATACAAAAGAACAAAGAAAACACTTCAAGAAGGACAAATCCTATTACAAAACTTATGAAATCCCTGAAAATAAAATGAAGGTATATACTGACCAAAGCTTGACAGAGCCCTAGATGAGATTAGAGAAAGGGATCAATATGAATTTGAAGCATCTCAAAGAGAGCTGGAAGAAAAGAGAAGGTTGTTCATTGAAAGGCTGAAGAAGGGCAAGGATGTCGTGGAAAAAGAACAACTAAAGGAGGCAATTCAAATTCCAAGCACCCTGTTTGATCCTACAAAGTATGCTGCCAGGAATCCTCGGGCAAAACTTCTGGAAAATAAAGGGCAACTTCACAAAGGAGGCCTTGCATGTGATCAGGATGAAGCAGAACAACCACTTCAAAAGAAAAAGAAGATTGTGTTCAAGTCAATTCCAACTCCTGGAGTTATACAGTCTACTTTTATAGTGCCTGATCCAGAAGAACTAGATCTGGAAGAAATCAATTTGATGTCTGCTAAAGTCATTGGTTTGGGATTCAAGCTTAAAGATGTCTATTTTGAAGCTGACCTGAAGATGCTTTTCAAAGGACATGATAGAATCCAGAAGAATCCAGAGAAGACTATCCCAACAAACTTCAAGTATGTGGAAAGAAAATTCAGAAAGGTCTATGGGGCCTTATCTACTTTTCTCAAAGAGAGAAAGTAGATCATTTCATGGGTAACTAACTCGGATAAACGTTTACTTATATTAATCAGGAGTTTTTCAGTTTACCAGGTCATTCTGTCTATGTTATATTTGTATGTACCTTGTCTTTATTTAACATATTTGAAATCACTTAGAATTATTTGTAAAATTCGTTAAGATAAATATGAAGAGATTGCTGGGAAAAACACCATTTGATTTATCTTACAAATTATTTTCAAGTGATTTCATAATTTAGGATGTATTACCCATGTTGTATAGAAAGAGTAATTTGGTTATTAGATGTCCTAGGTTATCACACTCACACTAGAGTGTCAAGACCTGCCCAAAATAAGTACAAAATTCAGTTGAGTTAAACTTGCGTCGAATAGAAGTCGACGCAACTTCGACTGAAAGTCGAAGCAACTTCGAATACAAGTTGAAGTAACTCAGACTGAAGTCCAAGTCGACGCAACGTCAAAATTTACTCGACGCAGAAGACAGAGTCAGTCGAAACAGTATTAGAAGTCGACGCAGAAGATGAAGTTCAAAGTCAAAGTCTTCAATTCGACGGATACATCGATAAGGACTCGACGCAACGTCGATAACTGAGTTCAGTTCAAAGCTGGAGCGGAATTCGAAGAAGCTTCTATTAGAACTCGGAGGTGCGTCGACTAGAAGACAAATGTATTCGACGCTACGTCGAATACATGCACAGAAATATAATACTTTCTGTATTCTTTTCTGATGCTCTTTCAGAAGGTATTCAAGGATGAAATTTTATTTCTAACGGTTCGTTTAGGGTGGTGTTACTAGCAAACCTCATTTGGTTGTTAGCAAACCCAAAATCCCCCCAAAATTTATTTTATTTCGTTATTTTGAAAAACTATTTTCTACTAATAGCAAACCCAACCCTAAAGCTATCCGCCCTTTCTCCCTTTCACGATTCGAAGGTGCTTCTTCCGCGACTTCTGCCAAGGGCGACTCCGCCGACTCCATCCAGGGGCTCCGCCGACTCCAGCCAGGGGCGACTCCAGCCAGGGGCGACTCCATCCAGGGGCTCTGACACCCATGAAAATCTTGTTCTGTAGCTGGATCAAAAGGCTATGTTTAGGGTTTCCTCGTGAGCTTGAAGCGACTATCTATGCTTTGACAGTAAAAATGTGTTTAAACATTTTCTAAACATTACACATGCATTAATCCATACGTAATAGGTCATTAAACATAATTAATATAGAAATGTAATAGAAGAACCTCCACTTCTTGACTTTTTTTAGGTAAGCTTCAACTTTAAAGCTAATTGCCATGCATATTTATATTGGATTAGCAATAATTAACATAACATTGCTAACTGTTTTTTTGTGTGTGCAGATTTTGGTTTTGAGATTTTGGGCGCATGATGAATTTTTGTGGAATATGAACGAAGTTTGGGTTTACCAACAAAATTTTGCGGCCTTTTGAATCATTTCTAATGCAAACATTTGTAATCGTTTGAAAAGCTAACATGTGCAATTGGTTATTTTGAATTATAAAATTTAGTTTTTTTTTAAATTTTTGTATGGTGGTTTGCTAGTAACAAAAAGGTTTTCAAGTAGCCATTTTCAAAAATGAAGGTTTGCTAGTAGTAATGGTTTGCTGGAAGTCAAAACGGGTTTGCTAATAACAACACCTTTCGTTTATTGCCAAGAATGGAATGCAGTACTCCAGAGAGACAACAAGGGCTTTTTTGAAAGTTATTCAAATTCAGGTTGTGAACAGGAATAGAAAGAAATATTCATTATCCTATGGACATTCCTTCTGAGCATAGAACAGAAGAGGAAACAAAATCAAATACTATTCGACAGAGAATAAGAATACAAAGGAAGAAAGACAACCACACTAATCAAGCCATTCTAGTCTGTCTTTCCTCTCCTGATAACCTACGTTGCACGGAGACGAAAACGGGATACGGGATACGATACGAATGGATACGGGAAACGTGATTTTAAAAAAAATACGGATACGGGAAACGTTTTTTATTTTTTTAATTATATTAATACAAGTATTAATTAATATAAAAAATACAACAACAAACTAAGTTACCATCTCAATCACTACATTCAATAATATGTAATGATGGCCATCAAACTCTTCACATAAACAAACTCTTCACATAATATGTAATGATGATCATCAAACTCTTCACATAAACATGTATAAATATAGAGAAGATTTAATAAAACAAGTATCATAAAAAAACAATATCACATGTCCACATCAATTGATCATTGTTTCGTTACATTCACATGCAAAATTTCAAGTTACAAAATTAAACATTCTCTCCAATAATATCGACTTCATCATCTTCTTCAATAATCGAGAGCTCCAACCTTGGTTCATCAAGTGATAGATTAGCTATCTCAAGTGTACCTACATCTTCGAATGAATCAAAACCATCGCCCTCAATATCCCACAATATAGACTCTCCTTCATTATACTTTTGATCTCTTCTAGAAAGAAGTCGAAGATTGCTATGGATGCTTATTAAATCGTCCGCACGTTGCGGTGTCATTCTATTCCTTTTCATTGAATGGATAAAGGAGTAAGTACTCTAATTTCTCTCGGCGCATGAAGAAGATGATGGTTGTACTAATAGCTTCAATGCAATGGTTTGGAGTGAAGGGGTCGGCGATCCATGATTTATCCACCAAGTCTTTGGATCTAAGAGATAACGATTTTGAATAAAATCATAATCGTTAAAATCTCCCAATTTGTCAATGAACTCCGCATACTCCTTGGCGACAACATTGCGCTCCATTAAGCTTGGAAAGTACTTTTTCAAGCATTTAATCCTTTCCTTGCTAACTTCCGGATCTTTATGCGGAGCAACTCTATTTTGATCCTCCGCTAGCCATTGTTCACTATAATACCTAGTGGAAAAAAAATTGAGTTAAAAATAAATCATACAAAAGACAATATTTAAATTTATAATTACAAAAGATAAGTAGCTTGGATTCAAGGAATGCACAAAGCAATGAAGTGGAGTGTTATTTTTGTTCCAACGATCCACAAGGATAGCATGTACTACCTCAAAAAAGGTAGACACATCTTCTTCTCTTTTCCTCTCGTGAGAGTACATAGCCTTCCTCACCCTTTCAATCATTGTATCCCACATATCATATACAAGATGAAGACAAGGCTTATCTGTATCGCAAAAGCGAATCATGTCATATATAGGAGCGGTGAATGAAAGAACATACTCAATGGAATCCCACCAATCATCATCTAACACTTTCTCTTTCGCCTTTTCCATATCATCGTCACGATATAGAAGCCAATGATCACTAATAACCCTTCTTTGGAGTCCATTCTTTATAAGTTTGAATCATTTTAACATGATGATCATTGATGTAAAACGAGTTTCGGCAATGGATAATAATTTTAAGCCCACAAACTCATTAAACATAGCTAATCTCATGGAATGATTCATTATATAGTTCTTAATGAACATGGCATCATCACCAATACGAGTAATCCACGAACATTCTTCATATGTAACTGCATTATTCTCTGAATTCTTAGCTGCACATATGTTCTTTAAAGCTAGATTGAGAGTGTGCACCACACAAGGAGTCCAAAAAATTGATGGAAACTCACTCTACAATTTGCCACATTATCCGTTATAACTTGAACAACCTTTTCATATCCGATTTCTAAAATTACCTCTCTAATCAAAGAGGCAATAAAATACTTGTCTTTAGTTTGACCTTCACAATTAACCGCCTTCAAGAACATTGCATTTGAATCAGTTATTGCCATAAAATTAATGAGTGGTCTTCTTTGTGGATCGCTCAATCCGTCGCTTACAATACTAACTCCTTTCTCTACCCACATCCCTCGAATGTGAGCTAATCTTTTTTCAATTTCTATCTTCTCCTTCAACAACATGGTGGTTCTTAATGAATTATATCCGAGTGGTACATATCCTGTAAGGTTATGACTAGCAGCAAAAGAATATGATTCTCTCCAATAAGGATTTCTTGCTAAATTGAAAGGCAACCCCGCCGAATAAAATGCCCTAGCAATTAAAGCATCCAAATGAGCTCTATCCTCATTATTGAATGCACTAGAAATTGGATTCTTTCCGCTTGGATCATCTTTTCTTCTCTGCTTATCACCAACACTTCCAACACTTCCAATTCCACTTGAAGTACTTGGAGCCACCGGTATAAATTTGGGAAGTCGTCGCTCAATAAGCTCTTGAGCATCTTTATCTTCTTTCAACATGTCCTTGTACGTGGAAACCGGAACCTTATTACATGCTCCGGTTCCGCTACTCTTGATCCTCAATAAATGACCCTTCACGCGAGTGTATGAGCTTTTGTAAGGCTTACCACAAAAATTACATGTCCAACTTATACTTCCACCACCTTCAGTTAACTTGTTCCCTCTTGTCACATATTTCCAAAAAGGTTTTTTGTCATTTTCAATAACACCGACACCGCTACTTGAATCCATATTATGCAAGATAAGACCTAATTTAAACAACAAATATTCTCAATGATAAATTTGTATAAATCTCTATAAAAAATCTGTATAAAATAAATCTGTACATTGTAGCAGGGAAAAAAAGAAGAAGCAGGGTATAAATCACATTGCATAAATCTGTATTTTCAAAAGCAGGCAGGCAGAAAATCTGTATTTTCACTGTATTTTCACTGTATTGAAAATCTGTATTGAAAGCAGGTATAAGCAGAAAATCTGTATTGAAAGCAGAAAATCTGTATTGAAAGCAGAAAATTTGTATTGAAAGCAGAAAATCTGTATTGAAAGCAGAAAATTTGTATTGAAAGCAGGTATAAGCAACAGGTATAAGCAGGTAATCTGTATTGAAAGCAGGTATAAGCAACAGGTATAAGCATGTAATCTGTATTGAAAGCAGGTATAAGCAAAGAAGAAGAAGAAGAACGGACCTGAGGCGAGAGCACGCACGGGAGCGGAGAAGAAGACACACGAGAGAGAGCGGACCTGAGGCGAGAGCGCGCACGCACGGGAGCAGCGGCGGAAAAATAAGCGGCATATTAATATTAAAATCTAAAGCGCACGGAATCGCGTATCAGAACCGCGTATCCAAAATTGTTTTTTTTTAATAATTAAAAATACGTTTCATAGAGTTTCGGAAACACGTTTCCGAGAGTTTCCGAGCGTTTCCCGTATCCGATACGCGTCCGAGCTGATACTTAGAGCATTTTTAAGTATCCGTGCAAGGTAGCTGTTCAATGCCATAATAAAATTCTTAGGAGTGATATTAATACAAAATGTACTTAGTGCCTCTATAATACTTATCTTGTCAATCATGACATTATCCACTAAATTAATTATGTTGTGAGCCCGACATTGAACTTGTCATGACCTTACCTGGGGCGATTTTGGGGAGATGGCGCTCATTGCGGCCTATCTCATAAGTCACATTCCCTCTAGTCTTTTGATGTGTTTGTTTGTCCACATCAATCTTCTTAGTAACAAATTTGATCATATAGCATTCGAATGCATCTTTATTGAATTTACCACTCTCAAAAGGGCTATGAAAGTTATCACCTGCATACATGTCACACATGTCTCCATGGATATTACCTTTAGGTGAGTATGAGCTTTACTCCTCTTACTTTAGGGGGACACACATAGTGGAACAAGTCTTCTCCCTTGCTCCGCTCTACCTCGTTTCTCTACCTATGTTGTTTCGTCTTTGAAAGAAGTATTTATTTACTTTAACCACAAATTTTGGCTCAAGCTTAGGATCAATGAAAGGAACAGGGGCCAGAAGAGCCTCTATTCTAGGTGTTGTTATGGTTGAAGACAAGCAAAATAGGAGTGCTTTCAAAGAAAGTAGCATAGGAAGTTATTGGCACATCGAAGTGTGGGTGAATAACATTATTATTTCTGATTGCGAGAATATCATGCAAAGCACACTTAATAGATTTAGATGATAGTTTGTCTTGATTAGAGGATAGATTATGGACTGAATAAGTACACATCTAAAGATATGAAGTGGATAGAAATATAAGGAATTCCTAGGAAATAGAATCGAGATGGATTTGGTGAACTAAGCCGATGATGACATGCGGTTGATGAGATAAGATGAGTAACATGGCATCACCTCAAAATGAGTTGGGGCATGCATATGAAGGAGAGGAATGCATGCTATCTACAGTAAGTGTTTATTTTTTTCTCTATAATATCAATTTGTTGGGGTGCATGGGGACAAGAAAATTGATGGATCATACAATGAGATGATGTGAATGTTTGAAATTTGTAGGAAACATATTCGCGACATTATCAAATCTGAGAATATTCATAGGATTATTATATCAAGTTTTTTTAATCTTAGCAGGATTTTTTTGAATACATCAAATGACTCATAATAACCATTTAATTATAGAATAATCATCAATGAAGTTACAATCATGACAACCAAAATTTGTGGCCCGACTAGGTCACCAATTATCAAAATGGACCAAATAAAAACGTGCAAAAACACTTTTGACACTACCGGGAAACAAATTGCGATGAGGTTTACCTAGTTGACATAATTCATAATCTAGACTTTAAAGATGCAATAGAGACAACCATTCTTTGCAAGCATGATAGTTATGAATGGCTCAACTGACTATGAGTTTGCATAATTGAACAAGAATAAGTAAGCACAATTGTCGCCAGTGAAGCCTGCAACAAGATAGTAGACGCCTTTGAACTCATGCCATTCATAAATCATCTATTTGATCTTTGAGACCTGTATCTAAATAGAAGTAGTGAATGTTAGTGTATTTATAGTACCAAATGTCACCAAACACACTTGTGAATCGAAATCAAGTTATAAGAAAAATTGAAACTAACATAATGGAGTTAAGGAATATCATGGATGTGGGTCTCATGCTACTAGTGTCTTGAAGTGGCGGAACTAGAATTTTTTTCTAACTCGGGCACTAATTAAAAATTAATTATAAATGATAAAGAATTTCATAAAAAATGGCAAAAAAGATAAATTCAGATAACATAAACTCTTATCAAAGCAATAATCCATTCATCAATAACTAAGGAAAAACAGTATTAGTCTTATGTCAGTAAGTTGCTATTCTATGTTAGTCTTTTTTAGAAAGAAACAAAAATATAGTATCAGACTTATGCAATAATCCATTCATCAGTAACTAAGCACAAGAAATAGATGCAGATTTTTGGGAACTCCCTCAACTGAAATCAGAAATCAGGAAAAAGAAATAAAATTGATGTAATGATATTTCACATCTTCAGTATTCAGAGTTCAGAAATTAGAAATAAAATAAATGAAGATTTGCTCACTCAAAATGACGGTGGGGCAGGACGAGAAGTTGTCGCAGTCGAGCCATTGTCCCGCGTGGTTGCGTCTGTCAAGGTAGAAAAGTCGCAAAGGTGCTGAGATAGTGAGCTAGGAAATGGGAAATGGCCTTCGTTCCTCATCGTGGAAGAGGGGAAATGACCATCATCGAAGTCTAGAAGAGAAATGGCCGCAGCTCATCGTTCTATTGTCGTGCTGTCGAGAAGATTACAACACGCGGGTTGGTGGCGAGAAGATTACGGCAAGCGGGTTGGTGGCGAAGAGAGGAACCGGAGCACCGGAAAGTCGGAGATGGAGGCAGATCACAACAAAAAGGAAATAAAGATGAAGTTTCGAATGAAGACAAAGCTTGGAGACATGCAGCTATGAGCATTGAGTGGTCTATTCTTATACCATTAATGGCAAGCTGCTTTTTGATAAAGATAAAGAAAAAAATGTTAGACATGAATAGGGTTGCAGCCTAGAGTTCAGGCTATACAATGAATTTTTTCAGAAATTTCACCCGGGCACGTGCCCGGGTGTGTCTCTATTTGGATCCGCCTATGCCTTGAACAGAAGCGATAGGACCTGATGTAAACCCAAAACATAAGTTCAATATTAGATCACTTTGAGACCAATTGGAATCAAGTGACATGCACTTATTCGTAGAATAATCAAAATGAAGGTTTAACTGATATATCAGCACACTAGCCCGATGACTTCCTAAGGATTCAAATAGGGGACCTAGTTTTTCACAATTTAAGTCCTGCACACAATATTAAAGAAAAAGATGTTAACAAATAAGAAATTAAATAATTAGGTAAGCTCAATCATTTCAAAAATAATACTAAACATAAAGATCCACAAATAGTGCGGTTTACAAAAGAGGTTAAGATAAAGATTACCTGGCATTTTGCTACAAGGAGAAAACTCGAATATGACGGATATGTAAACAAATGGCAAGCATTTGGACAAGGTTATTTGAGGACGTGGTGGCTTTGGGTGGTGAAGCGGGCATATCAGACGTGTGGTTGGCTTGGAAGGATAGGGGGTTATGAGGGAGGTGTACGGGTGAAATAGTAAGATTAGGGGTGGAGGAGGGCAACCAGCCACAAGGAAGATGTTCTGGTTGCTGGACAAAAGCCAAGGTATTGATTTCCAGCTCTAATAGAGGCTGGAAATGGCTGGACAACGATTGGGATTGCAGGGGAATGTTCAGTAGTGAATTGGGAGGATCTGGAATGCTCCGACAGCCACCTGGGAGAGTCCGGGACGCTTAAGCAGGGGCTGGACAGCGGCTAGGAATGCATGGGAAGGCTTGGAAAGGGTATGGGCAGTAACAAAACAACAATTAAGCAACAGCTGTTGGGGCCAGGGCATCCATTAGACAGCTTAAATAGGGAAACAACTAGGCCGGTTGTGGAAGGACAGGAGTTAGGGTTGGCTAGCGCTTGGAGATAGGATTTCCTCTTCAATTTTTTAGAGGGCATTTGCCAGTGGAACAATACGGTTAGTGGCAACGAATATAGAGGCCTTAGGAAGCACCCATATAGGATGGGTGCAATGCTTATTATGGTGTATCAGTGCTTCTTAGCAGAGGCCCTTGCAACGAAGCTCGAGGTACTACTGGTAAGGTAAACATTGGGATGGCGTGGGTTCCGATGGAGGTAAGAGTGACTGAACTGGCAACGGAGGTTGTGGGTCGTTCAATGGGGACCCAGGTAGTGGCGGGTGATCAATGAGATGGAGAGGCGGTTGACATTTCAGCGACGGCTGATGGGGTGGCTCGACAATGGTGAACGACTGAGATGCGTAAAGTTCCTCGTCAAGGTAACCAACCGCTCCATGGCGCAGAAGAGAGTAGTCGGGTTGTGGACCTGATGTGTGCCCGGAGGTGGGACTGCAAGCCCCCGAGAAAATATCTCTGATAGTGGTCTGGGGATAGGGCGGGGACGTGGGTGGTGACCTCGATGAACTTAGCGATGTAGGTGGTGACAATGTTGGACTGACAAACCGAGTTAAGATGCTCGTAGGTATTACCCGCTTGATGGGTGTCATAATGGCGGAGGAGTTCCTTCTTCATTGTGGGCCACTAGAGGTTCAGGATCTATTGACACGCCCAACATACCCAGTGGAGTGTCGAGACGTCCATATAAATAGTCCCTAGAGGAACCTTCTGGTTGGCGGGGGTGTACTGGAAGCCGAAGAATTGTTTGGCACAGGCGATCCAACTGAGAGGGTTGATGTCGTCGAACACATGAATCTCAATCTTGTGGAGCTGGGCCGTATGGATGTCCGTAGCAGGGTAAAGAAACCCTATGTATTTTGCGGTAGGGAGGGGGTGGGGGTGTTGGTACCGGTGGGCGGTTGAGCACAGTGCCGCGAGCTCACGAATGAAGAGAGTGATATCTTCTAAGAGGTCTTCTAGTCGATCAAAGTGAGTGGAATCAGTGTAGGCGGATGCGTCCTCATCGGTGCGAAATCCATTGAATTGGTTCGATGTGGCATCCTCATTTTTTTAATGATGTTTTGAAAAATTATTATCGGAAAATAAGCCCTCAATGTTATTTTACCTTGATGATAATGTAGTAGCATCATATAATTTATATGAATCCATGTCAAATTTATTTTAAAATTTGTAGAGCATTTACTAAATTTTATGAATTTTAATTCATGAATATTCTTATTTTATTGATTAAAATGAGATAAAATGAATTTTTTATTTATGATAAAAGTTTATAAAATATTTTCTTAGATCAAGATTAGTTTCTAAGTTCTAATTTGGATTTTAATGATGGGCACCCCTATTTAAGTGAATTAATCTTAGCCATCGAATCCTTCTTAACCAAGGGCTAGAATGAGTTAAAACTTAAAAACTTTTAAACTCATCTAAGGAGCAGTCAGTTCACTCGATAAGCCCAAACCGAGCCCCTATAATTTCCTTTCACGCGTAGACCTCACCTCCTCCTTTCTGCAGGCATCGTGGATATCCTTCCTCGCTTCTTCTGCTAGTATTGCCGCGTGGGAAACCCTCCAAGGGCGGCGCCAAATGTCCCCAATTCTTCTCCTTCTCTTTTCAGTCCCCACTCTCCATCTCTATGGTTTTCTTTGCTCCATTTTGGGACAAACCTTCCAACCCTAGCTTCTGCTCAACGATTTTGTGTTTCCCTTCAACTCAAAGGGCAATTTTAAGGCCACCAAGAGTTGCACAAGGAAGGGGAAGACTCCTCTTAGCAACAAGGTGAGTTTTCTTGTTACCATAATTTTCTAAATGCTTTAGATAAATTCAGATTTTTCTAATGAAGATGTAAAATGATTACAATGTGCGTAATATTTCAAAAGATTTCAATTCTCTCTCTGAGTTTTCTCTCTTGCCCTAATTTTTAGATGATTTGAATGTTACAAATTACTTGTTAATGCTAGAGAAAGCGAAATTGATGCTTGAAAATAGTTTGATTCAAGAGATAGAAGGTTTTGTGTTCAATTTGGGAATGAAATAATGTCAAGAGAGGTATTTCATTTGAAATTTCATGAAAGAATATAAGAAATTTGCCCTTCATGAATTTAATTGCTCTAAAATTTCTATCATGTCAATTGATAATATAATTTCCGAAAAGCTCCAATTTTAGAATAGTGAAAATGAACTAGTGATGTTATCTTGATTATGAGTTAAATTTTAATTCTAGCTTTAGCTCTTGGATGAGATATAACGTTTCCATTGGATAATGATACATGATTTCAATATTTGAAATTCACAGAACGACTCAAAATAATTTGGAGAATGGTCAAGGAACCTTATATGTAAATTATTTTACTTCATCTTTTTGATCTATGCAAATGCGTGAAAGTTGTAACATGAGTTGAGTTTTCGGAAAGATTAAATATTTTGCATACAAAATTCCTTTAGACCGACATACAAATTTCGTTGAAGATATGTATCGCATGCTATATTCTTTTGTTATATGAAATTCCATTTATTATCTTAGTGACTTGCAGATCTATCCTTTTGTTCATAGCATGAAATTACTAGTTAATGACAAATTTCTATGAGCTCACACGCTCCAAGAAAGCGTCATTTGGGCCTAAATAATGTTGACTCTCTTGTGCATCTGAGTCATTTGATGAGATTTAGGTTTGTTGAAATAGACAATAAAATGTGCCTATATTTTATTATTCTCGTAATAATTTCATACATTTACATTGTATAATGGGTCTCCTTTTATAGATATAGAGAGAGGGAGAGCTAAATACAAACTCAAGATGTGAGACTAAATGAGGAGCTAGAGAAGAGAGACCTTATGAGCCTAAATACATGATCTTTTTTTTAAAAATTTCTTGGCAAGCTGGAGCGTACAAGTCGTAGGCGCCAAACTTGGAGAGGAATTACTGATATGGTGGGCGAGACTAGGCCTTAGTGAGAATATTGGAGATTTGATCGGCAGCCCGCACATGTCATAGAACTAGTTTCCGAAGTTGAACCTTTTCCCGGTCAAAATGACAATCAACTTCAATATGTTTTGTACGCTCATGAAACACAGGGTTCTCGGCGATGTGAATAGCAGCTTGACTATCGCAAAAGAGAACAGTTGGTGATAGAAATTTGACACCTAAATTAGTGAGGAGACTTTCTAGCCATGTAACTTCTGAGACGGAGGTAGCCATGGAGCGATACCCCGCTTCAACAGAAGACCGAGCAACCATAGTCTGCTTCTTGCTTCACCAAGTAACCAAGTTCCCGCCAAAATATGTGCAGTAGCCGCTCGTGGGCCGACGATCGTCCAGGGATCCAACGTAATCAGCATCACAATATGCAATGCGAGATAGAAAAGTAGAGGGCTTGTATACCAACCCTTGTCCTAAAACATTTTTAGTATCGAAGAATACGCTCACCGGCCTGAAGATGAGATACCCGAGGGGTATGTGTGAAGCGAATGACCACACCGACCGCAAAAAAAATGTCAGTTCGTGTGACAGTAAGATAGATTAGCTTGCTAACAAGGCGGCGATAATACTCCAGATTAGGGAGAAGTTGATTAGAGTCCGAGCCATGAGCGAGGAGCTGATAATTTGCATCCATAGGTATTTCCACATGCTTACATCCAAAGTAGCCTGCATCATGAAGTAGATCGAGACAATACTGTTGGAGTTACCATTGTGATCTAGAAGTGGTCAAACATGTAATGTCACTGCCAACGCGATATGAGCCTGCAGGGTCGCACATAAGAGCATGTAGAGAAGTTGGAAGATTGACTGTGTTGGTAAAGGTTACCAATCACCATATAGAATCGGGGAGGTAAAGCAAATGTTGCTGTCGGAATTCGTCGGATATGATTCGTCGGATTCGTCGGATTCGTCGGAATTCGTCGGATCGTTCCGTGGAAACTCGACGAATTATTACAGAGACCCTAAGCTCGGCAAATGTTGTCGTCTGATATGATTCGTCGGATTCGTCGGATTGTTCCGTGGAAACTCAACGAATTGTTACAGAGATGCTTAACTCGGCAAATGTTGTCGTCTGATATGATTCGTCAGAATTCGTCGGATTATTCCGTGCAAACTCGACGAATGCTGACAGAAACCTCAAGTTCTTCTGTATGGACTGCGGATAGCGATTTGCCTAGGTCTTTTTATACTTCGGGTATAAATAGGACCGGTTTTAAGGGTTCAATATGCTCTTCTTACGCCTCCTGGAAGAAGACCCGACGGAAGAGTTCCGCCTCACGAACCCTAGCCGACGGAAGTGTTCCGCCGTTTCGCTCGTCTACGCAGACCTCCTTCCGGCGATCGTCGCCGTGATTGTTCTTCCTGGAGCGAACCTAGCAGTTCGTGGAAGTGCAAGGTGCAGTCGTTCTTCTCCCGGCTCGTGTGGATCGCTGTAGAGACGTAGACATCATTCTACGTGAGGACTCTCGCATAGCCGCTGACAGGATTCTTCTTCTTGGAGCACCTAGGTTGGATTCGATCCAACTCCACTAAGGTAATTTATGCCTAGTAGTTTTCATTACTTCTTGATTCAATGTTCATGGCCGATCCGAATCTTTTTGGGTTGTTTCTCTTTATTTCCGCTGCGCCTACATACGATGTATGGTTGTAGAAAAACCCAACAGTGGTATCAGAGCCAGGTTCCGGTCATGAATCTTGTTTCAGAAGTTAGGTTATTCCAGTACGTGCAAATCTAGGTATTTGGAAGCGTTCTAAATGTCAAGATTTCTTCCTGGAACATCAAAATGTGATGATTTTTCCAAGGGAATATGGTGGTGATTTTGAAAAAAAAAATTGGACGGGGCTCTGCCCCGCACCCCGCAGGGGCTCTGCCCCTTGACCCCGCCCGCTGATCGGGCGGGACCACCGCCAGGGGCGCTGCCCCTTGGACCTCGTTAGGGGCTCTGCCCCTAAGACCCCGCCAGGGGCGCGGCCCCTTGGAACCCCGCCAAGAACGTCTGGGATTTCGTGGTAATTTCTAATTGTTAGAAATTGTTGTCTCCTTAGCAGTAACTGTCCCTCAAGTGGTTAATGAACCCTTGTATTGTTTTGGATTTTGAATCCAACAATGAGAGACGAGCTTGTCTACTGCTTTAAGTCGAGTTGTCTTTGCCTTTGTCCAATGCATGTAAATCTGAAGATTTGGAAGAGTTCTAAATGTCCAGATTTAGCCCTTTCGTCTATCAAAGGTTGATAGTCTTATGTTGTGCACATAAGGGATGCATGTAGATTTTAGAAAATTGTTTTTCTGTGGATGTGCACATTGATCAAATGTTGATCATGGTTAAGTGTTAACTTATTATTAAAATCCCTTCATCAAATATTAAGTGTTCGGATGCCTTCCGATGGATGACACTCTTCCTGCCTCGATCGATGAAGTGTGGGCTTGCCAAAGCAAGGTGCATTAATCTATCTTGGTAAGGGTGCGAGCGGATAATTGTGATATCCCACTGTCGACATCGGGTCTAACTTAACTAGGTGACCTCAAAGGTTGAGTGCCTAGAGGCATATGGTTGGCATGCACCATATGATGGATGCGAATAAGGAGTTATTCACCATCCATACAAGAGTTGCATGAGGATGCAATTGGCAAGCGTTGCCTACCTAAATAACCGCATTATGAGAGGAACGCCAAAGCGGACTCGTGGTGTTGGTGAAATACGGATCTTGTCCACTAAGAGAGTAGCTCGCATGGACTCTCCGAATTGATAGTGAGGGCTATCAATTTGAATAAAATAGTGGGAGTATTTAATTGAAGTCTAAATTAAAATAAATTGTATTTTGAAATTAAGGTACTGATTAAATTCTGCATGAATTCTTGTAGAATTCCATGGCAAGTGGTTCACATTCCACCTTGTCCCTGAGAGCTATCCTTGAGAAGGACAAGCTAAGTGGGACGAACTATATGGACTGGTATAGGAACCTGAGAATTGTTCTCAGGCAAGAGCGGAAGCTCTACGTCTTGGAAGAAGAAGCCCCCGAGGTGCCGACCGGGAACTCGTCCCGTGTTTATAAGGATGCTTATAAGAAGTATACCGATGACGCCTTAGACGTCGAGTGCCTTATGCTTGCCACCATGAACTCTGAGCTTCAGAAGCAACACGAGAACATGGGGTGCAAGGAGATTGACGAGCACCTAAAGAAAATGTTTCAAGGGCAAGCTCGTCAAGAGAGGTTCGATGTCACGAAGGCCTTATTTCAGTGCAAAATGGGAGCTCGAGACTCGGTTGGTACTCACGTACTCAAGATGATTGGGTATATAGAGAACCTGGAGAGACTGTGTTTTCCTCTGGGTCAAGAGTTGGCCACAGATCTTATCCTGCAATCGTTGCCGGATAGTTATGAGCAGTTCGTCTTGAACTACAACATGAATGAAATAGACAAGACACTGCCCGAGCTCCTAGGCATGTTGCGAACTGCCGAGATAAACATGAA
The DNA here is from genome assembly GCA_033032865.1 of Dactylorhiza incarnata. Taxonomy (NCBI): domain Eukaryota; kingdom Viridiplantae; phylum Streptophyta; class Magnoliopsida; order Asparagales; family Orchidaceae; genus Dactylorhiza; species Dactylorhiza incarnata. The sequence continues at coordinate 3,282,048 of JAWHQI010000027.1, read as the reverse complement.
GAAGGCCAAGCCTGCTAGTCCCATATTGATGGTACATAAAGGCAAGGGTAAGGCCAAGGGCTTCAAGAAGACGAAGGTGGGACCTAAGTCACATCTTGAGCCCAAATCTTCTGCGCTGAAAAAGAAGAGCACCGTGAAGGAAGGGAAATGCCACCACTGTGGCAAGGCTGGTCATTGGAGGAGGAATTGTCCTTCGTACATTGAGGGTCTGCAGAAAATGAAGGGAGGTATGACTTCCGCTTCGAATATTTACGTTATAGAGATAAACCTTTCTGCTCCTTCATCTTGGGTATTGGATACCGGATGTGGTTCTCACATTTGTACAAATGTGCAGGAACTGGGAAGGAGGAGATTGCTGAGTAAAGGTGAGGTGGACCTGCGCGTCGGCAATGGAGCAAGAGTTGCTGCTGTAGCCGTAGGGGTTTACCGTCTTTCTTTACTCAGTGGGCTTGTAATAGAACTTAATAATTGTTATTTTGTTCCGGCCATAACTAGAAATATTATATCCATTTCATGCTTAGACATGATTGGATTTTCTTTTATAATTAAGAACAATTGTTGTTCTATATTTAAGAATGATGTTTGTTATGCTGTAGCTCAATTGTTTAATGGTCTTTATGTTTTGAACCTGGACCATCCGATCTATAATGTAAATAATAATAAAAGACTAAGAACAAATGACTCAAATCCTACATATCTCTGGCATTGTCGTTTGGGCCATATAAACGAGAAGCGCATATCCAAGCTCCATAAAGATGGACTATTGGACTCATTTGATTATGAATCATTTGAGCGATGCGAGTCGTGTTTGTTAGGCAAGATGACTAAAGCCCCTTTCACTGGTTATACTGAGAGGGCTAGGGATCTTTTGGGTATAGTGCATAGTGATGTATGCGGACCCATGAGTTCTATGGCTAGAGGTGAGTATTTCTACTTCGTTACATTTACTGATGATTTCAGTAGATACGGATACGTGTATCTTATGAAGTGCAAATCCGAAACTTTTGAAAAGTTCAAAGAGTTTAAGAATGAAGTGGATAACCAATTGGGTAAAAAGGTTAAAGCACTCCGATCTGATCGAGGTGGCGAATACCTGAGTCATGAGTTCCGTGATCATCTGAAAGAGTGTGGTATTGTATCACAGCTCACTCCACCTAGGACACCGCAGCATAATGGTGTGTCTGAGAGGAGAAATCGTACTCTGTTAGACATGGTACGGTCGATGATGAGTCATGCAGACTTGCCTGTTTCCTTTTGGGGTTTTGCTTTAGAGACTGCTGCAATGACACTGAATCGCGCTCCGACGAAAACGGTTCTAAAGACATCATATGGGATATGGACTGGGAAGCGTCCTAGTATGTCATTCGTTAAAATTTGGGGCTGTGAGGCATACGTACGACGTCAAATGCCTGACATGCTGGAACCCAAATCAGATAAGTGTTATCTGGTGGGATATCCTAAGGAAACGAAAGGATATTACTTTTACCTACCGTCTGAGGGCAAAGTGTTTGTCGCAAGGACGGGTGTCTTCTTGGAGAAAGAGTTCTTGTCAAGAAAGACGCAAAAGGTAGAACTTGATGAAGTTCAAGAACCACAAGTAGTGAATGAACCAGAATTGGATTCTGAGCCAGGACTACAAGATGTTGTAGCTAGAGAACCTGCTCAAGAGACACAAGTCCTACGTAGATCTGGTAGACCAAGATTTGAGCCTGAGAGATATGGATTTCTCGTATCTCAAATAGGTAATGTGTTGCTTATGGATCATGATGATGAACCAGCGACCTACCAAGAGGCTATGAATGGACCGGACTCCGACAAATGGCTTGAGGCTATGAAATCCGAAATGGAATCCATGTATACAAACCAAGTTTGGAACTTGGTGGAACCACCTGAAGGGGTACGACCCATAGGGTGCAAGTGGGTCTTCAAGAAGAAGACCGACATGGATGGGAATGTACAGACATTCAAAGGGCGACTGGTGGCTAAGGGTTTCAAGCAAATTCATGGTGTCGACTATGATGAAACCTTTTCCCCTGTTGCCATGGTAAAGTCCATTAGGATATTGCTTGCTATTGCTGCGTATTATGACTACGAGATCTGGCAGATAGATGTCAAAACGGCTTTCCTAAATGGAAACCTCCTTGAGGAAGTGTACATGACACAACCCGAGGGTTTTGTATCCCCAAATGAAGCCACTAAAATATGCAAGCTGAACAGGTCCATCTATGGATTGAAACAGGCCTCTAGAAGTTGGAATCTTCGTTTTGATGAGAAGATCAAAGAGTTTGGTTTTGTCAAGAATGAGGATGAACCGTGTGTTTACAAGCGAATCAGTGGGAGCATTGTTGTCTTCCTGATATTATATGTAGATGACATACTGTTGATCGGGAATGACATACCTACCCTGAAAGTTGTTAAGAACAACCTAGGGAACTGCTTTTCTATGAAGGACTTGGGTGAAGCGACTTACATACTCGGTATTAAGATCTATAGAGATAGATCGAAGAAGTTGCTGGGTTTGACCCAGAGTACGTACATTGAGAAGGTGTTGAAGTGGTTCAACATGCTTGAGTCCAAGAAAGGATTTTTGCCCATGTCTCATGGTGTGAATCTCTCTATGGACCAGTGTCCAAAATCTTGTGAAGATAAGGACCGCATGAAGTTGATTCCACATGCTTCGGCAATTGGGTCAATCATGTATGCAATGTTATGTACTCGACCCGATGTCTCTTTTGCTTTGAGCATGACTAGCAGGTATCAGTCTGATCCCGGTGAATGTCACTGGATAGCCGTAAAGAATATCCTGAAGTACTTGAGAAGGACTAAGGATGTATTCTTGGTGTATGGTGGAAAGGAAGAGCTCGTTGTAAGTGGTTACACGGATGCCAGCTTCCAAACTGATAGGGATGATTCGGAGTCTCAGTCAGGGTTTGTGTTTTGCCTGAATGGAGGAGCTGTGAGCTGGAAGAGTTCCAAGCAAGAGACAGTTGCTGATTCTACAACTGAGGCCGAGTATATCGTTGCGGCAAATGCAGCGAAGGAGGCTGTATGGATTAGGAAATTCATCGGCGAGCTAGATGTAGTTCCTAGCATTGTTGGTCCCGTAGTTCTCTACTGTGATAACAATGGTGCAATTGCACAATTTAAGGAACCTAGATCCCATCAGCGCTCCAAGCACATACTTCGGCGGTTCCATCTTATTCGTGAGATTGTCGAACGAGGAGATGTGAACATTTGCAGAGTGCCGACTGAGGAGAATATTGCAGATCCACTGACAAAGCCTCTCGCGCAAAGAAAGCATGATGGTCATACTAGATCAATGGGTATACGATACCTGAGTGATCAACTCTAGTGGGAGTCTTGTGGGTTGCATGTAAAATATATATTATGTTGGCTGTTTATTATTTATTCATATGATGAATTGTGTACCAATTATTTCCTTTTACAATTAATGGCAAGTTCTTTTATTACGATATACTGTTTCTATATGATAGAATAAAATTCGTGATAAATACCCTTAGAATGTTCGTTTCCCTAGGACATCAAGTACGTGACTTGAATGTGAGAGCCTATGATTTCGAAGCTTCATTCTTAAAAGGTCCCTGGTCGAGGTATCATCGTAGAAGCTAAGGGTGATGATGATACATTAAGACCAGCATGTGTGTTGACTGATGACCGGTTCTCACAGGTCATGATATTGTGATATCAAGTCATCACGTGGGTACTTGTTAGTGAACAAGTTGTACTGGACAGACCCAACCTGAGACTACTTTGTGGATTGTTATTTAAAAGTGTCACAAGTAGGTCTCATTTGACAATGGTGTTGTGGTCCTTTGACCTGAAGTCACATCATTTATCGAGTGAGGAAGAGCGTGCTTTGATGTCATCTAAAGTCTTCCTTGAAGAAGGTTGATGATAAATGTGGTCGTTGGGTACGTTACGAATCATTTGGGTGTTTGGGTGTGAGCAGATATGGGATTTGTCCTCCTATATAACAGGATTTGCATCCATGGGCCCCTTGATGGAATTGGACTGAGAAATGCATGGCCATGCTTGGTTGAGTCAATATGTGATATTGAGCTCACCATTCTCTGAAAGTCCGTTCTAGATCAAGAAACTTGGATTGAGCTATTATGAGGGTGACACGGTCCATGCCTCTAGTTCTTTCCGGATGTAAGGGACAAATGGACAAAGACAACGCTGGAACATTGGTCATAAAGGCTTATGAGTTATGAACTCTTATTGCTTGGGGAGCAATGATGCATTGCTAGATGCCGCTCATTGTTTGTGAGGTTTTTGTTTGATACTTTCAAGATCAAGTGGGAGACTGTTGGAGTTACCATTGTGATCTAGAAGTGGTCAAACATGTAATGTCACTGCCAACGCGATATGAGTCTGCAGGGTCGCACATAAGAGCATGTGGAGAAGTTGGAAGATTGACTGTGTTTGTAAATGTTACCAATCACCATATAGAATTGGGGAGGTAAAGCAAATGTTGATGTCGGAATTCGTCGGATATGATTCGTCGGATTCGTCAGATTCGTCGGAATTCGTCGGATCGTTCCGTGGAAACTCGACGAATTATTACAGAGACCCTAAGCTCGGCAAATGTTGCCGTCTGATATGATTCGTCGGATTGTTCCGTGGAAACTCGACGAATTGTTACAGAGATCCTTAACTCGGCAAATGTTGCCGTCTGATATGATTCGTCGAAATTCGTCGGATTATTCCATGCAAACTCGACGAATGCTGACAGAAACCTCAAGTTCTTCTGTATGGACTGCGGATAGCGATTTGCCTAGGTCTTTTTATACTTCGGGTATAAATAGGACCGGTTTTAAGGGTTCAATATGCTCTTCTTACGCCTCCTGGAAGAAGACCCGACGGAAGAGTTCCGCCTCACGAACCCTAGCCGACGGAAGTGTTCCGCCGTTTCGCTCGTCTACGCAGACCTCCTTCCGGCGATCGTCGCCGTGATTGTTCTTCCTGGAGCGAACCTAGCAGTTTGTGGAAGTGCAAGGTGCAGTCGTTCTTCTCCCGGCTCGTGTGGATCACTGTAGAGACGTAGACATCATTCTACGTGAGGACTCGCGCATAGCCGCTGACAGGATTCTTCTTCTTGGAGCACCTAGGTTGGATTCGATCCAACTCCACTAAGGTAATTTATGTCTAGTAGTTTTCATTACTTCTTGATTCAATGTTCATGGCCGATCCGAATCTTTTTGGGTTGTTTCTCTTTATTTCCGCTGCGCCTACATACGATGTATGGTTGTAGAAAAACCCAACAAATACTTCCGCTGAGACAAGACAAGACCATCAGAATCGTCGGGCTACCTTAATTCCCAAGAAGTAGCCGAGCCGTCCCAAATCCTTAGTTTGAAAATGAGAGGCAAGATGTTGTTTGATTTGGGTGATGCCGAGAAGGTCATCACCTGTAACAATGTTGTCTTCAACGTAGATTAGAAGAATCACCGTGCCAAATAAACGTTGTCGAATAAAGAGGGAGAAATCTGTCGAGCTTCGGGTGAAGCCAAACTCACGAATCACTGGACTAAACTTCTCAAACCATGCCCGTGGAGACTGTTTGAGGTCGTAGAGAGATTTCTTCAACTGAAAAACAAGAGACTCTTCCGTGGTTGTATAACCAGGAGGTTGCTGCATGTTCACAGTCTCCACAAGATCGTCGTGAAGGAAGATGTTTTTAATGTCAAGCTGATGGAGCGGCCAATGACGATGAACGACAAGTGAGAGTAGGGCACGTATGGTGTTGAGTTTGTTCACTGGAGAAAAGGTCTCTTCATAATCGAGGTCATTTTGTTGAGTAAAACCTTTGGAAACAAGATGGGTCTTGAGGCGATCAACAGTTCCATCAGGATGATGCTTCACAGTGAATAGCCACTTGCAACTCACTATATGTTGATTAGGAGGGAGAAGAATAAGGTCCCGAGTGTGGTTGGCCCAAAGTGCAACCATTTCCTCATCCATTGTCGCACAACACCCCGGATGTTGAAGGGCTTCCTACACAAAATAAGGAGGCGAAACAGAAGATAGATATGTCGCAAATCTGCTCAAATCATAGGAGAGACGATGCATGAAAACATAATTTGAGAGCGGATGCGTGGTGGAGGGTGTCGTCGAATCAACAGCCTGCAGAGTATCAATTGTAGATAGGGGTTGTTGCGGGGCACCAGATTGAGGATAGCTGCGCGAGTAGGCATGATGAGGAGGAGTCGAGGCAGGCGGTGGCGTCAGTTGTAAAGGTGGTAAAGGAGAATTGGTAGGAACAAGACGATGCGGGAGATCAGGAGGGGCATTGACGTGGTGAAGGATTGATGGAAAGATTGGTTTTCCAGGAATGTGATATTAGCATACGTGATTAGCTTCCGAGTGGAGGGAGAGTAACATACATATCCCTTCTGGGTTCGCGAATACCCAACGAATATGTAGCGCGTGGCACGAGGGGCTGACTTGTCAACGAGAGGACCCAGATGGTGAATGTAGCAGACGCATCCAAAGACTCGTGGGGTCAGGGACAAGGGAGGGTGGCCAGGAAATAAGAGAGGGAAGGGGCTCACAAATTGGAGGACGTATGAGGGCATGCGATTGATGAGATAAAAAGCAGCGGAGACAACGAAGTTCCAATAATTAGTGTGGACCTGTATCTGGAATAAGAGAGACCGAGCGACTTCGAGAAGGTGGTGGTTCTTCCGCTCATCAACGCCATTCTGTTATGGCGTATACATACAGGAGGTTTGGTGTATAATGCCCAACGAGATGCAGAATTTCTGGAAAGCATGCCCATATTCACGCGCATTATCAGTACGAAGAATTTTTGATAGCGCGGGTAAATTGTGTTTTGGTTTCTGCAGTAAAGGAGCGGAAAATGGACTGAGGGTTAGAGCGATCACGCATCATATATAACCAAGTCATGTGCGAATAATTATCAATAAACGTAACAAAGTAGCGATGACCAAATAGACTAACAATTTTGTAGGGGCCCCAAATATCTGAATGTACTAAATCAAAAGGAGCAACGCTCCGAGTACAATGAGGAGGGAAAACAGAGCGATGTTGTTTCTCATAGATACATGATTCACAATTAAAAGGAGAAAAAGATACATCACGGAGAGCCTTCTGGAGAATAGGAAGTGGAGCATGACCGAGACGTCGGTGCCAATCAACATAGCTGACGGAAAAAAGAGTGGAGGAAGGAAGATCCAGAGTGTAGAGCCCATTGCAAAGCCTCCCTATACTAATGATATTTTGCGTCTGCCGATCCTGCACAACAAAAGAAGAGGAAGAGAAGATAATTATGCAATCATGATAATGAGTAAGGTGACTGACAGAGAGAAAATTGAATTAAGAGTCAGGGACATGTAGAACAGAGCGGAGAGGTAGAGAAGGGGTGAGCAACAGATCGTCATAGTCGGCAACGGGAGTGGTGTTGTCGTTTGCCACTATAATGAACTTTGGACATAGAGAGTCCAAGTACTGAAAGGGCTGCTGTGGACATACGCGATTGGTGGCTCCTGAATTCACAATCCAGGAGGAGCCAAGAGGAAATGTAGAGAGGCTGGCATGGCAGGAGGAGGCCACGGGGCCAGTTGCGAGCAATCAGCTTCCGCCGGTGTCATAGTTCGTCCAGCAGAATGTTGAGTTCAGTGCGGAAACAAGGGCGGTCAGTGCATCGACGTCTGCAAAAAACATTGGAGGGAGGGCGAGTTGCCACATAAGATAGACCGTTGCGCGGGCGAGAAGGAGCCGCAGGTGTTCTCATGACTGGATGGCAGCAGGAACCGACCACAGGGGAGCAGGGCAAGCAGAAGCTCGACATTAGGGAGCTTGGCAAGTTGGAGCTCGACAAGAGGAACTCAGCATAGGAGCTCGGCAGGAGAGGAGCTCAGCAAGGAATAGAGAGCAACGAGCTTGGCAAACATAAGACTCCGGGCGGTCGACAGGAGAGGAGCTCGGCAAGAAGCACTCGACACAGGAGCTTGGCAGAAGCGCTCGGCACGGGAGCTCGGCAGACGCGCTCGACACAATTGCTCTGCAGAAACGCTCAGCAAGATCAGCAGTTGGAGCTGGAGCTTGGTAGAAGATGAGCTCGGCAGGAGAGGAGCTCGACAAGGAATTAAGAGCAGCGAGCTCGGCGAACATAAGACTCCGCGCGGTCGGCTGGGGAGGAGCTCAATAGGAGAGGAGCTCGGCAAGAAGCGCTCAGCACAGGAGCTCGACAGAAGCACTCGGCAACAACGTTCTGCAAGAAAAAGCTCGGCAAGATCGACAGATCGGATGATGGAGCTCGGCAAGATCGGCAGATGGAGATCGGGAAAGAGCACGAAACACTGCGGCAGGAGGAGTTCGACAAACTGCAACAAAGATGCATACACCACAGTGCGCGAGCACTAGAGCTCGGGAGAGGAGCTGCAACTTGTGGGGAGAGCACGCACAGGGGAGACCACAATCGACAAGCACGACCAACAACGGTCTATGCCCGGGGCCTTAACCGAATATCACAAAGTACACGACCGCAAGACGATGGCAGGAAAGCGGACAACGCGCGGAAAAATCTGGCGAAAAAATTGCTGGTCAGACCGCACGAGGAGATGCGAGAGCAGGGCTCAATTGCAAAAACAAAACACGGCCCGCATGAACGCGTGACTCTGATACCATGTTGAAATAGAGAATAAAATGGGTCTATATTTTATTATTCTCATAATAATTTCATACATTTACATTGTGCAATGAGTCTCCTTTTATAGAAAGAGAGAGATAGCTAAATACAAACTCAAGATGTGGGACTAAAAGAGGAGCTAGAGAAGAGAGGCCTTATGAGCCTAAATACATGGGTTTTATTTATTTATTTCTTGTAACAAGGTTTATAATGAAAGAATGATTTCAAGAACCTCATTGGATTTGGTGAAGATCAAATCTTATGGTAACTTTTTAATTGTACGATCATGTGTTTATTTCTAGTGATTTAGATACGAATATTCATGATAACTTTCGGTAGCCTTGAAAACTTCATATATACATATATATATACATATATATATACATATATATATATACATATATATATATACATATATATACATATATATACATATATATATACATATATATATATACATATATATATATATACATATATATATATATATACATATATATATATTTGATGAGAATTTTAACCCAAGGGATAGTAAAAGAAATTAAAGATTGCTCAATTTATCATGTTTTCTTATCATAAGTTTGGGAAATAGCATCAGCAAACTACAGTGCTAATTCGAATTAATTCAGCTCTAAAAACAAAAAAGAACTCAAATTTTATGATATACACTCGAATCCAATGATCATTCAGCAATCTATACGTTGTTAGGAATTATTTTATGCTTTTTTAAGAGCATTTAAATCACTTGGATAGCCCTCCCTTTTGTGTACCTTCATGATGATCAATAATTATCCATCAAAGAGATGTTGGTTGCCTCTCTACTGTATAGTTCATTTGGTAGATAAATACGTTCAATGCATAACTCTACTGTATAGTTAGTAACTTCTATAATAGTTTTAAGAATATAAAATATGAGAAAGAAGATGGAATAGAAGTTACATTTAGTATCTTAAGCAATAGATTTAAGAATATGAAATGTGAGGAAGAGTTAAAGAAAGAGCTAAGCTTACCTGTGAGTCTACTTAGGAGCAAATCCTTGAGTGTGAGGTTAACTACCTTGCCATATTTAGGTGAAGATTCGCCCTAGTTAAAATCATGATCATTGCTGCTCAGGCCGGGTCAAACCGTCGGGCGGTGAGGTCATATGGCATCGCCATACTTTATTTCCCGCAAGAGGGTGAGGGCAGCCTCACTATAGTTTTAGATCATGCACGAGTTACTAAATTCTCAACAGACCGCTACGGCCAACTGGGTTGCCCTCACCCTCTTGCGTGAATTATATAGTAGCAATATTGCTGGAATGAGGCGGAGGGTAGTTGGGTTTGGGAAGCAGCTAGGGCCAACTGGAGGACTTGAGAAATCGTTGGATGTGATGCAGACACGAGAAAAAGTTGCAGCTGATCATTGGTGTCGACGAGATGTGCCGAGTGCGCGGGCGAGAGCTGATGTGCTGGTGGCTGACGTTTTGTGGGCGGTTGAGGCCAGACAAACAGGCGTAGAGGCAAGATTGAGCGGTTCGTTGCTAGAAGGAGGTTATCGGCTGAGGACATATTGGATCGGGGGCTGCGGAAGCGAGCGGGACTAGCGAGGCTGTCATGCAGAAGATCGAGTGGACGTGGGACCGGCGTGGGAGTGACGGGGCAGGTTGAAATTGGTCGGGCGGTTGTTGCTGGGAACAGTGAAGGAGATCCATGTAGGGTTCCGGCGGAAACCCTTAATGAGCGGCATGTCGGATCAGATGATAGCTCCGGCTATCGTTGAACAACAATTTAATGCAAAATAACGATATAATTCATTGAGACATGGTCAATACCAACTCTTGAGAGCAGGATCCCTCTAAGAGCCAATTTTCGTATGAGAGCCTAAACCTAGACAATAAACCAAGATACTCCACTCTCATACTAAGGGCTCCTTATATAGATGGAGACCCACTACATGACAAAACATGTTAAAAGACACAAATGTCGCCACTGCTACATAGACTAATAGGGTTGTGTGTGGGCAGCCCGGGATGTCGTCTTCGTATCAGTCGATCCCCTCGATGAGAGGTGTAGTTGCTAGCTCGTGGCTTAGGGTGGCAATCTTTGGGGATGTTGAAGGTGGACTAGGAACGATTGTAGGTGGTTCACCACAGAACGGGGTTAGGTATGGGATATTGAATATCAGTGAAGTACCAAATTCAATAGGCAGATCTACTAGAATCCTTTTTGCTCAACCGCTTACTTACCTGAAACACACCGGATTTTCTTTGTTGTAGCTTGTGGTATGCACATGTGGGAAACCTCTCCTTCCTGTAGAAGGCGTACATTTAATCTCCCAAAATATAATTTCCAATTTTTGTTCAAACGTGCATTGTTCTCCAGTTTTTGTTCCATCATTCTGTCTTTTAAGTTCATTTTGATTTTCACCCATGCAATTATTTTTTTCTAGTTACCAAGATTTTGCGTATTCCTTCTTCGTCGCAGTTGTTAATATTTTTTTTTGCAATCTCTTACATTGAGGATTCATTAATAATATTGATCAGCAGTTGAGAGAAACACGTTTTCTTGAAGCTTTTATTGATATTTCATCATTTTGCCAGATTCATACCTATATAAAGACTAGTATCTTGCACGGTGGTCCTGATCTGCTTCTCTCTCCTCTCTCTCTTTTTTTCTCTTCTATTATTTTGGTACAAAGAGAAAATAAATGTTAAAATGAGAAATCTCAATGTGTCACTAAATGTGAGTGCTTCCCTTATAATATAGGATAGGTTTAAATATAATATAGAATAGTTTACATACATAGATAAATATATACAAAGTACTTTTACGCATAGTTGCTTAAATTAACATTTGCAAAATGACAAACACTCTTGAATAATAATATTGATCAGCAGTAAAGAGAAACACGTTTTCTTGAAGCTTTTATTGATATTTCGTCCTTTTGCCAGATTCATACATATATAAAGACTAGTATCTTGCATGGTGGTCCTGATCTGCTTCTCTCTCCTCTCTCTTTTTTTTTCTCTTCTATTATTTTAGGTACAAAGAGAAAATAAATGTTAAAATGAGAAATTTCAATGCGTCACTAAATGTGAGCGCTTCCCTTATAATATAGGATAGATTTAAATATAATATAAAATAGGTTTACATAGATAAATATATACAAAGTACTTTTACGCATAGTTGCTTAAATTAACATTTGCAAAATGACAAACACTCTTGAATATGACATAAAGTATAAAATGCTACTTGCATTATGCTTAACTTTCATGATTCCCTGCAATTTGGCTAATAAAGGAAAAGAAAAAAAAAAGCTTTACATTTGTAAAACTGATAGACTGGAATCTCCTGAATTTCATATGGAAAATGGATCTTAAAGGCTGTCTTGACTGCAGATAGTGATGTCTGGGTTTCCATTTTCAACAGTTAGTCACCTGAATTTAGCACCTCAGATGTATACAAAAGATATTTTCTTACTCATCTTATTTCTTGATTGCTTTACTCATGAACTGTTTTTTTAGAGTGCAAAAAAACTGTTTTAGAGTGCGATAAATGCAGAGTTCTAGAAATGCTCTCCCTGATGTTTTCTAGGTTTATAATCTAGTGGATGATTTTTTATTTTTCTAAAAAAATGTGTGCTTGTTCTTGTGCAATTTGACAAAAGCTAAATTAGGTTGGTTTCTACTATTATGAATGTGGTCTTCAGGTCGGCATTCCTTCTGATCGTGAACAATACATACATCGACTTGGAAGGACAGGCCGCGAGGAAAAGGATGGGAAGGGTATCTTGTTACTTGCACCGTGGGAGGAATATTTTATGAACGAGATTAAAGATCTCCCTATTAAAAGGTGCCAGTTACCCGAGCTATCTTCAGATAGAAAACACAAGGTAAAAAATAAGTTTTTTTAATCATTTAAATTCTGGATAATATGCTCAATTTAATGTTCTCATCCATTTAAATATTGTAAGTTCAGGGTAATTTCCTCAAATTTTAATTCTCCATGTTTTGAAAGTAAGAGGAAAAGGGGTAATATTGACTTAACTTTGTATGAAGCCCGTTGCATTTGTTTTAACTAAGAATATTGAAGCCTATGTTTGTGCCCTGTAGATGTGAAGAAAAAGAGATGCCCTTTGCTCTTGTGCTCTTTTTCTTGCATAAACTGTTTTTATATAAAGTTGTCACTTCTCAGAATTTTTCATAATGAGCATAGTTGTTTCTCCACCGCCTCTTGTTATTATCATGTTGATACTAGTTATTCATAATCTTTCAGTTAAGATTTTCATTTTTTCCCTTAAGGTGTGCTTTTATCAATCACTTTTTTTAATGAACATTGAAATGCACATCGAAATGGAGATTTCTCGAATCTTTTCTTGTTAATAGAACTTATCAGATTGTTTTCATGCACTTATTAACTTTATTTTGGGAGGATGCTGATCAATACTAAGTCTATTCACAAAAAACATACTTACCTTATTATTTGGATATCTTGTCTTAATATAATCATTTTTTGATCGAGATAGACTTAATTGTGTTAATATTTTGTGATTGAACCTTGGTAGAATTATTTTGTTGAATTTTTTGCTATTTAAGTATTCTCATACGATCCGATGATGATGGATATTCATTTGACCATAGTCTAGAGCCGCTTTGGCTTTTGCAGTATTTTCTTTTTATTAATAACAAGAGGCGTAAGGAAAAAAATGTTTCTGCACACGCGGACTTACCTTAAGGAGTGATAGGGAAGTACGTGTGTTGAAAAAATATCTTCACATCAAGAATTACATTTAATATGATATTAAAGCAGATGCGTTTATTTTATATTTGCGTTGACCGAGAGAGGTTGGTCTGATTTGGGTGATATTACTCTTCTGTGTGCCTAACGAGTCACAAAAAAAATTCCAAACATCTCGTTGTATATCATGGTCTTTAATCCATCTATTTGATTTAAGAGAACAGCTTGTCAGAGACATTATGAAATGTATATTACATTTATATGTCAATTGGAATGCTTAGCTTCTAGTTTTTTTATTAGTAGGTACACCCTGAGCCTTTAATTTCATTGCGATTTACATTCTGCAGGTTGAACAATCAATAGAAAAAATTGACATGAGCATCAAAGAAGCAGCCTATCATGCGTGGCTCGGGTATTACAACTCTATTGCGGATATTGGAAGAGATAAAACCACTCTTGTTGAACTAGCGAACCGGTTCTGTCAATCAATTGGCTTGGACAGGCCTCCAGCTCTCTTCAGGAAAACTGCATTGAAGATGGGTTTAAAGGGTATTCCTGGCATTAATATACGGAAATGAAATGCGAGCGTGCAATGCTCGATGCCTTGCTCACAAATCTCATGATCTCAGGTCTCTTTTCTCTCAGTTCTTTAGCTTAAGAACTTATATTTTCATGCTTCCAATATTAGAATCTATGCATCCAAACATTCAACCTAGGACAAATTGGTTGTAGGAGATTGAAAAGCACAAGATAGATTTATTGGGTAAGGCTATAATGTGAAATTATATTCTCAACATGCCCCATCACGTGTAGGGTAGTTGGCCCTTGATTTTTAACTGAGTTACATGGAGTGGGCCATTGTGCCCAATCTGCTTTAATATCATATTGAACTTTTGCATCTAAGTTTAAAACCAATTAGTTGTAGGTGGAGCTGGTCAGGAACTATGTTAAGTGTACAAAAAGACTAAATGAAATTCTTGATGTGAAGATATTTTTTCAACACACGTACTTCCCTACCCCTCCTGCCTAAATATTTGTTATCATTCACGCATCTGCTTTCCCAAGTATAGGAGACATCCAAAATAAAAATGTGCATTTTCATTCTTAATTGTATCATTAGGTTTTATATTTTTCTATTAATGATGTGAGTGTATATTTTTTAAAATTATTTGTAGGGTACAAACAAGTCAAATTTGACTTGCCCATGCTTGAGCTTGAACTGCACTAATGATCAAGTATGCTGTCAAATTCAAACTCAACTCAATGATTTCGATCCAGCTCATCTCATGAAAGAAAGAATTTATCCCAAGGAATTGTGATGATGGAACTCAAAAGAAGAATCAATAAAAAAAACTGTGGGGAGTGGAATGTTCTATTTTTGCAAGATCCTTGTAATTAAATTAGTGACTTTTAATGTTTCTAGTATAATGGAGGTTAGTGTTATCAAACAAGTCAGATTTTGGCTGAGGGCCATTTATTGAGTGAGCGGTTCGTTCATGCGCGGGCACAGTGTGTTTATCCCTCATCATTCTCAGGGTAATTTTAACAATCTTATTTTGCAGTTTATTCACAGTAAATCTGAGACAACTGATGAAGGTATATAATCCTCCCTCTTCAGAGAGCCAGCTGGAGATGATGGATGTTTGGTTTAGAATAGCTATTCTGATTCACTTGGTCTGTTGCTAGAGTTAGTGTTTAATGATTTTTTTAGAACATATAACTTCCTGGAAATCAATTAGTTGTAGTTGAAGCGTCCCATGATTTATATTACATTGACATGCTATTTGGAATGCGCGCGTTTATGTGAATATTTTTAATTGGATAATGTGGGAGTGGGCTGTTGAGTTTATCATTTGTTTGTTAACATGTTATCATATTAAAACCTTAGCATCCAACCCAAAATTAATTCAAAAAAAAAAACCAAAATTAATTCAGGGTTTATATGGTATTTTGTTTTGTGTTCCTACATATACTGTGGGATGTGTTTGAAATATTTAGCTCCACATTATTAATTTCATGCAATCTTGTATATTCTTGGGCCTCTCCACTATGAATCAATTTGTTTTAGATTGAATGGTTCAGCTGTAATAATTGGATATGTTGATATTATTGGCCTACTTGAGATTTTTAACCGCACCCCAGTTTTGGCTATCCGCAACCCTTTTATATGAAGTATTATGCATTTTTTTGGAAATACGCCTTGTGCAAGCATTTTCAGGAAAAGTGTTCAACACGAAAGTTGTAGATATCGTCGAGATCTACAACTTTCATGTTGAACACCTTTGCTAAAAATGCACGAACAAGACGTATTGCCGCTCGAATTGAAATATGGGCGTAACTATAACGAATTTTTGGAAATACGCATTGTGCATGCATTTTTAGGAAAAATGTTCAACACGAAAGTTGTAGATCTCGACGATATCTACAACTTTTGTGTTGAACACTTTTCCTAAAAATGCTTGTCGAAGGCGTATTTCCAAAAAATGCATAATACTTCATATAAAAGGGTTGCGGATAGCCAAAACTGGGGCGCGGTTAACAATTGCCATTTTTTATTGTCTAAAAATGAACTCACCATCAATGTTTTCAGAGCCAAAAGGGCATAGAATTGGAATAAGGTTTAGGGTTAGTAGACCGGTCTGGTCGGTTGAACCGAGGTTAAATGGTAATGACACTACATAAATAGATATAATAATTCACTATATCGAAAGGTTTATGTTGCTTCAAAAATAAGCTGAATTTATAATTGTAGCAGCAAAAATGAAGTAATTTTTTTTTGGAAATTTCATGCTTGCATAAGAAAGATCAAAGATTTATGATTTATCAAAATTCAAATGTGAATGCTTAAAAAATTGTAGCTAATTAAGGTGCAACTAAATATTGTTCCTCTCAAAATTCCTGCGAATCACATCCAAATCCTATTATGTAAAAGAGAGAAATAGAGCAATGTATCTTATCGAGCCAACAATTACCTATTGTGCTGTAGTAGAAGTCTAAAATAGTTGGGACTTGGTGGTAAAGAAGAGATTGACTCTTAAAAGTGATGGTGAAGTAGAGAAATGATGGAAGCTTGGAAAGGTGATGGAGAAGAATAGGTGAACGCCAACTTAAAGCATGGGAAAGGAAGAGCGGTTTGTGGGTTTTACATTTTAGCCTATATTTGGTCTTAAGTCTTAAGTGTCAATTCATAAAGTAATATTTTTATATTTCAAATTTCAAATAAATGAATAATTATCATTTGGTCTTAATTTCACGGTTCTACTTACTGACTAGTTAGGGAAAACTAGCACCGGTTTCGATCTGCCGGTTCTCAAAAGAACCAGTATATGACCCTGACTAACTGCCAGCGGACCGGTTCAAGGTCGGACCTACCAGTCCAGTTTTTAAAAACATTGTCTGCCATTGTTAAGAGCATTTAATGTCAAAAGACTATAAAATTTCGTGCCAAAATTGGCATCTGCAAAGCCTAGAGCTTTAAGGTGCTAACCCCATTTACTTAAATAAGCGAGGCACGTTATAATTTCATCATAAATTCTAAAATAATCACGTAAACTGTATTTTCCATTGTATTGTCATCCGTAGATATCACTCTCATAATTTATTTAATATAGCTATTCCTTAATGTATAATTTCTATTATCAATGCACACTCCTCATAGTATTTTAAAATAGATGCGTCACCTGCTAAATAATGGTTAGATAAATGGGTTTAAGTCTTCTGATATTCTTTCGCCACATAATATTTCTACAGTTTTTTTTTTTTCTCATTTTAACCATCAACCCTTCAACTCCAAAGTTAGTATAATCCCATTCATCTAATTAATCGATCAAAGAATATTTAAACCTATCATATCTAGTTTTCTTCTTTTTCTGATAAAATAGATTAATACTCTACATGCTGTGAAATTGGTAGTGAGTTTGAGGACAAGAATGGCACCAGAAAAATGAGTAGCATTTCTATTTGTAGTATGAAATTCTGCTAGAAATCCCATATTGCATGTAATATGTTGGCATTTCAATGCTTAGTTAAAGCAAGGGTAATCATGTTTCAGTAATAAACACAAGTCTTAACTTAATTTCCACATAGAATTATAAAAAATATATAAATGAATTAATTTTAGCATTTATTAGTATTTTGTATGTAACGTGTGATGTCATCTCTACTGTCTTTGACATTGCGAAAACTCAGGCATGTGTCCAAGTTGATTGATTCCAACTTTGTAGGTTGGGAGTGTTTTTTCCTCATTCCTTGTTTGATTACAACAAAACAATACCTTCTCACTGATCCTCCAACGACTACTTCTGGATATGCAAATTGATATGTGATCAGTGATGCTTTAATTTGTATTTTGTTAGTATATGTTCCTTAAGATTATTGTCTTTCTATTATTCGTGATGAGATAGTGAACGTTGATTGACATTACTTTGCTACACTCAACTATAAAATTGTTAGAACTTCTTGGATCTACACTCTCTACTTGGAGATGTTAACTAGTCACACCCTCACTCCAGAAGCAATTTATCCGGAAGGTTAGTTACCCGAGGTTGAACAACAACAATGTCGATTGTTTGCAAACATTACAATTTAGTAGAAACACTTTTGGGGATTTACTTGTGACTTGTTATCTTCAATGTTGATTGAATTCATGAGATTGTCCACCATCAATTTCTAGGGGAATATATCATTCCTACACTGGATGCTATTGCTACTCATGCCTTTACAATGATTCTTCTTTTTCAGTTGATTGGATTCATGAGATTGTCCACCATCAATTTCTAGGGGAATATATCAATCCTACACTGGATGCTATTGTCACTCATGCCTTTATAATGATTCTTCTTTTTCAGTTGATCTGAATCTATCAAGAGCTTTGCATTTCTTGTAGGATGAGGAGGGAACCTTTGCTTTATCAAACTTTCTCATCTTCACCCACAGACTCATGTTATTATTGTTGATCCTGACAACATT
The DNA here is from genome assembly GCA_033032865.1 of Dactylorhiza incarnata. NCBI lineage: Eukaryota > Viridiplantae > Streptophyta > Magnoliopsida > Asparagales > Orchidaceae > Dactylorhiza > Dactylorhiza incarnata. Next base: position 3,263,688 of record JAWHQI010000027.1, on the reverse strand, counting down.
TAAAACTCCTACCTTGACATCAGTTACTGACAGATCATCCTCCCTGGATGATATAGAAGCTCTCATTATTGCATCAAACAATTATGATATAGTTGCATCTGATACGCCCAAGTAGCGCATTTGTGGTCATTCATGATAGTACCTTGCTGATAGCACTAGCTATATGCATGGCTGGATTATATAACCTTAACTCATCTTAATAGGAAGTCGAATACTACTAGTGGTCCTTTTTGACTGTGCTCTTGCTCCAATTTGTGGGTTGTGGGTTGTTACTACAACCCTTATGTCAAATTGATAATTCCTAATGATCATAATTTTTCATATAATTTTCTATCAGTGTTATAACAAAAGTACTAGTGTTATGTCTTATTTATCATCATTACTATTTTGAAGACATTCACATGAGAAAGAGAATTGCTAATGTAGCTGAACTGAGAGGATTGGACCATATGGATGACCTTTCATCTTGTTCTAGATTTGTTGCTAAATATTTCCCTATTTCAGTGCATCAATGACTTGGTCATTCTTCTGTTCTCCACTTTCATCAGTTACTACCATCTTTTTCAACGGAATTTGTATTAAAGTGTTATACCTACCAATATGATACATATCATCATACTATTTTTTCTATCAAAACTAGCAAAAGAGACGTTGCTCCATTTGATTCAACACATTTTAATATATGAGCTCATAGTCCTACTCATCCAAAGGAGGGGGTAACTTCTTTTTTGTTACTATTGTTAAAGATTTCCTCTTTTGTATTTGGGTATATCTCTTAAAAGATATGTTTGCACTATCCAATGTTTCTTAAGTTCTTTTTCATAATGAAATAAAAAAACCCTCTTGATTTTTCTTTGAAGATTGTTTGCATATGCAATACTCAATATATATGACTTACATATTCTCTTTGTATTATACCTCTCATAACACTGATCATTAGATTAGTTATGGTCATACTGCTGGGAAAAATCCCTATGAATTCAATGAAATACAGTTAGTATGTTGACGATGTAGAACTCCGCAAAATGTTAGGTGAGGAAGTAATATAATTCTCTCTAAGTGAATCTCTTAAAGTAAAGCAAAGCTAATGAAGAGATCCCTTAGGAAATTCAAGCCATGCAATACTCTTTGAAATACACAATCTATTAGTGTCTATGAATCAAATCCCCCACAAATTTCTATTTCTGAAGCCGAGAAATTTAATAACCAAAATAAGGGAAAAGAAAAGGAAGCGGAATTCATCTTTCCTAATATAGGGGCTAACGATCATAGACCGGTCAGTCGATGAGTGTTGATCGCTCTAGTCATTGATCGTCGACCCCTCAATCAATGATCAACAATAGCTGTCAAACCTACTGCAACTCGTCAACTTCTGATCGCCGATCATCGACCTCACTTGCGTCCAACGAGGGATCAAACTAGGTAAAACATACCTTAGATCAAACTTCCCATGCATTGTATGAACAATACTTGGTCGTCCTTTAATCTATGTCAGCTCTCAGCCCTTCTCTTCTCTCCATTTGGCATGCCAAGTCACCAAGGTGTCAAAGCTCAATCAAAATGATCAAATTCGACCATGTGGAGATTTGACCGGCCTTGTACTTGAATCCCATGAGGGAAGGAGGCCAAGATTCGCCTCCATATCGAAGATGAATAACTCCTCTCCATTGGAGAGTCGTCTAGGGACCTCCAACCGATAGGAATGGGAGAGGAACCGATAAATAGGATGGTTTCCATCAGTTGAGAGGAGAGAAATATCTCCTCTCTATGTATTTCCTCCTCGATGCATGGATTTCCTCTTACCACCTCTGCAATCCTGAATGAAACCAGGGCCACCACTAGAGATCGCCGTCGATGATTGGAGAAGCCTAGAAATAATCCCATCGCCGTACCACCACCATGCCTATGTGTCACCATTTTGCACAACCAGTGCCCCTCAGGTAACCATCTGAACTCTTTTGAAGCCTAGATCTCATAAGGACTTAGTGTTAGAAATTTGTAAATAAAACATTTATTTATAATGTTTTATTAAATCCTTTATGGTGTTTGGTGTATGACTATTCACATTTGATGAAAAGCTCCAAAACAAAAATTGGAGGGAACCCAAATTATTTGGAGGGAAACCTTTCATGAATGAAAGGATGAACCCATTAGTTCCACCATGCTCATTTGCTTTCTAGCTAAAGTGTATATATTTGTTTTCACTCTTTCTTATTTGTTCAAAAGAACATAAGGAGAAACTATGAACCACACACGCGCGCGCACGCACCGCACCGGATTCGGATTTGGGATTTGGGATTTGGGATTTGATTGAATTGTATTTTTTGTACAAAACAATTTTAGTCCTTTTATTCGGTTTTGTGTCGGCTCGACGAACTCCATGTTGCGTTCGACGAACTCCCATCCTGCGTTCGACGAACTTCAGTCTCAGTGGTTTTGCGTTCGACGAAATGCTTTCTGCGGTCGACGAACCTCAGTCTCAGCGGTTCTGCGTTCGACGAAATGCTTTCTTCGGTCATCGAATTGATTCAGATCGACGACGACAGGTCGTATCGTCGATTGCGTGTCTCGACGATAAGTTGTATCGTCGTGAACAGGTCGTATCGCCGATTGCGTGTCTCGATGATAAGTTGTATCGTCATGAACAGGTCGTATCGTCGATTGCAAGTCTCGACTATAAGTTATATCGTCGTCACACTCGGTCTCGACACTTTTTTTGTCGTCGAATAGAAGACTAGTCTCGACGATAAGTTGTCTCGTCGTGACCTCTTTCTTTGCCATTTTCTCTTACAGTTATTACGCATATTTCCTAAACCGCTTACGCGTACTTTTCGGCATTAATTCCGTACGTTGGAAATACAACGTTTCTTTTCCCGATTTTCAGCCTTCCAATTATAACCGTTCGCATTTATTGTGGCTTTAATTATTGCCGTATTACGAGATCCTATTTTAGAGGAGCCTTGCGGTCTGAATATAAGAGGGTTCTTTTCTGCAATTCTTAACACAGCCGCTTCTGCTCTCTCTCTCTCTCTCGCGCTCGTTCTTGCGATTTCCTTTTCTTTACATTTGCTTCATCAAGTGGGAGTTCGGGTGCTCTGTGCTTCTTCGGTGCCCGCGCACATCGGAGCTTTCGGGATTTAGCCGGGTGTTGTACCTTGGAGGAGTGAGCATCAATTGAAAGCTCTGCCGGAGGGTGGTGCAACTTCTTTAGGGCAGTGACCACACGCCTTACTCAGGCTTGATTCTAACTTAAAGATTACTCTCTATTTATTTCTCACCTGCTTCATGCAATTCTTTTTTTATACTGCTGTTTACATATATATACATATTGTTTCTGCAAAGTTTTAAAAACCGGAAAATATATTATTTTGTATATTAATATAGGAATACAGGAAAATTATTCCAACACTTAGTGCTCCCCACTTTGTCCACCAGAGAGGAGATTCCCGACCACCTTAGCCTTGGACCACCACCGTAAGAGAAAATACTTCAGACCATGCTAGGGTTCACGGGAGGGGCATTCCTATGGAGGGTAAGGACTCTTAACACTCCTCAACGTCCCTTAAGGAGACTGTCATTACTGGTTAAGAAAACTCCAGAGGCTGCAACAATAAGGGATAAAAGAATAATGGAAATCTCTGGCGACCACCGGTGGGGGCCGCCCACCGGATTGCCACCCAAAGGACTGACGTTCTCCGGCGAGTAGACTAGTGGCAGAGACCCAGCCTATGGCTCACCGGAGAGGAGTGGCGGCTGCTTGAAATGTCTCAGCCGATGGATACGCCCGTGAGACATGCAAGACAATGGATTAGATCTGGATGATCAGATCCGGGCCATCCAGACCCTCAACAATGATTGACTACCCCCACAAAGGATCTAACTGTTCAATCCATTTTGGGCATTGTAAGATATTTTAGTATAGCTCAATCAGATCCGTCGGATCTGCTGAAAGATTGATGTTGTCGGCTATCCGCACACAATCAAAAGAGTTTTAATTAACTATGTGTGACAGATTCTTTAATAAATAGTATTTTCATTCATTAAAGGATTTGATGGCATTTCTTACATTATTAAGAAACGTGTTGAACAATATTATAGAGGACAAAAAGAACTTTCCAAAAAGTGGTGACACCACTTCTCTTAGCACTTGTAGCTTCCTAAGTTTATGTTCAAATTCAAGGTTCCCAATTTAGTGTTTTTTAAATAAACGATATAACTCTCTAGATATCGATCACGACAATCCCAAATTTTATATGTGAAGCTTTTATACTCAAGTCACTTTAAGAGTTTTGAAATTTTTGGACACAAATTTCCTCAAGTTTTGATAATAGTTTAGGAATTATACACATGGAATATTAATAAAATAATGTGGAGTCCCCTCTGAGAGTCTTGAAACCAAAGTTTTGTGGTTGTTTTGGCATGACATAATATCACAATGACCAAAATTTGGTGGCATTTGAATTCTTAATCTCTATTTTCAACATAATCAAACTTTGCCCTTGCTTGTCACAACAAACTATATACTATATTAATAGTGTAAATCTTTCATAAATTATGAGGAGTTTTAACTTGAGATTTGTACATAGCCTTAATTATATTGTAGCCTTACTATGATCCAAAGTTCAAGTCATTTGGATGAGTCATGAGCAAGTTTTATTTTCATGCTCCATGAAGAATAGTGTCTCACATTTAGCTTAAGAGAAATATTATTTATAATATCTCACAAATTATGATGAGTTAGCCTTTGAAATTTGATATTAGAGTTCTATGTATATTAGATAACCCACTTCCAAGATTTGGGAATTTTCAAAGTTATCTGATCCTATGTTCTTTCATAAACTCCTTGTTAGACCGCCGTATTTGTGAAATATTTAGCATACTACTAATCATCTTGATCTTATATTTTGGCGGATGTCTTCTTATCATGATTTGGCCTATATCTGGAATATCATAGAAATTAAAGGAGTTTTTCTTCTGTTTTGACTTATCTTATATCATATGTCAATATAAGTCTAATAGAGGAGTTATACATTCATGCTTTATACCTTTCTTGTCTAGACATGTTATTGCAAATAGCTTCCGTGTTATTTACCATTCTTTTGAAGTGAAATACCTACATGGTTTCAGTTATGTATGAGTTGAGTTCAATGGGGGAGGCATAAGACCCTTGGTTCAAGACTTAGCTCATACAACATTCCCTAGCCATGATCTACCTTCAAGTCATCTTGATCTTAATCAGAGGTGACTTGTAGTGTGAGTAACTGACATGTGAGTAACTGACATATGAGTAAGTAGGGTGTGACTAGACTTGGTTAACTACCCAGTTGTTAGCGAAGAGAAAGTTGACTTGGTTAGGTTATCATGCCTCTGTCCATATTGAACTCTATTTGTAGTGAGCTCGGCCACAAGCACTCCAAAGGTTACTTGGGGTATCTTTTGAGGGGATCTTTCCACTACACTTAGGTTTATGCCTTAGGAAGAATAGATAGGATTAAATGTTAGTGGGATGGCTCCTCATGATCATAGTCTTATTTTAAACTAGATGTTATATAGATGAGTGCCTCTAGGATTTCTGCTATTAGCTCCATGGTGATGCTTAGATTTTTGGCGTGTCACCATCATAATTATTATCGGTGCTATTATTGTGGCTGGTCTTTCTGACTCCACCCAACAGAGCACACTAACGGGTAGTTGTGTGCAGACTTATAGTTTCATGGTGGAGGGTCTTAAAGGGTATCTTTGGAGGCAGTCCTAGAGTTATACACCTCAGATGGACCAATCCCCCAGATTATCTAGGAGTTCCTCATAGTCAGTGCATGTGTATATATTCATGTACTCCAAATTAGTACAGGCATGGGCCGTACCTTAGAGCCTAGTGTAAGTTGTGTGTCACTTTCCTAAAAGCGATGATGAGTGAGCCACCATCATCATCCTACCACTACGACGAGGCAAGTAGGTTCACTACCTACTTAATTAGGTCAACTATGTCGACATAAGATTCTGTAAGTGTAATTTAATATTATATACAATATAGTATTACATTATCATAAATGCATTGGATTCTTATCCAATAAGTTTGTATGGACACTCATATATGATAATTTAATTTTTGTCTTATATATTTTTGTTACTAGATCCTAATCTTACATGTTTATATGAACATCCTTATAAAATAAGTTACGTGTTGCTTATCTACCAGGTACTGGACCCTTATCATATATGTCTGTATGGATATTTTTATATGCTAAGTTACTGCTTCATTATTTACATCCACGGTGCAATGGATTGTCACGTTAAGACTTGTGATCTTTGGATATATTCATTATTTACACGTGCTAACTCTTCTTGCAGCCTTTCTATCCTATCTTACCTAGTGCTTAGGGTATATTGGGGGAGGGAGGATGTCTCTTAGTCTTTATGACCAATGGTTCCATGGTCACGATCTCTGGATTTGCGGAAGGAAGAGCACCGGTAAGAGGATCCCCATCAGGTCCACCCCTATAGGGGTAGAAGAGTAGCAGTGAGGATGACTCCCGTACCACCTCATGCCCTATCATATCCTACGATCTCTGAGGAGGGCGTGAGAAATGCGAGAGTATCTGAAGTTATCTTTATTGATTGATTCTTCTTGTACGAGCATAAATTAACCCTTTTATTTTTTCCGTATTTCATTTAGACTCTGAAGTATTATTTATTGGTATGCTTCTATGCTAGTAGACTTTAGTTTTGTTACTTTGGTGCTTTCTAAGCATCATGTGGTAGGGGCTAACCTTCTTGCCTTCGCTACAACATGACATTTATAATGGGCACATGAATCCCCTCGACCATGCCTAATTATCAAGAGGGGGGGGGGGGGGGTCTTATATAGGCTAAGCAGGAAGCAACAAAGACTCCACTAGTATATGTTATTCCATCCCCCTCTGCAAGGATTTTTTTCTTCTAAGGAAGCTTTTACCTTCAACTAGAAATTATATTTGAATAAATATGCAACCACTTTTATAACTTAATTACACTCAAGGGGACCTAAATAAAAGGCATCTCCATTAACCCTTCAATCCCCCACTGTTTCGTTCTATCAGACCCATGAAATTGCTTCCCTTCCTTAGGACAAAAGAAAACAAATTTAGTTTGACCTCAGACCAGCCAAGCCTTAGATTCAGAGGAAGAGATATCTATAGAAGATGAGCTAAAGGAGCTTGTAAACAAGGTCAGGCATAGGAATCCCATCAAGACAAATCTTTCTAAGTCTTTGGCCAGGGATGAAGCTTCCATAACCAAGGCTGTAGAAATTAAAGGGGAATCTAAGAAGAAAATAACAGCATACATAACCCCTAAGAAAGACTTAATTAGAAAGTAAATAGACATATATAAAAAGTATTTGTACTCTTTCTGAATATTCTAATGAAATGAAAGTTAGAAGCTTTTGCAGGAACTCGTCTTTTTAATTTTCGTTATGTATTAATTTCTATTCTTTGTATCTGTGAATGCTCTAGAATGTAAGAAACTATTGCATTCCATATGTAAACCTAGTTTATCATTTAGGAAACATTTGGGTTACCAATTGGTACTAAAGAGGATGTTCTTACATAAGAAGAGATTGTTGAGGTTCTTAGATTGATGGATTATACTAGAAATACACCATCAAATATGAAGAAGAAAGAGGTTTCTGAAAAATTTCAATTTCTAGCTGACATATGTGGCATGTTTCTAATGCGCAAGATATCAGCCTATGATGCAATTCCAAGGGCTCGACTGCAAGTTATGGGCATCTTAATTCTGATAGAAGAAGATAGACTGGGAAGGTACCTGGTGAAGATGATTAAGAACGGCTCAAAGGTCATGCTGAGATATCTTACGAGAAAATTTTGAGTATGGTGCTGAAGCACTCATTCCCTGAAGTTTGCACATTAGAGGGAATTCATATACCTTCAGGGAAGGGGTTGAAGATTCATTTCATTATCAGATGGGGAAGGCAAATCAACATTAAAACTCTTTCCATTCAACCGACTGTCGTTGTTCATCCTCATCCCGCTCTTCTCAATGAAGAGCTCACTGTCTCTCCAGTTGACATTGATGTTAATCATCATTCTTCTCTACCTCCACCTACTTCTACTGAGGCTCTTGTCAATTTTATGTTCACCTCAGTTCTCCCTTCTTCTCCCAATGCTACTTATATTCATCACATTATATCTTTATCACCTCCATCAACTGCACCTAATTCTCATTCTATGGTCACTCCTTCTGAACACATGATTCATACTTCTAAAACTTATCAAGATGACTTTCACACCACTATATCTACTTTTTAATCCATCTGATCCAAGATGACTACAGAGATAGCACATTTCAGATATCAATTTTCTACCAAATGTCTATTTCTTCAAACACAAATCACCTCTCTTTATAATAAAATAAACACGTTTTCTCAGGCCACTACTTCGTCTTCTAACACAAAATTTCTTGATTTCTCTAGCAGCAAAAGTTATGAAGGGGAGAAAGTCTGTGCTCATAGCAATATTCCTAATGATACTCCTCATTTTGATGATCTTGGTACTGGACATGATAATTATGATGATGATAGTAACACAGATTATTCTACTAATGATGGCCATTTTCATTCTAATAATATTATTAATATATTTGTTCATTCTGAAACTCAAGCTGATAAGGATGTTCAAGTTTTTGTTGATGCTGATAAGGATGTTCAAGCTTTTGTTGATGTTGTACTCAACATTGAGGTGTCATCACAACAAGATGGTTCACTGCCAGATAATCAGGGGGAGTCACCAGCTGTTGCATTAAAAACCTTAGTTATTATTGCTCTCTCTCAAGAGGAATCAATTTTTTAGGAGGAAAATGTATCTGTTTCTACTAAAGCAATACCATTGGGGGATATTATGGAAACCTCTCAAGTCTGTGAGACATCCGTCATACTCTTTGTGGCATCTCTTGAAGAAAAGATTATTATCACTATATATATGTGCACTACAATTATGTATACTGAGACTGCTCACCCAACTGCAACCACTTAAGTCATCTCCCCCATCTAGGTTTACAAGAGAAAGCCCAGAGAAATTATTATTCCTGAGTTTGGAACTTGTAAAGACTGTCTAATTAAAGCTGATGATAACTATATTCCAAAGGCAAAAAGGTTCAAGATTGACAAAAATCTACTAATTTGAACCACACCCGAACATCACTTAGGAACTGGTACCCATCTTGTGTCTCTTATCTTCACACGTTACTATAAAGTTCCTAAGAATTTAGCAACTCAAATTGCAATGGATAGTCTAAATCTTCAAAAAAGCAAACACAACATTGATTCCGATTAAGTATTTATATTAATTGAAAAGATGTTTCATGAACTTTATAGAAGAGGTTATAGTTGATCAAATATTTTTTATTTTGCTTCAGAAGACTGCTGGAAGCTGATATCTATATCAAAATCTATAAAAGACCATGCAGACAAAGAGCCAAGAAGATTCTCTAAATATTGTGGAAATCTTAAGGAAAACTACACTCTTACATCTATAATTTTATTAATAAGAACCCACTTAAGAAGTCAAAGCTCAAATGAATTTTCTTTTGTCTATTAGATTTCCTCGAATTTTCTTTTGTCTATTAGATTTCCTCTTTGTACATTTTTTTCTTTCTCTCTTGAAATGTAAAGGCTTTAATGATGATGATGATATATTAAGGAATAAAATGGGGGGGGGGGGGGGGGGGTGAATAGATCTTTTTGTCTAACTATTCTCTGTGTTTATTCTTGTATCCATCTCAAAGTTTATGATCTTTTCTTATTTTGAAATCACTTGTAAAATTTGATATATCAAATAGAGGAGATTGTTGGGAAAAATCTCTTCATGATTGATCTCAGGTTATTAAAAGTGATATAGGATAAAATACATGTATGCGTAGATGAGATCTTGTTTAGTATAAGTCCAAAGTTATTCAGAGTTCAGAAAAAGAATCAACACACTCAGGAAATCAGAATAAGGCTAAATAAAATTCTATGCTTTGAGTAGTGCACAAGGAGGTGTATACATACGACGAGAAGTATACAAGGAGATGTCGACGCACAACGAGAAGCTTACTCATCTTCAACTAATAGTCAACACATGAAGAAAAACAGTTATACTTTCTTATGTCGAGATCTCTTATAAAGAAGTCAGAGCATAAGTATGTATTAAACTGCATACATTGAGATATCCTCTCCTTTATATATCTCAACTTACGTCAAAAAGTAGTCAACGTTCAAGAAGCCTTGACCTGACTTCTCTATAGAACAAGTTTAAATGAAGATTAGGTAGTCCAAGACAATGATTTAGATCTGATTATGACTGTTGATGATTTAATTAAGGAAGGTCTTCATATTATTCTGGCAGATCTGGCAAGAGATTATTTGGATAACAAATATATATTTCTCTATATTGAAGGAAAATATACATGAACCATATTCAAAAGAAAGATGCAATCTGAAAAGAAATTCCTCTATCGTCTCTCCCATCTCTCTTCTTCATCAAGAAGTTCTTAAAGCACAACTGCAGTCGACAAGATCATTTTTTTCTAGATTTGAGGCTCTATTTCTCTGAAGGGTTCGATAGTTCTTCATCAGATATTCCTCTCCTACAGATTCAAATCTGTCTCCATTGAATCTAATCTTGCAATTGGAATCTGCTGCTACTTCTATCTTCTACAACAAGTGTAAGATCCCCCACCTAAAAGTACCCAGGTTAGGGGGAGTCTAACTTCCCAAGGTGGCCTCCATACGCTATCTAATCAGGTAAACGTGTCTGACTCTGAAGCGCAGGATGGTCGTATTGTAAGACAACAATAAACATCATCACATCCAGATTCATTTACAGCAGAAGCAAACTCAGAACTAGCTATATATATGTACATCAAAAAGGTCGTAGCCATAGTTTGTACATATTGCACCTCAGGATATAACAAAAGTACACTACTCTCGTTATCACTAATCTCAATAATCTCACATCTCTATTGGCTGGAGGCGAGACAATCGTTGCTAATCGTGTTGTCTCCACTACTGGCACAACCATAGTCCCTAATGTGGACTCAGGCTGAGGCATCTCCTAAAAATGGTGGAAACATCAACATTATTCATAGACTAGTGGATTCCCAAGTCTTCCCCAAGATCTATAAGATTTGGGGATAAGAGTGAGACTCTGGTGTATAACAATAATCGTAGCAACAAAAGTAAAACAACATAAATATATATATATAGCTAAAGTGAATAGGGAACAGAGCTATATGCAAGTAAGCTAGAAATAAGTGTTGAAGTAAATGCTACAAACTATATAGATGAAAGACATGAAAATAAGCATTTATATAAATAATGCACTTATAACTAGCATGCAAACCAACAGGTGTGCAAAACCTATAACAACACCCTATGTTGATATAGTTTGATCGTTCTCTTCCAGCTAGGTAGCTAACCCTGTGAGCCTCACCACCGTGGAAAATGGTGGCAGTGGCCGGTCTCTCCACTTCTGGGTATGCTCGTATCTCACTACACAGACCCTTTCATACATCTTGGTGTACTCGTGGATGTGAGAGGCATCCAACGAACACAATCTGGATAATAAGAGGAGGGACCCAACTGAGCATAATTAAATGGCAAGATCCCATGGTTCGCTCTCTCCCCAATGCCCAAGAGTCTTTAGCCCTCCAGTACTGGTACAAACAGTCTACGGGCATGCCCGACCCGCCACATCAAACATAATGCAATCTACAACATTTACATAAATAAGAAATCCTGCACCATCTGGTCTAGAGGTTGCTTGCCCTACTCAACATTTAAATAATTTGGGCTGACAACTATCACTAGGCTCGATCGTATCGCTCAAGCTCTACTGTGCAACAAGCGTGGCAATCAAGAGCGAGTTCTATTTAGGGTTAAACCTAGAGGAATGTCTCATCACGAGGTTAACTCTAAATAATGCAGCAAATAAAGCTAGACTAATAAATAATGGCAGTGTAGAAAGTAAATGCTGAAATAACATTGCAGAAAGTAAAGCTGAAATAACAGTGCAGAAAGTAAATACTGAAATAACAGAGCAATAAATGAAAGAACATAAAATGCACTTGAAGAAAGCTTTGTTCTGGAGTTTTTCAGGTTCCATATGTTCAAGTTCTCGTCTCTGTTTCGAGGAGGCATCTCTATTTTGAGGAGACATCTCTGTTCTTAAGAGCCATCTCCGTTTCGAAGAGGCATCTATGTTCTTAAGAGGCATGCACATTCCAAGAAGAATCTCCGTTCTTAAGAGACATCTACATTTCGAGAAGACATTTTCTACAATTCCGTGGGTGATTTTTAAACATTATTATTCGGCTTAGGTTCCACCGAGTTCTAAGTTATTCGAACCCAATAATCATTTAAGTTACACCTTTAAAATAATTATCAATTTGCAATCCCTTTTTGGGTTCGATGATTTGTTTCAGCCTTATTTCTTTTCGATTCATTAAGAGGCTTTTTCGTTTATAGATCATATAAATATAAAATTTTATCGGAAAAATCACAAATCTCAGCAAGAGGTTAAATTTGAGATTGTTAACCTCAAATATTATTATCGGGGCATTCTGAGCTTATGATTTTCACCTAATATAATTTCTCCCAATATTTAGCCCCCCTTTAAATGCCAAAATTAATTAGAAAATTATGAAATTAAATCCATAGGTTAAGGTTTCACTAACTTATACCCTATAATTTTCTCAAGCCATTTTCAACTATGGACATGCCTCCAATAAATTATTCACCCTAAATAAATTAATATTTTTAGATTTAAAACATCAAGATTATCCTAAAAACCATCAAATTTTTACATGGGTTTTAAATCATTTCCACTAATCTCCCACAAATTTTCAAGATATTTTGGTTAATAAAAACCCCTCTGTAAAATTAATTTCAGTTTATTTTAACTTATTTTAAATTCCTTTAAATAGTATAAAAAATCTAAAAATCACCCATCATTAACAGTGGGTTTCAAATACCATTGGGCTCTCACCATAATTATTTCAGAGCCTATTGAGATCTTATATAGCCTCTGCTAATTTTTATACCAACCTTAAGCAATCAATTAATTCTTTAAAATAGAAAGAATAAATATCAAATCCTCAAACATTTTTAGGGGTTACCTATTGATGCGTATTCATACAAGACTCTCATTCATTTATATGCATAAGAAGAGGTGGTTACTCCCCAAAACCACTTACATGATGAGGGGAGAGTGGGGAAGTGGGCAAGCCTACTTCCTCCGTAACCAACCGCTCTCGCCGGACCGCAACGGCCACAACCGCGCCGTAACCAGCCACTCCCACCTAACCGCATCCTTAGTGGGGTGCGGCCAAGCCGCATCCCTAGCGGGGTGCGGCTGAGCCGCACCCCCCTTGAGGGGTGCGGCCGAGCCGCGCCCCCTTGTGGGGTGCGGCCGAGCCACACCCTCTTGTGAGGTGCGGCCGAGCCGCACCCCCTTGTGAGGTGCGGCCGTGCCACACCTCCTCGTGGGGTGAGGCCAAACCGCACCCCTGTGGGTGTGGTCGAGTCGCTTACCAGTAGAGGGGTTCGGGCGTGTCCCCCCTCTCCAGCCTCACCGCCCGCTCTTTGGGTTCCGAATTCCACCAAGAATGCTTCCCCGCTCGTTACGCGCTCAGAACACTTCTGAGCGCGCTCAGAGCACTTTCACATTTCGGGCACGCTCACTTTTTGTCTTTCTAATTTCTCAGATTGCAGGAACGGCTTGTCGTCTTTTTCGCCTTCAACAAAGCTGCCCGAACTGCCCGAGGGCGAGACGGTCATTTACGAAAAATGGCGATCCGTGTGCTCCGAATCGGAAAATGTGATTCGTCCGCCAGGTGGTTACGGTGGTTACGACGGCGAAATTACCAGGCTACCCCCGGCCAAAGCTATAAAAGGAGCCCAGAGCCTTCATTTGGGAGGACCTTGCCTTCTGCACCCGGGAGAGCTCCTTGAAGATTTTCACGGAATTCTCCTTCGGCGCTTGAAGATCTCCTTCGTGGACTTGAAGACTTTCTTCATCCCGAAAGGAGACTCAGCATTCTCACTTTCGTTCTCCGGAGCATTCTAACTTTTGTTTCCCACAGTTCTCAGAAGGAAAAAGACTTAGTTTTCCGAGAGGTGACCTGTCACCCTCGGAACTCTCTTTCTCTCTCTCTCTCTATTATTGTAACGAGCATCGGCCTGTCGCGCTCGAATTCTAAGTACCTAACTGTAACCTCTCAGAAGATAGCGAAGTTTGGTCGGCACAGCTCCGGCCGCGTGGTTTTTTACCCTTTTCGGGTTTTCCACGTTAAAAAGTCTCAGTGTACTCAACGAATCTCTCTCTTTGACTGTTTGCGCGCTCAGTTCGCTTCCGAGATAAGTTGGTTCAATTCGACCGGTCTACCAAAGCACCCGAGCGACCCGCAACAGTTTGGCGCCGTCTATGAGAATGGATTCCCAAATACCGAGCAAAGGATTTCCGAACGCAGCGCCCGCTTCGCCTGAGTTCACGGAACAAGCAAGAGTGAGCACCTCCCCCGAACTATCCGACGCATGCAGTTCCTCAATCCCTGAAAACCCGGCGAAAAGAGCGCTCATCGCTGCACCCATCCTGCCCCAGTGGCTTGGATCAACTAGCAAGCCGACCCCTCTCGCGACAGGGCAGGATTCGAACGATGTCACGTACCAGCAAAGGCGACCCCCCTGTCAAAGTCAATTTTGGCATACCCAGTTCCGTCATGGCTAAAGCTCCTGTACTACAAGGAGTTCCATGGAGCAGAGGACCCGTACGGGCACGTTAATCACTTCTTGATAACGATGCGGACGCTCGGACTTCCCGATCAAATCAGCTGCAAAATCTTCACCAAGACACTGCGCGGAGACGCCCTCCGCTGGTATCAATCTCTGCCAAACAGAGCGATTCACAACTTCACCGAGTTGTCCCAACTGTTCGTGGAATGGCACGAAGCGCACGTGCAAAGGATCCGAGAAGAAGAGTGAGAAGAGCCTGAGATGGACGAGTCGCCCCACCTAGGGGAAGCGGAGCGGAGCAAGCAGCAAGAAAAGATCCACACAAGCTTTCGCCAGGAGCGTCCCCGTGGATGGTTGGACTTCGCCTTAGACGCAAGCATAGGCAATCCAGCCTGTGAACTAAGGAGGGCGTTGATAACCCATTCGATCTCGTTCAATATCCTGTTCGTAGCAGCCGTGGTACGGCTCAAACTCCTAAGCGGGAACCTCAAGCTCAGGGCCAGCGACGCAGAGCTCCCGGACGGAACTTTGGTACACACCATAAGATTCGTCACCCTCCCCGTTCAAGTAGGGATGCACTCAGAACCAGTCCAGCATGACGTTCAGTTCATCATCGCAGAGACAGACTCCCCCTACGACGCAATATTTGGGAGCCTCCTACTCGATGCCCTGAATCACGACGTTTCCATGTCTGGACTCATGGCCAACAAAGGGAGAATCCTCAGGGATACAATTCGTGATTTCGACACGGCCGCAACCGAGCTCCCTTGGATCAACTACGACCCGTCGCCAAAACCAAATTCTGAGAAGCAAGGCGTGTGAGAGGGTCGCGCAGCCACCACATTGGCAGAAAAAGCTAATCTTCCGGCACCGACAAACCCACT
The DNA here is from genome assembly GCA_033032865.1 of Dactylorhiza incarnata. Lineage (NCBI taxonomy): Eukaryota > Viridiplantae > Streptophyta > Magnoliopsida > Asparagales > Orchidaceae > Dactylorhiza > Dactylorhiza incarnata. Next base: position 3,248,034 of record JAWHQI010000027.1, on the reverse strand, counting down.
GCAACTTGGGGATACGTGTCGCAAGAGAAAGTGACAGCAACAACAGTTCGAGAAGGTCGTGCCACCCATCCAGAACCATGCGGACCGCTCCCGAGGGCTAGCAAATCAAAGCTCCCAGATCTACACTCCGTTAAATGCCCCCCACGAGCATATATTGTTTGTGATCTATAACAACAAAGTCATCAACTGGCCCAGACCGCTCCCCCAGCGTAGGGGAGATCAATCCCCATTCTGCAACTTCCACAAAGGTCGAGGGCACCGTACAGAGCACTGTGCCAAGTTGAAAGAAGAAATTGAGCGCCTTGTCCAGTCAGGGCACCTTGAAGCTTTCTGCGAAGAAGCACAGAAGGATGCCACCGAGGGTCGGTCGCCGGGCCACCGCCACCCACCACGCTAAACGACCGAGAGAGCTCGAGCAAGCGCAGCGCAAGGGGAGCTCGATGTTACCTTCTCTCTCATCAAACTTGTATCAGGAACTTATTGGCTTAGAAGCCGCAAGATTGCACTTGCGCATGTATCGATGTTCATTTTCTAATTATGTTTTACATGTCCTAAACTATTCTACTACAGGAACCCGCTTTGGGGCCCTGCCCCGGGGACTTTGCACCGCCGTCGATTGAAGGTTCGCCCTTCTCCTCCACCGTCGAGTCCCGGCGTCGTAGGGGCCTGCCCCCCTTACGTTCGCCCCCGGTTTGAATACACCCGCTATTCACCGGCCACTTTGGGGCCCCTGCCCCGGGGACTTTGCACTGCCGTCGATTGAAGGTTCGCCCTTCTCCTCCGCCTTCGAGTCCCTGCGTCGTAGGGGCCTGCCCCCCTTACGTTCGCCCCCGGTTTGAATACACCCGCTATTCACCGGCCACTTTGGGGCCCTGCCCCGGGGACTTTGCACCGTCGTCGATTGAAGGTTCGCCGTTCTCCTTCGCCGTTGAGTCCCGACGTCGTAGGGGCCTGCCCCCCTTACGTTTGCCCCCAGTTTGAATACACCCGCTATTCACCGGGCACTTTGGGGCCCTGCCCCGGGGACTTTGCATCGCCGTCGATTGAAGGTTCGCCCTTCTCCTCCGCCGTCGAGTCCCGACTTCGTAAGGGTCTGCCCCTCTTACGTTCGCCCATGGTTTGAATACACCCACTATTCACCAGCTAAATCTATATTGTAAAAGCCGCGAACTCAGACTCGCGCAAACTAATTATTTATTTATTTATCTAAAAGCCGCGAGCTCAGACTCACGCAAGCTAATTTTTTATTTATCTAAAAGCCGCGAGCTCAGACCCGCGCAAACTCATCTGTAATTTTGGAAATATCATCGAGCTACGCAGGTGTCAACAACTAGAACAACAGGATTACACAAAGAAATAAATGCAATGTGTACAATAAGGGAATACAACCACATCAAACGCAGCGCTGCACACAAAACAAACAACAATACTGAAAGCAGGAAAATGAAAGATTACCAACATCAGTCCTCGGCTACATCCGAGTAATCATCCCCTGAAAGGTCCCTAACTCTGAGGCCAGTGGTATCACACCCAAACTTCTTTCCCATCATACGGAGAGTCTTCTGAATGCCTCTCTAAAAGGCAACTCCGCGCTCGTCCGCTATCAAGGGTTCAACCTCCTTCGTCATAACCTCGACGTGAATCTCCTCTGCCATCTGGAATCGCTCTTCTACAAAAGTAAGAGAATCTTTGTACTCGGTCACTCCAGCCACCTTGGCCTCCCCGAGGCTGCGCTCGATCGACGACAACCGGTCCACCTCGCTCCTCAGAAAGCCCAACTCCCCCTCCAGGCGGAACATCTTCCCCTGAGCTTGCGACAGCTGACGAAGGGCATCCTGGGCAAGCGCCTTGTCACCACCATACTCCGCCCGCAGCTTCTCGACCTCGGATCGGGAAGAAGAGATGTCGGCCTCCAACTGCTTGATGTGGGACAAGTCACGATCCCTCTTCTTCTGCAAAACGGACATATCGCTCCTCACCACGCGCAGCTCCTCCTGAAGAGCGAAGTAATCCTTGAGGCCCACATAGCAATCGTTCCATGTAAGAGCAACACTTGTTAAACATCGGCCTGCGGACAAAAGATAAACAATCAGCATACCAAAGCAACGATCGGAAAAAGGAATCCGAGGCTAGAAAAATAGAACTTTACTTACCGCCGAAGTCATCGCCTGAAGAGAAGAAGAAACTCGCCTCGTCAGCGGCAAGGGGGGAGGCGGCGACAAGTCTCCCTGTGGGACCCGGTCGGCAACAGGAGACGCCAAAATCTTAACCTCCACATCGGACGGAATCGGCTCCCCCCTGCGGCGGCTCGGGCCGGCCTTATGATCATGGATCCTGGGCGCCGGTGGGATAGAGCATGAGCTAGAACCTCCGTTCTTGACAACAATCCTCCTCCTCTTCCCACGGTCTAGGGGAACAGCGGCCGCCCGCTCGTCGTCCCAGGAAAGCCCCACCGAGAGCAGTCGACTTTCCTCCACGCAACTGGAAATACAAAACAGGGCCTTCGAAAGCCCTTCTCTGCCAGGGAAACCAGGGATAGGAAGGAACTCATCCTCCCGTCCAGTCTGTCGGCGGCAACATCCAGGAAGTGCTCTCCATAGCTCCGGCAGCTCCCATCGATTCCGAACGTACCCATAAAGAGTGTTCCCGTGGCGGTAATCAGTCTTCTCCCCAAAGTGAAACCAACTCTTGTTGCTTCGGACTTCAATACGGCCACCTGAGTTGGTAGAAACCTCACACCAATCCTTGAAAAATCTCGAGCGAAAAGCGCGCGCTATGCTCCCGAAAAAACACCACCGTCCCCATGATGTTTGCCATCCCGGCAGGGGTAAACTGGGTAATCGGAACACCGCAAAATCGGAGTATCTCAACAACCTCCTCAGAGGGAGGAAGGAGAAACCCGGATTTCAGACAACTCTCAGAAAGGGTCATGAAACCGGTTGGCGGATTTTGAGCGCGCTCCTCCACCCGCGGAATCTTCACTTCGACGTCAGAAGGCAACCCAAACTGCTTTCGCCATATATCAATCCGCGCAACATCGAGAGTGGAACGCAGGCGCATAGGCCTTGACTGGCCACCCCATTTCGAAGCCTGAAAGCAACAAAAATAATATATAAAAAATAAGAGAGGCGCATATCAAGTAACTGATCGCGCACGCCCATCAAGCCATGCCCACAGCATGTCGCGCGTGCGCAAGCCCGCACGAACAGCAAGCCGTGCGCGCACGGTAGCCCGCGCGCACAGCAAGCACGCGCGCGGCAGCACTGCGGCAGCCCGCGCGCGCGTGGATGCACCGCGCGTGCAGCAGCCCGCGCGCCGGCCGGGCGCGCAACCGCCGCGCGCAAGGTTCGCCCGGCACGGACCGCGCGGCCCCATACCCGGCGGCCTGCTCCCGTGGTCGGCAACACCCGCGCGCGGACACAACACACCCACCGGCTCCCTTCTCCCACATCAAGCCTCCGACCGCTCGCTCCCTCGGTCGGAACCACCCCCGCGGGCGCACCCCTTTGCCCTCTCTCTTTGTTCCTACAAAATGAAAAAAGAACTCACCTCCGCCATGATCCAACGCACCGCGCAACAAATCAGAATCGCCGCGAGCAAGAACGAAACCTTCGTACTCCTCCGCACGGAAACTTGGACTCCAAAAGTTTGGGGGGCTTAGGATACGTACTCATACAAGACTCTCATTCATTTATATGCATAAGAAGAGGTGGTTACTCCCCAAAACCACTAGCATGATGAGGGGAGAGTGGGGAAGTGGGCAAGCCTACTTCCTTCGTAACCAACCGCTCTCGCCGGACTGCAATGCCCACAACCGCGCCGTAACCAACCGCGCCGTAACCAGCCACTCCCGCATAACTGCACCCTTAGTGGGGTGTGGCCAAGCCGCACACTTAGTGGGGTGCGGCCAAGCCGCGCCCCTAGTGGGCTGCGGCCAAGCCGCACCCCTATCGGGGTGCGGCCAATCAGAACTCACCTCACAAGAGGGTGCGGCTCGGCCAAGCCGCACCCCCTCGTGGGGTGCGGCCAACCCGCACCCCTGTGGGTGCGGTCGAGTCGCTTACCAGTAGAGGGTTCGGGCGTGTCCCCCCTCTCCAGCCTCGTCGCCCGCTCTTCGGGTTCCGGATTCCACCAAGAATGCTTCCCCGTTCGTTACGCGCTCACAACACTTCTGAGCGTGCTCAGAGCACTTTCACATTTCGGGCACACTCACTTTTTGTATTTCTAATTTCTCAGATTGTAGGAACGGCTTGTCGTCTTTTTCGCCTTAAACAAATCTGCCCGAACTGCCCGAACTACCCGAACTGCCCGAGGGCGAGACGGTCATTTACGAAAAATGGCGATCTGTGTGCTCGGAACCGAAAAACGTGATTCGTCCGCCAGGTAGTTACGGTGGTTACGACATCGAAATTACCGGGCTACCCCCGGCCAAAGCTATAAAAGGGGCTCAGAGTCTTCATTTGGGAGGACCTTGCCTTCTGCACCCGGGAGAACTCCTTGAAGATTTTCACGGAATTCTCCTTCGGCGCTTGAAGATCTCCTTCGTGGACTTGGAGATTTTCTTTATCCCGAAAGGCGACTCAGCATTATCACTTTCGTTCTCCGGAGCATTCTCACTTTTGTTCCCCACAGTTCTCAGAAGAAAAAAGACTTAGTTTTCCGAGAGGTGGCCTGTCACTCTCAGAACTCTCTCTCTCTCTCTCTCTCTCTCTCTCTCTCTCTCTCTCTCTCTCTCTCTCTCTCTATTATTGTAACGAGCAGCGGCCTGTCGCGCTCGAATTCTAAGTACCTAACTGTAACCTCTCAGAAGATAGTGAAGTTTGGTCGGCACAGCTCCGGCCGCGTGGTTTTTTACCCTTTCCGGGTTTTCCACGTTAATAAGTCTCAGTGTACTCAATGAATCTCTCTCTTTGACTGTTTGCGCGCTCGGTTCGCTTCCGAGCTAAGGTGGTTCAATTCGACCGGTCTACCAAAGCACCCGAGCGACCCGCAACACCTATAACTTTAAATGATCAATCCTCAAAGTTCGAGAAGTTTTGATTGGATTAATTGCAAAATGTTAATTATTAACTAAATTTCTAACCATATTTTAATTGCTTAAAAATAGTAATATTATACCATAAATCCCCAAATATTTACAGAGAGTGTACAAAGGCTCTGTCTCCTGTTATGATTTTCCTAGAATTTTATCACTATTTTATAGTCCTATGATAATTAAAAAACAGAGATATTTTTTATTTTTATTTATTAAAAATACTAAACATTAACAGAAATCTCCCAAAATTTTACAAGTGATAGAGCTTGACCTGATGAACAACTTTGATTTTTACCATTTTCAATTTGAGACCCAGGTTAGCCTCATAAATTCAAAAACTATTCTGATCTATAGTTTTTATAGTTTGCACGTATCCGGAAGCAATAGATCCGACTGAGATTGAGCCGGATCGTGCTGGAACTGCAACCCACAATGGATCGAGCGCGAATTTTTTGTGGGGGCTAATCTTGGTTCGGATGGTGTAGGACAATGCGACACGTATGCATTTGTATGTCTTCATGTATGTGTGAGGTATTATATGAAACAATATTCACACACACACACCTCTCACTCAACATGCTAGCTCCTATCCTTAATATTCTTATATACTTGCACGTGTAGTGTCTATGACACATCTCATTATTATGCACAATTAAATCTCATACATTCCATCAAATTATCTTAATGCGATCCAAGGATATTTTGAACACTAAATCAAAAGAAGTGATATATTATAATTTGTATACAGGTGAAAGTGTATCTGTCTATGTGAGCAAATTCCACTTATTCAAGACACTTGTTCATATTATCATAAAAATAACAAAAATGAATAATGACAAGGAGCAAGCTGAGCACTTCCACTCCTTACAAGTCTTCATAAGCATTATGAGGTTGAGCACTTTGACATGAATTATATTGATCTTGTGCAATCAATCTAAAGAACCCAAAAACTTCTCTTGGGCACAATGTATCACATCATTGCTTAGAAGGCTTATTTTTTATAATATGTGCTATACCAAGCAATATTCTTATCTTTGATAAGTCTTGATAAACATTGTGTATGTGAAGCACCACGGTCATTGTAATTGTGTGCAAAGAAGTTGTGGAAGTGATTTCCTTTGCATGACTTTTAATGATTGTGTATAGTTCATTACATAATGACGTATAATCTTGCTTATTTTATAGTGCTAAATCGATGTTTCTTCAACATGTACATTTGACTGTTTCATGTAACATTTTCGCACATAAAAATGGATTCTTTAGCATCATTACACACTTCTTACACTTAATTTATTATACTGGATTACATATTATGATCTCCACAATGTGCATATGTTCATCGTAAGAATTTGTCAACATTGTTGATTTTCTCACATGTCTCAGTACAACTAATGCTTTTTAGTGCACAAATGTTTCATAATTCCCTAATATATGCTCCTCGTGCTTATTTTTACTTCCTTATCATATGTTACTAATGATTATTTCTCGATTATGTTTTCAATATTTTGTGATAATCAATTTTTGCTAATAACAAAAGGGGAAAGAAAATTGAGATTGTGAAATATCACAAATTTAAGGGGAGATGTTGATTTTAGTGGGAGTAGTCATTTCTTTAAATCAGACATTCATGTATATTTCATGTTTCATTCATGCATATATCATATTTCATTGAGACATACTTCATGTTTACATTATCTCCCACTATGAAAGTGATTTATCATATATGCTTTATTTTTCAATCATCAAAATTTATTATTATCAAAAGAGAGATTTTGTTGGAACATGGTTTGACACTATTTGTTTGAGAATAACAAATCTTGATAAGTCTCTAATGCATATTTGCAAAACTTTCATAATGTGAAAATACACGTAAATGTGTTGCTACAAGTAATGATGGATAAGAAAACTGCTCGGGCTAAATGAATACATAATGATACCGCCCAAAGGTAGCACGGTCGGCGATCAACACGTTCTAGTCGATGATCAGTGATAGCTAAATCTAATCGACGATCGGCAAACACTAGCTCCTTTCGACAAGCGAATGAATATGCCTTCACCGACAAGCAATCGGTGATCGCCTGGTTTGGTAGGCTATCAATGGTCACTCTCATGGTTAGCAGTCGACGATTCACCTGCATGCATATTTCGAGGTCTACACTACCTTCAGTGGTAGCATTAGCGGCCAACGGCGATAACTTTGAAGAATGACCTAGAGCACTCCCCGTTGTAAAAAACAAAAGTTTTTACAGGCACAAAATTGTACACTACGCTAGCTGTTGCTGCAAAAGGAAAGCCCCGCATCGCAGAAGAGGAGCATGCGCGTGGAATTTTAAATTAATATGTTATTGCCCGACGATAGCAACTAATGCCCGACTGTAGCTCCCAGAAACATGACAATTTTTATCGGAACGCAAGGACTTTCATTCCAAGCATCACTTTTTCATGAGGACATTCGTCCTAGCCGACTTGGAGCGCCGAAGAAATCCGTCCATCTCATTCCAAAGGATCAAAAGGAAGAATGCTTCAACAACGATCAACAAAGCAAAGGATTTCGGTTCGGCGTGCGGGTCGATATAGGCCATCAAAATAGTAAGAATCAACTCCTTTGATCTTTGAGTGAAATGATCGTTAGTTTTGCATCCATTCATATTGATAAATATAAAGATGATTTTATGTTACTAGTGTTCTAATTTTTTTTACTCTGCAATTTTAAAATTTTGACCCAAAAAAATAAAAAACGATACCTCAGAGAGGAAGAGAAAAAAAGAAGAGAACTAGTTCGCTAGAAGCGGAGCTAGGGAGCAAATTTCGCGGGACATTTAGTTGTGCATGATTTTATATTTGATAAAAATTGGATACAACCAGAGCAATCATGCAAGAGAGACAGAGTATCTACGAATATTATGCAAGCACTCTTCAACCTAAGATGGGAGATCACTGGGATGATTACCAGTGTTTTGGAATGACCTTCCTCTCCATCGTCCATTCATACTTATACTACTCAGGGCCCTCCACGACATCTTGGCCACACACGTAGCAGCACAACTACACAGAAATAGGCAAGCTACATTATTGGCTATAAGGAATATAAAGATAACCATTGCTGATGCATTCTGATGTCATGGCATCTAGAAGTGGGTTCCAACATATGCATGTACTTCAACGGCTCTTGTGAGAGCTGGAGGGTACTTAGATGAGGCCAGAGAGTACTCAAAATAGGCTAGAGAGTACTCGAAAGAGGTTGGAGAACTATGAGACCGCCTGGAGAACTATAAGTGGTCCGGAAGGAACTTCGAAGAGGTTTGAAGGGTACTTCAAAGTGGCCCAACGAGTACCTCGAGGAGGTCGGAGAGTACTCCAAGGAGGTTTGGTGAGTACTCAGAGGAGGTTCGACGTGTACTTTAAGGAGGGTCCGCAAGTACTAACTCTGAGTAAGTCAGAGATACTCTGAAGAGGCTTAACGAGTACTTCGAAGAGGTCAGTGAGTACTCCAAAAAGGTTCAATGGGTACTCTAGAGAGGTTTAGGCTCCGTTTGGACGACTTATTTGCTCTGGTGAGTTTGATCAAAAACACCATTATCATAGAATGTATGTTTGGCAAAACAAAGGTTATGACCGCTAGCCAAGAAAATGAACTAGTTTTGAGCATAAAATGCATGAACTTTTTTAGGTGAGGTCGAGCATTCACGAACGACGGTTCATGACCACCACGCTCACGACCGCCACCACCACGCCAAACGAAGCCTTAATGAGTACTCTGAAGTGGTCAGAGAGTACTACAAAGAGGTTCGTCGAGTACTTTGATGTCGTTGAAGAGGACTATGAAGGGTTCGACGAGTACTCTGATGAGGTTAGAGAGTTATTCAAAGATGTTCGGCGAGTACTCGGATGATGTCAAAGAGTACATCGATGAGGGATGAGAGTACTCTGAATAGGTTCAAGAGAACTCCAATGAGCCCGAAGTAATACGAATAGCTCAAAGAGTGCTCACAAGACTTCATGGCAATAACTCCATAGTCTTTACCTAGAAATCGACAATCCCTCCAAGGCGATTGATCTAAGTGCCCAGTGGTTAGATTCTTTTCCTGAAAATAGGGGTTCAACCACCTCTCAGAAGGACACAAGTGTTAAGGAGCCGAGCTCACGGCTAGTGAGAAGTAGTCAACCTGACCATAGGGAACAGAGGGCGACCAAAGCAACCATGGTCGATCTCAGCATGTCTCGAGCGATCTCAAAATGTTCCTGGCGGTCTCGGCTTGTGCCTGACGACCTCAGCCTATTACTGACGTTCTCAGCTTAAGCCTGGAAGTCTCGGCATGTGCCTGGTGGTCTCAGCTTGTGCTTGGCGGTCTCAGCTTGTGCCTGGCAGTCTCAGCTTGTTCCTGCCAGTCTTAGCTTGTTCTTGACAATCTCAGCATGTGTCTGGCAGTCTCAGCTTGTTTTTGACGATCTCGGCGGTCTCACCAAGCGATCTCAGCAAATCCGGGCAGCCCGTTATGCTTAGACTTGCCCGTTTGGGCAGACCCCCGCATCTATAAATAAAGGGGAGGGGTACTCAGAAAGTGACTTTTGTGAGATTCCAGCTTCTAGCTTATGGCCTGAGCGGTCTTGAGTTCGGTGACCGCGATGATCTCAAGCCTCTTCCGGGTGACCTCAACCCCTTCCAGGCAGTCTCAAGCCTCTTCCAAGCGACCTCAACCCCTTCCAGGCGGTCTCAAGCCTCTTCCAGGTGACCTCAACCCCATCCAGGCGGTCTCAAGCCTCTGCCAGGTGACCTCAACCCCTTCCAGGCGGTCTCAAGCCACTTCCAGGTGACCTTATCCTCTTTCCGGCGGTCTCCACCAGCTCCCATCGACCTCTGCGATGTCCTTCTTGATCGCCAGCTCTTTTCTTCAAGCCTTGCACTATTTTTTCATGTATCTAAGTGTAATCTCAGTTGTAACATAATTTTTAAATCAATAACATTGCCCGCCGCAAGAGAGGCATTCGTCACAATGGGTAGATCTGTTGGAGCCTATGTTCCGCATCTCTTGGTTTTAGAATAACAAATACCGTGTTGTATTTGATCTTGTATTTTGTGTGTTTATAGTATGCAGGTTGTACAGGAACTATAGCTACACATCCCTATGAGTAGTATACTGAATGGAGATGACTCTCTGGAAAGAGAGCTAACGCCCCGCGTTAGTTGTTAACGCCCCGCGTTAACTTCCGTTGAGAAGGAATCCGTCGAAAAGAAATGTCGTCGAGAATGAATCCGTTGAGAAGCCAGAGACAACACCAGGCATTAGGGCTTAACGCTGGGCGCTAGCCATTCGACAAAATTGCGTTCGACGAAAATACCGTTCGATGAAATGAGAAGGCCGCTCGACGAATTAGAGTTCGACGAACTGAGCTAAACTTGCGTTCGATGAATTTGATGCAGTTCGACGAACTTTGACGGAGAGCGAAACTCAACGCCAGCGTTGACTCTTAACGCCCGCGTTGAATCCACAAACTGCCACGATCTTGATGGTTGCGTGATTTCAGCCACGACAGTGCACGTTCACTAACGCCGGCGTTAATGCCACACGTTAGCTCCCGTGGCTATTTAAAGTACAGCCCCTCTCATTCTATGTTAGATGATTCCAGAATTCTGATACTTGGAAGAGAGGTTCGTGTACAACAATTAAGAGATCTCCCTTGGGCTATCATGAAGATCTAAAGAGGATTTTGAAGGAGAAGGTCTACAACGCATATCCCATACGAATGACGATCGTTTCAAGAACGCCAACATCTACATCGACTTCGTCTTCACCTTCAGAATTTCTTGGGGAGTTTCTCTTTACTTATCTTGTAATCTTTTATTTTTTTCTCTTTGTAATTTGTGTGGAGAAATCGTTCGGGGAGAACGCCGGATTCCGGGAAGGATTCCGTGGGTAAATTCGCCTTTTGTAGGCGACTAGGTCCTTGTGCGGCTTAGAGGGTAATTCGCTGCCTTGTGCATGGAGACTAGGTCGAGGGTAGATCTAGGGGGTGGCTAGAGGCCTTATCTGGGATAGATAGGCTATAGACAACCGGTCCTTGGGAGAAGGACCAGTGAAACAACAAAAAGTGTTTTTACATATTCTCGCCTTGATTTCTAGCGTTATAGAAATCAAATATTTGTGTATTCAATTTATTATGAAATAAAATCATGTCTTTCAATGCTCTATTCAATTGATTTTATTTCCTCTTCAAGAATGTTTTAATTTATATTTTCATCAAAGTATTAAAATTAACATTTGTGTAATTATCTTTGAAATACAATAATCGTTTTCATTATCTCTGATTTTCTGGAATTGTATTTCATTTAAGAATTCATAAGTAAAATCACTGTGACAATCTTTTTGTTCTAAGGAATTTTTTTCTGGAGAGCTAACATCCAGCGTTAACACTTAACGCTAGGAGTTAGCAACAGTTAACAAAAAGTTTTGTTTCTCTTGTTTAAAAAAGAATCTTCAATATAATATTTTCTGAGATATCAAAATATATTTTCTTATAAAATATTCCTAAACTTTGGTCACAAACTCTGTTAAATTTAATTAAGATTTGAATTCCATAAAACCCTTATTCACCCCCCCCCCTCTAACGGCACCGTAAGATCCAACACGTGGCATCAAAGCGAGGTTATTCCAATACGGCTTCACAATTGGGAATAATGGCGCTTTATGATCTCTTATCTTCTAGAGGGGATAATTTTTATGAAAATGAAAAATCATCATGTCCACCATTATTTATGGGTGAAAATTATAATGGGTGGAAAACTCTTATGGAAAAATTTCTTAAAACTTTGGATATTGAAGTTTGGAATATTACAATTAAAATGCCCCCAAATATTTTAAATTAAAATGAAATGTTTTTAAATGCCAAATCAATGAATAGTCTATATTGTGCATTAGATCAAAATAATTTCAAACTTATTTATACACTTCCTAATGCTTATGAAGTTTGAAAATTTCTTGAGAATTCTTATAGTCTTCCTTCCACAGATAATGAATATGAGCAATTTCTTATGGATCGAAGAGAAGAAGACAACGTCACAATATTGGACTCAATTGATGGCAACACGTCAAGCAAAAGAGAAGACGAAAATTAGACTATGGAAGTGGAATGTGAAGAAGATGTCAAAGGAACCCTTGGTTCAAATCTTGCCTCATCCCATAGCAATGTAAGAAATTCTAAGTCCTCTCTATTTGTAAGAAACTCTATTTCTACACTACATATGCTTAATATTGCTAAACGTAGAATTAAAAATTTGAAAAAGTCTAATTTCAAAATACGTTTAGAAAATAAAACTTTAAAAACAAATGCTAAAGTAGAATCAAGTATTGATGTGTTAAAATCTTGTTCATGCTCTTTAATTGAAAATGCTAAACCCAGTTTTGATTATAATTCTTTTAAAGAAGAACTCAAGGTTTTAAAAAAGGGTCTTTTAAATTCAAAAGAGCATAATGAAAAATTGATAAAAGAAAATGATAATTTAAAGGATAAACTAGAATCATTAAAAATGTTTATTCAAAATTTTTCATATAATAAACATCTTTTATTTCTAGTTTATCAAATTATCAAAAGTCTAAAAGCTTAACTTCATATTATAAGAGTATGTCTATAAGAAAGAGTGGAAATGAAAATCATCAAAATAAGAACCAATCATTTAAAACATATTGTAACCCACTCTTTCAACATTCAATTCTTAAGAAAGAATATCACTCTTATAAACTCTCAAAGAATCAATATAATAAAATTCATTATGATTATCAACATCAATGTATTTTGAAAAATAATAAACATAAATCCCAAATGAATTATTATTCAAACAACTATCATTCCAAAAAGATGTCAAATAATCATAATATGAATTTAAAAGATAAACAACCAAAGTATGAATGGAGGCCCAAAATTAAAAACGAAACACTAACTCCACTTGTAAAGGCCCATTCATCACTATCTCTCGAAAAGCCAACACAATGTATTTGGGTACCCAAAGGAACCATCACACATGGTCCCCTTTGGATACCTAAATCTCTCATTCACTAGGAATCATTGTATTGCATGAAGTAGAAATAAATTAAAAATGAAATATCATTACTCTACTTCATGATATGCTTAATTGCTTTTTCTTTTGTTTATTTTTTATTTTTGAGCCAACTTGTTTGTGATCACTTTATGTATCATGAGATATGACTTTCATTTTAAGCCTAATGTTTAACAAATCAAATTGAATTAAATTGAGCATAAAGTCATATTTTTTTAAGTGATCTATCTTTTTTTTTTATGTTTTATCTTTTTAAATCCATTACCTATAAATGTCTTATATTATCATTATAAATTGAATGCTAAATTTGCAAAATGATATTATCAAGACTAATGAAATTACTTTCAAAATTGGATTTAAACGGACTTTTAGGGGTCTTAGGCTAAAATATTAAATGCCCAACTTATTGCATATTTGTCTATTTTTCGTTGCTGCATATAATAGCCCTATATTGAAAATCATAATCGAGAAAAATCGGAATCAAATAATATAAAAAACAATGTGTTTTAAAATCAAATATTGTAACTCTGTTGCTAACGCCAGGCGTTATCACTAACGCTAGCGGTAACATATTTTTCTAAAAATTCTGATTTCTCTAATTATTATTTTTCTAAAAAATTATTTTACTATCATTATTTTCAAATACCTTGTATTTGTTTTGTCTAATGTCTACAAATTAAAATCAAAAAGAAACTTTACAAAAATGATAAATATGATTTCACAATCACCACCATGATCTATTAATATCCTATGCTATAATTCACTATAATCATATATCATAATTCATGATCTATCAAGACCTATCTTAAATCAACTATTTCTATCAACTTTAGGAATTATGAAATATATGATGGTTATTGGTATTATAGTTTCATATCTTGTTTTGTGTGTGTGATGTGCATCTCTATTGTTTGCTTGTATCTCATTATCTTTAGACCTATGAATTAACTTGATATCAATAAGATGAAATCAAATAGAATTGTCACTTCTTTCTAGGTCTATGAAAATTCAAAACTCTATGTTTGAATACATGCAACTCAATTTTATATTTGTCCATCTTTACTTAGCTTTGCACCATGTTGTCCTAACTCATCACACTAGCATTATCACGTACCATAGATAGAAATCAATGTTCATGCTAATTATATCTTGCAATGCTAAAGTAAATTATATTACTAAAATATGAAAATTCTAATTTCCTTTGTAGTTATTTGCATGAATACAATTTATTCTAAATGGATTTAAAATCAACAATCATCGATATAATTGTAAATCCAAAACTAATCATGCAATTATACCATAGTTAATATATTTAAGGCATACACACTTAGTATCTCTATAATCATTAACTCATGACTTGTGTCTCACAATAGCGAGGCCGTAGGATTGTGCGCATTAGAGACCTAACCTCTAAGTCATGTCTTGTCCTTAACCGGGGAGGGTTCCAGTAGGGCCTTACGAGGCACTGGGGGGAAAGAGTGCTAGGTTGAGCGTCATCTTTTGTATGCATATGGGATTAACACCCCAACCTACGGCATGTGTGCAACTCCCCATGCTCAACCGTCACTTAGTATGGGGCTAGAGTGTAGTCATGTTGTTAAGGTATCTTAATCTTAGATATACTTATATTATATTCATTGCATGGACATTATCTCACTCTTTATACATAAATTATGCATATTTGTTTTTGTTCTAACATTGCATCTTGTGTTTGCATATTTAATTATTTTGAGCTTTAATGATTTTACAAAACACAAGTACTTGAAAAATCACCAAAAACATGCTAAAAGAGCCTTCAAATCTAATTAATATACTCTGAAATTTCAACTGAAGGAAGACCTCTTTATAATACAAATGAATTTTGAAAAACATTTTTCAAAAAAATCAAGAAATGCAGTTCTGTTTTGGCGTTAAGAAGTTAACGCCTGGCGTTAGCTCCTTTGCTCCAAATTTTTTTGTTTGTTTTGAGTAATTTCTGGTATTATTTTTATATTTTGTGTGTGTTTTATTTCTCTGTTTGTAAAAAGTTTTCTATTTTTTTATTTTCTTTAAAACAAAATTTTATTTCTTTTCAAAAAATATGTATTTTCTCATGCATTATTTTGGGTATATCTCTCTGGCATAGAATATCATTTACTGAAAGAGCTATTAACGACTTATATGTTTTCCAGATAATATATATATAT
Organism: Dactylorhiza incarnata; assembly: GCA_033032865.1. Taxonomy (NCBI): domain Eukaryota; kingdom Viridiplantae; phylum Streptophyta; class Magnoliopsida; order Asparagales; family Orchidaceae; genus Dactylorhiza; species Dactylorhiza incarnata. The sequence goes on along the minus strand of JAWHQI010000027.1, from coordinate 3,232,760 downwards.
ATATATATAAAACAAATACAAAATTACAAAATAACTTCAAAGAACAAAAATATTTTTTTCTCTTTATGTGTGTTTATTGTTTTGTGCTTATATAAAAAATTTATTAAAAATTTTATAAAAAAATGATTGTTATTCATTGCCATTGTCAATGATGATTAATTATATCAATTAAAGATTAAATACAATGTATAATTTAACTTTCAAGTTTCTTAAAAAAACATTATTTTGTATTTCTCATGCCTTGAAAATTATCTTGTTGTGTGCAATGAAATTGATTGTAGATAAACATGTGTAGAAACGCTTAGCATGCCTCTAAGTATGAGTAATGTATTGTGTTTGATAATGATTTATTCACTCACTTATTTTTGATAATTTACATGTGTTTACAATCTTATACATGCATGTTTGTGTAGTGTAATAACATAAATACTTAAAATGCATAAATAGATTACTTACACAACATTGAATTGGTTATTACAATTCTTTGTCTTTCATGCACTTATTCTTTAGAGTAATGTGGTTTAAAATGCTATGTTTGCAAAATAAGTGAATTCGGAGTCCTTAGTCACTAAACTAAAAAGCAAATAATAAATGACAAGGAAAACTCCACCAAGCACTACTCACCCTCCTGATAAGTCTTAATGAGCATTGTGAGGTTGAGCACCTTGGCTAAGAATTGTAAAGTGTCTTGTAGCAAACATTTATACATCACTTCTCTTAGTACACCGGATCACAAAAAATTTGAAAATAAAGCTAAAAAGTATAAAAGTGATCCCCAAGCACTACTTTGCACCCTGATAAGTCTTAATAAGCATTGTGTGTGCAGAGCACCTTGGTAGTTGTACTCTTTATTCATGTGCATTGAAATATTATGGAAGTAATATTATTTGTGTATTTTAATGTTGTGTTATTTCATTATATATGTCATGTGTCTTTGATTGATTCCCTTGTATACTTTATCAAAACACACTTACTGTACACATCATTATCTTTCATAAAACTTCTACTCATGAGAATTGGATCCTAATGCTCATCTACTCAATTCTCTACAAACTTAAGTAAATGCATTAGATAACAAAGTATGACCGCTACAATGTTTATGTTTACTTGAAATGCAAATTTCATTACATTGTAGTTTGTGTATCTTTTCTTGATACACAAACTACAATGTGTAACTCAAATATCTTAATAGAATATCATGCTTGCAATATTATCTTAATAGAATAGCATCTCTTCAATCTTTAACTCAAATATCAACTTTTCAAATTTAAAACTCATTATCTTTTATATGATTTTATCTTCTAAAATGATGTTTATGTTTAAGAGTGCTTATTATATTCTTCTACTAAGTTTACCACTTATGCTCATTCATGTCTATTATTTTTTTAACACCGTGTTTTTCTTTTCAACAAGTGGTATCTTAAAATAAGAATGCTTAATTTATCATTTCAGTTATGTTTCTTACTACTTTATGTTACATCATACTTATATTTTTCTCAACAAGTAGTATTTAACAAACTTTTGATTGCATCCTATTTTTCTTCTCGACATAGAACATATTACTCCTTATTGCATACTCTCACATAAACCCTCTTTTGATACTACCAAAAGGGGAGAATAAATTGCATAATTATAATATTTAGGGGGAGTGCATTATAATAATATTAAACTCAAAAAAGGGGTATATTTGTAGGGGGAGTATTCATATAGGAGGTGCATACACTATCATATGCTCGATCATGACAATCCTTCAATAAGTGGTTCCTAATCAATCTTAATAGATATACACTCATTCCTACCCACTTTTGTTAATAACAAAGGGGGAGAAGAAATTGAGAAATCTAGTAAAATAGATATTTAGGGGGAGTAAATTATAAGAGAACACTTATGTAGGGGGAGGACTTCATATCGAAAAAGTATGCATTATCACTATCAAATCTATCACGCTCTTAACCTGTTATTCATGCATATCTTATCATCGCACTTATCTATAAACACAAATGGTTTTAATCTCACTAATTTCTCATACAGGTATTTGTTATTATCAAAAGGGGGATATAGTTGGAGCTTATGTTCCGCATCTCTTGATTTGAGAATAACAAATATTGTGTTGTATTTGATCTTGTATTTTGTGTGTTTATAGTATGCAGGTTGTACAGAAACTATAACTACACATCCCTATGAGTAGTATACTGAATGAAGATGACTCTCTAGAAAGAGAGCTAACGCCCCGCGTTAGTTGTTAACGCCCCGCGTTAACTTTCATTGAGAAGGAATCCGTCGAGAAGAAATGTCGTCGTGAACGAATCCATTGAGAAGCCAGAGACAACGCCAGGCGTTAGGGCTTAATGTTGTGCGCTAGCCGTTCGACGAAACTGTGTTTGACAAAAATGTCGTTCGATGAAATGAGAAGGCCACTCGATGAATTAGAGTTCGACGAACTGAGCTAAACTTGCGTTCGACGAATTTGATGGCGTTCGACGAACTTTGGAAGAGAACGAAACTCAACGCCAGCGTTGACTCTTAATGCCCGCATTGAATCCACAAACTGCCACGATCTTGACGGTTGCGTGATTTCAACCACGATAGTGTACGTTCACTAACGCCGGCGTTAACACCATGCGTTAGCTCCCATGGCTATTTAAAGTACAGCCCTCTCATTCTATGTTAGATGATTCCAGAATTCTGATACTTTTGAGAGAGGTTCGTGTACAGCAATTAAGAGATCTCCCTTGGGCTATCATGAAGATCTAAATAGGATTTTGAAGGAGAAGGTCTACAAGGCATATCCCATACGAAGGACGTTCATTTCAAGAACGCCAACATCTACATCGATTTCGTCTTCACCTTCAGAATTTCTTGGGGAGTTTCTCTTTACTTATCTTGTAATCTTTTATTTTATTCTCTTTGTAATTTGTGTGGAGAAATCGTTCGGGGAGAACGTCGGATTCCGGGAAGGATTCCGTGGGTAAATTCGCCTTGTGTTGGCGACTAGGTCCTTGTGCGGCTTAGGGGGTAATTCGCTGCCTTGTGCATGGCGACTAGGTCGAGGGTAGATCTAGGGGGTGGCTAGAGGCCTTATCTGGGGATAGATAGGCTATAGCTAACCGGTCCTTGGGAGAAGGACCGGTGAAACAACAAAAAGTGTTTTTACATATTCTTGCCTTGATTTCTAGCGTTATAGAAATCAAATATTTGTGTATTCAATTTATTATGAAATAAAATCTTGTCTTTCAATGTTCTATTCAATTGATTTTATTTCCTCTTCAAGAATATTTTAATTTATATTTTCATAAAAGTATTAAAATTAACATTTGTGTAATTATCTTTGAAATACAATAATCGTTTTCATTATCTCTGATTTTCTGGAATTGTATTTCATTTAAGATTTCATAAGTAAAATCACTGTGGCAATCTCTTTGTTCTAAGGAATTTTTTCTGGAGAGCTAACGTCCAGCGTTAACACTTAACGCCAGACGTTAGCAACGGTTAACAAAAAGTTTTGTTTCTCTTGTTTAAAAAGGAATATTCAATATAATATTTTCTGAGATATCAAAATATATTTTCTTATAAAATATTCCTAAACTTTGGTCACAAACTCTGATAAATTTAATTAAGATTTAAATTCCATAAAACCCTTATTCACCCCCCTCTAAGGGCGCCGTAAGATCCAACAAGATCTGGTCCTGCTGCTTGCTCACGACCATCTCTTTTCTTTCTCTCTCACTCCTTCACTTGTGGCTCAAAGTAACCGGCTACTCAACAATTATCTCTCTCATCCTTCAACTTGAGCTAGTGTGGACTTGGTACATTTTTGGTGCCAACAGAACAACACGCGACCTTCAGATCTTGAGTAGATGACGAACATCAATCACAATGGATATGCAAGAGGCTCAAGCCAATTCAAACGACGCACTTACTCTGGAAGCTCTTGAGCTCCGCATAGAGCTTTGTCTGGAGCAATTTTGTCGAGAGACCGCTCAGCAGGTGGAGCAGTCTCGCCAACAGTTATATGCGATTAACCAAGCTCTAATCACCATCACTCAGCAACTACCTCCTCAAGCCATGGCAACTGTAGCTCCTTTTACTGCTACTTATCTCTCAACTCCTCCCTTTCTAGTTGAGGAGGAAGAGCCGTCTCCTTCACTAATAGAATTCGTTGGGAGCCAATTGCCCATGGCTTTATGGAGTCTGGTTTGCAAGTCTTCTCTTAAGGAGAAGACCCCATCAACCATCTTCAAGTTTTTGAATCTGCTATCTCTATGAGGATTGTCTCAGATGGGATCAAGTGCAAATTATTAGCTACATCCTTCAGCAGACAAGCTAGAGAATGGTTTTACAAGTTGTCATCACAATCAGTTACTTCCTTCGGCGATCTTCGAAGAAAACTTCTCTTGATGTTCACCACTCAAGGAAGCGGAAGAGAGGCCCAACAAATCTCTTTCAGATCAAGCAAGAGGATAATGAAACTCTTGCTCACTTCGTTGACAGATTCCAAAAGAAAATACTTGAAATTATTGATACTAATCAGGACTTGTATCGAATCACCTTAATACACGAATTACAAGAAGGTCTTCTCAAATTTGAAGTCAACCGAAATTAACCCAAGTCTTATGGGCATCTTATCAGCATAGCGAATCAATTTATCGAAGCAGAGCCAATAAATCCTAGCTTCATTTCTTCTCTAAATCAGATGACTCAACAATGGCAAAGGAACTCTTATTACCAACACCCGTCTTCATCACACAATATTTTGCATAATAGAACTTCAGATCTTACTCCTTTCCTCGAATATATCTACTCAACTTCTGCAACAAGATGCATCACCCGAATTTCTGGAAGCTTGTCCTATTCAGTCTTACAATCCAAGAACACTTGAATTCAAAAATTATCAGGAAGAATATACTCAGCTTAATCTTCCCATGGAAAAAGTTCTTCTAATTATCCAAGATATGCCAGAGTTTAGAACTCCTCGCCCCATGAGATCAAAAGCTATGAATCGTCATGGTGAACTCTTCTGCAAATATTATTTAGACATTGATCATGATACAGAATGTTGTCGAGCTCTTCGGAAGTTGGTAGATGAACTGTGGAAAGCGGGAAAATTACAGGATTATCTTTCTCAATAATCTGATGATTTTTCCTCCAGCAAAAAAAAAGTTACGAACAAAGAATTTCTCATTCAGTAAAAGAAAAACATAGAGTAGAGATGAGATTGAATGTCACTTTATTTCTTATTTCATATAACTCACATTTGTTTGGAGTTTTCTGCATCTCTTCTTTTCTAGCTTTACTTGTAATTAATATAGCAGTAATCTAGGTTCTACCAGCAACTATCATCGCGAAGACTTTCTCAGCAGTAAGATATATCAGACCTTATATTCATATCCACTGTCGTATCCTCCACTGCAGACATTTATCCAATTATGTCTTAAGTTTTTTTCTTAACTTTACTTTTTGCTTTTTTTCATTAATTCCTCTTGAACTGCGTGGATGTGAAAGGTGGAATTACCACCTCTGTTGTTTGATGTGAAGTGGATATACCACCTCTGATTATTCTTTCGGGTCGTAAAACCCACTAAGACCAAATCTCGCTAGAATTATTCGCAGATGTGCAGTGGTAGCCCAATCTGTTACTTTGTGATGATTGTCATTAATTGCCATGATACCTTATCGAGCTACTCGACTTGCATTGCTTGAATATAGATGATCCATTCGATAATGGATTGGTTGTGATAGACTACTAACAACTGATGTTAGGTTGGTGTGATATTACTTGCAAGAGAAACATACTAACATTAGTATGTATCCAAATACGTTGCCAAATAACTAGACAATCATTTGCTGGTCACTAATATTTTCAGGTACCATAAAATTACATACATATCATTTTGGGATTTTTGGATTCTTGGGCTTTTTATCCCGGACTCATGGTTAATCTATTTATAACTTCAGATTTCTCAGATCGTATACTGAGTCGGGTTTTTCGGCATCAGCCGACATATTATCATTAACAACATTATAATCGGCAAGTCAAAAATTATCATGCCATATTAACTTCATGCCCATTATTCTGGGAGTATGTGAATATGAGGATATCAAAATGTTAGCATTCTCCTTCCACAAACATGAGTACTGCCTCATCTCTTCACATTGAAATATTATTTTATCAACACCAAAGAAAGTAATTGAGAATAAGCATTCATATCCCCTCTATAAACGAGGTGTTCTTTCTTATGCGCTTCAAATGTGTGAATAAAGCAGGTGACAATAATTTGTCTTAGGTACCTGACATGTCTCTTTATATATATACCTATTTTTATCTTTTGTAGATAGAAACCAGTGTTCGCGAGTTTTCCTTAAGGTCTCGTGTATTATGCTTCATATACTTTGTTTTTTTTTTATCTTTTGCAGATAGAAACAAGTGTTTGTGAGTTTTCCTTCAGGTACTCGCGTATTATATTTCATATACCTTTTTTTATCTTTTGTAGATAGAAACAGGTGTTCACGAATTTTTCTTCAGGTACTCACGTATTATACTTCATATACCTTGTTGTCATCTTTTGTAGATAGAAACAAGTGTTTGCGAGTTTTCCTTCAGGTACTCGCGTATTATACTTCATATATCTTGTTTTTTGTATCTTTTGTAGATAGAAACAAGTGTTCGCGAGTTTTTCTTCAGGTAATCGCGTATTATACTTCATATACCTTGTTTTTTTATCTTTTGTAGATAGAAACATGTGTTCGCGAGTTTTTCTTCAGGTACTCGCTTATTGTACTTCATATATCTTATTTTTTGTATCTTCTGCGGATAGAAGCAGGTGCTTGGGAGTTCGCTTCAGGTACTCACGTAATATGTTTCTTTTATACCTGCTTTGACTACTATTTTGTAGAGATAAGCAGGCGCTCGCGAGTTCTCTTCAGGTACTCACGTAATATGTTTCTTTTATACCTGCTTTGATTAATCTTTTGCAGATATAAGCAGGTGCTCACGAGTTCTCTTCAGGTACTCGCATAATATGATTCTTTTACACCTGCTTTGACTACTCTTTTGTAGAGATAAGCATGTGCTCGTGATTTCTCTTCAAGTAATCGCATAATATGTTTCTTTTATACCTGCTTTAACTACTCCTTTGCATAGATAAGCAGGTGCTCGCAAGTTCTCTATCTACAGGTACTCGCGTAATATGTTTATTTTATACCTTCTTTGATTACTCTTTTGCAGAGATAAGTAGACGCTCGCGAGTTCTCTGCAGGTACTCGCGTAATATGTTTCTTTTATACATGCTTTAACTACTCTTTTGTAGAGATAAGCAGGTGCTCGCGAGTTCTCTTCAGGTACTCGTGTAATATGTTTCTTTTATACCTGCTTTGACTACTCTTTTGCAGGGATAAATAGGCGCTCGCGAGTTCTCTTCAGGTACTCGCACTCTTTTTACACATGTCCTGTCATGACAAAGAAGGTGGATCTCGATTCTCATGGGTAAGTTCTATTTTTTCGAAGTTTTTTCAAAACATGAAAAAATGCGGGGATCATGTTTACCCAGAAATCAGCGATCCCTCCAACGCTACTGATCTAAGTGAACAGCAGTCAGATTCTTTTCCTGAAAATAGGGGTTCAACCCCTACAGAAGGACACAGGTGTCAAGGGGCCGAGCTCGCAGTTAGTGAGAAGTAGTCAACCTGACCATATGGAACAGAGGACGACCAAAGCAACCCTGGCCGATCTCAGCATGTCCCGGACGATCTCAAAATATTCATGGCGGTCTCGGCTTGTCCCTGGCGAACTCAGCTTATTCCGGACGGTCTCAGTTTGAGCCTGGAGGTCTGAGCTTGTGCCTGGCGGTCTCAGCTTGTGCCTGGTGGTCTCGATTTGTGCATAGCGGTCTCAGCTTGTTCATGATGGTCTCCGCTTGTTCCTGACGGTCTCTGCTTGCTCCTGACGATCTCAACTTGCTCCTGACAGTCTCAGCTTGTGCATGGCGGTCTCAGCTTGTTCCTGACGATCTTGGCGGTCTCAGCAAGCGATCTCAGCAAATCTGGGCAACCCGTTATTCTTAGACATGCCCGTTTGGGCAGACCCTCACGCCAATAAATAGAGGGGAGGGGGTACTCGGAAAGTGATTTATGGGAGATTCCAACCTCTAACTTATGGCCTGAGTGATCTCGAGTTCGGTGACCGCGACGATCTCAAGCCTCTTCCAGGCGACCTCAACCCCTTCCAGGCGGTCTCAAGCCTCTTCCAGGCGACCTCAACCCCTTCCAGGAGGTCTCAAGCCTCTTGAAGGCGACCTCAACCCCTTCCAGGCGGTCTCAAGCCTCTTCCAAGCTACCTCAACCCCTTCCAGGCGGTCTCAAGCCTCTTACAGGTGACCTCAACCTCTTTCTGGCGGTCTCCGCCAGCTCCCATCGACCTCGGCGACCTCCTTCCTGATCGCCATCTCTTTGCTTCAAGCCTTCTACTATTTTTTCATGTATCTAGGTTTAATCTCAGTTGTAACATAGTTTTTAAATCAATAGCATTGTCCGCTGCAAGAGAGGCATTTGCCGCGGTGGGTAGATCTGGTCTCGCCGCATGCTCATGATCATCTCTTTTCTTCCTCTCTCACTCATTCATTCGTTGCTTAAAGTAACCGACTACTCAACAATTACCTCCCTCATCCTTCAGCTTGAGCAGGTGTGGGCTTGGTACACTATTGGTGCCAACACATAGGGCCAAGCGATTTCATTGCAATTGAAGAATTCCCAAGGCTTGAGTGAAAACTCACAAGAGCTGGTGATAATAATTGAGAGAGTTCGACTACCTTATGCATCTATTGATAGACTTTTTTGAATCCACCTATTTTTTTTTTTTTAAAAAGGCAAATCTCCAATCTTAGATCCCATTTCTACAATATCATTTAATCAAACTCCTTGTGTATTTTCCATACCTATCATTCACGCCCTCCTCTAAATACGATTCCTCCTGCACCTACCATACCTCCTCCCATTCTCCATATCTTTTAAGATGTGCTCATACATTCAACCTTGTTCACCTCCTCTAGTTGTTCCCAACTAGGTTCCTAAACCAACTTCATTTTGCTCCAATGCAAGTGTGCAAGCGAATCAATTCTTGAGTCAATTTGGACCCATATCAAAACAAAACCAATGTGTACCGGTTCATTTTTTGATCGGTTTACTCAGCTCAATTCCCAATTTTTAATTTAACTATTTTAAATCTTAAGAAAATTTATGCTAATAAAATGTATTATTAAATTTCCTTTGTAGAAAATATATTGTAGTTAAGAACTCATATTACATGAAAAATATATAATTAAATATTTTTATTGCAAAACCAAGTAATGACCATAAAACAACAACAAAAATAAAGTCAATACAATATTTGCTTCTTCTCGGTGCATATAATATGTACATTAAAAAATTTATTTAAAATCAAATAATATCAAAATTATTCAGATGATTTAGCATATACGCATTATTTCATTAATCACAATAATTGAAAGGTCATTTTTGATAATATTTTAAAATGTATTATTAGTCAATGCAATTCGATTTTTCGGAGAATTTTTTTAAAGTGATTGTTGAGCTGACATCTCTTCATTCATTGATGCCTTCCAACAAAGGATACTCAAAGCCTCTTTGTTTGTAGTTGATCCATCATAAATTTTTATGCAAGAAACCATGCTAGCAACTGGAATATCATCATCTAAGGCTATTGGAGGTGGTGAAACTTTTGCAACCTTAGATCATGACATTCCAATTGCTCCATGAAAGGGTATAAATTCTTATATTCATCATCTTTTTGCTAGTGTGGTTTTATATGAATAACTGATCGAGCTCAGTGTACCAAATTTCTATGAATTTATCAGCTATCATTGTTGCATCGTCATACAAAGAGGGTTTGAGCATCTCTATCCCTTGCTAGAATGCAACTATGGATGAATGAGATGTCAACTCTACAACCACATGGCACATGGACATTAGTTTCTACACCCCTGGAAGGTGACATTGTTGAATGAAGGTGGATATTTGTAGTAAGGTTTTACTGGACAAATGATGAAGCTTGGTAGAAAGCTCGACTGATTGCTAAAGGGGTTACACAAATATAAATGGTGGATTTTGTTGACATATTTTCTCCAATTTAATGCATCAGTTCTCTCTTAAGTTTGGTTCTCAACAGTAGTAAAACATAGATGACCTAATGTTTCAATTTGATGTAAGAAATGCATTCAATATAATGATCTCAAAAGATAATTGTTGGGTTTTTTACATACCATTTCAGAAATGATAACAGAGCATATCATATATGCGCAGCGGAATAAATTAACTAGAACAACCCTAAACAGTTAAAAGGATCTTGCGATTTCATTGATTCAAGAAATAAAATAAAACAACACATTGCAATGTATACCTGACTGGAATTGAGTCAGTACTCAATCGAGATGCTCCAATGGCAGATCCAGAGATCGTGCGGCTAAGTTCCAAGCGCTGAAATGGATCGGCGCCTCTACGGGAAGTCCACACGAGCGTTGAAGAACCCTAGCCTCTTGTCGCACAAGATCTAGGTCGGAGAAGAACTGCTCTCAACGTCTCCCACGGACTGCTAGGTTCGACTACAGGAAGAGGCGGCGGCGGCGGCGGTTGGACGAAACTCTTCCGTCAGAAGCTTGGGCGGAACTCTTTCGTTGCTCTCTCTATCGCAAAACAGATTGCAAAACAGATCGCATATTTAGGTCAAAAGAATCACATTCTTTTATACCCAGGCGAAAGGAGAAGTTATCTGCACAGCCATGACATTAATCGAATACTGCGTTCGACGAACTGTTTAGCGTTCGTCGAACGCGCTGGTCGTTCGTTGAACGCGCCACGCTAGCTGTTTGACGAACGCGCTACGCTAGCCGTTCGACGAACGTGCTACGCTAGCCGTTCGACGAACGCGCTACGCTAGCCGTTCGACAAACGCGCTACGCTAGCCATTCGACGAACCGTTCGACGAACGCGCTACGCTAGCCGTTCGACGAACGCGCTATGCTAGCCGTTCGACGAACGCGCTACGCTAGCCGTTTGTCGAACGCACTTTAAGTTCGTCATACGCGCTTTGATCTGATCACTTGTCAACAGGATTCTTCCTCCAATTTCTCCAAACACTCTTGTGTGTGACCCATAGGCTCATATCGCGTTGGCAGTGAGACTAGATATTTGACCACTTCCAGATCACCATGGAAACACCAACAGTCTCCCACTTAATCTTGAACGTATCAAACAAAAGTCTCACAAACAATGAGCGGCATATAGCAATGCATCATTGCTACCCAAGCAAATAAGAGTTCATAACTCAACAAGCCTGTCTTGACCAATGTATCAGTGTTGTCATGTCCCTTTGTCCCTTACATCCGGATAGAACTAGAGGCATGGATCGTGTCACCCTCGTAATTGTTCAATCCTAATTCCTTGATCTAGAATAGACTGTCTGAAAATGGTGAGCTCAATATCACATATTGACTCAACCAAGCATGGTCATGCATTTCTCAGTCTCATTCCATCAAGGGGCCCATGGATGTAACTCCTGTCATATAGGAGGACAAATCTCATATCTGCTCACACACAAACACCCAAATGAATCTTAACATACCCAATAACCACACTTATCATCAATCTTTCTCAAGGAACACTTTAGATGGCATCAAAGTACGCTCTTCCTCACTTGATGAATGCTGTGACTTCAGGTCGAAGAACCACAAACACCATTGTCATATGAGACCTACTTGTGACACGTTCATATAACAATCCACACAATAGTCTCATGGTGGGTTTGTCTATTACAACTTGTTCACTAACAAGTACCCATGTGATGACTTGATATCACAATATCAAGACCTATGAGAACCGGTCATCAGTCAACGCACATGCCAGTCTTTATGTATCATCATCGCCCTGAGCTTCTAAGATGATACTACGACCAGAGACCATTTAAGAATGAAGCTTCTTATAAACATAGGCGCTCACATTCAAGTCACATACTTGAATTCCTATGGAAGCAAACATTCCAAGGGCATTTATTATGCTAATTAATCTATCAGTAGAAACATTTGACATAATAAAAGAACTTCCATAAATGTAAAATAAAATATAAAGTACTCTATTCATCACATGAATAAACAATAACCGACAAATACAATCCACAAGACTCCCACTAGAGACGATCATTTAGGTATCTAGTACCCATTGATATAGTATGACCATCATGCTTTCTCTGTGCAAGAGGCTTCGTCAGTGGATCCGCAATATTTTCTTCAGTCGGTACTCTGCATATGCTCACATCTCCTCGATCGACAATCTCTCGAATAAGATGGAACCGCCGAAGTATGTGCTTGGAGCGCTGATGAGATCTAGGTTCCTTATCTTGGACAATAGCACCGTTGTTGTCACAGTAGAGAACTACGGGATCAACAATGCTAGGAACTACATCTAGCTCGCCGATGAATTTCCTAATCCATACAGCCTCCTTCGCCGCATTTGCAGCAGTGATATACTTGACCTCAGTTGTAGAATCAGCAACTGTCTCTTGCTTGGAACTCTTCCAGCTTACAACTCCTCCATTAAGGCAAAATACAAAACCTGATTGGGACTTTGAGTCGTCCCTATCAGTCTGGAAGCTAGCATCTGTGTAACCCTTTACGACGAGCTCTTCCTCTCCACCATACACCAAGAATACATCTTTAGTCCTTCTCAAGTACTTTAAGATATTCTTGACTGCAATCCAGTGACTCTCACCAGGATCAGACTGATATCTGCTAGTCATGCTCAAAGCATAAGAGACATCGGGTCGAGTACATAGCATTGCGTACATGATTGATCCAATTGCTGAAGCATATGGAATCAACTTCATGCGGACCTTATCTTCCAAAGATTTTGGACACTGGTCCTTAGAGAGACTCACATCATGTGACATGGGTAAGAATTCTTTCTTGGACTCAAGCATGTTGAACCGTTTCAACACCTTCTCAATGTATGTACTCTGGGTCAAACCCAATAACTTCTTCGATCTATCTCTATAGATCTTAATACCAAGTATATAAGTCGCTTCACCCAAGTCCTTCATAGAAAAGCAGTCCCCTAGCCTGTTCTTAATAGCTTGCAGGGTCGGAATGTCATTTTCAATCAACAGTATGTCATCCACATATAATATCAAGAAAACGACAATGCTCCCACTAATCCTCTTGTAAACACAAGGTTCATCCTCGTTCTTGATGAAACCAAACTCTTTGATTTTCTCATCAAAATGACGATTCCAACTTCGAGAAGCTTGTTTCAATCCATAAATGGATCGATTCAACTTGCATATTTTAGTGGCTACATTTGGAGATTCAAAACCCTCGGGTTGTATCATATACACTTCCTCAAGGAGGTTTTCATTAAGGAAAGCCGTTTTGACATCCATTTGCCAGATCTCGTAGTCATAACACGCAGCAATAGCAAGTAGAATTCTGATGGACTTGACCATTGCTACAGGGGAAAAGGTCTCAACATAGTCAACGCCATGAATTTTCCTGAAACCTTTAGCCACCAGCCGGCCTTTGAATGTCTGTACATTCCCATCCATGTCGGTCTTCTTCTTGAAGACCCTCTTGCACCCTATGGGTTGTACCCCTTCAGGTGGTTCCACCAAGGTCCAAACTTGGTTTGCATACATGGAGTCCATTTCAGATTTCATGGCCTCAAGCCACTTCTCGGAGTCAGGTCCACACATAGCCTCTTGATAGGTTGTAGGCTCATCATCATGATCCATAAGCAGCACATTACCTATTTGAGACATGAGAAATCCATATCTCTCAGACTCAAATCTTGGTCTATCAGATCTACGCAGGACTTGTGTTTCTTGAGCAGGCTCTCTAGCTACAACAACTTGTAGTCCTTGCTCAGGTTCTAAATCGGTTCAACTATTGTTTATGGTTCTTGAACTTCCTCAAGTTCCACCTTTGCAGTCTTTATGGATAAGAACTCTTTCTCCAGAAAGACGTCAGTCCTTGCGACAAACACTTTGCCCTCGGACGACAGGTAGAAGTAATACCCTTTGGTTTCCTTAGGATATCCCACATGATAACACTTATCTGACTTGGGTTCCAGCTTGTCAGGCATTTGACGTCGCACGTATGCCTCACAGCCCCAAATTTTAATAAAAGACATACTAGGACGCTTCCCAATCCATATATCATATGGTGTCTTTAGAACCATTTTCGTTGGAGCACGATTTAATGTGAAAGCAGTAGTCTCTAAAGAAATTCCCCAAAAGGAAACAGGCAAATCTGCATGACTCATCATCGACCGTACCATGTCAAACAAAGTACGATTCCTCCTCTCAGATACACCATTATGTTGTGGTGTTCCGGGCAGAGTGAGCTGTGATACAATACCACACTCTCTCAGATGATCACAAAACTCATGACTCAGATATTTGCCACCTCGATCAGATCAGAGTGCTTTTATCCTTTTTCCCAGTTGGTTCTCTACTTCATTTTTAAACTCTTTGAACTTTTCAAAGGTTTCAGATTTGTTTTTCATAAGAAACACGTATCCGTATCTACTGAAATCATCAGTAAATGTAACGAAGTAGTAGTACCCACTTCTAGCCATAGAACTCATGGGTCCACATACATCACTATGTATTATACCCAAGAGATCATCAACCCTCTCACTACAACTAATGAAATGAGCTTTCGTCATCTTGACTAATAAACATGACTCGCATCTCTCAAATGATTCATAGTCAAATGAGTCCAGTAGTCCATCTCTATGGAGCTTGGATATGCGTTTCTCGTTTATATGGCCTAAACGACAATGCCAAAGGTACGTAGGGTTCGAGTCATTTGTTTTTAGTCTTTTAGTATTTTCTACATTATAGATCGGATGGTGTAAGTTCAAAACATATAAACCATTAAACAGTTGGGCAACGCCATAACAAACACCATTCTTTTAAATAGAACAACAATTGTTCTTTATAATAAAAGAGAAACCAATCATGTCCAAACATGAAATAGAAATGATGTTTCTAGTTATAGTAGGAACAAAATAACAATTATCAAGTTCAATAATACGCCCAGTGGGGAAAGAAAGACAATAGACACCAACGACAACGACAACAACTCTTGGTCCATTTTCGACGCGCAGGTCTACCTCCCCTTTACCCAGCATTCTTCTCCTTCTCAGTTCCTGCACATTCGTACAAATGTGAGAACCACATCCGGTATCCAATACCCAAGATGAAGGAGCAGAAATGTTTATCTCTATAACATAAATATCTGAAGTGGAAGTCACACTTCCCTTCTGCTTTTGCAGATCTTCAAGATAGAGGGGACAGTTCCTCCTCCAATGCCCTGCCTTACCACAATGGCTGCACTTCCCTTCCTTAGCCAAGCCCTTGTTCTTCAGTGCTGAAGACTTGGGATCAAGATACGACTTAGGTCCCACCTTAGTCTTCTTGAATCCCTTGGTCTTGCCCTTGCTTTTATGCACCATCAATATGAGGCTAGCAGGCTTGACCTTCTTCATATTGATCTCGGCAGTTCTTAACATGCCTAGGAGCTCGGGCAGTGTCTTGTCAATTTCATTCATATTGTAATTCAAGACAAACTGCTCGTAACTGTACGACAACGATTGCAGGATCAAGTCAGTGGCCAACTCTTGGCCCAGCGGAAACCCCAGTCTTTCAAGGTTCTCTATGTACCCAATCATCTTGAGTACGTGAGTCCCTACTAGGTCCCGAGCTCCCATCTTACACTGAAATAATGCCCTGGATATGTCAAACCTCTCTTGGCAAGCTTGCCTTTGAAACATTTGTTGGAACATGGTCTTCCGCATCTCCTAGGTTTGAGAATAACAAATCCTAGGTGTATTTGATCTTGTGTGTTTAAGTGTGCAGGATAACAAAGTCCACATGACTCAAGGATTACATAAGAAGGTTGCCCCCAAAGTTGAGCCATCAAATCCAAAACACCTACTAGCGCTGGCGGTAGTACTAGCGCAGACGCTAGTTGCCGTTCGACGAACTGTTAGCGGCGCTCGATGAAATGCTCATAACGGCGTTCGACGAAAATTTCGTTCGACAAACTCCTAGCGGCGTTCGACGAAATCTCGTTCGATAAAATTTTCGTTCGACAAACTCTTAGCGGCGTTCGACGAATTCTCGTTCGACGAAATATTGGATTAAGCGCAATTGCCGGGAGAACTTATAGAAGGAGATAGCGCCAAGCGGTATCCGATAGCGCAGGCGATAGCGAGGAGCACAGTAGGCAAGAGAGAATTGTTTTCTCCGATTGAAGATTCTGCCGCGCAGAATGTGTCCTAATATGGGATAGCGCCGGCGGTAGCACTAGCGCAGGCGCTAGCCCTGAGTCTATAAAAAGGACATCGTGGCTCCGTCTTCTTAATCCTCTTGAGATTCAGAATTCCAGAGCTTCGTGCCACAACAGAGAGAGGAAGGTCCAGAGAGATACTCCCACAAATCCATAAAGACTAAAGGAGATCCGTGGAGAAGATTTCAACACGCATCATCATCGTGACGAAAGACCGCATCGACTATGATCATACTCTGTGTCTTCGTCTACTTCTCCAAGAGATCTAAATAGAGGGAGTTTTTATATTATTGTCTTTTCATTTCACATATTTTCTTGTAATCGTGTAGTAAATTCGCCTCGTGTTGGCGACTAGGTCTGGGTAGGACTTAGGGCAGAAATTCGCCTCGTGTTGGCGACTAGGTCTCGGGTGTAGGTCTAGGGGGTGCTCGAGGCCATATTTAGGGAAGGGTTGGCTAGAGCGGCTTGAGGCCGTATCCGGGGAAGGATCGACTAAAGCCAACGGGTTCGTGGGGATACGAGTCGGTATAGAAAACAAAAAGAGTCTTTCATATTTCGCTTTGATTTCTAGCGTCATTGAAATCAAAATTTTGTAATCATTTTTATTAATCATGTCTCTCCTTTTGTAATAAAAATGATTTGTTCTTCATTTCTCTAAATTGTTTATTATCATCTCTTTTATTATAAAACAATTTAGATCTTTATTCAAAATCACTATTTTGATCTCTTATTATTTCAAGTATTACAAAATATAACTAAAGTTTTTAAAACCCTTATTCACCCCCCCCCCTCTAAGGGCGCCTACCGATCCAACAAGTGGTATCAGAGCGAGATTATTCTAAATTGGCTTAACAACCGGGAATAATGGCGTCTCATGATCTCGCTTCTACTAGTGGTGTAAATTTTTATGAAGAAGAAAAATCTCCTAAACCACCTTTATTCGAAGGAAGAAATTATAAAGGGTGGAAATTATTAATGGAAAAATTTATTAAGAGTTTAGATGTCAATGCATGGGATATAGCAATAGTTAGACCAGCGGACGAATCAAATAAACAAGAGCGTCACCTAAATGCAAAAGCTATGCATTATATTTTTTGTGCTTTATCTCAAGATATTTTCAAATTAATATATTGGTTTTCTAGTGCATACAAAATATGGAAATTTCTTGAAGAAATGTATGATTCTCCTTCTACAGGTATGGAACAATCGCAAGAACCGGAGAATATGTAAGCTTGCACAAGTCGTCAAGAATGCTCCTCTCATGACGGATTAATGGAGCACACATCAAATGGAAAAGAAGAAGAAGTACTGTCTTCGGAAGAGGAGTGCCAAAAAGATGTAAAAGAAACAATATGCTCAAATCGTGCCTCTCCCGAAAGCAATGTAAGGAAATCAAATTCCATCTTTTGTACTTCTATTTCTACTTTACAATTACTACAAATTACTAAGCGCAAAATTAAGAAATTGAAAAATGCAAATTGCAAATTGCGCTTAGAAAATAAATGTTTAAAAGCAAAATTTAAAGAAGAATCAAATGATAATTCATCTAGTCTTACCCATGTCTCCTTGAATGAAACTATTACACCTTATTTAGAATTTAATAATTTACAAGAAAAATACAAGGGACTTGAAAAGGAACTTATTTTTATAAAAGAACAAAATAAAAAATTATGTTTAGAAAACTCTTCATTTTTGAAAAATGATTGTGCTAAGTGTAAAGACTATAAAATTAAAATTAAAGAGATGCATGAAACATTTGATGAATATAGAAATAACTATCAAGATCATATAAATTCAATTATTTCAACTCTTAAAAATAGCACAATCGCTTATAATAAAGCTAGACATAATTTAAAGATTAAAAATAATGAATTAAAATCAAAAATCAGCTTGCTTATGAAAATTGTAAATACAAATTCACAATATCAAACTATATCTAAAAACAAGTTGAATATGAATATGAACATCTTACCTAAATTTAAAAATGGGAGTAAGGAACATAAAGGATTTGTAAATCAAAATCAAAATCACCATAATTTACAAAATCATGTTTCTCCCAACCTAAAATTAAATGCAAACAAATTTCCTTCAAATTATAAATTCAAAAATCTTTTTGATCCAAATGTTCAAGTAAATGATTATGGAAATTTGAAAACTAAAAATAATGTTAAACCAAGATTTGAATGAAGACCCAAAGTTAAAGATGAAACACAAACACCACTCAAAGGGCTCATTCACTTCCATCTCCTCAAAAGCAAACACGATGTATTTGGGTACCCAAAGGAACCGTCACACCCGGTCCTCTTTGGATACCTAAATCTCTCATTCATTAGTATCCAATTATTTGCATGAAGTAGAAATCAACTAAAAAATAAAATATCAATTATATACTTCATGATATGCTTAATTTCCTTTTTGTTTTTTTGTTTTTTTTGAACCATCATGATATGATCACTTTATATGACTTGTGATATGACTTTCTCATATTAAACCAAAATTCATAAATAAATCAAATTGAATAAAATTAAATAAATAGTCATGTCATTTTTTAAGTGATCAACTTATCCTTTTTATCCTTCTAAATCCATTTCCTAAAAGTCTTATAAAATTTGAAAAACTAAATTTGTTATATGATATTATTAAGACTAAATGAAATAAGTGTCAAAATGGATTTAAAAGGTGTATTTTAGGGGTATTAGACTAAATTTATAAAATGCGCAAGTTTTGCTTAGGTAGTTAATATATTTGCGTCATTTTCAATTACCCCAAGTATGTTTGATCATAATCATGTTTAAATCGGAATTGAAAAATTGCATGAATATTATTTCACTTATTTATGATCATTTCACTCATGCATATGTTGTGCAAAACTCAATAATTAAGGTTTAATAAATATGAAACTCTAATGAAGATGAAACTCATGTACTAATTTTAACTTCCGTAACTTTTTGCGATTTCTTCTCGTCTCATCACTTCATTAGATAGGCCTTACATTGCAAAAACATAATTAAGAAAAATCGGAAGCAAAATCAAAGAAAATCTAGGCCATGTGATTAAAATAAGCACTCTCTGTGAGCTAACGCAGGCGCTAGTATCTAACGTCGGCGCTAGCTCGAGTCTCCGATTTTCTGAAATTTTAAAATTATGAAAAATCAATAAAAATATATTATTTTATATGTCATTTTTGCAATGCTGCCTGTACTTGTTTTTGAAAAATTAAAATATAAAATTACAAAAGCCAAATTACAAAAAAAATATATTTTGTTTTGTCTTTGGTTATTTGTTTGATTTCTATTCCTATATGCAAAAATCAAATATAAAAATATAAAACAAAAACAAGTATCAAAAATTATTATTTTAAACTTAACTTTTCTATTTACATGTATCATGTGAAAGGGTGATTTGGGCTATCATCCCATCATATCACCTAGTACCGGGCAAACCTCTCACAAGGTAGTCCTCGGGAAGTCCAAGATCAATCTTATGATTTCAAACTTTAAATTAACATTAAAAATATCAAAAATACTATATGGACTTCATTGAAAATCAAGCATGATTTAATCTATTATTTAGAACTTCTATGATGTTGCTATTTATCTTTTCAAACTACTTTGAACATTGTTTTCATCATGCTTTGATATATCTATTAATATGTGCATCAATTATATTGAAATAGTTGTGTAGAACTAAGCTTAGCATGCCTCTAAGTATGAGTAAATGTTTTATGTTTGATAATGATCGCTATTCACTCACTTATTTTGGCATTGTCTACTTATGTGTTTAATCTAAGAATGCTTGTGTAAGTTTTGTAATAATACAATGAATTAAAATTGCACAAATATCTTACCTACACAACCTTTGTTTGCACTTTAAAAGTTAATAAAAGTGGTTATGTTTTATAAATTATATTGGTTTGCAAAACAAGTGTATTCGGAGAACTTTGTACAAAACAAAAATCATAAAATAAAGTGACAAAGATAACTCCACCAAGCACTACTTGAACCTCCTGATAAGTCTTAATAAGCGTTGTGAGGTTGAGCACCTTGGAAAGAATAGTAAAGTATTTTGTGTAAACCATAACTTTCTTTCAAAATAAAAACCACTTATTCTTAAGTACACCGGATCACAATAAAAATCAATATTGAAGAATAAAATTATGTGATCCCCCAAGCACTACTTTGTACCCTGATAAGTCTTAATGAGCATTGTGTGTGCAAAGCACCTTGGTAGTTGTACATTTTTGTGTGCATTGAAGTGCGTGGAAGTAAAATTATTTGTGTTTTATTGTGCTCTTACTTTACATATTTCTTGTATTTTTGATTAAAACATTTGTTTACTCTATTCAAAATACACATATGTGCACATCATTATCTTCCATAACACTTCTTCTCATGAGTATTGGATCCTAATGCAAATTCTATACTACTCTTTATTTATGAAATGCACTAGATAACCTAGCATGTTTTCTACAATATTTGGTATGTTTTGGAATTATGAATTAAAATAACATTGTAGTAATCTCTTTTTGATAACATTATTTCATGCTTGGTTACATTATTGTTAAACTTACAGATTTTAATTGAACAATGATTTACAAAAACATCTTCTTTATGAAATTTAACTCATATATCTTTTTATGGATCATCATTGATTACAATAAGATGTTCTTGTATTTCGATAAGTCTTCCGCATCATAACCATATAATTGTTTTACCTTGCGCTTTCATGCTTATTTAAAGTCTTTTATTTGTGTGCATCATCACTTGAATCTTCAAATTCCTTTCTTGCAACAAGTGGTAGACTTGCTTGGTAAACTTTATATTGGTTGATTTTTTTGCTATAAAACTCTGATTTATTTCTATGAAAATATTGTAATGCTAAAACTCTGATTTATTAATGGACTTCAAAATAGCTATGTGAGTGTTTTCATAAATTCAAATAAAAATATAAATCCATAGGCTATGTCATTAGATTTAAATGCTTAAATGTTTCAAATAATTATTATCCATGACTTCATTTCTCACCATAGCGGGGGCGTAGGGTTGTAGACATTAGATAACCTTTATCTCTAGTCATGTCTTGTCCTTAACCGGGGAGGGTTCCAGTGGGGCCTTGCGAGGCACTGGGGGAAAGAGTGCTAGGTTGAGTTGTGTCTAGTGTTTGCATATGGGACTAACACCCCAACCTACGGCATGTATGCAGCTCCTCATGCCCATCCGTCACATAGTATGGGGCTGGGGTGTAGACATATTGTCTGGGTAGTTTAGTTACTTGGAAATCATTACATTTTGTTTATGCTACAAACTCTGATTTATGAAAATGTTGTAATACTCAAACTCTGATCTATTTAAATGAAAAGTATTCTAAAACTCCTTATCATTTCCTTCTCTACAAGCTCGATCATGCTTTTATCTTATTATCAATTTTTAAGTGGTGTCTCCTTACCCGCTTTTGCTAATAACAAAAGGGGGAGAACTAACATGATAAATATTATTCTGCTATCAAAATATAGTGCTTAATTAAGATGATAGCTTACATATTAGGAGAGCATTCACTTAGGGGGAGCATGTATTTAAGGGGAGCAATTCTAAATGCTAAAATCGTAAATTATCCTCAGTCATCACTCTCACACATACACAAGAATGTTTCTTCATGCTTATATATTAATGCACTGAT
This sequence comes from Dactylorhiza incarnata, assembly GCA_033032865.1. Lineage (NCBI taxonomy): Eukaryota > Viridiplantae > Streptophyta > Magnoliopsida > Asparagales > Orchidaceae > Dactylorhiza > Dactylorhiza incarnata. Next base: position 3,210,732 of record JAWHQI010000027.1, on the reverse strand, counting down.
TTATCATTAATGGATTTGTTATTATCAAAAGAGGGAGTTTGTTGGAACTTGGTCTTTCGCATCTCCTAGGTTTGAGAATAGCAAATCCTATGTGTATTTGATCTTGTGTGTTTAAGTGTGCAGGATAACAAAGTCCACATGACTCAAGGATTACATAAGAAGGTTGCCCCCAAAGTTGAGCCATCAAATCCAAAACACTTACTAGCGCTGGCGGTAGTACTAGCGCAGGCGCTAGTTGCCGTTCGACGAACTGTTAGAGGCGCTCGACGAAATGCTCATAACGGCGTTCGACAAAAATTTCATTCGACAAACTCCTAGCGGCGTTCGACGAAATCTCGTTCGACGAAATTTTCGTTCGACAAACTCTTAGCGGCGTTCGACGAATTCTCGTTCGACGAAATATTGGATTAAGCGCAATTGCAGGGAGAACTTATAGAAGGAGATAGCGCCAGGCGGTATCCGATAGCGCAGGCGATAGCGAGGAACACAGTAGGCAAGAGAGAATTGTTTCCTCCGATTGAAGATTCTGCCACACAGAATGTGTCCTAATATGGGATAGCGCCGGCGGTAGCACTAGCGCAGGCGCTAGCGCTGAGTCTATAAAAAGGACATCGTGACTCCGTCTTCTTAATCCTCTTGAGATCCAGAATTCCAGAGCTTCGTGCCACAACAGAGAGAGGAAGGTCCAGAGAGATACTCCCACAAATCCATAAAGACTAAAGGAGATCCGTGGAGAAGATTTCAACACGCATCATCGTCGTGATGAAAGACCGCATCGACTACGATCATACTCTGCGTCTTCATCTACTTCTCCAAGAGATCTACATAGAGGGAGTTTTTATATTATTGTCTTTTCATTTCACATCTTTTCTTGTAATCGTGTAGTAAATTCGCCTCGTGTTGGCGACTAGGTATGGGTAGGACTTAGGGAAGAAATTCGCCTCGTGTTGGCGACTAGGTCTCGGGTGTAGGTCTAGGGGGTGCTTGAGGCCATATCCGGGGAAGGATTGGCTAGAGCGGCTTGAGGCTGTATCAGGGGAAGGATCGGCTAAAGCCAACTGGTTCGTGTGGATACGAGTCGGTATAGAAAACAAAAAGAGTCTTTCATATTTCGCTTTGATTTCTAGCGTCATTGAAATCAAAATTTTGTAATCATTTTTATTAATCATGTCTCTCCTTTTGTAATAAAAATGATTTATTCTTCATTTCTCTAAATTGTTTATTATCATCTCTTTTATTATAAAATAATTTAGATCTTTATTCAAAATCACTATTTTGATCTCTAATTATTTCAAGTATTACAAAATATAACTAAAGTTTTTAAAACCCTTATTCACCCCCCCCCCCCCCTCTAAGGGCGCCTACCGATCCAACAACATTTTCTTCAGGTGCTCGACCATCTCGTAACTACTCATGTTCTCATGTTGCTTCAGAAGCTCAGAGTTCATGGTCGCGAGCATGAGACATTCAACATCCAAGGAGTCATCTCCATACTTCTTGTAAGCATCTTTTTCTGCACGAGGTGCAGTAGCGGCTGGCTCCTCGGGGGGATCTTCTTCAAGGACATAGAGCTTACACTCTTGCCTGAGAACAATTCTCAGGTTTCTATACCAGTCTAGGAAATTCGTCCCATTGAGCTTGTCCTTCTCAAGGATGGCTCTCAGGGACAACGTGGAGTGTGATGTATTTGCCATGAAATTCTACAAAATAATGCAAAATATATTTTAGTACTATATTTCAAAATACATTTTTATTTAATAAGGTATTTTATTAAATACTCCCACTATTTTATTCAAATTGATAACCCTTAATATCAATTCAGAGAGTTTATGCGAGCTACTCTCTTAGTGGACAAGATTCGTATTTCACCAACACAACGAGTCCGCTTTCGCGTTCCTCTCATAATGCGGTTATTTAGGTAGGCAACACTTGCCAATTGCATCACTATGCAACTCTTGTATGGTTGGTGAATAACTCTTTATTCGCATCCATCATATGGTGCATGCCAACCCATTGCCTCTAGGCACTCAACTTTTGAGGTCACCTAGTTAAGTTGGACCCAATGTCGACAGTGAGATATCACAATTATCCGCTCGCACCCTTACCAAGATAGATTAATGCACCTTGCTTTGGCAAGCCCACACTTCATCGATCGAGGCAGGAAGAGTGTCATTCATTGGAAGGCATCCATATACTTAATATTGGATAAGGGATTTTTAATTATAAAATTGATTAACAATTAATCAATATGCACATTTACAAAATTACAACATTCACAACCAAATACATCTCAGATGTGCACAAAATAAAATTATCAACGCTTTGATAGAAAAGGGCTAAATCTGAGCATTTAGAAAACTTCTAAATCTCCAGATTTACATGCATTTGACACAGACAAAAATAACTCCACTTATGCAGTACACAAGCTCGTCTCTCAATGTCAGATTCAAAATCTAAGACATTTGGTTTCACAAACCAATTAGAGGGACGGTTACTGCTAAGGAGACACAATTTATGAAACAATGAAATCGCAACGCAATCACATGCGTTCCTAGCGGTGTTCCAATTTAGAACACTTCATCGAAATCCAAACACCCAGGAAGAAATCCAGGCATTTAGAATACTTCTAAATTTCTGATTTACACGCATTAGATCGCAAACCTGGCTCTGATACCACTGTTGGGTTTTCTACATACCATTTCAGAAATGATAACAAAGCATATCATATATAAGCAGCGGAATAAATTAACTAGAACAACCCTAAACAGTTAAAAGGATCTTGCGATTTCATTGATTCAAGAAATAAAATAAAGCAACACATTGCAATGTATACCTGACTGGAACTGAGCCAGTACTCAATCGAGATGCTCCAATGGCAGATCCAGAGATCGTGCGGCTGAGTTCCAATGAGTTCCAAGCGCTGAAATGGATCAACGCCTCTACGGGAAGTCCACACGAGCGTTGAAGAACCCTAGCCTCTTGTCGCACAAGATCTAGGTCGGAGAAGAACTGCACTCAATGTCTCCCACAGACTGTAAGTCCGACTACAGGAAAAGGCGGCGGCGGCGGCGGTCGGACGAAACTCTTCCGTCAGAAGCTTGGGCAGAACTCTTCCGTCGCTCTCTCTATCGCAAAACAGATCGCATAATTAGGTCAAAAGAATCGCATTCTTGTATACCCAGGCGAAAGGAGAAGTTATCCGCATAGCCACGACATTAATCGAATACTGCGTTCGACGAACTGTTTAGCGTTCTTCGAACGCGCTGGCCATTCGTTGAACGCGCTACGCTAGCCATTCGACGAACGCGCTACGCTAGCCGTTCGATGAGCCGTTCGGCGAACGCGCTACGCTAGCCGTTCGGCGAACGCGCTACGCTAGCCATTCGACGAACGCGCTACGCTAGCCATTCGACGAACGCGCTACGCTAGCCGTTCGATGAACCGTTCGACGAACGCGCTACGCTAGCCGTTCGACGAACGCACTATGATAGCCATTCGACGAACGCGCTACGCTAGCCATTCGTCGAATGCACTTTAAGTTCGTCATACGCGCTTTGATCAGATCACTTGTCAATAGGATTCTTCCTCCAATTTCTCCAAACACTCTTGTGTGTGACCTCATAGGCTCATAACGCGTTGGCAGTGAGACTAGATATTTGACCATTTCCAGATCACCATGGGAACACCAACAGTAATTTCATAAAACAACCGGGCTGATGAAAGCCGGGTCGACAAAGTGGGAAAAACTAAAAGGTAGAAATCAATTTCCAGCTGATAAGCCGGCAGGAGCACCCGAAGGCAGAGAGAAGACTAATGAAAAAGTCGCATCCATCCCGCCTCTGCTCGAATGGAATGTTAGCCTGCATCACTTTCATGGGAATGATTTGAATCGGGGCAATCATTGTCATCACATCATTAGGTGAGCTTATAAAAAGAGATGAAGGCACGCTTATCTAAATGCAGTACTCATAGGGGATAAGGATGTGAGCGTTTAGAAAGAGGAGATGGTGATGAGCGTATGATCACTAGGTTGTGAGGCACTATCAAGCATCAACGTCTCTATCTGAAAGAACAATGTCCAGTTTCCATGCTCTTCAAACATATTAAAAGCTTATTTACCTTATTGTAATTATATCAGACATTATTTTTGCAATTGGCATGGTTAATCACTGTTGGGAAAAACATCCTCTAGATTTATCTTACAAATTATGTAAAAGTGATTTCATCATCTAGGATTCATTACCCATGATGTATAGTGAGGGAAATATGGTTATTAGATGTCCTAGGATATCACACTCATATTAGGGTGTCAAAGACCACTTCAAAAGAGTGCAAAAATTCAGCCGAGTTAATTCTGCGTCAACTAGAAGTCGACGCAACTTCGACTTCTAGTCGAAGTAACTTCGACTTCTAGTCGAAGTAACTTCGAACAGAAGTAAGGATAACTCAGACTGGTAGTCGATGCATCAGTTGAAGTCGACGCAACGTCGAATTGTATTTGACGCAGATGCTTGAGTCAGTTAAAGCAACATTTGAAGTCGACGCAACTTCGAATTATATTTGACGCAGAAGTCAGAGCACAAAGTCTAGGTCTTCATCTCGACAGATACGTCGATAAGTACTCGACGCAATGTCGATAGCAGAGTTCATTTAAAAACTGAGAAAGATGTCGAAGCAGATTCTATTAGAACTCAGAGGTGCGTCGATAAGAAGGCAAAGGTATTCGACGCAACGTCGAATACATACACAAATTTAGAATACTTAATGGATTCGATTTTGAAGCTTATTCAGAAGCTATAAATGGAAGTTATTTGAATACTAACGGGTTGTTCATAACCAAGAATGGAAAGAAGAACTCCAGAGATACAATAAAGATATTTTTGGAAGTTATTCAAAAAGGTTTTGACGGCCCGACAACAGAAATGGAAAGAGATCTATAGTACCTTAGAGACATTCTTACTAGGGAAACAACAGAAGAAGAAAGTAATTCAACATATACTGAATGTAATAGAGAACTACATGGAAAATAACAATTTTGTCTTCTTCTTCTCCAACTCTCTCTAAGACAGAAAAATAATGAACAGATCTCTGTACAGGAATACAAGGTTTCATCTTCTTTGTCATGACCCGTCTAATAACAATTATCAGAGTGCGCTACGGGCGGGTCATGATGCCGCAGGCATGGGCAAAGAGAAACCATGTCTGCCAGGCGGGAGCTGTAATACCAAGATATCTGTAGAAAATAATTAGATTTTGACAAACAATATCAGTTTGATTTATTATGCGGAAGCTTGAATTTAAAAGTGATGCTCATGCACTTTGATCAGCTCTCATGCTACAATTATGATGCAAAAGTAGATGCTAGTAAACCGCAGAAGCAAAATGAACATTTATAAAATGCTGTAATACATCCATACCATCCTAAGAGTTGTCCACGATACAAGGAAAATGGCTGACAATAACTAGTACAGGAAAGACAAATCCAAAAGTAAAAGAAACAAGATACAAGGGACCTGATGCAGCAACTGCAAAAAAAGGTAAACCTCCAACAGACGGGAGTTGGGCGAGGAACAGCTCAGGAAGTAGACGGCGCAGTCACAAACCCTAAGGCAAATCCAATCAGAAGGAAAAGCCTCAGAACAAGATCAATAACAGAGATTCAAGTTAATAAAATAAACAAGTAAACTGGGAAACAAGCATAGCAGTAAAGTATGTCAGAGACTAACTGAGATTCTCTAGTAAATTTTTAGCCTACTCCGGAGTTTAGCCTAGACACAAACGCATAAGCAAAAATCAATGAAAGGCGTGTGTGTCGTCATTTGATGTACAAGATTCTAGCATGGGAGTAGATGCAAGGCTTAAGCTACCGCTGCTCGCAAGATTCCCTTATTGGTTTCTGTTACCAATTCAAGTGTAAACTCATTTTCTGGTGTCACGTCAAACGACACATTCTCTTTCATTGTTTTCCTATGGTGTCTAATGAGCTTACTCATCTGCAAGTAACAAATTCAAGTGGGGGCTAGTACGGTACAAGTGTGACTTAAATAAAACTTGTTTGCAAGCGAGAGAGAGTTTTCTCTACTTGCCTTAATGGAAAGCCGAGCTTGAAAGCGGCGGCCAAGAGGCAAGGTCTAAACTCTAACGAAACCTGTTCAAGATGCGTTCACATGAAATATTTATTTCAATGTTTATTCCTACGCGCACACAAGTGTTTCTATTGCGTAATTAATTCAAGGGGACAAGTTAAGAAATATACCTCCCTCGGCAAAGAGGGGAGAAGCGGTTACCACAAGAGATCCGAGGGTTTTGGCGGTGTTTGGATCCGGGAACCCTAATTCGGAGAGGGCCTTGAGCGATTCCACCGCTACATTCGTTGAACGGCACCGAAACCGAATAAAACTTAGGATTAGTCGAGTAAACAACCACCTCAAGAGGGATCGACGAATTTTACGTCGATCGGAAAGCGAAAATTACACGAACGCTAGGGCAAAAATTCTGAAATCGTAGGAGAGGAGAAGTTCTTACCCACGGAGGCTAGATCGGGCCTCAAGAAGTTCAAATCGGGCGGATCCGAGCAAACCCTAGACGTTCCTCGCAGAAACCACCGCTGAAATGCACAACGGGAGAGGGACGGGGCAACCTACACTTGAAAAATGAGAAAGACGGTGGAGGATAGTTTAGAATCACGGTTTCGAAACCGAAATAATAGTAACTTAAGGTTTTTTTACCCCTATCAGTCGGAGGAGAAGAAGAAGAGGGAGGAGACTCTCCCGTCGTTGCCGTCGGCTAGAGAGGAAGGAGATGGAGTCGCCGGCCTGGGAAGGAGCAGGAGGTGGCGCCGGCGAGAGGGGGAGCACCAGGCGGCGGCGGCTGCGACACGCGCGTGAGACGGGAGCGGGAGACGAAAGCCTAGCAGTGGCTTGCGGTTTTGCGTGAGTCTTAAACCGGGGAGTTAAAATCGGGGGGAGCTGGCTGCGGTTTAGAAGGGAATTAAAGAGGGGAGATTTTTGTATAATATTATTATTGTTATTATTAAATCTTATTTTTTTTGTTAAGGGTTGTTACAATTTCCCCTACTTAGAAAGTTTCGTCCCGAAACTTCTGAGAATTCTCTTACGGCATAAAATTAAGATGACATTCATTCCAACAAGGTTTGCAATTCAAGTCAAGAGAACTAACTGAAAAGGCACTTAAATAGAGAGAGGAACAAGAGCGGAGACATACCAGGATTAAGAAAAGAGATGCGGATACTTGCTACGCATGTCAGCTTCGAGCTCCCAAGTGAACTCCTCAGACTTGCCATGCATCCAAAGTACCTTCACCATAGGAATGGTTCTCTTTAGAAGCTTGCGCTCTTGATTCTCCACGATCTTGGTAGGTTCGACTGGATAGGACAGATTAGCTTCAGGAATCACTGGAACTTCCTCAATGACGCGGGTAGGATCATGAATGTACTTCCGAAGCTGGCTGACGTGGAAGACATTATGAACACTGGCCAAGGAATCAGGTAGCTCCAGGCGGTAAGCAAATCCTCCAACACACTCAGAAATAACATACGGTCCCACGAATCTCGGGCTGAGCTTATGGTGGCGACCGAAACGCTTCACCCCAGGAGTAGGAGAAACCTTCAAGAAAACACGATCACCCACCGCAAACTCCAACGGACGGCGATGCTGATTAGCATACTTCCTCTGTCTCTCGACGGCACGGCTAGGCTGAAGACGAGTCTTCTTGGTGGCCTCTTCCATTTCCTGAAGTAGCTCAGGACCCAACACAACCTTTTCACCAACTTCTGACCAGTAGAGAGGGGTCCTACAACGACGCCCATACAACGCCTCGAAGGGGGCCATCTTGAGGCTCTCCTGATAGCTGTTGTTGTAGGCGAATTCAACCAGTGGTAAGTGCTCATCCCAAGCTCCCTTATAGTCCAGAATATAACATCGAAGCATGTCTTCAAGGATCTGATTCACCCTTTCGGTCTGTCCATCAGTAGTCGGATGGTAAGCGGTGCTCAGGTTGAGCTCAGTGCCCAGAGCTTGTTGGAATCCCTTCCAGAAGTGCGATACAAATCTCGAGTCACGATCAGAAACAATCCGTAGAGGGATCCCATGAAGTCTAACTATCTCAGAAACATAGATCCGAGCCATCTTCTCTGTGGGATGACCTTCCCTGTACGGGATGAAGTGAGCTACTTTAGTCAAGCGGTCCACAATAACCCAAATCGCATCATGACCTCTCAGAGTACGGGGTAGTCTAGCGATGAAATCCATAGAGATGTCTTCCCATTTCCACTCTGGGATAGGCAGAGGCTGCAAAAGACCACCCGGACGCTGACGCTGGGCTTTCACCTTCTGGCATGTCAGGCACCGGGAGATGAAACGAGCAATATAATTTTTCATACCAGGCCACCACACGATCTGCTTCAAATCATGGTACATCTTATTATTGCCGGGGTGACCAGAGGTGCGGGACTCATGAGCTTCTCGGCAAATGCTATCCAGTAACTCAGGAACATCAGGGATGCAAAGGTGACCTCGGAATCGCAGGATATCATCAGTGATGGAGAAATTTGGGAGAGTACCATGTTCAACCTGCCGACGGATACGCTGGAGTTCTGGATCAGATGGCTGCAAATCCTTCACCCGCTCTACCCATAACAGAACGGAAAATTCTCCGTGACCCTCAGGTGCGATGGATATGTCCATCCGGTCGAGGTCATCTATCAAGGCTGCAAGGGATGCTGACATAGGGGTACAGGCGGCAGCCGTAGCATGCCGGTTCAACGCATCTGCCACTGAATTGGGTTTACCGGGCACATAAGTGATCTGCAAGTCATAATCCGCTACAAACTCAAGCCATCGCCTCTGCCGAAGATTGAGGTCCTTCTGAACAAAAATATACTTTAAGCTCTGGTGATCGGTGTAAAAGTGGCACTTCACACCATAGAGATAATGACGCCAAAGCTTCAAGGCAAAAACCACCGCGGCAAACTCCAAATCGTGAGTGGGGTAATTGCGCTCATGGATCTTCAACTGCCTCGACCCATAGGCAATAACACGGTCCTCGTGCATCAGAACACCACCCAGACCCACTCCGGAAGCGTCGGTGTACACAGAAAAATCCAAACCGTCAGAAGGAAGAGCTAACACTGGCGCTGAACACAACCGTTGCTTTAATTCAGAGAAGCATTGCTCACACTGATCTGTCCACTTGAACCTGACATGCTTCTGAGTCAGCTGTGTCAGAGGAGCAGCAAGAGAAGAGAAACCTTTTACGAAGCGTCGGTAGTAACCAGCCAAACCCAGGAAACTGCGGATCTCAGTAGGGGTAGAAGGTCGCTTCCAGTCCACTACTACGGAGATTTTGGCGGGGTCAACGGATAGCCCATCCCCAGAAATAACATGCCCCAGAAAAGCAACACGATCCAGCCAGAATTCACACTTTGATAATTTGGCGTAGAGCTGGTGCTGGCGAAGAGTTGAGAGGACCAGCCTGAGATGGTCTGCATGCTCTTCTCGGGTCTTGGAGTAGACCAAGATGTCGTCTATGAAAATGATGACGAACAAATCCAGGAACTCGCGAAACACCTGGTTCATCAAATCCATGAACCAAGATGGGGCATTAGTCAGACCCATGGACATCACCAAAGGTTCAAAGAGTCCATACCGAGTCCTGAAAGCGGTCTTGGGAATGTCGGACTCCTTGGTCTTCAACTGGTAGTAGCCCGTTCTGAGATCTATCTTGGAGAATACCCTACTGCCCTTAAGCTGGTCAAAAAGATCATCCACGCGAGGGATAGGGTACTTATTCTTCACTGTAACTTTGTTCAGCTCTCGGTAGTCGATACAAAGTCTCAAGGAACCATCTTTCTTCTTCACGAAGAGGGCGGGGGCTCCCCAAGGAGAAGTGTTGGGACGAATGTAACCAAGTTCAAGCATTTCGTCCAGCTGCAACCGAAGTTCTTCCAACTCGCGCGGGGCCATTCGGTAAGGAGCCTTAGAAATGGGGCGCGTCCCAGGTTCCACGTCAATAGAGAACTCTATCTCTCGATCTGGAGGCATCCCAGACAATTTGGCAGGGAACACGTCAGGAAATTCAGAAACCACCGAAATAGACTCGAGTGGAGGAGCAGCAACCTCCGAATGAGAAGCGTAGATAAATCCAGCAGTGCATCCTTGATTGAGCAACCGAGTGGCGCGTACAGCAGAAATTACCTTCAGATGGCCGCGGGTCTGCACGTGAACACTGTAATCCTTGCCGTCGATGCTGAGATTGATCCTCTTTGCCTCGCAATACAGCTTCACTCGATATGCAACCTGCCAATCCATTCACAAAATTACGTCGAACTCAGGCATCTCCAGAATTATGAGATCCGCAAAGACTTGCAATTCTTCGAGCAAGATTGGGCAATTGGGGATACCCCTAGTTGATAGGTGCTGATGACCCGGCACAGAAATCTCAAAAGGGGCATCCAGAGGTGAAGTGGGCCAACCATGCAGGTCCACGATATGGCGAGCAATAAACGAGTGAGATGCGCCAGAATCAAAGAGAATCTGCAACCACTTGTTTCTGACTCTAAATCTCCCTAAAACGAATAGTAGTTATAACCACCAATTCCGGTTGTATCTGATATAAAAGCATACATAAATACTTGCAGGAAAAATAAAACAACACATACGTACCAGAGATGACGTCCGTGGAAGCGAGCGCCTCGCCTTGAGTAAGGACATTCAGCACAGCCTTGCCCATATTCTGGGCTCCGGGGTTAGCCTGCAGTGGCTGAGTAGTGACCGGACCTTCCCTCATAGGGCAGTCTAACTTGAGATGACCCACTTGCCCACACTTGAAACAGACCTTCTGCTTACGGCGGCAGTCCCTCTGTTGATGGCCTGGCAACTTGCAGTAGGCACAAACGGTGGAGGCGGAGGCAAGTGTCATCAGAGGCTGTGTAGGAGCGGCTGTCTTCTGCTTCTTCAGGAGAGACCGGCAGACTTGGGCGGTATGGCCCACCTTGTGGCAGTAAGCACACACCTCCATGGACCTGGAACCTTGCTCCTGAGGTGGAGCACTCCTGCGCTTGAGGTCGGATGCATCGGCATTGCTCGTTCCGTGCTGGGCTTTCTTTCCAGTACGATCCAACTCAATAGCTTCCGCCCGCATGGAGGCTCCCACGGTCTCTGCATAGGTTCTGGCATCGTGTGCTACCACATGCTGGCGAATGTCATGGCGAAGTCCCTTCACAAAGCGACTGATCTTCTTGGCTTCATCCGGCACGAACTCCGCAGCAAGGAGGGATAGGCGGGAGAACTCCTGCGCATACTCTGTCACTGTCCTGCCAGGCTGCTGAAGGGACAAGAATCTCTCCACTAACTTGTCCCGCTCCACAGAAGAGAGGAAGTTCTCCATCAGAGCATCCTTGAACTGCCCCCAAGTTAGGGTGGTAGATTCGTGGAGGCTGCGGTGCTGGAGCCACCAAGTATAAGCGTCCTCAGTCAGCTGATAGGCCGCAAGAAGGACCTTCTGGGCTTCAGGAACTATGGCATACTCGAAGTGCTTCTCCATCTGGGAGATCCATTCCGTGATCACGAAGTAGTCGCGGTTACCGTTGTAGGCAGGCAGATTTAGCCTCTTGAAAGCCAGAGTGTCAGCCATCGTCAAAGGAAGAGCAGACGGAGTGGTCATGGTCGGGGTCACTACAACATCAGGTGCATGAGGGGTGATGGTGACAGCTACTCCAGACATCCCTGCGCTGCCAGAACCTGGATCAGGAGCTTGGCGATCCCCTTCCAGACGGGTGACACGCTCCACAAGCTGCTTCAAAAGTTGGACCATTTCACCTAGTGGGGCTTCCCCTGCCGAAGGTGTAGCCTTCTTGCGCTGTGGTCGCTTAGAAGCCATCTAGAAAGAAACATGGAAGAACCGAGTGAGACAACGGCTAAGTTAAGCTTGAGGGTTGAGATTACAGGTGATAGCAATCTAATACTGTTGGATAAGCAATTCAAGTAGTAGTTACAGCATTTTCATTGGACAACTCTAAGTGATGACCATGCAGATGCAAGTGCGGCGATATGATCACATGCGGTAAGACGATGATTTGTAAAATCCATGTGTGTACATTCGATGTTTGTTGCTCTTAGCTTAGACACTTGTGCAATGAGTTATGTTATGCATGCAACATGATTATGCCTACAATGCATTCCTAAGAATGTTTATGAATGGATACGCATGTCATGTTAAGCGCCCATATCACTTAACATGTCATGCGCATTATGATTCTAATGTCATCGCACTTGAAAATATTATATCGCCCATACAATTTAATATTTGCAAGCGGTGTAAATCCTAATGGAAATTCATATGCATATAAATGTTAAGTTTTCCCATACTCCCTTAACATTTGTACGCATACTACTCATGCTTATGAGTGAGTGTGCGTGTTTCAGCCTCGAACAACAGACAATGACAAAGTGAGTGAGGAAATGATGCATGCACGTATATTTACATAATAGATTTCAAAATATATGAAAATTTTAAAATACTTTATCTTTAGATGCAAAACCCGGCTCTGATACCAACTGTCACGACCCGTCTAATAATAATTATCAGAGTGCGCTACGGGCGGGTCGTGATGCCGCAGGCATGGGCAAAGAGAAACCATGTCTGCCAGGCGGGAGCTGTAATACCAAGATATCTGTAGAAAATAATTAGATTTTGAAAAACAAGATCAGTTTGATTTATTATTTGGAAGCTTGAATTTAAAAGTGATGCTCATGCACTTTGATCAGCTATCATGCTACAATTATGATGCAAAAGTAGATGCTAGTAAACCGCAGAAGCAAAATGAACATTTATAAAATGCTATAATACATCCATATCATCCTAAGAGTTCTCCACGATACAAGGAAAATGACTGACAATAACTAGTACAGGAAAGACAAATCCAAAAGTAAAAGAAACAAGATACAAGGGACCTGATGCAGCAACTACAAAAAAAGGTAAACCTCCAACAGATGGGAGCTGGGCGAGGAACAGCTCAGGAAGTAGACGGCGCAGTCACGAACCCTAAGGCAAATCCAATCAGAAGGAAAAGCCTCAGAACAAGATCAATAACAGAGATTCAAGTTAATAAAATAAACAAGTAAACTGGGAAACAAGCATAGCAGTAAAGTATGTCAGAGACTAACTGAGATTCTCTAGTAAATTTTTAGCCTACTCCGGAGTTTAGCCTAGACACAAACGCATAAGCAAAAATCAATGAAAGGCGTGTGTGTCATCATTTGATGTACAAGATTCTAGCATGGGAGTAGATGCAAGGCTTAAGCTACCGCTGCTCGCAAGATTCCCTTATTGGTTTCTGTTACCAATTCAAGTGTAAACTCATTTTCCGGTGTCACATCAAATGACACATTCCCTTTCATTGTTTGCCTATGGCGTCTAATGAGCTTACTTATCTGCAAGTAATAAATTCAAGTGGGGGCTAGTACGGTACAAGTGTGACTTAAATAAAACTTGTTTGCAAGCGAGAGAGAGTTTTCTCTACTTGCCTTAATGGAAAGCCGAGCTTGAAGGCGGCGGCCAAGAGGCAAGGTCTAAACTCTAACGGAACCTGTTCAAGATGCGTACACATGAAATATTTATTTCAATGTTTATTCCTACGCGCACACAAGTGTTTCTATTGCGTAATTAATTCAAGGGGGCAAGTTAAGAAATATACCTCCCTCGGCAAAGAGGGGAGAAGCAGTTACCACAAGAGATCCGAGGGTTTTTGCGGCGTTTGGATCCGGGAACCCTAATTCGGAGAGGGCCTTGAGCGATTCCACCGCTACATTCGTTGAATGGCACCGAAACCGAATAAAACTTAGGATTAGTCGAGTAAACAACCACCTCAAGAGGGATCGACGAATTTTACGTCGATCGGAAAGCGAAAATTACACGAACACTAGGGCAAAAATTCTGAAATCGTAGGAGAGGAGAAGTTCTTACCCACGGAGGCTAGATCGGGCCTCAAGAAGTCCAAATCGGGCGGATCCGAGCAAACCCTAGACGTTCCTCGCGGAAACCACCGCTGAAATGCACAACGGGAGAGGGACGGGGCAACCTACACTTGAAAAATGAGAAAGACGGTGGAGGATAGTTTAGAATCACGGTTTCGAAACCGAAATAATAGGAACTTCGGGTTTTCTTACCCCTATCAGTCAGAGGAGAAGAAGAAGAGGGAGGAGACTCTCCCGTCGTTGCCGTCGGCTAGAGAGGAAGGAGATGGAGTCGCCGGCCTGGGAAGGAGTAGGAGGTGGCGTCGGCGAGAGGGGGAGCACCAGGAGGCGACGGCTGCGACACGCCCGTGAGACGGGAGCGGGAGACGAAAGCCTAGCAGTGGCTTGCGGTTTTGCGTGAGTCTTAAACCAGGGAGTTAAAATCGGGGGGAGCTGGCTGCGGTTTAGAAGGGAATTAAAGAGGGGGGATTTTTGTATAATATTATTATTGTTATTATTAAATCTTATTTTTTTGTTAAGGGCTGTTACATTCTTTCTGTACATACTGCAAGCAACATACAGATTTACAGAGATCATCATCAGGATCAGATCTTCTACAATCCTTGCAGCTCTCTCTCTCTCAAGCAAGGATTCATCTACTGAACACAGATCCATAAAAATACTAAGTGTCAGAATCCTCAGTGACTGCTACAGGAGGATTCAATCAGAAGATCATCTTCATCTTCTTCTTCTTCTTTACTCTTTCTTTCACTTTTGTAAAACTAAGTAAAGAGTCCTTAGAATCCCTCTTCAAAGGATTCAGTGACTCAAGATCTCCTTAACAAAATATCTAGCACTGGTTCAAGATCTCCTTATCAAAAGATCTAGTTTTGGTTCAAGATCTCTTTATCAAAACATCTAGCTTGGTTCTAAGAGTCTCCTTAACAAAAGACTCAGACCCTGGTTCTAAGAGCCTCCTTATCAAAAGACTCAGGCACTAGATCGTGTATTCCTACCAAGGTGGTAGAAGAGTGGAGTACCCATATTTTGGGGAACTATTATAGATCTTATCACAATCTGTGCTGTGAATTTTCTGTGATGTCCCTTCTTTATTTCTGTCATTCTACGTTTGGTTTATTCAGGATTGGATTTCTGAATGCATAGTTGTTAGAATTATTTTATTGTTCTGTGCATATTTTGTGAAAAGTTTTTTAAAACTCTATTCACCACTCCTCTAGAGAATACTCAGAGGCCTCACTGCGCTCTTTCAATTAGTATCAAAGGGAGGTTATCATAAAAATATTAACACATTGATCAAAAGATCCCCTCACTCAAACTTTTATATTCAAAAACTATTTTAAGAAAACGAGTTCTAAAGACTATGCATCCACAAGACCACCGGTGTGTAATCTGAATAAGTTTACACTTTAGAAGGCCAGAATAAAATTTTATATGAATTCTATTGATGAAGATATTTTTGATGTCATTTTATCAGGTCCTCCAATACCATTCAGAAAAGATGCAAGTGGGACTGTGACACGGGAACTTGTCCCTAGAGCTGAATGGATTGATGCTGAGAAGAAGATGAAGACATGTGATGCAAAAGCCATGAACATTCTGGTGTCTACTATGTTAGATGACATATTCCAGAAGGTGGTTGACTGCCAGTCAGCAAAAGAAATCTAAGAGTCATTGTCTAGATTGGTTGAAGGTAGCTCAGATGAAAGAAAGGACATAAAGTCCCTTCTCATATCTCAATATGAGAACTTCCAAAAGAAAGCTGAAGAGAATGTGACTGAAATCTATGAAAGATTCAACCTAATCATCAATGAGCTCAAGGGTCTAGATAAAGAGATCTCATTAACTGAGATCAATGACAAGCTTCTCATGTGCTTCCCAAGCACTTGGGATTCAAGGATCTGAGTCATTAGAGAGTCCAGATGTCATAGAGAGATCTCCACCGATTCCTTGCTAGGCAAGCTCAAGTCCCATGAGCTACTACAAAAGAATAGAGCTGAGACAGAAGTTAAAGAGAAAGTCTCAACTCCCAAAGAAAGGACTATAGTTTTGAAGGCAGCTGAAGGAGAGTCTTCCACTTCTGAAGAAGAGATGTGCAATCTCTTGGCCAGAAGATTTAGAAGATGGGTCAAGTCTGAGGACTCCAGAAGGAAGGAAAGAAGCTCAAACAAACTAAGGTTTGATAAAACTCCAAAGCAAGAAATAATCTGCTTTGCATGCAGAAAACCAGGGCACATTCCCCCCGAATATCCTGAAGAACAAAAGGACAGAAGCAGCAGCAAGAAAGAGCATAAGAAGAAGTCCTTTAGGAGGAAGGAAAAGAAGAAGGGAAAAGGTTTCATAGCTGAAACCTTAAGTGACTCAGAATCTAAGTCAAGCTCTTTTTCATCCGACAATGATGAAGAATGTGCTACTGAGGAAGTCTGTCTAATGGCTTTAGAAGATTCCACTGAGGAAGACCAGGTATCTTTATTTGATTTTTCTTCAAAACATTTTAAAAATTGGTTTTAAGATTTTTGTTAAGACTATCTTAACAATAAAAAAGAACTTAAAATAATTAGAGAAGAATTAGAAGATCTTAAGAAAGATAATTTGTACTATGTTAATTATGAATTAAGAAATCAGATATATAAAAGGAAACTAGAAATAAATAAACTAACTACTGAAAACTCAAATATAAAAGAAGAGCTTACAAAGGCAAAAACCTTTGAAGGCTCACTCAATGGATGGAGTCAAAAGCTCAAGGATATCACACAAAATCTCTCTATGAGATTTAGACATCTTGGTTTAGGAGCAGACCCATCCACCAGCACAGTAACCCCTAAGCAAACCTGCCTAGGAAAAGCCTATAGTATTCATTATGCCTAGTGAAAATCAATCTAATGACAACATAGAATCTTGTGAAGAATTGAATAACAACCCTAATAAGATCACTGCATTCAATATGGTAAATATTGTTGATGAAAAAGGAATTCTAGGTAAGCACCCCTTAGAAAATTCAATCAATAATCATCAAATTGTTAATAAGAGGAATTATGCATCGAATAAAACTCGATGCAATTTTAAAGATGCGTCGAATGCAACTCAATGGAGTTCTGCATATGCTTCGACATCAACTTGAAGCAGGTATGAAGGTGCGTCAAATTACACTCGATGCAACCAATATTCTGCATTGACTTATTATCGAGGTAACAATGTAGACACGTCGAATTACATTCGACGCAACTCTAGAGATGCATCGATTTCTTCTCAACGCATGTTTTCAACAAATGATTTTAAAACATCTAGACTTCCCTCTCCCATTTCTCACTACAATTCTAGATGCTTCTACTATTCTAAGATTGGGCACAAGGCCAAACATTGATGGCATAATAAATAAACACTTATTTAGCTTAAGGGGTATCCTGAAAGACCAACTTATTCTTTCATAACTCCTTATGATGGTAGAAGAAAGAGACCCTGACAAGTGAGAGTCTATACTAATGTTTAAATTCATGTGCAGAAAGGAGACTGTTCCACCACAAACAAGCAGTCTCCATGCATATGACTAGAGCAAAAGAGGTGCTGGAAAACTACAAGGCCAAGGAAGGACCTAAGGTAATCTTTGGTAACTCCCACTCTGGTCAGACCAGAGGATATGGTGTGCTAAGAGTTGGAGAAATCTTCTTTTCTAAGGTAGCTTATGTTGAAGGTCTTCAAAATAATCTAATCAGTATTAACCAATTATGTGATGGTGAATACAAAGTTGTATTCACTAAATCTTTATGTCATATTGTTAGCCCAGTAACTAACCAAATAGTATTGACAAAACTTAGGAAAGGTTAAGTTATATGTAGTAAATTTTGATTACACTAAGTCTGAAGTTTGTTTATTTAATTCCAACCTAGAAAATAATGAATTATGGCATAGGAGACTTAGTCATTTAAATTTTAAAACAATAGCTAAGCTATCCAAGCATAACCTAGTAAGAGGCTTACTAATTGGAAAGTTTAAGAAAGACTATTCTTGTAGAGCCTGCCAAATAGGAAAACAAACCAAATCTTCATTCAAACCAATTGGTAAGAATGAATCTCCTAAAAACCTCTATCTGTTGCACATGGATCTATTTGGTCCTATCTCCACTCAAAGCTTAGCAGGCAAGTCTTATACATTAGTTATTGTAGATGATTTTTCTAGATTCAACTGAGTGTTCTTTCTAAAAGCTAAGTTAGAAACCTTCAAGATCCTCAAAATCAGTTAATCTGTAGATTAAGTTGCTATGATCAGGAGTGATCATGGTATTGAGTTTGAAAATCAGTTAATCTGTAGATTCTGTCAGGATGAATGGATAAGACAGCTTTTCAGCTCCTAAAACCCCCCAACAAAATGGGGTGGCTGAAAGGAAAAATAAAACCTTAATTGAATCATGAAGACATTATTAGTTGAATCCAATTTGTCAAAGTCTTTTTGGGATGAGACAGTGAATACAACCAACTATGTTCTGAATAGGAGTCTCATCTACAAAACTAAGTTAAAGACTCCTTATGAGCTATTGAAAAGAAAGACACCTATAGTCACATACTTTAGGATTTTTGGGTGTACTTGCTTCATTCTGAACAATGGAAGGAGCCAACTTGTTAAATTTGACAAGAAGACTGATGATGGGATATTCTTGGGATACTCCTCATCAAGCAAGACCTATAAGTGTTATAATAAGAGCTCTCTCAAAATTGAGGAATCAATGTATGTAGTGTTTGATGAGACTAACATGTTCTCGAAGGGGAAGGAAACTTCTACCAATGTTATATTGCAGGAAGAAGATCAGCTTGCAGATCAAGTTGAAAGGCTCAACATCATAAATCACTCATCAGGCTGCCAGGACAAAGGAAAACAGCAAACTGACAATGAATCAGATAAAGACTCTGCTGCAGATGATGATGATGTCATTAAAGCACCTGCTCTACCAGAAACAAAGATTACTCTACAGGAAGAAAATGGTGCTCCCACAGTCAATGAGGAAGAGGAAATCCATGAGGATATGAATCCACTTAATAGTTCAACAAGAACTAGGATAACCTTAAAGGATCACCCTCCATCTCAAGTTATAAGAGATATGACAGTGGGAGTGAAGATAAGAAACCAGATCACAAATGAGACTATGATGTACTGCTTCCTCTCACAATATGAGTCAAAGAAGTTTGAAGAAGCAGATAGTGATCCCCACTGGATAGCTTCCATGTAAGAGGAGCTTACATAAATTGAAAGAAACAAAGTCTAAACTCTAGTTTTAAGACTTAAAAATTACCCAATCACTGGAACAAAATGGGTATATAAAAATAAGATGGTCTCAAATGGAGTCATAGTAAGAAACAAAGCGGACTTGTTACTGAAGGATACATGCAAGAGGAGAAAATTGACTACAATTAGACATTAGCTCCAGTGGCTAGACTGGAAGCAATCAGGATGTTTCTTACATATGCTACACATATGAAGATAAAGGTATATCAAATAAATGTGAAGAGTGCTTTCCTAAATGGAACTCTTCATTAAGAAGTATATGTGGAGCAACTCCCAGGTTTTGTCAGTCCATTTCATCCCTCCTTTGTTTATAGATTAGATAAAACATGGTATGGTCTCAAGCAAGCTCCAAGAGCTTGGTATGAGACCTTATCCACTTTTCTTCTAGAACACTCTTTTGTAAGAGGTAAGGTGGATAAAACACTTTTCACTAGAGCACACAAAAATCAACTACTCGTAGTACATATATATGTAAATGATATAATATTTGGCTCAACAGACCAAAGACTTTGCAAAAGTTTGCTGACCTAATGCAATCTAAGCTTGAGATGAGTAGCATGGGGGAATTATCCTACTTTCTTGGCCTCCAAGTAAAGCAAAATGCAGATGACATTTTCATATCCCAATCCAAATATTCCAAAGAGCTTATCAATAGGTTTGAGATGGAAAATGCCTCTGTCATGAAAACCCTCATGGCTACCAATACTGTACTTGATAGAGATGAAAAAGGTAAGTCATTTGATCAGAAGACTTACAGAAAAGCCATTGACTAACTCCTCTATCTTACAACTAGCAGACCAGATATGATGTTTGCTAAATATATATGTACTAAGTTTCAGGTCGACCCCAAAGAATCCCACATGAGTTCTGTAAAAACAATACTCATATATCTAAAGGGTACATCTGAACTTGGCTTATGGTATCCCACAAAATCTGGTTTTGATATAGTAGGTTATTCAGATGCAGATTATGCTGGATGCAGGCTTGATAGATAGTGCGTCTCGGGAACTTGTCAATTCCTGGGTGCTGAACTGATTTCTTAGTTTAGCCAAAAGTAAACCTCAGTCTCAACTTCTACAGTTGGAGCTGAGTATATAGCTGCAGGAAGCTGCTGCTCACAAATATTGTGGATGCAGAATCAGTTGTTAGACTACAACTTTACTCTTGAGAACTCCACAATATTCTGTGCCAGTTCTAATGCTATTCTATAGCTTCCAATCATGTTCACCACAGTAGAACTAAACACATAGAGATAAGACACCACTTTCTCACGGATACATTATAGAAAGGTAAGATCAATCTTCAATACATTTTCGTTGATAATCAAAGGGTTGATATATTCACTAAGCCACTTGATGAAAACAAGCACAATTTCTTCATCAATGCACTGAGAATGCTTGATGGAGCACTTTAGGTCACATTTATTATGTAATAAAACTTATTTTTCATAGAAAGGTATTGCTGGGAAAAACATCAAAAATTTTGAGAAAAATATAACTTTTCATTCAGAGCTGTGTTGAATACAAATCAATGCACCGTCGATTTCTACTCGACTCTAGCTTCGAGAGCTGATTGGGATTGTTAATTTGAATGACACTCGATGCAACGTCGAATTCATATCGACGCATGCGTCAACATAATAGTTGTTGCATTCATTCGAAGTCACGTTGATTTATACTCGACGCCACGTCGACTTTTCAAAGCGTGCGCAGACTTGGCTTCTAGACGCTACTTCGACACATTTTTGTGCGCTGAATCCACTTATTTTTTTACGTTGCTTCGAGTACAACCCTAAGTTGCGACGAATCATTTTCTAAAAGCAACTCAGTCGTTAGACTTTATTGTGCTTTCGAATTCTCTCCCTCTCCCTCTTCTCTCTTTCCGCCTCTCCACTTCTGTCTTCTTTCTTCATTGCAGGCACACGACGAGAATCAATGGCCTCTAACAGAGAACATTCTAGATGCGATTGATCTGGCATTAGAGACATTGTTGTCTCAATTCTCCTCTCTATACCTGGAGTTCTCCGAAGATTGCTATAGAAAGTTATGTGCTTAACATCACATGTTAAGGAACCTATCTTCCCAGACAAAAGCCATCAAAAAGAAGTTGAGATTGTCGATGCTGCCAACTGAAGTCTTTATATCCTTCTTCACTAATATAAAGTAGGGGGGAGAAGTGCGACGGAAGACCCCCTCCTGATTCAGTGTACACTGCAATTGAGCCCCAATATCAACAATCTCCCTATGTTTCTGAAGGAGAACCAACTATCACCTCCCAATTCTCCCTAGCACCTGCACCACCCTCTCTTCACAGATTTCTGCCTGCAATCCAGGGGGAGTCATCAAATCAGGGGGAGTCTGATTTATTCTCAAATGATGAGGATTATTAGGCTAGTTTGAAAGAGTTCTCAGTATGGGCTGATTCACCCATACCTGAGAACACATAAATCAAGCTTGCTTCTGAAGAATCAGCAACAATACCACTTACTATGTTTACTCATGCTCCTTATTCTGTCCTCTCCTGATCCTACTCCAGCCCTGCTTCCTCCTTTTCCTATTCTAACAACTTCAACATCAGCTCCCAGACAAAGGGATACATTCAGAGAAAGTAACACAGTCATAGGAAGAAACACATTCAGAGGAACGCCATATGGGAGAAACATACCTATCTGGGAGAGGTACACTAAGGAACAGAGAAAAAGTATAAAAAAGACAGGTCATACAACAAAACTTATGAGAAAATTCAAGTACCTGAAAATCTGATGAAGGTGTATGCTGACCCAATTTTTTAGAAAGTATTTGAAAAGAGTAGAGAAAGAGAATATTATGAATATGAGGCATTTCAAAGAAAAATTGAAGAAAAGAGAAGAAAATTCATTGAAAGACTGAAAAATGGGAAAAATATTGTGGAAGAAAAGCAAATAAAAGAGGCAATCCAAATTCCAAGTACTCTATTTGACTCTTCAAAATATGCTGTCAAGAACCATCAAGCTAAAATCTTGAAAGACAAAGGACAACTTGACAAAATGGGTCTTGGATATAATCAAGACATAGAAGACCAGCCATACAAAAAGAGGAAAAAAGATTATTTTCAAAATAGCTCCAACTCCTGGTATCACACAATCAACATTCATAGTGCCAAATCCAAATTCAAAAGAGCTTGATCTAGTTGAAATGAATGAAACTAGCTGCTAAAATCATCAGTTTTGGATTCAAGATCAATGATGTCTACACTGATGCAGAAACTGACTTGGAAAAGTTACTCAAAGGGCATGAAAGAATCCAGAGAAGGCCAAACCAGATAACTTCAAATATGTTGAAGCAAAGTTCAGGAAAGTCTTTGAGGCCTTATCTACATTTCTCAAAAAGAAAAAGTAGAATATTTCTTTGGGTAACTAATTATGATGAACACTCATTTCTATTAATCAAATATGTTATGCTGTCATTTTGTTATAGTATATTTGTATGTAATCTGCATTATTTTACAATATGATTGAAATCAATAAAAAAATTTGTAAAATTTGTTAAGATAAATACGGGAGATTGTTGGGAAAAACAACCTCTCGATTTATCTTACAAATTATGTAAAAGTGATTTCATCTTCTAGGATTCATTGCCCATGATGTATAGTGAGGGTAATATTGTCATTAGATGTCCTAGGATATCACACTCATATTAGGGTGTCAAAGACTAGTCCAAAAATTTAGTTGAGTTAATTCTGCGTCGACTACGACGCTAGAAGTCGACGCAGCTTCAACTTCAAGTCGAAGTAACTTCGAATAGAGGTAAAGATAATTCAAACTAGTAGTCGATGCATCAGTTGAAGTCGATACAACGTCGAATTGTATTCGACACAGAAGCTTGAGTCAGTCAAAACAACATTTGAAGTCAATGCAACTTCGAATTATATTCGACGCAGAAGTCAAAGCTCAAAGTCTAGGTCTTCATCTCGATGGATACGTCGATAAGGATTCGACGCAACGTCGATAGCAAAGCTCATTTCAAAATTGAGGAAGATGTTGAAACAGCTTCTATTAGAACTCAGAGGCGTGTCGATAAGAAGACAAAGTTATTTAACATAACGTTGAATACATACACAAATTTAGAATACTTCCTGGATTCAATTCTGAAGCTTATTCAGAAGCTATAAATGGAAGTTATTTGAATTCTAACGGGTCATTTATAACTAAGAATGGAAAGAAGAACTCTAGAGATACAATAAAGATATTTTTGGAAGTTATTCAAAAAGGTTTTGACGGGCTGTCAACAGAAATGAAAAGAGAGCAATATTACCTCTTGGACATTCCTAGTGGGAAAACAATAGAAGAAGAAAGTAATTCTGAAAGTGTATAGTGTGCCTCTGAGAATCCCCTACAGGGGGTGAATAGGGATTCAAAATTATTTCTATCCTAACTGTGAAAATAATTAAATTAATCTAAGGATTTATGCTCACAAAAGAACTCAGGCAGAATAAACTTGTGATGGAATGTAAAGCAAAGACAGTAGAATAAACTAGTTATAGAGACAACACAGAAAATTGACAACCAGAAGACACATAAATTTTTTATAGAGGTTCCCCAAAATATGGGTACTCCCCTCTTCTACCACTGGTAGGGATGCACCAGTATGCCCGAGTCTTTTGATAAGGAGACTCTTAGAACTACTGATCTTTTGACAAGGAGATCATGAACTACTAGATCTTTTGATAAGGAGATCTTGAAGCACCAGATCTTTTGATAAGGAGATCTTGAACCACTGAATCCTTTGAAGAGGGATTAATAAAACTCTTTTACAGAATGAGAAAGAAGGAGAAGAAAGAAGGTTGTAGGAATTCTGTTCTCAGAATTCTTGAGAGGACTGTATGAAGAACAATCTATTATGTTCCACAGAATCTGCTCTTGATTAGCCCATGCTTTAGATAGTGATGAATTGCAGGTGCTTTGTATGTCAGATCCTTTTTGCTTCTGCTGATTGAGATCTGGCTGCTATGAGATTGTGATGATGAGCAGCTTTCAGATCCTCTGTTTTATTAGATGAAGATCAGCAGAGTTTATCTTTTCTTTTCTCTTTTCTGTGTCGGGGTTCCTGAGAGAGAGAGAAGAGGAAGCCCTAGCAAGAAGAAGAATAGCCGATTGTGATTAATGCTCTGTTTGTTTCTGTCTTCCCTTCTCATTTTATTCTCTCTATTCAATTTCAAAATTTCTTTCCCTTTTTGGTATGCCTTGAAAAGGTAATCTTCTGATGACATTCTCTTTCTTTCCTCTTTAATTCTCGGCCCGTTCATCTACAAGGAATATGGTTCCAAGAAACCTTTTGTGTCCTTCTTTAATGCTCCTTTCTATTTCAGGCAACTATTGAGCCGTTGGGGAACGGTCTTGAAGGATGTGGGCCATGAAAGAAGGATCAGAGAGACAGCTGAAATGATATACTTTTACAGACTGTATTCGACGTAGCGTCGAATTCATTTCTTCTCTTATCGACGTAACTTCGAGTTCTTGTAGAAGTAGCTTCGATTTCATCTCTGCTAGTCATCGTTACGTCGACATCTTATCGACTTGTACGTCGAGTTGATCTGCCTGGCTCTGAACTTCATCTACTGCGTCGAGATGAAGTCGACTTTAGATGGCTCTGATAGATAACATCTTATGCGTCGAGTTGAAGTAGAAGATGCGTCGACTTCTCTAGTTACTCCGACAAGTCCTTGAACTCTACGTCGACATTCATTTGACGTAACGTCGACATGGGTTACTTCGACAGAGGGGTTGAATCACATGGACTTCTAGTCAGAGCAGCGTTGATATGGACTCGATGTTGCGTCGAATTCTATTCGACGCAAATATTAACTTAGCCCAATTTTTCTTCCCTTGATCTGGTCCTGATACCCTATGTTGAGTATGACATCCTAAGACATCTAATGACCAGATTACCCTCACTATATAATGGGTAATTTACTCCTAGAGGATAAAATCACTTTTAGTTAATTTGTTAAGTTAAATCAGGAGTTTTTCCCAACCATCTCCCCCTATTTATCTTAACAAATTTTACAGATTGAATAAAGTGATTTTACATATTCTTTTGTATAAACAACAGTACATTCATTACAACATAGACATAAAATAGGACAGACTGAAATCATATGCAGTTCCATTTACTTGACAGACAGTAAAGTTGTATAACATTTGTTCTTCCCAGAATATATTTGTGTTCAAAATGAATAATCATAGAATACCTTAATAAGCAAAAATTTAGGAATCCTTCTCAGGAGTCTTCATTTTTCTTGAGATTACTACTGGGGTGAATTTCCTTGGAGCTATCTTCAGAGGCTCATCTTCATCAAGGGACAATGCTGGATTCTCAACAACATTGCCTTTGTCATGCTCCCTCTGTGCTTGTGTATTCTGCTCAGCATCCACAGCAGCTTCCTTGGCAATCTTGGCCACCTCATCTAACAGATTCTCATCTTGAAGCTTCCCCTGATCCCCTGTTGTGCTTACAGCTTCCAATTCCATATCCAGATTTCTCTGAATATCTGGAGCAGGCTCCCCCTGAATTGTTGCATCTATTTGTTCATTACTTACTTTTTCTGGGAGCTCCCCCTAATTTGCAGGCTCCCCCTGATTTGTGCTCCCTGGAAGGTAGTCACTTTGTCAGGGGCAAGTTCATTATCAACATTTCCCTGATCCTGTCCACTCAATTCAAGGACATATCTCTCTTCCTCTAAGATATTCTCCCCCTTTTTGACCTTGCTGGCCAGTGAGGTTAAAAACTCTTTTGACACCATGGAGGAAGACACAAATTCTTTTAAGATCTGAAAGGATCTTTGAAGTCTGAATAACTCACCCTCCATCTGTGAGTATTTTCTATCAAACTTCCTAGCCTGAAAGGCCACTTGATCTGCAGAGGTGGAGGAGGCAATGACCACAGTCTTAGAAATGATCTGCTCAAGATCAATTGTGGGTGGATGTGATGCAGATGGAGGAGGTGATGAAGGGAGTTCTTCTTGGATGGGGGAGAGAGGCTGATAGAACTCTGGTGAGACATGAATAAGTGGAGGAGGTGGAGCATGCTGATGATCTGGAATGTGGGTGGATGGTAGTTGATGGGATGATTGTGAAGATGGCTCAGGTAATGAGGTGGATTAGAACTGTTGTTATTGTTGTTGCTGTTGTTGAGAAGGGTGTTGAGCTGGGATATCCTCCTGATGGGGCTCTGGAATGGTGTCCATTGAGGTAAGATCATCCCTTGGGGGATCTGGTATCTCTCTATTTGGCTCTAGAGGAGGAGGAGATGGGGGAGGAGATGCTGCAGCTTGACCAGGCTTTAAAATCTGCCTGGTCCATTTTGAGAATATCCCTATGTTGATCCTTTTTCCAGGAGGAATGGGAACTCCTTTTGATTTACAGACATTTGGATAATGCTGGAAGAGTACTTGGCTCATTATCCTCATGTATGCATTATCCTTGTGAGAGTACTTATGCCCAATCATCTTTAGTAGGTATCTTCCCCAATTGATCTTCTTTTTCAGGACAAGAACTCCCATAATTTCAACTGTTGCTTTGGAACAGCATCATGTGCAAAAATCTTACACAACAAAACCTTTCCTACTATGTCTGCTAGGAATCTATATTCCTCTCAAAGATCCATTTTCTTCAGATTGATTTGCTTGTCCTTTTTGAACTGCATTAGTTCTAGGGCCCTCTTAGCCTCATCCCCTGTTAGTTCATCTGTCTCATTTCCAGGAACAAGATCATAAGTTTAGTTCAAGATATCCTCTGTTATTAGTATGTTTGTGTCATTAATTTTCTCTTTGATGGAATCATCCTCTCCTATCTAAATGTTGTCTCTGAGTTCAGTTAATTCAGCATCAAGGATCTTGCATCTTGTTGAGATAAGCTTGGTCAGACCAGCTTCTTGAAACAAGCCAAGAATGGCTTTGAAACTTTCTGCCGCTGCGCTGAAGGAGTCTACGTCCACATCGAACCCAGAGTTAATCTTAGGAGGGGCCATTGATTGGATGTACCTACACAGAAGGAGAAAATGAGAGAAAGAGAGAGAGAGACACAGAAGAGCTGGAGAGCAAGAAGGCAAGAGAGCAAGAGAGAGAGAGAATTCAAAGGCGTATATGTTTCGACGCAGTAATTGTTTAAAAGCAGATGAATCATCGCTACTTAGGGTTTATATCGACGCACCGTCGATAATAATTATTATTTGGCGCGCAAAGCTGTGTCGAGATTGCTTCTAGAAGCAATTCTGTGCGCGCTAATATTTCAACGTTGCGTCGACTAGTACTCGACATAGCTTCGAGATTATTCAGACCCTAAGTCGATGTAGTCCTGTCGACATTATGTCGAATTCCAATCGACGTGACTTCGAACATAATCAACAATTGTTAAGCCGACGTATGCGTCGATAAGAACTTGACACTGTGTCGAATTCTATTCGAATTGTCTGCTCTGTATGCTTCTCGACGCTGGCGTCGAGTAGAAGTCAATGGTACGTCGACTTCTATTCGACGCATCTCTTAATAAACATATCTATTTCTTTTAGAAGATTCTTGCTGTTTTTCCCAGCAATTTTATTTATTGAAAACAAATCATAATATGATGTTATAAGTGTTAAGGAGGATTCAAGATAGAAATTACTCCCTTGAATGACTTTTGTTCCTTATTCATGACCTACATCATTCTTCCCACTCATTTTTCTCATGAGTGGGACCCTTCCTAACCCTGCACAAATAATTCAAACATTAGAAGGAACCCAGGTTACCTTGGGCCCTTTGCTTTTACCATTGTAGGGTTCAATGAAAGAATAGGAGGGTCTTTCATGGCACCCTTTGGGATGATAAGGAATGGTTCTCCCAAACCTTTTGTTTTGATGCTTTAGATGAGTATATAATATATCTAAATGCAATAGATCAACAGAGTGTCTTATTATCTTAGATTTTGTTTTTACTTTTAGGTGATTGTTATTTGACTTCTCTACATTGTTCTTTCCTAAAGGTGTTTCTTTCTTATTCATATAGATTTTGTTGGGTTTATTTAACCTATCTGAATAACTAGCAGCCTTGTCCTTAATTGATGCACTCTTCTCACTGGGTTGATGATCACTAGGTCTTACAAAGGAAACTGGATTTTTCCAGGCAGGTTTCCTAGGTGCTTCTGAGCTGGTGGAGGGCTCTGCTCCTAACCCTAAGTGATTAAATCTCATAGAGAGATTTTCAGTGATGTCTTTGAGCTTCTGACTCTTCTCATTGAGTGAGTCCTCAAAGGCCTTTGCCTTTGCTAGCTCTTCTTTTAATTGTATGTTCTATTTCCTAAGTTCAATTAGTTTTAACTCTTTATTGTTGATTTCATTTGTTAGATTCTGATTCCTTAGGTAGATTTCATCATTCTTAAGATTCTCTAATTCAGTTTTAGCTGTGTTTAATTCTTTTTCTATCCTAAGATGTTCAATGCAAAAATCTTTAAAACAAGTTTTGAAATCATCAGAAGTGAAGTCAAATTCATCAAAAACTGATACTGATCATCTTCACCATCTGATGCCATACCAAGAGCCATCATGCAGGCTGATACTGCTTCTTCTTCATCATCACTCTCAGATGATGATGAGCTCTCTTCCAATTCTGAATCACTCCAGGTTTCAGCAATGAAACGCTTTGCTTTCTTCTTGTCCTTCCCTCTGGAGGACCTCTTCTTCTTCTCATCTTTAGTGCTGCTCCTGTTCCTTTGCTCTTGAGGGCACTCAGGAGCAATGTGCCCTGGCTTATGGCAGGTAAAGCAGATGATCTCCTCCTTGGAGTCTTATCATACCTAGGCTTTGAGTCTCTTTCTCTTCTCCTTGATTCTTCAGTCTTGACCCACTTCTTGAATCTCCTTGCTAGGAGATTGAACATCTCATCTTCTGGAGTAGAGGGCTCTCCTTCAGTAGCTTTCAGAGCTAAGTTCCTTTAGACAGGAGCTGGAGCAGTTTCCCTCTCTTCTGACTCAACGCTGGTCTTTAGTAGCATCTCATAGGACTTAAGCTTTCCTAGCAAAGCTTCAGTGGAGATCTCTCTATGGCACATGGATTCTCTGATTGCCCAGGTTCTTGAATCCCATGAACTAGGGAAGAACATAAGAATTTTATCATTTATCTCAGTTAGAGACATCTCCTTGCCTAAGTCTATGAGCTCATTAATAATGATGCTGAATCTGTCATACATAGCAGCAACAGATTCTTCAGCCTTCTTTTGAAAGTTCTCATACTGGGATATGAGAAGAGACTTTCTGTCCTTCCTTTCATCAGCACTTCCTTCAACCATTGTGGTGAGGGAATCCCATATTTCTTTTGTTGATTGACATTCAGCAACCTTCTGGAAAATGTTATCTGACATTGTTGAAACCAGAATGTTCATGGCCTTGGCATCACTTGCCTTGACCTTCTTCTCAGCCTTTGTCCACTCCTTTCTTGGGACAGCCTCAGTTGTTGAGATTTCTCCTTCCTTTTGTCTGACTAGAGCAGGAGGACCTGTGATAAGAACATTATATATGTCTTCATCAATTGAATTCATATAAAGCCTTATCCTAGCCTTTCAGAGTGTGAACTTGTTTAAGTTACACACTGGAGGTCTTGTGGAAGCATAATTCTTAGTACTCATTTTCTTTATAAAATATTTTTATTGAAAAGAAATAAGAGTAGGAGGTCTTTTTGATCAGGGTGTTAACCTCTTAATGATCAACCTCCCTCTGATACCAATTGAAAATGCACAGTGTACCTCTGAGAATCCTCTAGGGGGAGGGGGGTGAATAGGGATTCAAAATTATTTCTATCCTAACAGTGAAAACAATAAAATTAATCTAAGGATTTATGATCACAAAAGAACTCAGGCAAAATAAACTTGTGCTGGAATGTAAAGCAGAGACAGTAGAATAAACTAGCTATAGAGACATCATAGAAAATTGACAACCAGAAGACACACAGATTTTTTATAGAGGTTCCCCAAAATGTGGGTACTCCCCTCTTCTACCACCTAGTAGGGATGCACCACTGTGCCTGAGTCTTTTGATAAGGAGACTCGAACCACTAATCTTTTGACAAGGAGATCATGAACCACCAGATCTTTTGATAAGGAGATCTTGAACCACCAGATCTTTTGATAAGGAGATCTTGAACCACTGAATCATTTGAAGAGAGATTAATAAAACTATTTTACAAAATGAGAGAAGGAGAAGAAAGAAGGTTGTAGGAATTCTGTTCTCAGAATTCTTAAGAGGACTGTATGAAGAACAACCTATTATGTTCCACAGAATCTGCTCTTGATTAGCCCCTGCTTTAGATATTGATGAATTGCAGGTGTTTTGTATGTCAGATTCTTTGTTCTTCTGCTGATTGAGATCTGGCTGCTATGAGATTGTGATGATGAGCAGCTTTCAGATCCTCTGTTTTATTAGATGAAGATCAACATAGTTTATCTTTTCTTTTCTCTTTTCTGTGTCGGGGTTCCTGAGAGAGAGAGAAGAGGAAGCCCTAGCAAGAAGAAGAATAGCTGATTGTGATTAATGC
This sequence comes from Dactylorhiza incarnata, assembly GCA_033032865.1. Taxonomy (NCBI): domain Eukaryota; kingdom Viridiplantae; phylum Streptophyta; class Magnoliopsida; order Asparagales; family Orchidaceae; genus Dactylorhiza; species Dactylorhiza incarnata. The sequence goes on along the minus strand of JAWHQI010000027.1, from coordinate 3,179,924 downwards.
TATGTTTGTTTCTGTCTTCCCTTCTGTAACGCCCGAAATTTTATGTTTCGCGCTCTGTGTATTTCAGGGTCTGACCGCGAGTGTAATTGATCGATCCATCGTCTCGATGAGGTAAAATCTTATTTTGGTTTCTTACACACATTAATCAATAATTTATTACAAGATAACTAAATGAAGCGATAGAATTTTCCTGGCGAAACTTTTAGAGGTTCTCGTGAGACTAAACTCGTAATAGTAAGTGGCATAGGAGGCAATGGCGATGCTGGAATACGTTTGCACCATTTTTGTTTCGTAACTGCCGCACCGCACGCTTTTCCTTCTATAACCGCACTGTTTTGCTTAACTGCTCCTCACACTCCCTCATTTTAGCCGCAGTGGGCCGTAAAAGTCTGTTAAAAAGGCGCAGCCGATCGAGCCCTAGATTTTTGTCTCCCCTCAAGCCGCACGAGAGAGATCACTGTAGTTCCTCCGTTGACGCCAGTACCAGTCACGCCTACAGGTCACTGTAGTCTCCTCCGTCGACGCCGATACCAGTCGCGCCTACCCCTCCAGAAGCCCTTGTCGTCGTCTCCTCTTTCTCGTGGAGGTCTATTGATCCCTCCTTCCTCGGCAGCCCTACGGATCGACGACAGTAAACGTCGATCTTACCTAGGGCTGTGTTCGTCACTTCAGCGAAGGTAAAAAAAAAATTCTGCCTTTGTGCCTTCTAGGTGGGATCTCCTTGAAATTTTGCCAGTGCAGCCAACCCCGCATTCTTCCGGCGTTCAGGATGTAATGTCATATTTTTTTATGAATTCTCTGTTTCAAATTCAGGAATCGAAACCTTCGACTCCTCCTATTTGAAAGTGGTTGGCTTGTGGTATTAGGGTTCCACGGTTTGGATTAAGGTAACAACCTTTCAGATAAATCTTCGATTCAATCCTTATTTTTTTTAGTCGATGAGTTATAGTTAATTTTTCCTACGGATTAAATAAGGTGTATGTGAATTTCAGATTAGCGAGCGATCGTTACTACTCAACGCAAGATCGAAAAGGAAATTTTAGGAGTTTCAGCGTAACCTAGACAGTTATGTCACCGCGTCTTGTATACGAGCGCCGCAATACAACGGTAAGAAATTCTATTCTTTTTAGTTAGACATATCAAATAATTATATACACAGATTGTATTCCTCGTATAGTAGGAGGATAATTATAATATTATTCAATCACGTTTATCCGGACATTAATGTTGAACATGTTAGGGAATTACGATATATAATTAGTCAGTTTAGTAAATTTGAAATTCAGCAGTTAACAGAAAATGTTATTAGGAGGCATGATTGAGACTCTCTCTTTCGTGATAGATAGAGTCGCACTATCTTACCCATAGGGCATAGTAGACCTTATGAGCCTTATTTGTAGGGAGACATTTTCTCCATTCAGAAGATGCAAGTCTGTGTCCATGGGACATGAGAACCGCTGCGTTCGTTAGTTGAGACTCAGATCGTTAGAATGCGCATAAGAAACTACTTCAGTTAGATGATGAAGGATGACAAGCTTAAGATAAATAGAATTCAAGTACACGCCGAAATGTAGAAAATCCCTATGGTTAAATATTTTCGAGCCTTGAATAAAAATATATGACATGGTTATACTAGAATAGACATTTATTTTCCTGCCTTATTTTTAGAAAAGTATGCATAGTATAATAGTAATATTTTCTTCATAGCATGAAATTTTTTTTTTTATAAAACATGCTCACATATTTCTTCCAAATATTTTTAGTGTCACTAAGAAGAATGGTCTTTCTTACTCTCCAGTTGGGCTGACCCATTTTTGGGCTTATTATTACAGGGGTCACAAGTGGGGTGTTGCGCCTAGGATGAGAGCGTTTGCTGATGTTTCCCTTATAGTTTGTTTTCTTTCAGTAGTTTATTTCTCCAGTACTGTTTTGTGATATTGGGCGTGTATCCAGATTCTCTAATGTTTCTTGTAACAGACTATGTATAAGATTTCAGTTTTTCAAGTATGTTACTCTTTCAATTTTAGTGTCTTTGTGAATTCAGATTTTGAGGTACACTTTTACCCTTAGTTTCATTCATTATTTCCGCTGTAAGTACTCTTCCATCATTTCTTTTCATTTGTCTGCTATGTATCAATTTAAATACCGTTGCTTAGTTTACTTCTTATCACGGGGCCCGGCCGGACTGCTGATTGGTGGTAAAACTAGGTTGGGGTGTTACACCTTCTCCATTTATTCTCTCTATTCAATTTCAAAATTTCTTTCCCTTTCTGGTATGCCTTGAAAAGGTAATCTTCCGATGACATTCTCTTTCTTTCCTCTTTAATTCTCTGCCCGTTCACCTACAGGGAATATGGTTCCAAGAAAACTTTTGTGTCCTTTAATGCTCCTTTCTATTTCAGGCAATTATTGAGCCGTTGGGGAACGGTCTTGAAGGATGTGGGCCATGAAAGAAGGATCAGAGAGACAACTGAAAAGATATACTTTTACAGACTGTATTCGCCGTAGCGTCGAATTCATTTCTTCTCTTATCGACGTAACTTCGAGTTCTTGTAGAAGTAGCTTTGATTTCATCTCTGCTCTGATTGAACTCTGCTAGTCGTCGTTACATCGACATCTTATCGACGTGTACGTCGAGTTGATCTGCCTGGCTCCGAACTTCATCTACTGCGTCGAGATGAAGTCGACGTTGCGTCGACTTTAGATGACTCCGACAGATAACATCTTATGCGTCGAGTTGAAGTAGAAGCCGCGTCGACTTCACTAGTTACTCCGACAAGTCCTTGAACTCTACGTCGACATTCATTCGACGTAACGTCGACTTGGGTTACTTCGACAGAGGGGTTGAATCACATGGACTTCTAGTCAGAGCAACGTCGATATGGACTCGATGTTGCGTCGAATTCTATTCGGCGCAAATATTAACTTAGCTCAATTATGCTTCCCTTGATCTGGTCTTGATACCCTATGTTGAGTATGACATCCTAAGACATCTAATAACCAGATTACCCTCACTATACAATGAGTAATTTACTCCTAGAGGATAAAATCACTTTAGTTAATTTGTTAAGTTAAATCAAGAATTTTTCCCAACAAATTCAACATTATTCGACAAAAGAATAAGTATATTGAATGAAATAGAGAACTACATGGAAAATAACAATTCTATCTTCCTCTTCTCCAACTCTCTCTAAGATAGAAAAATATTGAACAGATCTCTATACAGGAATACAAGGCTTCATCTTTTTCCTCTACTTACTGCAAGAACAATACAGATTTATAGAGATCATCATCAGGATCAGAGCTTCTACAATACTTGCATCTCTCTGTCAAAAAAAAGATTCATTTACTGAACAAATATCCATAAAAACACTAATAAGTGCATGAATCCTTAGTGACTGCTGTAGGAGGATTCAATCAGAAGAATCATCTTCAACTTCTTCTTCTTCTTTACTTTTTCATTCACTTTTGTAAAATTGAGTAAAGAGTCCTTAGAATCTCTCTCCAAAGGATTTAGTCGTTCAAGACCTCCTTAACAAAAGATCTAGCACTAGTTCAAGGTCTCCTTATCAAAAGATCTAGTTTTGGTTCAAGATCTCCTTATCAAAATATCTAGCTTGCTTCTAAGAGTTTCCTTAACAAAAGGCTCAGACCCTTATTCTAATAGTCTCCTTATCAAAAGACTCAGACATTAGATAGTGTATTCCTACCAAGGTGGTAGAAGAGTGGAGTACCCATATTTTGGGGAACCACTATAGATCTTGTCTCAATCTGTGCTGTGAATTTTCTGTGTTGTCCCTTCTTTATTTCTGTCATTCTGTGTTTGTTTTGTTCTGGATTGGATTTCTGAATGCATTGCTGTTAGAATTATTTTATTGTTCTGTGCATATTCTGTGATTTTTTTTAAAACTCTATTCACCCCCCTCTAGAGAATACTTAGAGGTCTCACTGTGCACTTTCAATCACTTTATGTATACTGCCAAAGAATGCCATCTATATGCTGTAATGAAGATACTAGATTACTCCATGCAATCACCTAGCAAAGGATTTCAATTTAGAAGAATCGGCAGTGTACATATTCAGACACCAGATATGCAAACAAATGCGGCATGAAATTAACATTGGGTTATTGTACCTTTTTGAGAGAAAATTTGGTTACTCAATAAAAACAAACAATTATTTCTACATCTAATACTATGGCCGAATATCATACAAACAACATGCAATGTAAATGGCAGAGGACACTCTTAAAAAGACCTCAATGAAACATACATTATCCATATGCCTCTATATTGGGATAATAAAGTTGTCATATACACTGCCAAAAATCTAAGTATTCCATGTGGAGACTGAGCACATAGAAGTTGATGTCACTTCATTTGAAAAGAGATATCAATATTAAAGGCTGTAATGAGTGTTCACGTTAATAAATTTTCATATTCATTAATTTTATTTTCATGTATATTATTTTTGTCCCACGTTATATTTTGGGTTTATTTGTTGCATCCTCTATCCATATAAAGAGGGGGCATAGAATCAATAATAGCTAGCATCACATTAAGGTTTCACAATAATATCTCAACTGTAAAACTAAAATAAAATAGAAAACAAGGTTATAAGAAAATACTGATCTAACCTTCAAAAACATAGATTTTGGCAATGACCATACTTTGGCTTCCCAAGAGAAAATTATTGAAGAGGACAACCAGTTTCTGAGCTAAGTCTCCAAGTGTGTCCAAAGGAGTAGGATGTTGGACCGTTGTTGGAGGCTTAGGGAATGCTTGGGAGGGTGGTGGCGGTTGATGGTGCAGTTTGAGATGGAGATGGAGAAGTAGTCTAATAAATTCAACATGTAAACAAACAATTATGTAACACCCTAAAATTTCTAAGGGGCCTAGGAGTTTGAAACCTTAGCTAGGAGAGCTAGTGGGCCCTACTATAACCAGAGGGCCCAACTGAGTGAGGGTTGAACTCTAAGGTGCTATGATCACTAAATTAATCAATTCATGCTCCCCAAAGCTAAATGAACTCAAGTTCACCTATGGGTTGACTTGGTTAACCACAGGCTCAAAAAAAAAACTTAAGTGCACCCTTGAGGTTTACCAAAGGGCCTAATGCTCACCATGACCCAATAATATGGGCATACACTCATCATGACCCCCACATCACTTCGATGACTAGGATTAGTCAAGCTTAAATAGTTGACCTGGTCAAACTTTGACCAAAAACAATTTTAAGGATTGTGCATGGCATAATTGCCCTCATCCAGGATTGTGAAGCCTTAACCTGATTTGGCTAAATCCACCTCATCATGTTGAAGTCAAATCAAGAGTCAACAAGTCAAACCCTAGTTTATTTAAGGTTGACCAATCCCTTAAAGCCTTGATTTGACCACCCTAGACCTAGCCATGGCATAACCCTGACCCCATGACTCTCCATCAACCCCACCTTGACTCTCACATTAGCCCATGCTCAAAGTCATGGTCAAACATGCTCAAAGCCAAGCTTTGGCCGACCAAACCTTTCTTAAATTGAATGGATTCAATGTTTAGGGTTGGATTTGCTTTTGTAACCCCCAAAGATTAATGTGAGAAGTAATTAGGAGGGGAAGGGTTTCTAGTGTATTTATGAAGGAGTTAGGGGCCTTAAACCCCTATGGCCAGCATGAAGGAATGGAAGAGACTTGGACTCCCATTATAACCCAAGCCCCTCACTTCATTCTTTACCTCTCCCCGGCACCAAGCAAACTTCCCCTTCCTCTGGTGGAGCTCCGGCAATGGCGAGACCATGCTCCAACAACTCAACCTTCCTCAATCCTTCTTCATGGCTCCAAGGAAGAGAGCATGCGCTCTGACCCATCCAAGGTGAGAATCGTAACTCCTCCCTCTGCTTAGATCCTTTAGACCTCCTCAGGATCCACTTCCGACGATGATGAAGGCGTCCCGGCCAGCACGGTCGTCTCGGACCACCCCCATTGAGTAGCCACCCCCAGGCTTTTAGGAGCTCAGTGAGTAGGGCTACATGAGAGGGGAGGGCACTCTAGCTCTCTCCGACGGCCCTTGAGGCGGAGCCGCCGCCTGAAAATGATTATTTAGGAGGCTGCAATGTGAATAGCTCTATCAGGGCAGTTTCCTCACCGGCGACGGTTGGCTGTCAGACCACCACCGGTGGACGCGCCATCCACCGACGACCTCTCAACCGGCGAGTGGTGGCACTCCAACCACCAGATCGTCGACGGCAAGCCATAATAACAGTAGGGAAGTCGGACCGACGAGGAGAAACAATGATCGTCTGATCTGCATGAGGGAGATGTTTCCCAGCCGCTGTGTTCCTCAGCAATGATTGCTAATCATTGTCAATGTTGTTTGCAACGCTTGATCTGGCGGCAGCGTGATCTGAGAAATGTGCGGATCGCTATCCGCAGCACCCAATTCTTTTCATTCCATTTAATAGATTTCTTAATTATCATTTTTATTAAATATATGTCATAGATCATGATTAATCATTTTGAGGGTCTTATGAGCCTTATCAGAGGAGACCCCCAACATGAAAGTTGTAGGGCATCCTCTGACCTTTTAGGATTGGGTGGCACTCCTCATGGGCTGGACTGTAGCTCATGTTATCCATTTTTAAAGTATGACCTTATTTATTAATCGCCTAGAGTTTGGGAAATTCATCTATGTAGGCAATAAATTGACCTGATATTTGGTATACATGATTAGAATATTATTAAGTTCACTTCCAAAGAGTTTCATAATTTTTAGATGAATTTGTCCTAAAGTTTTATAATTTATTTAAGGGTGTTTTGGGAATTAATTAAGTAATTTTATTCCTATTAATCATGAAGTTTGGGACCCAAATTTTGGTCAGGCCTAAAAGAGGTTATGACAGACCTCTGACCAAAAGTTGGAACCCTTGTGAAAAGGTTTGCTTAGGCTTTTGTATTTTTAAAGATAGACCCTAAACTGTCACACCAAACTATAGTAATTTTAATAACATAAATATTTCTCTTGTTTTAGATCCTTTTGAGTTGAATTTTTGGCAGAATATTACTTATGTCATGACTCATTTATGTATAAATTTTGGGACTATTTGGATGTCATATGGATAGAGTTTCAATTTATGATCATCGTGTGATTAAAGATGTGATATCAAACTATAGAAAATGAAATGAAATAAAAGAAATATCTCCCAAACCAGGGAGAACATATATGTGAAATTTAAATCAAAGATTCCTAGCATGGATAAGAGTCTCTCTAGGAGTTTTTGGAAACATTTGCCCCAAAGTTGTGTTTTATTTAATACTTAATCGTCGATCAAATTTTGTAAATATGAGGGTCAAATCCTTGGAATTTTTAAATGAGGTTTTGGCAGAGGTTAAATTATAGCATAATCTGATTCATGTTGAAGTTTCACAGCATTCGGAATAGTGTAGATGCTATATTTACCTTCTGTTTTGGACGTTCTCAGAAAGCTTGATTTAATCAATTTGTATGCCCATTTTTATAATATTGTTGATCATATAAGCATGTGGAGGTGTTAATCATGTGTTTTCATAGGTTTGCTTCAGATTAGAAACATGCATGATAGATAAGACAAAAGTGGGCAACATGAACCTTATATATTCTCTATTGTGCGGTTAAGTTGTAAGATAAAATGTGACACCTCCACCTAAGTGACGCATTAAGGTAGGCGTTGATCAGAGCTTGGAAAGGGTTATTAACATGATAGATTGCTGGTCTTATCCTAGGGAGTTTTAGACAGGGCTTGTTTATCCTAGCTTAGTGGAACCCTTCTTGAGTGTCCATGTGTAATGCTATTAGGGATAAGTCCATAGCTTTAGGACATGTTTAAAATGCACTAATTTATATCCACCCCTAAGGCACCCCCACAATATCTGTAGTTAGCTCCTTTGAGTACTTGGGTGACAAAAGCCACTAGGTGTTGGTAGGTGGGTAGGGGCTGGGGGGTGCCTGGGTAGGGTTTGAGTACCATAGAGGTGACTGGCAGTATTGACGTATTCTACTCCGTCATGGGTAGCTCTAGTCTTTCCTTTATGTTTTGGTTCTATTTCCAAACTTTTGGTGCAGGTTGAGATACATAAGAAAAGTGGCTGGTCTTCCGGTTCCTATGATCACACTGTCAGGGAGAGAGAGAATGACTAATTTGCTAGCGGGTGTGAGATCATATGGTAGCTAGGCTCATCCCCTGGTTTTGTTTACCCTTCAGAGGATCTCACACCCCCTTAGCCCATAGAGTGTTGATGTACATTTGTAAAGCAAAATAATACAAAGGCCTAGAAAAGTGTGGTGAAGAAATCATCCTAGAAGCAAAGGTAGTTCGATTCACAGTTGTCTTCTTGCCACGACGATGATGCATGCTACCCTCTTAAAAGAGGAAACTAGAAATGTCGACATTAATGGCCATCATTGCATAATTTGCATAACTTGCATAGCATCACATATTATAGCATCACATTGCATACGCAGAACCTTATCGTATAAGTTGGAATGGGATCTCTTATACAATGAGTTACTTGTATATATATATATATATGCTTGTGCTAATACTCTTTGCAGCCTCCTTTTCATCCATTCTAAAGTTGTCACTTAAAACTGAAAATCGTAAATCAAACCAAAACTGCAAAGAACCGAACCGTTCCCGAATTATTTGGATTACGATTTGAATTGGAACCGTGAACATTGGTCTGAGTGTGGTTCTTTCATTTTATTCTCCGGACCGAAACCGGAACCGTAATATACAAGTCTCAAGCGATTTCAAAATTTGTAGAACCGGACCGAAGCAAAACTGAACCGCAACCCGTTTATTATTATTATTATTATTATTATTATTATTATTATTATTAATATTATTATTAATATTATTGTAATATTGTTATTTTTTATAATATATCTATAATATCTACTTATAATTATGGGTGAAACTGATGCGATTTGAACCCAAACCACAATCGCAAAAAAGGAAATCGATTTTAAACTGAACAAAATTGCACCGCACCAAATCCATGTTGTGTGGTTTGATATTGGTGCGGTTTGAAGTCGATTTTTGCGGTGTACTTTCAATTTGGTGTCCATTTTTGCTGTGTACTTTCAATTTTTTTACAGTCATATAATGTATTTTTAGTTTTACGCACAAATTTTTCTGAAATATTTTATTTCAAAAAATAGAGGATATACAACTACTATTTAATAGTAATCATGAAACACAAATTTAATTGTAGCTGATAAATTAGTCAAATTGAATTAACTAATATATTTTTCAAAAAAATAATTTAATTATAAAATAAGATTTCAAGAGAAACAATCCAACAATTGAAAGTTCTTTACCCTATGTTGAGTTGTGACCTTCAGCAACATGAACATTGCATCAGCATTACACAATCGTGATCTTTGAATTTTTAAAATTGATCCGGTCTGGTGCAATTTTGCGATTTTGTGGTTTCAATTTTTAACTTTCAGCCCGACTTACTATATATTATACAAAAAATACTCCTCCTGGTGTAACGCAAAATTCCTACGCGCGGGCCTCATACTTCGAATTCTCTCTTGCAAGAAAATTCGAACGGGTATACTTTTCCCCTCTGATTTTTTATTTTTGACCTCCTCTATTTATTCCGCAAAGTTTGGTTTTGGTTCTGATTGGAACCGATTGGGACCGAAACGACCCGCATAGAACCGAACCAAACTATTAGTGACCGGTTTGATTTTGGTTCTTGTTGATCTATAACCAGAACCGTTAACACGACAATTCAAAAAATTATGATGGTACCGGAACCAGAACCGGTCAAACCAAATACAATTTTGATTCTAATTTGAACAACCGTTATCTTAGCAGTCCGGTTCACTGCTTTAGTAGAACCGGAACCGAACCGGAACCGTGACAACTCTGGTCCCTTCCATCCGATGCCTAGGATGCATTGGGTTGAGGAAGGGAATTCTACTCAGTCCTTGCGACTAATGGTTTCTTGTTACCATTAGGCACGACAGGAGCAGCAGCAGGTGCAGGAGCAGGAGGCCCTCCAGCAGGTCCACATTGACAAAGTACAGATTACACCTCCACCGGCGGCTACCCCAACTAATAATGTAAAGAGAGTTGTGAGGACTATTCGCCGAGCTCGTCTATATATTAGGACCTATCAAGGCCCCTGCTATGTCGTAGTTCGTGAGATTGTGAGTGGACACTTATGTTATGTGACACTTTTGTGTTGTCACTTATGTTTGTGGTGATGTTTCCGGTATTTTCCTTTTAGTACTTATATGCAAGGTTTTGAGAACCGGACCGGACATTGAACCGGTCTTGAGAGAGGTTCAAGGTTTAATCGGTTTGACCGGTTGAATCGGGATTGAACCGGGGTTGAACCGGGGTTGAATCGTTTTTGACATTAGTAACTAGAAGAGCATACCCTGAACCAAGAGCAATTGAAAAAGATGTGAAAACCTTCACGTGAGGAGGAGGCAATTGTTATTCCGCAACTGTAATGAATTATTGAAAACCTTCACCGAAGTTCAACCGCTCTAATGTAAAACTATACCAAACCCAAGCTGTAATGAATCTGAAGAGGTGCGTAAATAAAGAGCATGTGAGGAATGGATGAGATTATTTTATTTTGGGCATTTAATCAAACACCATGTGAGCATTTATAAAATGAGAAGCTGCTCACAGAAGAATGAATTAATAATTTGAAGCACTGTAATTAGATACTTAGATTATGATAATGATCAACATTTTCAACACAAATCATAAATGACAATGACCACGTTACAGGAAAATGGCAAAGCCGGAAAATCCTCAAAATTTCCAAGAGCAGTCCAAACAATGATGAAGAAGATCAATAGTAGAAGAATACAATTTTTTTCACAGATAAATCCTAAAGAGGGGGGGGGGGGGGGGGGGGGGGGGGGGGGGGGAATTCTAGATCTAACATAAAGAAGTCAAAAACAAAAATCAAAAAAGAGATCGGATGGAAGAAGAGGGGGGGAGGGAGATGATCGGACCTTGCTCAACTGCTCGACTACTCGGACCTTGCTCAACTGCTCGACTACTCGGACCGTAGAAGATCACCGGAGCTCCGTCGGCCTTCACATGAGGAGGAGGCAAGGAGAAATATCGGGAAGAGATAATTTCGCTCGGTCCAAATGGGGACTGCAGTTCACGCCAGGTAAACCTAGCACTTAAAAAAATTTCATCTGAGCCGTAGAAACGCAGATCGAAGGTGGAAGTACGAACCGCCCGGTTATGTGAAAATCGAACCGGTTTCCGGTTCGGCGGTTCAACCGGACGGTTCACCGGTTCTTCCCCGGTCATGACGGAAGCGGTTTCAGTGCTGTGACCGGACCGCCCGGGGGACCGGCCGGTCCGGTTTTCAAAGCCTTGCTTATGTGTCGCTTATGTGTTGCGTCGCTTTTACATTTGCTGTATGGGTTGTGACCTTGGATGTGATGATGTAGATTTGGCCTTACAAGACGAACGTCATGCGGTAGGGATTGGCTTCTTTTGTCGTCATTACTGTAGGACAGTTGTCTTGGGCATAAGATTTCTCTTGGCCATGCCCAATTCCGTAGGGTCTTGCAGATTAGCACCTAGATTTACTTTGAGCAGTTGGCTCAGAAACAGGTCAAACTGGTCAGGAATATATTAAGCTGTGTAACTAACCTGTTGGCATATAAATTTTCTATGTATTTAACCACAATGAAGAGGACGCCTGTAGGTCATGAGCCTAGAACAAATAAAAAGAATATGCTTTAGTAAATTTAATCAGAGTACGATAATTCTGTCACTAGCCTTCTCTACCTTAAACATATTTAAAAATGAATCAAGCAGGCTGAACAGATTCAGGGTGTTCTGAACTCAAAAATGGGATTGTGTTTCATTTGAACTGCGCAGTTTCCAAAATTCAGGTGATGTTTTCCCCCCATTAAAAACGGAGGAAAAAAACCAGTGGCCGCCTTGTGGTGCGGGGGAGGGGGTGTCGGGGAAAATGTGCAAAAATTAAAACCCACACTTTCTCCTGATCTAATAGTGTGGATCATATTGCCAATGTACCTTCAACAAATTCATCATCAGAATCAGATGAATTCAGAGATCTGGGCCGAGACACGACTTTTGAGAATCCATAACCAAGGGACCCTCCAGTTGCCTGACATAACTGCAGAATGAAAACTGCTTTAAAAAAAATTCTACATGCGAATATTAAATCTTTAACGAGCCGATCTATCAAGAAAATACATGACATGCTACTAAGGGCATGAAAACCATCCTCACATACCTCAGCGAGCTCAGACAGGTGGCGTGTTCTGAACTCATTGATAGTTGTAGCAATCTCGGCCATAGGTAGCTTGGCCTGTAAGGAGGGAAAAAGAATACAAATACTAAAAGGGAGCTACAGAAGACTGGAAAAAATTCGATTGCAGCAATATTCCACTGCATTCACCTGAGCAAGAACAGCAGCTGCTAGCTGCAGACTTGGTTCCAAGGTTTCTGGGACAACCTTTTGAGGCATTCATGGCAATCAGAATTTTATCAGCAATATGGAAAAAAAATCTGACCAAAACTACACTTGGCTAAAAAGAGTATAGCAGATCTTAGGAGAGACTTACAGCAGTTGCTCCAGCCTTCTCGAGATTAATACCATGATCGACATCGTGGGCTCGAACAAATGTCTTCACATTGGAAAAATACTTGCTCAGGGCCCACACGGTTCTATAGTTCGCACCAGGTGTGTCCAAAGTTATTGCAGCAGCACAAGCTCTTTCGGCCCCAACTTTGTGTAGGACCTAATGATTAATAACATGAATGAGTTGGTTTCATCTCAGGAAGAATTACCTATGTGACTAGAATTTCAGGAATTAAATTGCCGGCTAACCTCTCGACTGCCTGCATCTCCAAAATACACAGGAAGGTCAAGAGCACGCCCGGCTGCTACCCGGTCACTACAAAAATGTCAAGATCAGCGAGATGTATGGTATGATAAGTTCCTGTCAACTTCAGCTGGTGAAGTTTCTGATGCACCACATAGATAAGATCTCATCATTATTTTATTACTAAATTATTCAATTTTCAGAATTGTTTTAATTTAAATGAACAAGTATTCTTTTAGATATTATAAAATTTATTATATTTTTTTCATAGAAATTTACCAAATAAAGAGAGTTTATTTTAGCACCCAAACTTGGAACACAAGCACGGGGTTGATCCTCGTCGCCCAGCCAAGCCAGATAGCGCAAGATCGCGACCGGGCGGTGCCGTCCATGGCCGCGCCAAACAGCGCACTGGGTGGTGCTATCCGCGCGACCGTGGTGGATCAGCCCGGCCAAAGTTTTCGTGAAATAGGATTTAAAACACGCTATTTATTTAAATGTTTAAGAAAATTTTATAATAAATTTTCTAATGTATGTAAAAACTCAAAGATATGTTATAGATATTTTAAAATATGAATTTTAATTTTTGTATAAATATAGGCATCAATTTCATATTCATGATAAGATTAGGGCTAGTTTGACAATATTAGATTTATTTGGATCAGATTCATTGGATAAGATTAGATTTTCTTTAGATATAAATAAGACTAGTTGGTTGGTTTAGCAAACTTTTTTCCCTTGTTGGAAGACTCATTCTTATAAAGCATGTCCTCAATAGTATTCCTTACAGACCTTGCAGCCGTCAACTACCCAAAGGGAGTTCTGAAAACTATGGGATCTATTTGAAGAAAACATCAATGGATATCTTATCACGACTTAGACAAACCCACTGATCTGAGTGGTTTTAGCATTAGAAAAATTATCTGATTCAAATTCCTTCTATAGGTTGAAAGCTATTTCGAAACTTTGGACATGATTCTCAGTGTTCTCAGTTTCTCAAAGACAAATACCTTAAAAATAATACCTCTAGCATCTCACAAAGCCCTTGTTGAAGGTCATTAGAAGAAGAATCTATCTCATAAGCACGAATTCATTTCCAACACATTATGGATTACTGGGAGGGAGCTGTTAGTTTTTGGTATAATAAATGGCAGCCCAAGGGCACGATCAGTTTACTCTGTGAGAACAACTTTCCCTTGATTCTTAGTTTTCTCTTGGTTATGCTTAGGGCCCTAGTGGTGATCAGAGCACTGTCATCTCTTTCTCCAGTGTTGGTTTGCCATTCTAGACATTTTCAGTAGCTATAGTGTACACCGGCAAGGACAGAGATCAAGTGGAAGAACATAAGAACTCGGGGCAGAAGGGAATCTCGCCCAAGTTACTCACATGTCCCCGGAGGGAAATCGCCCAGCCCATGGGGATCTTGCACAGGCCCTTTGGCATCCATGTCTTGGGTTGGGACGTGGCATTTACAAGGAGACGCAAGGATCTCGCCTAGGGCAAGATTTATTTACTCGGAGAAGGTCACTTCAGACGGAAAAGTCAACAGCATGAACAAGAGAGAAAAATGAAATACTGCATTAATGCAATTCCTACCCATACATATACTTGGGATATGATAAAACAGAACTACACAATTACGAGAATGCGACTATTAAACATGTTAAATAAAAGTCCATGTATTTAGGCACATTTGGCCTCTCGCCTCTTATGCTCCTCCTTTGGTCCCAGATCTTGGGTTGTACTTAGCTCTCTCTCCCTCTCTTTATAAAAGGATACCCATTGTACAAGGATAAACATATATTTTATAAGAATAATAAAATTGTGGCTCTTTTCTTAATAAATGCAGCTCGCTGAGCCCGTCGCTGCGCATTCATTGCCTGATGAGCTTCCTCTGCCGCTACTGTAACCACAGGCCCTGTTGAGTCCGCCATTCTCGCTGCTCGCATGATTGAGCCCGCTCGCCTGCTGAGTCCGCTACCCCTCGTTGTGTCCGCTGAACACCTATGCCTGTTGCGTTCCCGTGCCAAGCTCCATTCCTTCCTGAGCTCCTCTGGCAATCCCGAGCTCCTTGCCTGGTCGAGATCCTGTTGTTGGTGAGCTCCCGGTGTAGGGAGCTCCTCCTGAAGATGGTGGCTGAGCTTTGCGAACTCTTGTTGACGAGCTCTTGTTTCTACTGGTCTCTTGTTGTTGACGTGCTTAGGTTTTTGTTGTTGTCGAGCTCTTGTTGCCGAGCTCTTTAGGGTCCGCTCTCCGGATGTTGCCAAGCTCCTGTTGTGCCGAACTCCATTCTGCTGCCCCTGCTGAGCTTCCTCTTGTCGAGCTCATGCTTGCCGAGTGCACCTTTGTCGAGCTCTCTTTCTTCCCGAGCTCTTTAGGTTGTAGAGCTCTCCCTCGTGTCAAGCCCTCTCGTGTCGAGCACTCCCGTGTCGATCCCTCTCGTGTCGACCTCTTGCTGGACGAGGTGTCTCCCTCTCGTTTCGACCTCATGAGAACACTTGCGGCTCCTTCTACCCCGCGCAATGGCCTGTCTTATGTTTCTGCTCTCCCTCCCTCCAATAAAGTTTGTGGTTGTCGATGCACTGACCGCCTCTATCCCCGCACTGAAATCGACATTCTGCGAGACAAAATCTGCCACCTGCGGGAGCTGATTGCTCGAACCCTGGCCTTGTGGCCTCCTTATCCCATGCAGATATCTCTACCTTTCATCTTGGCTCCTCCTGGATTGTGGACT
This sequence comes from Dactylorhiza incarnata, assembly GCA_033032865.1. Taxonomy (NCBI): domain Eukaryota; kingdom Viridiplantae; phylum Streptophyta; class Magnoliopsida; order Asparagales; family Orchidaceae; genus Dactylorhiza; species Dactylorhiza incarnata. The sequence continues at coordinate 3,164,312 of JAWHQI010000027.1, read as the reverse complement.
CCGGAGCCACCAATCATGTCTCCTTAACAACCCTCTCAGTACTTGGACTCTCCGTATCCGATGTTCATTACAGTTGCAAAAGGCGACACCACTCCTGTTGCCGGCTCTAGCGATGTGTTGCTTACCCCTTCTCTACCTCTTCGATCCGTTCTACATGTCCCTGGTTCTCAATTCAATTTGCTCTCTGTCAGCCACCTAACTCATGATCATGATTGTCTAATTACCTTCTCTTCCTCTTTCTTTGTTGTGCAGGATCGGCAGATGCGAAATATCATTGGTAATGGGCGGCTTTGCAATGGGCTCTACACGGTGGATCTTCCTTCCTCCACTCTCTCTTCCATCAGCTTTGTTGATTGGCATAGGCGTCTCGGTCATGCTCCTCTTCCTATTCTCCAAAAGACTCTCACCGATGTATCTTTTTCCCCATTTAATTGTGAGTCATGTATCTATGGGAAACATCATCACTCCATTTTTTCACCTCATTGTACTCGGAGCGCTGCTCCGTTTGATTTAGTACATTCTGATATCTGGGGTCCCTACAAAACCGCTAGTATATCTCGTTACCGCAACTTTGTTACATTTATTGATGATAACTCACGTCTAACTTGGATATATATGATGCATGATCGCTCTGATCTTCTATCCACTTTCCGCTCCTTAATTGGTGAAACCCAAATGCAATTTACCCGTGCTATCAAAATTCTTCGCACTGATAATGCGCGAATACACTGGGCATGCTTTTTAGGAATTTTGCACCTCTTTGAGCATCATCCACCAAACCTCTTGTGCGTACACACCACAACAGAAAGGCGTTGCTGAGCAGAAGAACCGCCACCTTCTCGAAGTCCCTCGGTCTCTCTTATTCCAGATGTAGGTCCCCACTACCTGTTGGAATTTTGTTGTCTCTACTGTTTGTTATCTCATAAAATGCATGCCCTCGTCCTTCCTCCAATTTACGACCTCATTCTCTCTCCTAATTCCTAAATGCCCTACCTTCCCTGTGACCCCACGGGAATTTGGCTGTGTCTGCTACGTTCACAATCCGGTCCTCCTGCTGACAAGTTGACCCCTTGTTCCACGCGCGACATGTTCGTTGGGTATTCACGCACCCAGAAGGGCTATGTCTGTTACTTTCCCTGCACTCGGAAGCTGATCACGTCTGCTGATGTCACTTTCCTAAAAAAACAGTCTTTCCATGAATCCGTCACCACGTCGATGCCACCTCCTGATCTCCCACGTCCTCTTGTTTCTAACAATTCTCATTTACCACCTTTACTACCGACACCACCGCCTGCACTGGCTCCTCCTCTTCGTGTCTACTCTCGCCGCTATCCTCAATCTGGTGCCCCGCAACAACCCCCATCTACTACAGATACTTCCCAAACTGTTGAATTGACGACACCTTCCACCGCGGATCCGCTCTCAAATTATGTTTTCATGCATTGTCTCTCCTCTAATTTGCGCAGGTTTGCGACCTCTCTATCTTCTATTTCCACTTCCTCTTCTGTGCAGGATGCCCTTCAGCATCCCGGGTGGCGTGCGACAATGGATGAGGAAATAACTGCACTTTGGGCTAACCATACTTGGGACTATCCCTCTTCCTCCAAATGAACATACCGTGAGCTGCAAGTGGTTATTCACTGTGAAGCAACATCTGATTGTGACTATTGATCGTCTCAAGGCCCGTCTTGTATACCGAGTTTTTACTCAACTACACGACCTTGATTATGAAGAGACATTTTCTCCGGTGGCAAAACTCAACACCGTTCGTGTTCTACTCTCACTTATCGTTCATTGCCATTGGCAGCTCCATCAGTTTTACATTAAAAATGCCTTCCTCTATGGTGTTCTTGTGGAGGATGTGTACATGCAGCAACCTCCTAGTTACACAACCACGGGGGATTCCCTTGTCTGTCATCTGAAGAAATCTCTCTATGGTCTCAAACAATCTCCACGTGCATGGTTTGAGAAGTTTAGGCTTCATTTGGTAAACCGTTTAGCAGCGTTTCGTTTTATCAAAACGCAACGCAGGGTGCGTAACATTTGTTTTTCCGCTTTTATTTTCGAACCGCCCGCGTTTATCGCGGCTCACAAACCTGCGGGACAAAACCTGCGGAAAGTGGTCCAGTTTAGCGCGTTTGGAGGAGGAGAGGCGAAGCGCTAGGGCATCACAGGTATCGCGACCTCCACCGCTCTCCCGTCGCCGCGCGGAGGAATCCATCCCGCCGCATCTTTCCTCCGACAGCATCCAAGGTTCCCGATCGCATCTTCTCCGGCGTAGGGGTCTTCTCCGCTGCATCGGGGCCTTCTCCGCCGCATCGGGGCTTCCCTGACCTGATTCTTTCTGGCTATTGCAGGTTTCTGATCGCATCATTTTTTCTGATTTTTGTTTTATAATTAGCTTGATATCTACCATAATATGATCTGGAGAAAAAAAATTTATCGTATAATCTCCAGGGTTCCCTCCTGCAAATGAAAGAGCAGTTTTGAGGAAAAAAAATTCAAATGGTATGGTGTTTATCTGGAGAAAAAACATGATTTTGAGAAAAAAATTTGGTCTGACGATTACACGAATTTGGAATTGCTGTTATCTGGAGATCTACTAATGAACAAGTTCGTATAATCTCCAGATAAATATTTTTCTAAACAAAGAAATTGATCTGGAGATCTGGAGAACTAAATAAATTTTTTTCTCCAGATCAATTTTGTTTGCAAGTAGATTTCTCCAAATCATGCGAACTGACATTTTCCCAGATCAAAAATTGAGCAATTTTAGATCATAAATTGATCAAAATTTCTCCCAAACTGACATTTTGTATGTGTTTATTTTTTTTTGTGCATATGTGAGTGTGTTTATTTTTTGTGTGTATATGTGAGTGTGTGTTATGTGAGTGTGTGTGTGTGTGTGTGCAGTTATGTTTGTAGTTTAGTGCATAAATGTGTTAACTGTTTGTGTGTTTGTGTTGTATGGGTTGTATGTATGTTGTGTGTGTTAACTGTTTGTGTATCTTGTATGTGTGGGTGTGTTTGTGTATATGTGTTGTATGTGTGTTGTGTTTGTGTATGTGTGTGGTGTGGTTGTGTGTATGTGTGTAAGTGTGTATATGGTGTTTGTGTATGTGTGTGGTGTGGTTGTGTGTATGTCGTGTTGTTGTATGTGTTAACTGTTTGTGTATGTGTGTGGTGTGTTGTGTTAACTGTTGTGTATGTTTGTATGTTGTGTGTTGTTTGTGAGCGTTGTGTTGTGTTTGTTGTGTTGTATGCATGTGTGTGTTAAGTGTTTACTTTGTGTGTGATGTTTTAAGACTTTTGTAGGAATATGGGTAAACACAAAGAAGGTGGTGTGAGTGCAAATTGAGACTCCAATGATGTTATGATATTTTGTGACTTATGTTTGAAAGAAATAGAGCTGGGTAATCGTCCAACCACCCACTTTAGTAGGGATGGGTGGAATAACCTAACAACCAATTTCTTTGCTCGGACCGGTAAGGCTTATGATCGAACTCAAATGAAAAATAAGTGGGATCAGCTTAAAAAGGATTGGAAATTATGGCGCGATCTTAAGGGCCGTGAAACAGGTTTGGGATGGGATCCTATTCGGAAGACTATAGCTGCTTCAGAAGATTGGTGGAAGGAACGCCTGAAGTTTTTTTTTAAAGGATTGTTTTTTTAACTTTATTATTGTAGATCTTTATGTACTAATAATCCTGATTTTCATTTCAGGTTTTCCACAAGCTAAAAAATTTCAGTATTCAGGAATTGCTCCAGAGCTAGAGGAAAAGCTACACATGATGTTTGGGCAGGTAGTAGCAGGTGGAGATCTGGCTTGGGCACCAAATTCTAGGAATTTCGACCATGAATCTATCGATGAACATGCGTTGCCTAACGGAGATGCCACACAAGACAATTTCGACTCTCCTGGTTCTGTAGATGCGAGGGAGAAACAACCGGCCAAGGGGAAAAACAAGAATAGCTTCAAAAAGGCGAGGAGTTCCACGATGGACGAGCTAGCAGAAACTTCACGCATTATTGGGCGTTGCATGATGGAGCCCCCACCTATTCAGATTTCTTCCTCATTGTACACCATTCCAGAGGCTATCTCGGAGATCGAGAACATTCCAGAGGTTATGGATGTTGCTAGAAAAGACTTCTACCACTACTGTCTTCTGTTTCTGAGGGACAAACACAACCGCGAGACTTTCATGAGCATGCGAAAGGATCGACGTGTGGAGTGGCTGGAGTCTTGTTTTGCCAACAAGACAAATTAGTTGATTTCTTTGGTTGACTTGCATCTTCTATTATTCTGTCATGTGTTGGACATTTTATTTGCTGTGTTGGACTATTTTATATGCTGTGTTGGACTATTTTATATGTTGTGTTCTATAATAGCTCTTATTAATACTTGTTCGCAAATGATGTTGTATGTATTTGACACAGATTATGGCCTCCAGTGATGATGTCGATAGTTCTGATGAGGAGATTCAAGTACAAGTAGCTGGCTGGTATAACCGTAATAGAGTAGTGGCTGGGCGTCAAACGGTGTTAGAAACTAATTATCACTTGAGCAGATCTACAGGATCCTCTATTACACCTTGCATGACTTCTACTCAAACAGGAGCAAGATGGATTGGTGAACTACTCAATGGCCACCCGGTCAGGTTTTTTAGTGCCCTTAGAATGTCCAAGGTAATTTTCAATGACTTGCTTCTACTACTCACACAACAATATGGGTTGCAAGGAAGCAGGAGAACTCTAGCACGTGAAGTGCTCGCGGTAACTCTGCACATTTTAGGTCATAACGTAAGCATGCAACTTGCTAGCGAGCGATTTCAACACTCCACAGAAACGATCAGTAGATTTTTTGCAAGGGGTATCATAGCAATTAAGAGAATGTCTGCTGATGTTATTAGGCCTGCAGATCATCTTTTTATGAATATTCCCCCACAAATCTTAAATAATGCTCGCTACATGCCATTCTTTAAAGATTGCATAGGAGCGATTGATGGAACACATGTTGACGCTCGAGTTCCTGCTGATCAACAAGTTGCTTACATTGGCCGGCATGGTACCACTACACAGAATGTCATGGCGGTGTGTGATTTCAACATGTGCTATACTTTTGCATTAGCAGGCTGGGAGGGTTCAACTCATGATAGCCGTATATTTCAGCAGGCTCTTATGGACCCAAGTTTTAATTTTCCATATCCGCCACCTGGTGAGCTTTTAATATTCACTACATTTTTAAAAATAATTTTGACACTTGTAATCAATAATATTGACATATAACATTCAATATAAATTTTCGCAGGCAAATATTATGTAGTGGATGCCGGGTATCCACTACAACGTGGGTTTTTAAAACCATATTCAGGCACACGATATCATTTACCGGATTTTAGACGGGGCAGTAGGCCAATACAAGGGCAACGGGAAATATTCAACCAGGCTCACTCGTCACTACGCAGTGTCATAGAACGTTCATTCGGTGTATGGAAGAAGAAGTGGAAAATACTGAGAGATATGCCACCGTACAGTTTGGCAAAACAACGGGACATTGTCATTACAACAATGGCTTTACATAATTACATTCGAAGGCATCCATCCCGCTCAGACACCCATTTTCGTGCCTGCGATGAAGACGAGAACTTCATTTACCCGGTGGGCCTTCAGAGAACAACAGGACAGATTAATGAAAGTGAGGGTGGAGACCATGTTAGAGGGATTCGGGTAGGGGTGGATGAGATGATGGCATTGCGCGACTCCATTGCCGAACAACTACAAAGAGCTTGAACTGATGTGGCCGCTGATGCGTAGTAACTTGTTGTATTTTGATTATTCACTATTTGGTTGTTTACATCTTATTAGAAGTATTTGGAGTTCTTGTATATGTTTGAACTGTGGCATGTGTTCTTGTATATGTTTGAACTGTGACTCGTGTATATGTTCTTATATAAATTTTTTTTCTTATAAATTTTTTTTTTTTAAAATTATAAAATTTATTAACAAAACGCCACCACAGTTTTTCCAAATGCTTCTCTGTTTTGAACAGCTCTGAAAACAGAGATTACCCAAACAGATCTCCATTTCCACCCGTCAGTTTCCACCAGCTCCATTTACAAACCTCCCTTTCCAACAGCTCCCTTTACAACCGCAACCGCTAAACCAAATGAAGCCTTAGTCAGGTGGTTCGTGCGTGTGGCTTCACCCTGCATCTCGACAAATTTCTCCTTCTTTATTCGACAACGTTCATTTGGCACAGTGATTCTTCTAATCTACGTTGATGGCATCCTTGTTACTGGCGATGATCTTCCTGACATCACCCAAATGAAGCAACATCTAGCCTCTCATTTTCAAACTAAGAATTTGGGACGACTCTACTACTTCTTGGGAATTGAGTAGCCCGACGACCTGATGGTCTTGTCTTGTCTCAGCGAGAGCATTGTCTCGATCTACTTAACGATGCATGTCACTCTGCATGTAAGCCTGTGGATACTCCCATGGATGAAAATCATCACCTTCGCGCTTATGACTTAAACTCTGATCAACTACTCTCTAATCCGGAGTATTATTGTCGTCTTGTTGGCAAGCTGATCTATCTTACTGTCACACAACCTGACATCTCATTTGCGGTCGGTGTGGTCAGTCGTTTCATGCACACCCCTCAGGTCACTTATCTTGAAGTCGTTGAGAGTATTGTTCGATACTTGAAGAAAGCTCCGGGTCAAGGGCTGGTATACAAGCCCTCTACTTCTCTGTCTCTCATTGCTTATTGTGATGCAGATTATGTCGAGTCCCTGGACGATCGTCGGTCCACCAGTGGCTACTGCATATATTTTGGCAGGAACTTGGTTATTTGTCGAAGCAAGAAGCATACTGTGGTTGCTTGGTGTTCTGCTGAACTGAAGTATCACTCATGGCTGCCGTCGTCTCAGAACTTGCGTGGCTAGAAAGTCTCCTTACTAATTTAGGTGTCAAACTTCCATCACTAGATGTTCTCTTTTGCGATAGTCAAGCTACTATTCACATAGCTGAGAACCATGTGTTCATGGGCGTACAAAGCATATTGAAGTTGATTGTCATTTTGTTCGGGAAAAGGATCAACTTCGGAAACTGACTCTACGATATGTACGAGATGCCGATGAAATCTCTGATATTCTCACTAAGGCCTTGTCTCGCCCCATATATCAGCAATTTCTCTCCAAGCTTAGAGCCTATGACTTGTACGCTACAGTTTGCGGGAGAGTGTTAAATAAAAGCTCATGTATTTAGGCCCATTTGGCCTCTCTCCTCTTATGCTCCTCCTTTAGTCCCACATCTTGGATTGTACTTAGCTCACTCTCCCCCCTCTATAAAAGGATGTCCTTTATATAAAGATAAACATATATTCTATGAGAAAAATAAAATTGTGGCTCTTTTATTTCTCTATTTGACAAAACACATAACATTGTAACATATAAAACGTTAGACTTGATATTCTAATTTAACTCTCCCACTCAAGTTGTATGAAAGATATCTATCCCAACTTGAGTATATCATTAATCATGTTATCACATCTACGACCTTGGGTGAAGACATTGTCAGCTGATTCTTAAAGTGAACAAATGGAGTAACTACATTCTCTTTGTCTAGATGATCTTTTAGAAAATATTTGCCCACTTCATGTCAAATAGGATTGTGAGTAATGTTGATGGTGTCCATATTATCACAATACAAGACGAGAGAGTTAGGATCACAAATCCCCAAGTTCTGTAGAGTAGATGCCAACTACAAGTCTTCATAGAGACCATGGGACATGACATGATATTCCTCTTCTGCACCAGATCGTGCCACCACATTTTGCTTCTTGCATCTCCAGATCACCAAGTTACCTTCCACAAAAGTATAATAACTCGTGGTGGGCTTTTTATCATTCTAACTTCCTGCCCAATCTGTGTCTGTAAATACTTCAATCTCTAAGTGGTTATTCTTGGAGAATAATAATCCACGGCTAAGGGACTTCTTGAGGTATCTCAGAATACGATAAGTTGCCTCTTGGTATCAGACCTTAGGTGCTTATGTCTGCTCAATATGCTTATAATATTTGTAATATCAGGGTGTGTGTGAGATAGGTATATCAGTTTTTCAATCAATCTCTGATAGCTAAACACTTCAACTTTATCGTCATCTTTATCCTCAATGATCTTGTGATTTCTTTTGTCTAACATAAAGGGCCTCAATGATCTTGTGATTTGCCTCAATGGGATTATCCACTAGAGGACACCAAAGCATCCTTGTTTCCTCCAGAAGGTTTAGAATATTTTTGGGAAATGGAGATGCCTTTAATAGATCTCACAACTTCAATCCCAAGAAAGTAACTCACCACCCTAAATTTTTGACCTCAAATTACTTGGCCAAATGAACTTCGAGAGAAACAATCTCCTCGTTACCATCACATGTGATGACAATGCCATCTATGTATATAATAAGAATAGAGATTTTTTGGCCCTGCCTTATTACAATGGTTTCCATAAGTGGCAAAGTGCTCCTTGTTCTTTTCTTAAGAACCCAGGAGGAAGCTTCAAATATATTTTTTTCGCCAATTTTCTGTGGAGAAAAGGATTCTTCACATCTAGTTGGTGAAACTCTCAATCTAGACAGGCTGCACATGATAACAAACTTGAATAGAATCCATCTTCGCAACTGAAGTGAATCCATCTTCGCAGCTGAAGTAAATGTCTCCTGATAGTATATCCTTTGTGTTTGAGTATATCATTAGGCAACAAACCTTGTTATGTAGCATTCCACTATGCCATTTAGGTTATTTTTATAGAATATACCCTCTTTGACCTAACGATTCTCTTGCACCGAGGAAGTTGAGATGTTTCCCAAATATGATTCTTCTCGTGAGAAAACATTTCTTCCTTCATGGTTTTTTTCCAATCAGACGTCTCTGGTGCATCCTGCAAATTCTTCAAGTAGCAATGGAGGATAAAGAAGTAATGAAAGTCAAATGTTCATGGGTAAGATTATGTTACAAAACAAAATTAGAGAAAGGATGAGTCGTACAAGCAGGTTAACCTTCTAGAAGGGCAAATGGAAGATAAAGAGCATCTTTAGAGTTGGGTACTGGATGGGCATTTGTAATGTAGGAACTACAGGAACTCGGACTTTCTAGGCACAAATATGTCTGCAATGATAAACAATGGAAGGAGAAGAAATCAGAGGCCGAGGATGAGTAACTTGAACCAATGGCATCTCCTGGATGGGAGATGATACTGGGAAGGGAGGTAATCGGAAGAGGAATATCACATACATCTCGTTTCTCCATGAACTGCTTCTTGCACGCCAACATCACATGTATCTCGTCTCCTTCTGATGAATGGAATGAGCCGGACTAGGAAAATAGACCCCCCCCCCCCCCGAAAGGTAACATCTATGGTACAAAAGACACGACGTGTAGGAGATGATAACACCAATATCCCTTCATAGTGAAGGAATAACTAAGAAAGCCATCTCTGAGCACGGGGATCAAGCTTGTCCCGATGAGGTTGAAGAATGTGCATGAGGAAGAAATATCCAAACACCCGTGGAGGAAGATATGAAGTATGGACAATATTGTGGGTTGAGAGACGGGCTATATGAGTAGTGTGGCCAAGAACTCTTGATGAGAGGCTATTGATAAGATGAGTTGTTACTAACACATGATCACACCGGCGGCCTTAAGAAGATGCATAGTGGTGAGTAGATAACGAACAACCACAAGGAGGTGTTTGTTCATTTGTTCCGCTACTCCAATTAGAGTGGAGGTGTGCACACAAATAGTTTGATGTATAATATCATGATTAACAAGATAAGACCCGAATACCCCACGGACGTCAAACTCCCCTCCATATCACTGCGAAGGACATGAATAGAACTCTTAAATTGGTTTACCACCATTTCATGGAACACTTGAAAACAATCTAACACTTCACTTTTCCTTTTATGAAGATAGACATGAATAGTCATGAACTTTCTAAAGTTATATCTCCGCTTCAACATGTAGAGTTAACTTTAAGTGATGAAGAAATTGTCTGAACCCCCTCCATGGATGGAAATTTCTCCATGAAGGCCACCTGGAACACTTCATTACATCCACCAGCTCAATCTAATTGGTGTAATTGGATTTGAACCACTTGTATTCCTCCTATTCTCTTAGGTTCTTTGCTGGGAAAGCCATTCGGCTGAAGCTTTCAGTTGATACTAAATATCAAGCTTTGGGGTGCCACTTATAATAGTGAATCATTTACTCATGTGCCTAGCCTCCGTGAACTAGCTTTTAGTAGTTGGGACCACTTTGACTTTTTTGTTGAAGTCCACACACATTTTGCCTCTTAATAGGCTATTACAAAAAGGCTTATTAGTTGGAGAAATTTCTTTTTAACTTTTATTTTTAATAATCTAAACAGTATTTCCTTATAATTGCAATCTATATTGGATGGGACATTTGGAAGGAAAGGTGTAAATAATATTCGAGGGTAAAAAAATCAGGTTTATATTTGGTTATTGGTGCTATCCTAGTTGACTACTCTTTCAGCATCTTGCATTGCCAAAAGATATAAGCATCTCTAGAACTTGAAAAAAAGAATGAGATAACGTTTTTCTACTTCTATCTAAAATGGAATGTATCATAAAAGATAAATTTCGAAAAGGGAATAGTTTGGTCAATTCATATGCTAATTTTAGTTATGAGAACAAGTGTTTTCCTGAGTAGCAGATTCTTATCTTGTTCTGCTGCTCTAGCACTGCATCACTTTAAATTCTCTATATTTCATGAGGTTAGAAGGGTTGTTTTTTAATATATAAAGATCTTGCTGCACCTTTACCACTAGTACAAATGGATTGATTGAAATCTTAGCATCACAATTGGTAACGGAACCAACTATGCAATGGGAAAAGATTAAATTGCTAAATACCAGAACAAATTGAATTATATAATACAAAATTACTATTAATTTCCCAAACCACCCCTGGGAGTTAGCATAATTACAGGTTGCACCCCTCTATCTTTTCAAATTAAAAAAACCTCCCCAATAAGTTTACATTTCATAGCATGAATGCATAAAATTCCACCCCTGGCACATTACTACATGGGGGTATTTTTGTGCATGCATGTTATGAAATGTTAACTTGTAGGGGAGGTTTTGTAATCTCAAACGACCTTACAAAAATATAATACATGTAAACTCCAGCAGTGAATCAAGTATTGTCATATTAGTAATCAGCTTTCTCAGCCTCTCAGGGCAGAGCAACAAATGGAAATTAACTACCTCATCATTTAATTTACCAAAGAATGGATGAACATTTTCCCATCACCATAAAACAGTTTTTTTAAAAACTCAAATAAGCTGGTATCTGTCTTTGATCAGAACATAAAATTCAATTGCTTCAGCACGAAGTTGGATATTATTTGAATAGTCAATTCCATAAAAAATTGTAGATGTATATGAAAGTAGCTACGTTTTGCACTTAATTATTCTTACACAAGTGTAGAGATTATGATTAAATCCGATATGAAAATGGAGGATTATACCTTCTAACATCAAGTGCAACAAATGGAATCAAACGCTCAGAAAGAAGTTGAGCAATAATCTGCATGATAATGGTCAAATAGCTACAAAACATTAGCTGAAACTACCAAAAACAAATAACATTTCGAACATTAAACAACTGCTAATACAATTAAGGTAAAGGAAAGATAAGGAAGAGAACAGGAGGGCAGAGAGACAAAAGTACCTGCCCAACTCTTCCAAAACCACATATAATGATATGGTCTTGCAGATCATCAGTCTGGAAAAGGTACACCCAGTTATAATATGTATCAAGGCAGACAAGGATCGATAACAGCGTGCAGTAAAAGTTTGAATTAAAGCTACTTAAGCAAAATGCAAAATTATATTGTTTTAAAGCTACAAGATCAAAAATGATAGGTCAGTGTAATCTCGATGCTCAACATATTTCTAGACTAAGATGTGAGTTATACTAATTAATTATAAATCAATTTTGAATTGGATAATTAAAAGCAAATACAAACATAAAAATAACATAGGGACATAGATAACCTCATTTGATATATGTTGCTAGAGCATTTCCTCTAGTTGTCCAACAAACTTGCTCATATAGGGTCTCAACGTCTGGTTCCTTCCTACATTCGAAATTGGATCTAACTAGGGGTTCTCCACGATAAATAAATTGATAGTCGAAATCTCCTTCAAAGGCATGAAGAATCAATCTGAAGTTATATACTCACTATTACGGCTAGTATTAAATTAGAAAGCTATAATTAAAAAAAATTCAGGTGAAAATATATCAGTTTTCTCAACTATCAAAACCACGGGGTGTAAATCAATAGAACATCAATAAAGAGCATCCCGGTGGACAAAGCATCCCCACACAACAAGGGTCTGGGGAAGGGTCCCACTAATATGCAAAATGCTAACAAATAGAACCTCAATATGCAAAATAATCTAGGCATGCCTGCAGAGAAACCTACCTCACTCTCCACTGGTAGTAAACTTCGCACATCATGCTGCTCAAATCGAGAAGCAAGCAACTGACCTCCAGCAGCTAACCATGGTGTAATAGCCATTGAAATACCAACCACCAGAAACAGTAAGGATGATAGTCGTGAAGACAGTATGCCCTGAATCATAAAGAAAATGTAATAGGATACTTCCAAATCTAATCAAAGAAATGCAATAGCTTTAAAATATCACAGTCTGAAACTGCATGAAGCAATGCTTAACAAGAAACACTTACAAAATAAGTTTTAGCTATGCATATCCAAGGAGCTAAGCAAACCCACAGTAAGGTGAAAAGAGTAAAGTATTTGTTGAGATTATTAGCATTATTGCATTATTAGTATTATTTAAGGTGGTTTAGTCCCACATTGTCGGTCTGTTGTTATGTCTCTCTTGTAACCCTTTATATAAACCAGCTATGGATGAATAAAATACACATTCACTTTTCCCTTTCATCATGGTATCAGAGCCGTAGGGTTTCTTCCACGGGCTTTCGTTTCCGTCGCCTGTCACCTCGCGGTTCCGCATTCGCCCCTTCCGCCGTCGACCACTCACATCGACTCTTCCATCAGTGACAGCCCCCGCATCAGCGCCTCTTCCGCCAGCCCGCGTGTCTTCCGCCATCAACAGCCCGCACGTCAGTGCCTCTTCCGCGTCAGCGCTTCGTCCGCAGCAGCAACTTTCTTCTGCCAGCAGGAGTAGCTCCCTTCCATCATCCGCAGCGCCTCCTTTTGCCAGCAGCAGCCACTCCTCTTGGCACCGGAAATACAGCTCTAATCTGATGGCATTTCCGGTGTCGCTCTATCTTGGAGGCTCCTGCATGACCTTGGTGTCGTTCCTCACTCTATGAGGCAATCTTAGTTTCTATCTGGGTGTTTGTCGTGTTCCTCCCTTGGCTCCTTGATTTCTATTCTTGGATCATCATGTCGGTGACGGACGACTCTACCACTTTCTCTTCCGGTGACGGCGTTTCCTCAGCCACTGTGATGTCTACTGGCTCCACTCGGACAGGTCATGACCACAATACTCCTCAAATCACGACAATATGTCTGGACGGCTCCAATTTTCTTCCGTGGTCTCGGGCAATTACTCTAGCCTTGAAGAGCCGGCGGTTGTTCGGTTATGTTCAGGGCACTACTCCGGCACCTTCCCAGGGTTCTCCTGACTGGGTGCAGTGGGAATCTGAGATTTCCCTCGTTATGTCTTGGATGACTAACTCCATGATTGACTATATTGCCAGGAATTATCTCTTTTTATAGATCGCCGCAGATATTTGGAAGAGGGTCGAGGTCACTTACTCCTATCGGGGCAACGCTGCCCAGATTTATCAACTGCGGAGGAAGATCTTTCTCCTTCGTCAGGGTGATCGCCCTCCCTCTGTCTATTACCTGGAGTTCACTCAGCTGTATCAAGAGTATGATCACTTCGACTCTCTCACTCGCGTGTCTCCTGCGGATGAGCTCCTTGTCCGAGCTCGTGAAGACAGGAACCGAGTTTTTGAGTTTCTTCATGGTCTGCATCGGGACTTCGAGCAGATCAGTGTTCAGATCCTCGGGCACTCTCCTCTTCCCTCTCTTCCGGAGGTTTTGAATCTTGTTCAACAAGAATTTGATAGGCGACAGATATGGACTCCTGACACTGCTCCGGAAGGTTCTGCCTTGGCTGTTCAGTTTGACAGTAGAGCGCCTCGAAATCCCAGGCCCAAGTCCCTTGACAAAGATCATTTGCTCTGTGATTACTGCGTGAATTCCCGTCATACTCGGGCCACTTGCTTTCGTCTCCATGACTTTCTCACACCCCGTGGGGGTTCTCTACCGCGTGGAAGACGTGGTTCCGGTCGCTCTCAAGGTCGCTCTACTCAGTCCTGCTCTGCCCACCTGTCTGATGCATCAGAGGAGACACCACCTATCCCTGTCCAGCCTACACCTCCTCTGGCTCTGTCTGCTGATGAGATCCATGCCTTCCGCCGCCAGATGGAGGGCCAGTCTCTGGAGTCGTCTGTGTCCTCGTCTTCGTATGCTCATCAGGGGCTTTCAGGTGCTCATAATGCATCTTCTCGTTCCTCTACTCACTGGATTATTGATTCTGGAGCAACGGATCATATGACTGACTATCTTACAGGTTGTGTGTCTTACCTTCCTTTGTCTGGTAGGGACAAGGTGAGCATTGCAGATGGTTCCTTATCTCCGATTGCTGGGAAAGAAACCATCTCCTGCTCCTCTCACACTCTTTCTTCTGTCCTTCATGTTCCCAAATTTACTCGCAACTTTCTCTCCATTAGTCATTTGACCAACTCTATGAATTGCTCTGTGATATTTTTTCCCTCATCTTGTGTTTTTCAGGACTTGAAGACGGGAATAGTGATTGGCTCTGATAGTCTGGTGGATGGGCTCTACGTGTTTGATTCTTCCACTCCGGCTTCCCCTCCTCAGACTCTTCGTGCTGATCAGGCGATCACTTTGAAGTCTTGGCATTGTCGCCTTGGACATCCTTCTATTATGTCTATGAAACGTTTATTCCCTACTTTACCTACTTAGTTGATAATTTTCATTGTGATGCTTGTAAACTTGGGAAACATCATCGTACTTCTTTTAATTATGTTTCTTCTCCTAGTTATGCACCCTTTCATCTTATATACAATGATGTTTGGGGGTCTTGTCCTGTTGCTTCTATTTCTGGTTGTCGTTGGTGAGTAACTTTCATTGACTATTTCTCCCACACAACATGGGTATACCTAATAAAGACTAAAGAAGAAGTTTTCTCTTTATTTCTGCGTTTTCACAAAATGATTTCTACGCAATTTGATGCCTCTATCAAAATTCTTCGGACTGATAATGGTCGCGAGTATATTGATTCACAATTTGAACACTATCTTGCTCATCATGGCATTATCCACTAAACATCTTACGTTTACTCCCCTCCTCAAAATGGGGTGGCTGAACGCAAGAATCGCCACCTTTTGGAAGTTGCCCGATGTCTTCTTCTCCAAATGCACCTTCCCAAGTATTATTGGGCGGATGTCGTTCTCACTGTCGCCAACCTTATTAATCGTATGCTCTCCCGTGTCCTTGGGTATAATAATCCCCTTTCACACTCTTCGGGTGTCTCCTACCAATCTGCAACCTCGTGTTTTCGTCTGTGCTTGTTTTGTCCATATTTAACACAAGTCTAAACTTGATGCTCGTGCACACAAGTGTGTCTTTATCGGCTATTCTCCTAGCCAAAAGGGTTGCAAATGTTTTGACCCTGTTCACAGGAAGGTTTTCGTAACAAAAGACGTCACGTTCCTTGAATTTGAGAGCTATTATGGGCCCCTCACTTCAGGGGGGACTTCTCCTACGTTGGAAGCGAGCTCCGTTCCTTCCACTGATTCTCACTCGACTCCATCTACCACCCCGTTACACATTCCTCCATTGTTTCCATCTCACTCGACTCCGTCTCCTATGCCTCCAGTGCCTAACCTTACTGAGTTAACAATGGAGGAATGGGTAACGGGGTGGTGGATGGAGTCGAGTGAGAATCAGTGGAAGGAACGGAGCTCACTTCCAACGTAGGAGAAGTCCCCCCTGAAGTGAGGGGCCCATAATAGCTCTCAAATTCAAGGAACATGACGTCTTTAGTATAGAAAACCTTCCTGTTAACAGGGTCAAAACATTTGTAACCCATTTGGGTAGGAGAATAGCCGATAAAGACACACTAGTGTGCATGAGCATCAAGTTTAGAATTGTGATAAATATGGACAAAACAAACACAGCCGAAAACACGAGGTTGCAGATTGGTAGGAGACACCCAAAGAGTGTGAAAGGGGATTATTATAACCAAGGACACGAGAGGGCATACGATTAATAAGGTAGGCGACAGTGAGAACGACATCCGCCCAAAGGGGATTATTATACCCAAGGACACGGCTGTTCAATCACACACGAGACTTGGTACTGCTGCCCAAAGGGACAACTGTCGTGGGATGTAAGTGTTGGACATGTGTGTCACATCTCTTTGTTTGAGAATAACAAATCTCATATTGTATTTGATATTGCTTGTAGTGTGTTTATAGTGTGCAGGAACTATAGGTGCAATACTCCACGGGTAGAAGGCAGCATGGAATCAAACTTTTGAAAGGAGCAGCTCTACCGCCGGAGCTAACGCTACCGTCAGGCGCTAGCCGTCCGACGAAATTGAAGCTGCGTTCGACGAATTTGGCTCCGTTCGACGAAATGTCCGTTCGACGAACTTGAAGCTCCGACCGATGAAAGTTCGTTCTGCCACGCCACCGACAGTTTTCGCTACCGCCAGCGCTAGCGCTACCGCCTGGCGCTATCTCAAGTTCGTGCACAGAGCCACACCGCCGACGGTTTCGCAACCGCTCCACACGAACGCTACCGCAGGCGCTAGCCACTACCGCAGGCGCTAGCTCCAAGTTCTATAAAATGAGCCAACTTCGATCATTTTGATAATCCATTCTAGAGACATTACTTGTGCCCAAACTCTCGTGCTGCTACTCTGCCGAAACATTATCTCCCACTCAAAGCCAAAGAAGAAATTCTGGAGAAGGAAGCCATCACGCTGCATCCGAAGAACGATCGCTTCGACCTCGCTTGTGCTTCAGCGATCCTTCATCTCATCTCCAGAAATCTCAAGAGGGAGTTTGCTTATTATTTACTTCACTTCTTTATTTGTATCTTGTAGTGAAATCGCCTTGTTTTTGGCGACTAGGTCCTTGCGCGGCTTAGGGGGAATTCGCCGCGTGAGTTGACGACTAGGTCTTGGGGATTAGATCTAGGGGGTGCTTGAGGTCATATCCGAGATTGGATTGGCTAGAGCGGCTTGAGGCTTTATCCGGGGAAGGATAGGCTAAAGCCAACCGGTTTGTGGGGATACAAGTCGGTATAGAAAAAGAAAAGAAATTCACTTTTGTACGCCTCCGATTTCTAGCGATATTGAAATCAAATTTTGTAAACACCTTTTTTATATAATGCAATCATGATTATATTTGTGTTTATTTGATTTCTCTCAATTGACGTAAAATTTCTTTATTGCAAAATTGTTATTACTAAATTGTTATCTTATTTCCTATTAATAAAAAACAACTTAGTAATTATCTTGAAAATTATAAAAAGAATTTTATTCCCTTATTCACCCCCCTCTAAGGGCGTCGTAAGATCCAACAAGTGGTATCAGAGCGAGGTTATTCCAAACGGTTTAAAAACCAGGAATAATGACGTCTTATGATCTCACTTTTTCCGAGGGTCAGGGAATTAGTAGACCTCCACTATTTACTGGGTCGGATTATAATTATTGGAAAAATAGGATGCGTTGTTTTCTAATGACCCTAGATATTGAGGTTTGGAACATGGTAGAAGAAGAATACACTCCTCCTACATTTGTAGTTGGAGAAGTTATGTTAGAAAAACCCAAAGATAAATGGGACGATCGGGATAAACTCAAATGTAAAAATAACGCAAAAGCCATGAATGCTCTATTTTGTACGTTGGATAAAAATGAATTTAATAGAATTTCTGCATGTACTACTACTTATGAAATTTGGAATCATTTGGAAGTTACTCATGAAGGTACATCGCAGGTTAAAGATTCCAAGCTTTTTCAACTAGAGTCGGAATATGAAAAATTCTGAATGGATGAAAGCGAAGATGTTGATGGTATGTACACGCGCTTCACCAAGATCGTCAATGCCTCAAAAGCTCTTGGAAAGACTTTCTCAAATGGCGACTTGGTCCGTAAGATCCTTCGTTCTCTTCCTCCAAAATTCAACCCGAAGGTGACGGCTATTTCAGAGTTGCACAACTTAAGGACGCTCCAAGTTGAGAGCCTCATTGGGAATCTCAAAACCCATGAGGTAGAACTCAAAATCCAACATGATGAATACAACAAGGAGCCAAAGAAGAAGGCGTTGGCATTAAAGTCAAAGAAGGAGTGCCAAGAGGATGAGGATGAAGATGGAGAAAGTCTTTTGGTAAAGAACTTCCGAAAGTTCATGCGCAATCCGGAAAGGAGAAACACCTTTCGAAAATATTTCCAAAAGGATGAAAGATGGAAAGGGTCATCTTCAAAGAAAGAAAAAGAGAGTGACAATGAAGAAGAGAGACCTCCACCGGAATGCTATCATTGCAGGAAGACGGGGCACATTCGGAGCCAGTGCCCAAAGTTCTTGAAGGAGAAGAAAGAAAAATGGCATAAAGGGAAGGAGAAGAAGAAAGTACTAAAAGTTAGAACATGGGATGACTCTTCCTCCTCCTCCTCCGAAGAATCAAGTGGATCTTCATCAAGCGAAGATGAGAAAGCAAACATGTGCCTCATGGGACTTGGAAACGACGGCGATGACACCAGTGTTGACACTGAGGTAACTCCTCCCACTTATGATGAATTGTTTAATGAATTTCTTGAAACATGCAAAGCTTTTGATAAAAATATGAAAGATAGTATTTTATTAAATCGAGAAAATGAATCTCGTATTAAAGAAAATCAAAAGATTTCCAAAAAGATAATTGTTTTAGAAAAGAGAAATGTTTCTTGCCAAGAATGTGATCACTCAACTAAATTGGCAAAAGATATAGAAGAGTCACTTTCTAAATCCCTCTCTCATGCCAAAACTCTTACAAAAGAAAAGGGGGAATTAGAAAGGAAATTAGAAGCCTCTCTTTTGTAAATCAAAAATAATAAAAAGGGTTTTGAAAATAGGTGTGTCATGCTTGTGAAAGAAAACTTTTCACTTAAAGCACAAGTACATGATCTCACCATGGCCATTAAAAAATTTGGAATAGGCCAAAAATCACTGGACATGATTTTAAGGAACCAGTGTCATGGTTCTGGAAAGTTTGGGCTTGGATATCGAGGTGAGGGCTACCGCCCGGCGCTAGCCACTAACGCCGGCGCTAGCACCTCATACCAGAAACCTGAAATTTCTTTTTCAAAATGCTTTTCTTCTGTAAATCAAATTTATTCCAGCAAGAAAATATTCCAGAAAAGGGTCTCAACCCCCTTTATTTCGTGTGCAAACTGTTATAGTTTAGGTCACACATCTAGTTCTTGCAGGAAAATAAAACGAAATACTTTAAAGCAAATCTGGGTACCTAAGGCTTCCACCTATTCTATGGGTGGTTCCACTTGGGTATCCAGATCTTTACTCTCATCTTCTTTCTAGATGTGCAGGCAGGCTAAGGGCAATGAAGACGTGTGGTACTTGGATTCAGGATGCTCTAAGCACATGACGGACAATAAAGCAAAGTTCCTTAGCCTAGAAAGGAAGAAGGGAGGGATCGTAACGTTTGGTGACAACGAAAAAGGAAGGATCATGGGAATTGGTACAGTTGGTAACGAATCCTTCACTATATCAAATGTTATTTACGTAAAAGGGCTAAAACACAATCTTATCTCAATTAGCCAATTATGTGATAAAGGGCTAGATGTTTTATTTGAATCTTCTACCAATTTATGCAAAATATCTAATCCTATTACAAACAATATTTTACTAACTGCACCAAGAATACACAATGTTTATATAGTTTCATTTCATGATCTTTCAAAATCATCTTTAAAATGTTTTATTACCAAAAATGATGAACTTGAACTTTGGCATAGAAGGCTAGGACATGCTAGCACAAAACTTATTGTAAAACTTGCCAAAAGAGATTTAATTAGAGGATTGCCTAGATTAAATGGAAATTTACCTTCACTTTGTTCATCATGTCAAAAAGGTAAAATTACTAGATCCTCTTTCAAAAGTAAAAATGTTATTTCTCCTACAAGACCTTTGCAATTAATTCATATGGATCTTTTTGGTCCCGTTAGCACCGCAAGTCTTGGTGGTAGATTATATACATATGTTTTAATAGATGATTTTTCTAGATATTGTTAGACAATATTTCTATCATCCAACCCGAAGCGTTTTGTGAATTTTCAAAATTATGTACTCGTATTCAAAATGAAAGTGATTTAAAAATTAAATGCATTCGCTCGGATCATGGAGGAGAATTTGAAAATGAAAAATTTACATCTTATTGTGATATGTTAGGCATAAAACATGAGTTCTCCGCACCACGCACACCACAACAAAATGGTGTTGTAGAAAGAAAGAATAAGACACTTCAAGAGCTTGCACGCACTATGTTATGTGAATATAAATTACCTAAGTCCTTTTGGGCCGAAGCCGTAAACACATCATGTTATGTTATAAATAGAATCATGCTTCGCCCATCTTTAAATCTCACACCATATGAACTTTATTTTCAAAAGAAGCCTAATGTATTTTACTTCAAAGTTTTTGGTTGTAAATGATTCATTTTAAATACAAAAGATAGCTTGGAAAAGTTTGATGAAAAATGTGATGAAGGAACATTTCTTGGATACTCTTCAACTTGTAAAGCTTATCGAGTTTTTAATAAAAGAACTAGAAAAGTTGAAGAGTCAATTAATGTGAAATTTGATGAGCTTGTTCCTTGTATAGAAAGACTTTCCGCAGGCAAAGAGGATGATCTATTACCTCCTTTGGAGCATGGTGATGAAGAACCTTCCAAAGAAGAAGAAGAGGAGGCCAATAAAGATGAATATGTACCTCCAAGCGTCTTAAAATTCACAAAGGATCATCCACGGGAACTTATAATTGGTGAACCATCCATCGGGGTAAGAACTCGCTCTTCTCTTCATGAATCTTATTCAAATATTTGCTTTGTTTCCGAAATAGAACCAAAAAATGTTTCTACTGCTTTAAACGATGAATTTTGGTTTTTGGCTAAGAATGGAGAGTTAGAACAATTTGAGCGACATAATGTTTGGAAATTAGTAGAAAGACCATCTAACCACCCGGTTGTAGGTGTAAAATGGATTTTCAAAAATAAATTAGATGGTGAGTCTAGAATATCTAGAAATAAAGCACTCTTAGTAGCACAAGGATATTCACAAATCGAGGGGATAGATTTTGATGAATATTTTGCACTCGTTGCTAGATTGGAGTCTATAAGAATTTTTCTAGCATTTGCAAGCTTTAAAAGAATAAAACTATTTCAAATGGATGTGAAAAGTGCGTTTCTAAACGGGTTTGTAAAAGAAGAAGTTTATGTTGAACAACCCCCCGGTTTTATTAATGAAAAATTTCCAAATCATGTTTATAAACTAGAAAAAGCGCTTTATGGTTTAAAACAAACGCCTCGTGCATGGTATGAAAGGCTTACATCATTTTTATTAAAGCACGGTTATATTATGGGAAGTGCGGATAATACTCTCTTCATTAAGCACAACAATGATGATCTAATTATTTTACAAATATATGTGGATGATATTATTTTTGGATCTACTAATGAAGAGATGTGTAAAGAAGTTATTTTAGTGATAAAAATGAATTTGAAATGAGTCTTGTAGGAGAACTTTCTTATTTCCTTGGTTTTCAAATATCACAAAGAATTGATGGTATTTTTGTATGTCAAACTAAATATGTCCATGATATGCTTAAACGTTTTGGATTTGAAAACCTTAAACATGCTTCTACACCAATGAGTGCGTCACTTAAATTAGGAAAAAATGAATCGGGAATTTCAATTGATCAAACCTTATATAGAGGTATGATAGGATCCCTACTTTATCTTAGTGCAACTAGACCCGATATTATGTTTGCCGTCTGCTTATGTGCTCGATTTCAAGCCAATCCAAAAGAATCTCATTTAAAAGCGGTAAAACGAATTTTTAGATATCTCATTGGGTCATCTAGATTATGATTATGGTATCCACATAATGATTCATTTACATTGCATGGCTATTTCGATTCGGATTATGCCGGTTGCTCACTTGATAGAAAAATCACTAGTGGTACTTGTCATTTTCTAGGACCTTCATTAGTTGCATGGTCTAGTAGGAAACAAAATTCGGTTGCACTCTCCACCACGGAGGCCGAATACATTGCGTTAGGGAGTTGGTGTGCACAAGCACTATGGATGAGCCAAACTTTAGAGGACTTTGGTTTCATCTAAAACTTATTGAATTAAAATGTGACAACAAAAGTGTCATTGATCTCACAAATAATCCGGTACACCACTCTAGATCCAAACATATAGATGTGCGTCATCATTTCATAAGGGATCACATTAAAAAGGAAAATATAAGGATTAGTTTCATTGGCACGGACTCTCAACTTGCTAATATATTTACTAAACCTCTTCCCGATGCAAGGTTTCAAATGTTAAGATTGGAATTAGGAGTCTTAGACATCTTAGGATGAATAACATGTAAAATGCTAATGTTTTATGCAATTTGAGCAATCAAAACATCTCTGAATATTATACAATTTTTGCATAAGACTACACTTAAGACCCCTAATCAATATCAAAAATCAAAATTTTAAAATTCCTAAAAAATCGTGTACTGTTTGCCGCGCTATCACTAGCGCCGGCGCTAGCGTGGGTGTTGGAATTTTCTGATTTTCAAAATTTTTAAAAATCTCTAAAAATATTTCAGTCTATATGTACTACTTTGTTTTTGTATTTCTGACATTTTATATTTTTGTTTTATTCATATTATGAAAAATCAACTACAAAAATTCAAAATTCAAAATTACAAAAATATATAGATTTTTTGTGATATTTGTATTTTATTCATGTTATAAAAAATCAACTACAACAATTCAAAATTCAAAAATTACAAAAATATGTTTTTGTGATTTTCTGTTTTTATTTGATTTAAAAATGATAAAACAAAAAAAAACTGTATGATCTTTATTGCCAATATCAAGCATGTATGAATTCTATTATTTTAAATTATTTACAATGTTAAAACTTTTTCCTTCAAATTACTATGAACATTGTTTTTGCTTATCATGCTTTAATATATCTATTTAAAGTGCATCAATTGTATTAAAATGTGTAGGACCAAGCTTAGCATGTCTCTAAGTATGAGTAAATGTATTATGATTGATAATGATACCTTTCACTCACTTATTTTTGGTAATCAACATGTGTGTTTAAAAAAAAAATGATTGCTTGTGTATTGTATTTGTACAATGAATTAAAACTTGCATGAGTTTATTGCCTACACTACATTTGAATTGCACTTATGAAATTTAGAAAAGTGGTTAAGTTAAAAATTTTGGTTTGCAAAATAAGTATATTCGGAGAATGTTGTCTCACAAATATGAACAAAAAAATTATATATGTAGCCAAATATAACTCCACCAAGCACTACTTGAACCTCCTGATAAGTCTTCATAAGCATTGTGAGGTTGAGCACCTTGAAAAGAATAGTAAAGTGTCTTGTGCAAACTTTTGATTATTACACCACTTTGTTAAAAAATTATGTGCATTAAAAGTGTGTGAAAGTAATTTACTTGTGTTTTATTGTGCACTTTACTATACATATGTCTTGTATTTTGATGATTTAAATCCATTGTTAACATTGCTCAAAATACACTTATGTGCACATCATTATCTTTCATAACACTTCTTCTCATGAGTATTGGATTCTAATGCTTTTTCTATACTATTCTTTATATAAAAATGCACTAGATAAACCTAGCATGATCTCTACAATGTTTTGGTATTTCTTGAACTTAGAATTAAGTAACATTGTAGTATCTCTCTTTGATATGTTCATTTCATACTTGGTATTTTTATGAAAAACTTTGAGATTTCAAAAAGGTTAAAACATCTTTCAATTTTGAACTAAAACTCATATTTCTACTTATGTTTTTCATGATTACAAAAAGATGTTTATTATAATCTTCCGCTTGCTTACAACTCTTATCTTTATATTTGAAATCTCTTATATATGCTATGCTTAAACTCTTTATCATTATTTATATTTCGAAAAGCTCGATCATGATGCCTCCTTACTACCCTCACCCCACCTTCTTTTTGATAATACCAAAAGGGAGAGATTAATTGAAGAAATCTATATATGAGAAATATAGATAAATAAGAGGAGACTAATTCATGAAATCTATCATTTAGGGGGAGTAACACATAAATTGCATTTATGTAGGGGGAACATTAAGTTAGGGCGAGTATGCACATTATCATGCTTATCATATACTATAGTTGCACTATCATCTTGCTTATCATTTACTATAAACACTATTGTTGATTTCTTGCTAAGTGGATTTGTTATTATCAAAAGGGGGAGATTGTTGGACATGTGTGTCACATCCCTTTGTTTGAGAATAACAAATCCCATATTATATTTGATATTGCTTGTAGTGTGTTTATAGTGTGCAGGAACCAATGTTTTAAATGTCGGCCGACATGTCCGACATGTTGGCCGACATGTCCTGTTTGAACCAAAAACGACTTGCATAATGAAAATTTAAAGGTTATCACGTTTTTCAATATGTCGGCCGACATAACCGATTATATCCGATATATCGACCGCCGCCGACATTTCTAAATGTCGCGGGATCAGAAATTTCTCTCCGCTTATTCTCCGTCCTCGCCGTTGGATGGGTTTTTTGCTAGGTTTTTCCCATTTTATTGATTGCACATTTCCGAGCACATGAATTATACTTGATTTTCACTTGTCTCCTTCCAATGCTTTCTTCTTGCATGCTTTATGTATGGTGTATCAATTGTGTATTTGATTGCTGAAATTTATTCCATCAAGTTTTATCATTGTCACCAAGTCTGCCACATTTATTCTAAGTATTGTACAGTTAATTTGCATGTTTATATGGAAGTAAAAAACCATTATTTAATGCAGGTTGATATCTAAATAGTGTTTATCATTTTCGTTTCCAACAATGAGTAAGAATGATAGAATAATTTTCAAGATATACATACAATGAAAATAGATACATGGTTAGAAGATAATGATGATTGAAGATAGATTTGAGTATTTTGGAAATAATACAACTAAGTAGAAAATGTGTCCATTGAGTAGAACAAATTAATGTAGTTAATAGAGCTAAGATAATATGATATAACTTATAATATAAATATTTTTTAGGATTCCGACATGTTAAAATATCCCCGACATGTCTCCGACATCCGACTTCCGACATCTAAAACCCCAATCCGACATGTCTCCGACATCCGACATTTAAAACCTTGGCAGGAACTACAGGTGCAATACTCCACAGGTAGAAGGCAGCATGGAATCAAACTTTTGAAAGGAGCAGCGCTACCGCCGGCGCTAACGCTACCGCCAGGCGCTAGCCGTCCGACGAATTTGAAGCTGCGTTCGACGAAATTTCGTTCGACGAATTTGGCTCCATTCGACGAAATGTCCGTTCGACGAACTTGAAGCTCCGACCGACGAAAGTTCGTTCTGCCACGCCACCGACAGTTTTCGCTACCGCCAGCGCTAGCGCTACCGTCTGGCGCTATCTCAAGTTCGTGCACAGAGCCACGCCGCCGACGGTTTCGCAACCGCTCCACACGAACGCTATCGCAGGCGCTAGCCACTACCGCAGGCGCTAGCTCCAAGTTCTATAAAATGAGCCAACTTCGATCATTTTGATAATCCATTCCAGAGACATTACTTGTGCCCAAACTCTCGTGCTGCTACTCTGCCGAAACATCATCTCTCACTCAAAGCCAAAGAAGAAATTCTGGAGAAGGAAGCCATCACGCTGCATCTGAAGAACGATCGCTTCGACCTCGCTTGTGCTTTAGCGATCCTTCATCCTCATCTCCAGAAATCTCAAGAGGGAGTTTGCTTATTATTTACTTCACTTCTTTATTTGTATCTTGTAGTGAAATCGCCTTGTTTTTGGCGACTAGGTCCTTGCACGGCTTAGGGGGAATTCGCCGCGTGAGTTGGCGACTAGGTCTTGGGGATTAGATTTAGGGGTGCTCGAGGCCATATCCGAGTTGGGATTGGCTAGAGCGGCTTGAGGCTTTATCCGGGGAAGGATAGACTAAAGCCAACCGGTTTGTGGGGATACAAGTCGGTATAGAAAAGAAAAAAAATTCACTTTAGTACGCCTCCGATTTCTAGCGATATTGAAATCAAATTTTGTAAACACCTTTTTTATATAATGCAATCATGATTATATTTGTGTTTATTTGATTTCTCTCAATTGACGTAAAATTTCTTTATTGCAAAATTGTTATTACTAAATTGTCATCTTATTTCCTATTAATCAAAAACAACTTAGTAATTATCTTGAAAATTATAAAAAGAATTTTATTCCCTTATTCACCCCCCCCTCTCTAAGGGCGTCGTAAGATCCAACAGTAAGTGGGTCTTTTCTATGAAGCAGAACACCCTGGGTGTCGTGGAGAGATACAAGGCAAGGTTGGTCGCAAGGGCTTACACTCAGACGACAGGAATCGATTACCAGGAAACCTTTGCTCCAGTCGCCAAGATGAATTCTATAAAGGTTCTCTTATCCTGTATGGATTGTAAGGGATGGAATCTTAGCCAACTTGATGTGAAGAATGCGTTTCTTCATGGTGACCTGGAGGAAGAGGTATACATGGCCCTACCTCCTGGTCTTTCTCCTAAAAGATCTGAAGGTAATGTATGCAAGCTGAAAAAGACATTATATGGCCTGAAACAATTTCCCAGAGCTTGGTTTGGTAGATTCCACAAAGCCATGACATGCTTTGGGTATTCCCAGAGTAATGTGGATCATACCCTCTTCATCAAACACAATAAAAGGAAGTTGACGGCTTTGATAGTTTATGTGGATGACATCATTATCACTGGAGATGATCAAGATGAGATTCAAACTCTAAAAGAGAAGCTGACGAAGGAATTTGAAGTAAAAGACTTGGGAAATCTCAAGTATTTTTTAGGCATTGAGGTTGCGAGGTCCAGATATGGGATTTTCATATCGCAGAGAAAATATATACTTGATCTCCTAGAAGCTTCAGAAATGAGTGGGTATAGACCGGCTGACACCCCGATTGAAGCCAACCACAGACTTGGAAGAGATGATGGTGAAACGGTTGAAGACACTCCCAGTTTTCAGAGGCTTATAGGAAAACTGATCTACTTGTAGCATACTCGCCCGGACATCTCCTATGTTGTGGGAATGCTCAGCCAATATATGCACTCTCCAAAGACCCATCACGTTGATGCTGCTCATCGTATCCTCAGATACCTCAAGTCCTCACCTGGGAAGGACATCCTTTTTTCACCAAATAAAGAGCTGACTGTTGAAGTTTACACTGACGCAGATTGGGCCAGATCAATTGAGGATCGACGGTCCACGTCAAGAAATTGCACTATGTTGGGTGGAAATTTAGTTACCTGGAGGAGCAAAAAATAGCATGTGGTTGCCAGATCCAGCGTCGAAGCAGAGTTCAGGGCTATGACTCATGGGATCTGTGAAGGGTTATAGATCCTAACCATCAAGAAAGATCTTGACCTTAAAAGAAGTGAGCCTATCAAACTGTACTGCGATAACAAGACTGCCATCAGCATTGCTCACAACCCAGTGCAACACGACCGAACAAAACACATTGAGATCGACAGACGCTTCGTCAAGGAAAATATAGTCAGGGGCATTGTGGTCACTCCGTTTGTGCCATCCGAACAACAATTGGTAGACATCCTCACCAAGAGATTATGTACAGGTGTCTTTAGAGAGCTTGTTGGCAAGTTAGGCATGGTCGACATCACACGCCCAACTTGAGCGGGGTGTTGAGATTATTAGCATTATTGCATTATTAGTAATATTTCTTGTAAGGTGGTTTAGTCCAACATTGTCGGTCCGTTGTTATGTCTCTATTGTAACCCTTTATATAAACCCGCTATGGATGAATAAAATACAAATTCACTTTTCCCTTTCATCAGTATTCTATAAAAGAAATGCATTGTACTTGATAATAAGATTAAAGACAAACCTGGTTTACAGCTTCTCCGAAAGCAACAAATGCAAATTCTCCACCAGGAGCAAGTAGAAGACCAACTCGAATAGAAGCTATAGTTGAAAGGCCAAAAACTTTGCCTAATAAAGTAACCAGTATGCCTTTACCACCAATTAAGAGACTTAAAGTCCCAACAATAACTGGAAAATTGGATAGAAGAAGCTTTGGATCAATAGACATTCCAACCTGGAAAAGAAGAGAATATCAATAAGTAGCAACGAGAAAACATGGGACTTGCATTCCTCAGACAGCATGTAAAGCCGTGAAGCCAGATACTCAACAAAAATATTAGTTATTAAGTGAAATCTTGACTAATAAAATAGGAAGAAATATTCATAAAAGAATATATTTACCATTATTTCTGAGACCCTGAGAAGACCTCACGTGTGGCAAATCCATATCTTCTTTGGTATGCTCACAATGTTCCACATCCCCTGCTTCTACTTGCACATGCTCACAATGTTCATTGCCAATGGACAATGGACGCGTCTCTTGTTCCGTCCTCTGGTGACACTTATTCCGTAGATCCTAGTTCCACTTCTTGGCTTTAGAGGAGGAGGTCATTGCCGGTAGCCATTTCTTCTCTTGGTCCATCCCTGAGAGAAGCTTCTTCTCGAGATCTCAGCCATTGCTTCATCTGCAATGCCATCCGTAACTGTTCCATCACCTCCAGCGACTCAAACCAGTGAAGTTGTGATCATATCAATCCTTTCCTCACTCTCCATCGTACGATGAATGCACACTCAAGAGAGCCTTCCTGCTACAAAGCTTTACCCGCTACGCAAATGGGTACGAGGTTTCCATCCCACAATAGTGACCAACTAACATTAAGATATAATCGGTTCTACTTCAAAATTAGGCATGACAAACTCTTCCTTGACCCCTCATAGAAATCATCTCTTGTTTTCAACATAATTCTTTGCAATTGAATTGCCCCTTTAACTTCTCTAAAGGCATATCTTTTGGAGTTTCACATTCGTTTATCAGTAAGATTTAATAAATTAATTTTACATGGTTGCTAATAAATAAGACAAATTGATTCAAAATTAGTTTCTTTTCTACAAATAAGATTCTACTATAGTTAACCACTAGTGCTCTACTTCTACTAAGAAGTTGCATTTTATTGTGATCTACCTGCTGGTGTTTAACTTTCTATTTGTGTATAGGTACTAATTTAATGATGTTTATCAGCAATTTCCATCTGATTGGGTTCTTTATCTAAGTTTGATTAATCCTCTACACTAGTGTTGGTTCCTAACGCATATGAGAAAGAATTTAATTGATAGACAATTGTAAAACTCACGTCAAAAGAGATGATGGTCCATAAAGAGAACGCGGGGTGACCTAACCTGGTTGTACTGAGAAACAAGCAAAGGTATACGGAATGTGCTTATTTTGGAGGAGGAGATGGAGAGGACGTCTGGGATACAAGGATACCGGGTTTGGTGTGTGTGTATGTGTGTGGGTGGGTGGGGGGGTGGGGGGGGTGGGGGGGTGGGGGGGGGGGTGGGGGGGTGGGGGGGGCGAAGGCGGGAAACGATCGTAGAGGCGGTCGCAAACGACGAGAGAAGTCGTAAAGGGATTAGCAGACAATGGGGGTAGCAGAGGGAGTACCAGTTGTTGGGTCATGGGCTCGGCGCCAAGAGAGGTCACAAACGACGGGGATCGCAAACCCTGTGTTTGTCGCGGAGAATCAGAAGAACGAGGAACTCATTGGTGTCGTGATATGCCGAGAACGACAAGTTGGAAAGGTCAATGATGGCTCTCCTTACAAAACTAGGGCTCGCAGCAGGGAACGACGATCACATCGTGCTTGGAAGACGACAATCGCACGGGGCTTGATAAGGGGTACGAGCATGGATGGTGCTTGCGGAGCTTGTCTGGATGTAAGCTCGATCAGTTCCTGTCGAGATTGATCACATGTAGTCTCTTGGAGATTTTCTTGGCTACTAAACTTAGCATCTGAGAGCGTGTAAGTTTCCCGAGGATTCCAAATGGTGGTTGGTGAAGGGGAAGATGGTTTATATGTTTTTTTGAGTGGTGGTGGGAGGACCAAAGGGATCTAACACCAAGTTTGTTATGTGCTTATTTTGGAGAAGGAGGAGATGGCAAGGATGTGCGAGATACAAGGGAGACGTGCTCACCTGAAGGGGAGGGGCTAAGGAGAAGAAAGGGAAAAGTGGGTAGCCTTGCTCAACCCTAACTTTGAAGAAGGAGAGTAAGAAAGAACTAGAGAGAGGAGGAGAGATCTTTGATTAAATCTTACATACCATCTTCTTAGCTCAATTATCCTTTAAATAAGATTACATGACTTTGACTTAAGACTAAAATAGTAATAGATTCATAGTAACTCTAATTAGCGACACCTAATAATAACGACATAGCATAACAATATACTACGATGTCAGTCTTAAGTAGCATGCCACAACCTAACATAATTATAAAGAATAGTAGGAAATGGTTGGATAGGATTTTGCCTCTAAGAGATAAACCACAATTCAGTCTGATTGTGATGGAAAGTAAGCAAAGATCATCTAGGTTCAATATTATGATTACATATGTGACGCGGGATGAATCTCCAGGTGACGGATGCACGATGCCCTAACCATATATCCAATGCAAATAATCACGAATATATACAGTGGATCTACGACCAATCCTTAAATGAAGATGTGAGTACAAACAACAATCAAACACACAATCCAATGAATGGGATGCTTA
This sequence comes from Dactylorhiza incarnata, assembly GCA_033032865.1. NCBI lineage: Eukaryota > Viridiplantae > Streptophyta > Magnoliopsida > Asparagales > Orchidaceae > Dactylorhiza > Dactylorhiza incarnata. Next base: position 3,133,243 of record JAWHQI010000027.1, on the reverse strand, counting down.
TGCCATAAGCCATAATGCGATGCAATTGCGAATGATTCGATCATGCAATTACTCTAACACGCAATTAATTAAATAAATAAAAGTAAAATTCGTGCAATAGGTCACAATTAATCGCAATTATTCATATAAAAAACATGAGAAATTGCCAATTAATTAAGAGTGAATATGAGCTAAATAGCATGGAGAAAAAGTAATACACGTCTAATTGAAAGAAGACTTATCCAACATTAATTAAGCAAATATGACTAGAACTATAATAGTGAATCGATACAAATTTAGATAAATTTGAAAATAAATACGTAACTCACCTAATAGAGAGTCGTTGACGTTGGAATGAAGATTCAATTGTCATAGATGCAGTGGGGGCTGTCTGAAAGGGAGAAGACCGATGTAGGTTGTCCTCCAGGATTGATGGTAAGATGTTTGGTTGCAGGTTCAATAGGAGAGGGGTTGTGGGATTCAACCAAAGAAGTATGGAGGGCTGGGAAATCAGATGAAGGGCTGCAAAGGTGGCAGGAAGGATAAGAGGGGTGGCTAGAGGCTTGTCCAAGGACGACGAGGTACTAGATAGATAGGAGAGGGTTGTGGAGGTAATGGCGGCGTTGTCGGAGGTTGGAAGAGGGCGATGAAAATGGAGCAGCAATCAGAGGTCGGAAGAGGGCGATGAAAATGGAGCGACAATCGGAGGTTAGAGAGGGCGAAGGACAACGACCGGAGGTCTTCGCGTGGAGGATATGAAGATGGAGGTCTTCCTGATGAGGGGATCATCAGCTGGAGACCGGGAAAGGCACATCGGAGGCGAGAGAGATAGCGGGTGGGGACATTGACACCCACGAAGGAAGGATTATGCGATTTCGGCATCGCGCAGGATGGTCAGCGTTGCATCGAGCAGAGGATCGATCGTGTGATGAAAGCCTTAAACTCTCGATGCGCCCTCATAATGCCTCACGTAACATATGTAAGAGAAGGGGGACAATAGGGTAAATGAATCTGATGGCTCAAGTCGTTTGATCAAATCATTTTTTACCATAACTTTCAAAATATAGGTCAAGAAAATACAAAAAAAATATGTAATAATATCAAAATTCGCGGCGAACGTGATTGCGGCACCCGATCGTCAATTCGATGATCCAAAATTCATAGATCCTGTAAATCGCCCAAATGAGGCACTATCGATCTCCATCAATTTGTTGTATGAAATTAGTGGATTCTTAATAAAAATAACATGAGAATTGGTTGAAAGTGTACAGTGTGCCTCTGAGTATTCTCTAGAGGGGAGGGTGAATAGAGATTTATAAATCTTTACTTTAAATGTGCACACACAATAAAAATACTAAGTACTATGCAATCATCAATACCAAAACAGAATAAAGTAATCACAGGAAATATAAAACAGAAAGCAGTAAACTGGGACAGCACAGAAAAACAATGCAGAAGACACAGAAATTTTATAGTGGTTGCCCAAAATGTGGGTAGTCCACTCTTCTACCACCCTGATAGGATTGCACTAACTGTGCCTGATTCTTTTGATAAAGAGACTCTCAGAACCACTGAGTCTTTTGATAAGGAGACTCTGAGAACCACTGAGTCTTTTGATAAGGAGACTCTCAAAACCACTGTGTCTTTTGATAAGGAGACTCTTAGAACTACTGAGTCTTTTGCTAAGGAGACCCTTAGAATCACTGAATCCTTTGAAGAGAGATTCTTAAAACTGTTTTACAGTTGCAGAATAAGAACAGTAGAAGAGAATGAAAAAGAGACTAGGATTCTTCAGTTAGAATCCCTCAGTAGTTATCTCTCTGGATGTTGTTGCTTCTATATACTCTAGGATCTGAATATAATGACCCCTTGCTTAAGATAGTGATGATGGCAAAGGGTATGAGCTTTGATCCTGATGCTCTCTGCACTTTTGTTGGCTTGCTGCTATATAATGTAGAAGAGGAAGCAGCAGGCTTGTTGTACGCATTTCTCGCAGAGAAGTTGTTCTTCTATTCTGTCTTAGGGCTGGAGGAGGAAAAAGAAGACAGAAGAATTCGACTAAGAGAATAATAATCCTTTCTTCTTTCTATCTTAAGCATACTTATTCTCTGTCGATTTGTGTTTGAATTTCTTTCTTCTTCTGCACTGTTCTTAGAAGAAATGTCCGTTGGACAATAAATGTTTCCTTCTATTTCTGTTCCGGACCCATCCATCTGATTTGAATAACTTTCAAGAATGTCTTTACTGTATCTCTAAAATACTCTATTCCATTCTTGGCAATAAACGATCCGTTAGAGAACAGATTTCAGCCTTGTAGATCATCTGGAAGAGCACCGAAAATGACAGCAGAAAAATCTTCCTTTTCTGTCTGTATTCGACGCTGCGTCGAATTCATTATCCTTCATATCGACACACCTCTTAGTTCTTATAGAAGCAGCTTCGAATTCCTTCTTAGCTTTAACTGAACACAGTTGTCGACGTTGCGTCGAGTTTTTTATCGACGCATCCGTCGAGTTGAAGACTTGGACTTGGACTTCATCTTCTGCGTCGACTTGAAGTCGAAGTTGCGTCGACTTCTAAGATGGCTTTGACAGGCTCTTCCTTCTGCGTCGAGTTTATTTCGACGTTGCGTCGACTTGATACTTCGGCAGACAGTCTGAGTTACTTCGAATTTTAGTTAGAGTTGCGTCAATTTCTATTCGACGTAAGTTTTAACTCAACTGAATTTATGCTTCTCTTAGACCTGGTTTTGACACTCTAAGGTGAGTGTGACATCATAGGACATCTAATGATAATTTTACCCTTTCTATACAATATGAGTAATACAAGATAACTAATGAAATCACTTTAAAATAATTTGTTAGATAAATCATAAGGGTTTTTCACAACAATCTCTCCCTATTTATCTCAACAAATTTTACAAAATAAAGTGAGTGATTTTAAATATGCTCAGACATAAATCTTGATACAAACAACTATACAAAGACAATAGACTGAAAGATATGGTAAACTGAAAAACATCTAATTGATATAAATAAATGTTTATCAGAGTTAGTTACCCAAGAAATGATCCACTTTCTCTTTTTGAGAAAAGTAGATAAGACCTCATAGAACTTTCTGAACTTTCTTTCCACATACTTGAAGTTGGCTGGAATGACCTTCTCTGGATGTTTCTGAATTCTTTCAGGTCCCTTGAAGAGCTTCTCCAGATCAGCTTCTGTTTCAGGATAGACATCATTTAGCTTTAGTCCCAGACCAATAACTTCAGCAAACATCAAGTTTATTTCTTCTAGGCCTAGCTCTTCTGCATCAAGATCTGGTACAATGAATGTTGATTGTGGATTACCAGAGGTTGAAGTTGTCCTGAATACAACCTTCTTTTTCTTTTGGAGTGGCTGTTCTGCTTCATTCTTATCACATCCTAGACCTCTTCTGTGAAATTGCCCATTATCTCAAGAAGTTTTGCTTGAGGGTTCCTGGCAACATACTTTGTAGGGTCAAAGAGTGTGCTAGGGATTTGAATTGCCTTCTTTAGTTGTTCTTTTTCTACAACATCCTTTCCCTTCTTCAACCTTTCAATAAATAACCTTCTCTTTTCTTCTAGGTCTCTTTGAGACGCTTCATACTCATGTAGATCCCTTTCTCTGAGTTCATCTAGGACTTTATCAAGATCTGGATCAGTGTATACTTTCATTGTATTTTTTGGGATTGCAACCTTCTCATGGGTTTTGTAATAAGACTTGTCTTTCTTGAATTGTTTTCTTTGTTCTTTTGTATATTTCTCCCAAATTGGTACCTTCCTCTAGGCCCTCTTCCCTTTGCTCTGTAGTTCCCTCCATGTCCCCTTCCTCTGAATGGAGGTGTTCCTCTGAAGACTGGATCAGGGACAAGTGAAGTATCTGATGAAGTAGGATCAGGAAGGAGTTGAGCTTGTAGTGGAGAGGATGGAACAGCTACAGGGACCTCATCAACAATCATGACTAGAGATGGTGCTGTTGTCGATTCTTCAGAATGGGTCCAGAATTCTTGTGTCTCAGGGATAGATAACTCAGTGCACTCATTGTACTCAGCAAACTCTTCAGGTAACCATTATCATTTGAGAATAAATCAATCTCCCCCTATTTTGATGACTCCCCCTGCATTGAAGGCAGAATCCTTGGGGGAGAAAATGATGAAGGTTCTAGAAGGAGCTTGGAGGTGATGGACGGTTCACCTTCAGAGACATAGGGAGAGGGAAGATTTGGAAGAAATGTCATATATACCGATCCTGGAGGCGGCCTGGGCCTGCTGTCAAACTTCTCCCCATGCTTTATATCTTGGATACAGGATATAAAGACCTCAGCAGGCAGTAGGGATGATTGCAATTCCCTTTCAAGACCTCTCGTCTGGGCGGTAAGGTCCCGCAACCTCTTGTGTTGAGTACACAGCTTCCTGTAACAATCGTCAGAGAATTCCAGATACAGAGATGAGAAGTGAGACAAGGGTGTCTCTGGGGCTAGATTAACAGCTTTAACAAGGTCTTGTTGATCTTGGAGAGACGCCATTTAGCACATGTGAGTACCTGCAAGAGAAGGTGGAAGAGATAAGTAGAAAAGAAAACGGAGGAGAGCGACAGGGAGAGAATTCGAAAGCACAATAAATTCGACGCTTAAGTTGCTTAAAAGAAGACGATTCGTCGCAACTTAGGGTTGTATTCGAAACAACGTCGAAAAGGGGTGCAAACAGCGCGCCAAGACACCATAACAAGTCAGTGTGTGCTTCAGCATAATAGTCGACGTAGCGTCGAGTAGAAGTCGGCGTGGTTCCGAATAAAGACAACAAATATACTGTCGACGTAGACGTCGATATGTATTCGACAATGCGTCGAGTGCTATTCGAATGAAATATTCCAGACAGCTCTCGAAGCAATCGTCGAATAGAAATCGACGGTACGTCAATTAGTATTCGACGCATCTTTGAATAAATAGTTCTGTTTTTCTTAAAAAAAATTATTGTTTTTCCCAGCAATACCTTTCTATGAAAAATAGGTTTGAGTACATAGTAAGGGTGTCCTAGAGAGCTCCGTCAGGCATTCCCAGTGCATTGATGAAGAACTTGTGCTTACTTTTATCAAGTGACTTAGTGAAGATGTCAGCCATTTGAATATCAGTGAAAATGTATTGAAGATTGATCTTACCCTTCTCAACATTGTCCCTGAGAAAGTGGTGTCTTATCTCTATGTGCTTAGTTCTGGTGTGGAGAACAGAATTGGAAGTTATGGAGATAGCACTAGAACTGTACAGAATATTGTGGAATTGTCAGGAGAAAAGTTGTAGTCTAATAACTAATTTTGCATCCACAATATTAGTGAGTAGCAGCTTCCTGCAGTTATATACTCAGCTTCAGCTGTAGAAGTGGAGACTGTGGTTTGCTTCTTGCTAAACCATGAGATTAGTCTAGCACCCAGGAATTGACAGGTTCCTGAGGTGCTTTTCTATACAGCCTACATCCAGCATAGACTGCATCTGAATAGCCAACTAAGTCAAATCAAGATTCTGCTGGATACCACAAGCCAAGTTCAGGTGTACCCTTCAGATATCTGAGTATCCTTTTTACAGAACTCATGTGGGATTCCTTAGGGTCAACCTGAAACCTAGCACGTATACAGGTAACAAACATTATATCTGGTATGCTAGCTTCCAGATAGAGAAGAGAGCTAACGGCTGCTCTGTAAGTCTTCTGATCAAAGGACTTACCCTTTTCATCTCTATCAAGAACAACATTGGTAGCCATGGGGGTTTTCATGACAGAGGCATTTTCCATCTCAAATCTCTTGATGAGTTCTCTGGTATACTTAGATTGGGATATGAAAATGACATCTACATTCTGCCTTACTTGGAGGCCTAGGAAATAGGATAATTCTCACATGCTACTCATTTCAAATCTAGATTGCATTAGGTATGCAAACCTTTTGCATAGTGTTTGATCTGTTGATCCAAATATAATATCATCTACATATATCTGTACTAGTATGAGCTGATTTTTATGTGCTCTTGTGAATAGTGTTTTATCCACTTTGCCTCTTTCAAATGAGTGTTCCAAAAGAAAGGTGGATAAGGTCACATACCAAGCTCTTGGAGCTTGCTTGAGGCCATACAGTGTTTTATCTAATTTATACACAAAGGAGGGAAAAGAAGGATTGACAAAACCTGGGGGCTGCTCCACATATACTTCTTCCTGAAGAGTTCCATTTATGAATGCACTCTTCACATCCATCTGATAGACTTTAATCTTCATGTGTGCAGCATATGCAAGAAACATTCTGATGGCTTCCAGCCTTGCTACTGGGGCAAATGTCTGGTTGAAGTCAATCCCCTCTTCTTGCCTATATCCTTGAGCCACAAGTCTGACCTTGTTCCTGACTATGACTCCAGTTGAGTCCATCTTGTTTTTGAATACCCATTTGGTTCCAATTACAAGGTAATTCTTATGTCTCTCAACCAATGTCCAGACCTTCTTCCTTTCAAATTGAGTTAGCTCCTCTTGCATTGCAGATATCTAGTGAGGGTTACTGTCTGCTTCTTCAATCTTTTTAGGTTCATACTGTGAGAGAAAACACTGCAACATTGTTTCATGTGTTATCTGATTCCTTGTCTTGACTCCCACTGTCAAATCTCCTATAACATGTGTTGAAGGATGATCCTTTAGGGCCATCCTGGTTCTTGTTTAGCTATTCAGGGGATTCTCTTCTTCAAGAAGTTCCACTTACTCATTGACTGTAGGAGCACCATCTACATTCTCTAGAATGATCTCAGTGGCTGGTAGATCAAGTGCTTTAAACTCATCCTCATCTGCAGTAGAGTCTTCATCTGAATCAGTGTCAGCTTTTTGTTTCCCTCTATCCTGACACTCAGATGAATGATCAATGATGTTGAGCCTTTCAACTTGATCTGCAAGTTGGTCTTTTTCCTGTAATATAGTGCTGGTGGAAGTTTCCTTACCCTTATAATACATGTTAGCTTCATTAAAGACCACATGCACTGACTCCTCAATTTTGAGAGAGCTTTTATCATAGCATCTATAAGCTTTGCTTGATGAGGATGAGACTTCTATTCAGAACATAGTTGGCTGTATTCATTGCTTCAACCCAAAAGGACTTTGGTAAATTGGATTCAGCCAATAATGTCCTTCCTGATTCAATTAAAGTTCTATTTTTCCTTTCAGCCACCCCATTTTATTGGGGGTTTATTCCTTCATCCTCACAGAATCTACACATTAACTAATTTTCAAACTCAGTATCATGATCACTTCTGATCACAGCAAACTGAGTGTTGAATTCAGATTGAATCTGTCTAATAAATCTTGAGAGGATTTTGAAGGTGTCTGACTTAGCTTTTAGAAAGAACCCCTAGCGGAATATAGAAAAGTCATCAACAATGACTAGAGTGTAGGACTTACCTGCTAAGATCTGAGTGGAGATAGGACCAAATAGGTCCATGTGCAACAGGTATATGGTTCTGGGGGAATCATTCTTACCAATTGGTTTGAATGATGATTTGATCTGCTTTCCTAGTTGGCGGGCTCTACAGGGATGGTCTTTATTAAACTTACCTGTTGGTAAGACTCTTAGTAGGTTAAGCTTAGACAACTTAGCTATGGTCTTAAAATTCAGGTGACTGAGTCTCCTATTCCACAACTCATTGTTTTCTAATTGAGAGTTAAATAAGTATATCTCCGACTTAGCATACTCAACATCTACCACATAGACCTTCCCTTTCCTAAGACCAATCAATACTATCTGATTGGTTATAGAGCTAACTATATGACATAAGGACTTGGTGAATACAACTTTATATTCACCATCACACAGCTGACTGATACTAATTAAATTATGATGAAGACCTTCAACATAACCTACCTTAGAGAAGGAGATTTCTCCAACTCTGAACACACCATATCCTCTGGTCTGATCAGAGTGGGAGTTCCCAAAAATTACCTTAGGGCCTTCCTTGGCCTTGAAGTTTTCCAGCATCTCCTTTGCCCAGTCATATGCATGGAGCATCCACTGTCCAAATACCACTGCTGGTTTGTGGTAGAACAGTCTCCCTTCTGCACATGCAATTAAACATTAGCATAGACCCTCACTTGCTGAGGTCTCTTTCTTCTATCATCATATGGAGTTATAAAAGAATAAGTTGGTCTTTCAGTATACCCCTTAAGGTGAAGAAGTGCTGGTTTTTTGTGCCAACAATTTTTAGATTTGTGCCCAAATTTGAAACAACATGAGCATCTAGAATGGTAAGTAGAAATAAAAGAGAGAGGTCTAGATGATTGAAGATTTCTTTCTGAAAACATGCGTCGATAAGAAATCGACGCATCTTTAGAGTTGCGTCGAGTGTAATTCGACGTGTCTGCATAGTTACGTCGATAATGATTCGATGCAGAATATTGGTTGCGTCGAATAGAATTCAACGCACCCTCGTACTTGCTTCGAGATGATGTCGAAGCATATGCAGAACTCCGTCGAGTTTCATTCGACGCATCTTTAAAAGTGCGTCGAGTTCTATTCGATGTATAATTTCTTTTATTAAAGATTTTATAATTGTTCATTAGATTTTCTGAGGGGTGCTTACCAAAAATTCCTATGTGATTAGTATTATTCACCTTATGGAAGATAGTGATTTTATTAGGGTTGTTATTTAGATCTTCCCCTGATTTTAAGTTGTTCATAGGTTGATTTATACTAGACCTAATGAATGTTACGGGATTTTCCCAGGCAAGTTTGCTAGGAATTAGTGTGCTGGTGGATGGCAGTGATCCTAGATCAAGATGGTTAAATCTCTTGGAGAGATTTTGTATAATGTCCTTAAGTTTTTGACTCCTCCCATTGAGTTAGTCCTCAAAGACTTTTGCCTTTGTAAGTTCTTCTCTTAAATCAGAATTTACATTAGTTAATGTGTATATTTCTTTTTCTTTCTTAAATATCTGATTTCTTAGATCATAGTTAACTAAGTACAGATGGTCTTTCCTAAGGTCTTCTAGTTCTTCTCTAATTATGTTGAGTTCTTTTTTACTGTTAATGTAATCTTAACAGAATTCTCTAAAACAGTCTTTAAAATTTTCTGAAGAAAAGTCAAATTCATCAAAGACAGTTACCCGATTTTCTGCAGTAGAGTCTTCCAAAGCCATTAAGCAGGCTTCTTCAGTTGCGTACTCTTCATCACTATCAGATGAAGAGGAGCTTGGCTCAGACTCTGAGTGACTCCAGGTTTCAGCAATGAAACCTTTCCCCTTTTCTTATCCTTCCTCCTGAAGGATTTCTTCTCGTGCTCCTTCTTGCTGCTTTTGTTATTTTCCTCTTCAGGACATTCTGTGGCAAGGGGCCCAGGTTTTCTGCAGGAGAAACAGATAATTTCCTATTTAGGGATTTTGTCAAACCTTGGTTTGCTTGAACTCCTCTCCTTCCTTCTGGAGTCCTCTGTCTTGACCCATCTCTTGAATCTTCTGGCCAAGAGATTAAACATCTCTTCTTCAAAAGTGGAAGGCTCTCCTTCAGCAGCCTATAGAGCGAGTGTCCTTTCCTTAGGAGTTGAGATTCTCTCCTGGGCTTTTGACTCAACCCTGCTTTTTAGTAGGAGCTCATAGGACTTGAGCTTGCCTAGCAGAGCATCTGTAGATATTTCTCTGAGACACGTGGAATCTCTGATAGCCCAGATTCTTGAGTCTCATGTGCTTGTGAAGGACAGGGAGCTTGTCATTAATTTCTATCAGAGAAATTTCTTTGTCAAGACCCTTCAGCTCATTTATAATGAAACTGAACATGTCATACCTCTCAGTTATGCTTTCTTCAGCCTTTTTCTGAAAGTTCTCATATTGGATATGAGAAGGCACTTTTTGTCCTTCCTTTAATCAGAGCTGCCCTCAACTAATCTGGAAAGTGATTCCCAGATTTCTTTAGCAAAGTTGCAATCAGCAACTTTCTGGAATATGTCATCAGACATAGTTGACACCAGAATATTCATGGCATTGACATCACATGCCTTCACCTTCTTTTCAGCATCAGTCCACTATGCTCTAGGGACTACAGTTTGTGTCACAGTCCCACTAGCATCTTTTCTGACTAGGACTGGGGGACCTGAAATAATGACATTAAAAATATCTTCATCAATAGAGTTCATGTTGAAACCGATTTCTCGGTCTCTGTGGAGTTCGGGGCCCTCAGCAAGCTGAGGGGCGACCAACCCTTACTTCCCCCAAGGGAGAGCTCAAGGTTGAAGGTTGAGGAACTATGGACTGAACCAAGGGCTTAGTGGGGAGGTCCCACCACATACCCGGAAGCCTTTTAGGAACTTCCCCTCCCAAGCCACTACTAAGCTTGGGCACCACTGAAGGCTCTCCCCACCCCCTAGAGAGACTTGGGGAGGGAGAGAGAGAAAAAGAGAGCTAGCCTAGAATGACCCCCTCCAAATGGTGCCCCTTGGTCCTATTTATAGGATTTTGGATTTGGGCTGCGAATAACCACAAACTGCCTGCGAAGTTACCAAAATGCCCCGGATTTGGCCTGCAAATATCCAAATCCCGCTGTTCCGAGGCGCTAAATGCAGACCGGAATACCCTCCCGGGACTGGGCGAGAGGGGGCCGACCTCCTCCCTTCTCCGCCTTCTGCTGGGCGAGAGGGGGGCGAGCCGCCCCTCCCCTCTCCGCCTTCTGCTGGGCGAGAGGGGGGGCGAGCCGCCCCTCCCCTCTCCGCCTTCCGCTGGGCGAGAGGGGGGGCGAGCCGCCCGTCCCCCCTCCGCCTTCTGCTGGGCGAGAGGGGGGGGGGGGGGGGCGGGCCGCCCCTCCCCTCTCCGCCTTCTGCTGGGCGAGAGGGGGGGGGGGGGGGGGGGGGGGGGGGGGGGGGGGGGGGGGGGGGGCGAGCCGCCCCTCCCCTCTCCGCTGGGCGAGAGGGGGGGCGAGCCGCCCCTCCCCTCTCCGCCCTCTCTGCTGGGTGAGAGGAGGGGGGGGGGGGGGGGGGGGGGCGAGCCGCCCCTCCCCTCTCCGCCTTCACCGGGATCATGCCGAGAAATGGTGTTCCGAAATACTTCTTGTCTCGAGAACCTACTCGGCGAATACAGGGTTGTACACAATCCCCGCTCTTTTCGAGCGAGGTACACGCTCGGAAAGAAACGTCCAACCCTGCATATTCGACGAGTGTCGCTGGGAATCCGGCTAACGGTGCTATCTCGGAAAAAACATATAGCCTCTCCGAGAGTTCCTCCAACCCTGCCGGCTAGCGAGAGTCCAGCTAACGATACCGCGTTGGGAAAAAACATACAGCCACCCTGAGTGGTCTTCCAACCCTGCCGGCTAGCGAGACCACCTCGGGAGAAAAACATACAGCCACCCGAGTGGTCTTCCAACCCTGCCGGCTAGCGAGACCACCTCGGGAGAAAAACATACAGCCACGCGAGAGCCCGGCTAGCGAGACCACCTCGGGAGAAAAACATACAGCCACGCGAGAGCCCGGCTAGCGAGACCACCTCGGGAGAAAAACATACAGCAACCCCGAGTGGTCTTCCAACCCCGCCGGCTAGCGAGAGCCCGGCTAGCGAGACCACCTCGGGAGAAAAACATGCAGCCACCCCGAGTGGTCTTCCAACCCCGCCGGCTAACGAGAGCCCGGCTAGCGAGACCACCTCGGGAGAAAAACATACAGCCACCCCGAGTGGTCTTCCAACCCCGCCGGCTAGCGAGAGCCCGGCTAGCGAGACCACCTCGGGAGAAAAACATACAGCCACCCGAGTGGTCTTCCAACCCTGCCGGCTAGCGAGACCACCTCGGGAGAAAAACATACAGCCACCCCGAGTGATCTTCCAACCCCGCCGACTAGCGAGAGCCCGGCTAGCGAGACCACCTCGGGAGAAAAACATACAGCCACCTGAGTGGTCTTCCAACCCTGCAGGCTAGCGAGAGCCCGGCTAGCGAGACCACCTCGGGAGAAAAACATACAGCCACCCCTGAGTGGTCTTCCATCCCCGCCAGCTAGCGAGAGCCCGGCTAGCGAGACCACCTCGGGAGAAAAACATACAGCCACCCGAGTGGTCTTCCAACCCTGCCGGCTAGCGAGAGCCCGGCTAGCGAGACCACCTCGGGAGAAAAACATACAGCCACCTGAGTGGTCTTCCAACCCCACCGGCTAGCGAGAGCCCGGCTAGCGAGACCACCTCAAGAGAAAAACATACAGCCACCCCGAGTGGTCTTCCAACCCCGCCGGCTAGCGAGAGCCCGGCTAGCGAGACCACCTCGGGAGAAAAACATACAGCCACCCTGAGTGGTCTTCCAACCCCGCCGGCTAGCGAGACCACCTCGAGGGGAAAAGAGCATAGCCTCCATGGGAGGTCAACCTGCACCTGCCGGCTAGTGAGAGCCCGGTCAGCGGAACCATCCGAGGGGAAAATAACATAGCCTCCCTGGGAGGTCAACCTGCACCTGCCGGCTAGTGAGAGCCCGGTCAGCGGAACCATCCGAGGGGTGAAGAACATAGCCTCCCTGGGAGGTTAACCTGAACCTGTCGGCTAGTGAGAGCCCGATCAGCGGAACCATCCGAGGGGTGAAGAACATAGCCTCCCTGAGAGGTCAACCTGCACCTGCCGGCTAGTGAGAGCCCGGTCAGCGGAACCATCCGAGGGGAAAAGAACATAGCCTCCCTGGGAGGTCAACCTGAACCTGCTGGCTAGTGAGAGCCCGGTCAGCGGAACCATCCGAGGGGTGAAGAACATAGCCTCCCTGGGAGGTCAACCTGAACCTGCCGGCTAGTGAGAGCCCGGTCAGCGGAACCATCCGAGGGGTGAATAACATAGCCTCCCTGGGAGGTCAACCTGCACCTGCCGGCTAGTGAGAGCCCGGTCAGCGGAACCATCCGAGGGGTGAAGAACATAGCCTCCCTGGGAGGTCAACCTGCACCTGCCGGCTAGTGAGAGCCCGGTCAGCGGAACCATCCGAGGGGTGAAGAACATAGCCTACCTGGGAGGTCAACCTGAACCTGCCGGCTAGTGAGAGCCCGGTCAGCGGAACCATCCGAGGGGTGAAGAACATAGCCTCCCTGGGAGGTCAACCTGAACCTGTCGGCTAGTGAGAGTCCGGTCAGCGGAACCATCCGAGGGGTGAAGAACATAGCCTCCCTGGGAGGTCAACCTGAACCTGCCGGCTAGTGAGAGCCCGGTCAGCGGAACCATCCGAGGGGAAAAGAACATAGCCTCCCTGGGAGGTCAACCTGCACCTGCCGGCTAGTGAGAGCCCGGTCAGCGGAACCATCCGAGGGGTGAAGTACATAGCCTCCCTGGGAGGTCAACCTGAACCTGCCGGCTAGTGAGTGCCCGGTCAGCGGAACCATCCGAGGGGTGAATAACATAACCTCCCTGGGAGGTCAACCTGCACCTGCCGGCTAGTGAGAGCTCCGGTCAACGGAACCATCCGAGGGGTGAAGAACATAGCCTCCCTGGGAGGTCAACCTGCACCTGTCGGCTAGTGAGAGCCCGGTCAGCGGAACCATCCAAGGGGTGAAGAACATAGCCTCCCTGGGAGGTCAACCTGAACCTGCCGGCTAGTGAGAGCCCGGTCAGCGGAACCATCCGAGGGGAAAAGAACATAGCCTCCCTGGGAGGTCAACCTGCACCTGCCGGCTAGTGAGAGCCCGGTCAGCGGAACCATCTGAGGGGTGAAGAACATAGCCTCCCTGGGAGGTCAACCTGAACCTGCCGGCTAGTGAGAGCCCGGTCAGCGGAACCATCCGAGAGGTGAATAACATAGTCTCCCTGGGAGGTCAACCTGCACCTGCCGGCTAGTGATAGCCCGGTCAGCGGAACCATCCGAGGGGTGAAGAACATAGCCTCCCTGGGAGGTCAACCTGAACCTGTCGGCTAGTGAGAGCCCGGTCAGCGGAACCATCCGAGGGGTGAAGAACATAGCCTCCCTGGGAGGTTAACCTGAACCTGCCGGCTAGTGAGAGCTCGGTCAGCGGAACCATCTGAGGGGAAAATAACATAGCCTCCGTGGGAGGTCAACCTGCACCTGCCGACTAGTGAGAGCCCGGTCAGCGGAACCATCTGAGGGGTGAAGAACATAGCCTCCCTGGGAGGTCAACCTGAACCTGCCGGCTAGTGAGAGCCCGGTCAGCGGAACCATCCGAGGGGAAAAGAACATAGCCTCCCTGGGAGGTCAACCTGAACCTGCCGACTAGTGAGAGCCCGGTCAGCGGAACCATCCGAGGGGAAAAGAACATAGCCTCCCTGGGAGGTCAACCTGCACCTGCCGGCTAGTGAGAGCCCGGTCAGCGGAACCATCCGAGGGGTGAAGAACATTTGGAAAAACTTTTATTTCATTAGTCATCCGGTTACACGCAAGAAAAACTAAAGATGGAAACATACCGTCATACTACATGGACTTAAAGAAAAACCAAGCATGAAGGCCAGGACTCAGACTTCTACACCCAGGCATGGTCCTCCTCGACCTCCTCTGGTTGCTGACGTTGCGACTTCGGACCCCTTGACTCCTTCATTTCTAAGAACTCGGGGCAGGCGGATGTCGCGTGACCTTCCTCATCGTGGAAGTCACAGTAAGGTATCTCCACCCGGATGCCCCCCATTCCTCCCTTACGATTTCTTCTTTTTCTGTGGCCGATCACCATGGCTTGTTGGGGTGGTGGAGAGGGTGCCTTCGGTCCCTGCCTCCACCCTGGGAGGTCGGATCCCTCTCCCTGGAAGTTGGCCTCCTCCTGGTCGAACTTCCTCTTGGGGGCCCCTACCCTTCCCCCCTGCTGCCTTGCCTCTGGCTCACTCAGCTTAGCCAACCTTCTCGCGAACTCCGGGTTGGCCTCCTCACTCTCAACTTCTTCTGCCACCCTTTTCCATCAACTCTTCAAAGGACAAAGGAGCTCTCCTCTTGAGGTCCATCTTGAAGAAGCCCTCTCGCACCCCCAACGTGAAGGCAAGCTTGAGGGTGTACCCGGGCACTTCTTGGACGAGGAGAACCTCCTCCCTGAACCGCTCCAGATAGTGAGCCAGCGACTCCCCTGGCCCTTGCTTGATCTTGAAAAGTGCTTCGGCATCTTTCTTCCTCTTCCTTGACGTCGAGAAGCGTAGCAGGAAAACTCGGCGCAAGTCTTCGAAGGCATAGATGGATCCCGCAGGGAGCTGGTGGAACCAATCTCTAGCCTTCTCCTTCAGAGTTGTCGCGAAGAGTCGACACTTGAAAACGTCCGTCATGGGCCTGATGGAGACCATATCCTCAAACCACTCTAGGTGCAGAACGGGGTCATCCTTGCCGGAGTAGTGAGACATCTCCAACCTTCCGAACCCCTCTGGAACCGGGGCCGAGAGAATCAGCTCACACAAAGGACTTCCTATGCTCGCCCCCCTTTGGGGCTGGGCGAGTGGGGGTTGGCCGCCTCCCCACTCGCGTCCTTGGGGCTGGGCGAGTGGGGGCATGGCGCCTCCCCACTCGCCCCCTTGGGGCTGGGCGAGTGGGGGCTGGGCGCCTCCCCACTCGCCCCCTTGGGGCTGGGCGAGTGGGGGCATGGCGCCTCCCCACTCGCCCCCTTGGGGCTGGGCGAGTGGGGGCATGGCGTCTCCCCACTCGCCCCCTTGGGGCTGGGCGAGTGAGGGCATGGCGCCTCCCCACTCGCCCCCTTGGGGATGGGCGAGTGGGGGCATGACGCCTCCCCACTCGCCCCCTTGGGGGTGGGCGAGTGGGGGCATGGCGCCTCCCCACTCGCCCCCTTGGGGCTGGGAGAGTGGGGGCATGATGCCTCCCCACTCGCCCCCTTGGGTCTCGGCGAGTGGGGGTCTGGGACCTCCCCACTCGCCCCCTCCTAGGGGACCGGGCGAGTGGGGGCTAAATGCCTCCCCACTCCCCCCCGCTGGTACCTCCTTCCTGGATGGCTGGCCGAGGGTGTTCTCGCCAACCTGCTGAGGCGAGGCCTCCGGACCACTCTCTCCTGTCTTCGCCTATCGAGGCGAAAGCTACCTGCAAGGTCTGCATGACCTCCCGCTTGAGATTTTCGAACATCTCCAACGTCACCCCAGCCACCGGGGGCTGCGAGTGACCTGGGTCGGATCTTCCTCCACCTCCGTCCATGGAGCTCATCTTGAGAGTTTCTTGAATCGGTCACACTCCACGCTCACCGCACCATAATGTTGAAACCGATTTCTCGGTCTCTGTGGAGTTCGGGGCCCTCAGCAAGTTGAGGGGCGACCAACCCTTACTTCCCCCAAGGGAGAGCTCTAGGTTGAAGGTTGAGGAACTATGGACTGAACCAAGGGCTTAGTGGGGAGGTCCCGCCACATACCCGGAAGCCCCTTAGGAACTTCCCCTCCCAAGCCACTACTAAGCTTGGGCACCACTGGAGGCTCTCCTCACCCCCTAGAGAGACTTGGGGAGGGAGAGAGAGAGGGAGAGAGCTAGCCTAGAATGACCCCCTCCAAATGGTGCCCCCTTGGTCCTATTTATAGGATTTTGGATTTGGGCTGCGAATAACCAAAAACTGCCTGCGAAGTTACCAAAATGCCCCCGGATTTGGCCTGCGAATATGCAAATCCCGCTGTTCCGAGGCGATAAATGCAGACCGGAATACCCTCCCGGGACTGGGCGAGAGGGGGCCGACCTCCTCCCTTCTCCGCCTTCTGCTGGACGAGAGGGGGGGCGAGCCGCCCCTCCCCTCTCCGCCTTCTGCTGGGCGAGAGGGGGGCGAGCCGCGCCTCCCCTCTCCGCCTTCTGCTGGGCGAGAGGTGGGGCGAGCCGCCCCTCCCCTCTCCGCCTTCTGCTGGGCGAGAGGGGGGCGAGCCGCCCCTCCCTCTCCGCCTTCCGCTGTGCGAGAGGGGGGGCGAGCCGCCCCTCCCCTCTCCGCCTTCTGCTGGGCGAGAGGGGGGGCGAGCCGCCCCTCCCCTCTCCGCCTTCCGCTGGGCGAGAGGGGGGCGAGCCGCCCCTCCCCTCTCCGCCCTCTCTGCTAGGCGAGAGGGGGGGCGAGCCGCCCCTCCCCTCTCCGCCTTCTCCGGGATCATGCCGAGAAATGGTGTTCCGAAATACTTCTTGTCTCGAGAACCTACTCGGCGAATACAGGGTTGTACAGTTCATATATAATTTTATTCTAGCCTTCCAGGTAGTAAACTTATTTAAGTAACACACTGGTGGTTTTGTTGATGCATAGTCCTTAGAACTTATTTTTCTTTATAAATAGTTTTAATATTATAATTGTGATGGAAAGTAAGCAAAGATCATCTAGGCTCAATATTATGATTACATATGTGATGCAGGATGAATCTCCAGGTGACGGATGCACGATGCCCTAAACATATATCCAATGCAAATAATCACGAATATATACAGATCTACGACCAATCCTTAAATGAAGATGTGAGTAAAAATAACAATCAAACACACAATACAATGAATGGGATGCTTATTCCATAAGACATATTGCGATGCAATCGCGAATGATTCGATCATGCAATTACCCCAACACGCAATTAATTAAATAAATAAAAGAAAAACTCATGCAATATGTCACAATTATTCATATAAAAAACATGAGAAATTGTCAATTACTTAAGAGTGAATATGAGCTAAATAGCATGGAGAAAAAGTAATACACGTCTAATTGAAAGAAGGCTTATCCAACATTAATTAAGCAAATATGACGAGAAATATAATAGTGCATCCATACAAATTTAGATAAATTTGAAAATAAATACGTAACTCACCGAGTAGAGAGTCGTTGACGTTGGAATGAAGATTCAATTGTCATAGATACAATGAGGGTTGTCTGAAAGTGAGAAGACCGATGTAGGTTGTTCTCCAGGATGGTCAGCGTTGCACTGAGCAGAGGATCGATCCTGTCATGAAAGCCTTAAACTCTCGATGCCCCCTCAAAATGCCTCACGTAACATATGTAAGAGAAGGGGTGCAATAGTGTAAATGAATCTGATGACTCAAGTCGTTTGATCAGATCATTTTTTACCCTAACTTTCAAAATATAGGTCAGGAAAATACAAAAAATACATAATAATATCAAAAACTGCGGTGAACGTGATTGCGGCACTCGATCGTCAATTCGATGATCCAAAATTCATAGATCCTGTAAATCGCCCAAATAAGGCACTATCGATCTCCATCAATTTGTTATATGAAATTAGGGGATTCTTAATAAAAATAACATGAGAATTGGTTGAAAGTGCACAGTGTGTCTCTGAGTATTCTTTAGAGGGGAGGGTGAATAGAGATTTAAAAATCTTTACACTAAATGTGCACACACAATAAAACTACTAAGTACTATGTAATCATCAATACCAAAACAGAATAAAGTAATCACAGGAAATATAAAATAGAAAGCAGTAAACTGGGACAGCACAGAAAAGCAATGCAGAAGACACAGAAATTTTATTGTGGTTCCCAAAAATGTGGGTAGTCCACTCTTCTACCAAACTGGTAGGATTGCACTAACTGTGTCTGAGTCTTTTGATAAGGAGACTCTCAGAACCACTGAGTATTTTGATAAGGAGAATCTTAGAACCATTGAGTCTTTTGATAAGGAGACTCTCAGAACCACTGCGTCTTTTGATAATGAGACTCTTAGAACCGCTGAGTCTTTTGCTAAGGAGACTATTAGAACCACTGAATCCTTTGAAGAGAGATTCTTAAAACTCTTTTACAGTTGCAGAATAAGAACAATAGAAGAGGATGAAAAAGAGAATAAGATTCTTCAGTTAGAATCCTTCAGCAGTTATCTCTCTGGATGATGTTGCTTCTATATACTCCATGATCTAAATATAATGACCATTGCTTAAGATAGTGATGATTGAAAGAGGTATGAGCTTTGATCCTGATGCTCTCTGCACTTTTGTTGGCTTGCTGCTATATAATGTAGAAGAGGAAGCAACAGGCTTGTTGTATGCTTTTCCTGTGCAGAGAAGTTGTTCTTCTGTTCTGTCTTAGGGATGGAGGAGGAAAAAGAAGACAGAAGAATTCGACTAAGAGAATAATAATCCTCTCTTCTTTCTATCCTCAGCATACTTATTTCTGTTCCCGACCCGTCCATTTGATTTGAATAACTTCCAAGAATGTCTTTACTGTATCTCTGAAATACTCCATTCCATTCTTTGCAATAAACGAGCCGTCAGAGAACAGATTTCAACCTTGTAGATCATCTGGAATAGCACCAGAAAGGACAACAGAAAACCTTCTTTTTCTGTCTGTATTCGACGCTGCGTCGAATTCATTATCCTTCATATCGACGCACCTCTGAGTTCTTGTAGAAGCAGCTTCGAATTTCTTCTTAGCTTTGACTGAACTCAGTTGTCGGCGTTGCGTCGAATTTTTATCGACGCATCTGTCGAGTTGAAGACTTGGACTTGAACTTCATTTTCTGCTTCGACTTGAAGTTGAAGTTGCGTCGACTTCTAAGATGCCTTTGACAGGCTCTTCCTTCCGCATCGAGTTCATTTCGACGTTGCGCCGACTTGACTTGATACTTCGACAGGCAGTCTGAGTTACTTCGACTTTTAGACAGAGTTGCGTCGATTTCTATTCAACGCAAGTTTTAACTCAACTGAATTTATGCTTCTCTTAGACCTGGTCTTGCCACTCTAAAGTGAGTGTGACATCCTAGGACATCTAATGACCATTTTACCCTTTCTATTCAATGTGGGTAATACAACCTAACTGATGAAATCACTTTAAGATAAGTTGATAGATAAATCGTAAGGGTTTTTCCCAAAATTAGTTGATACAACAATAATTCTCATTTACAAGAGATCGAGTGAAAATGAGAAAAATTTAAGTACAATAGGGATAACTACGCTATTGTATGAATAATATGAACTAGATTGAGATGATGGCAGAGTTCAAAGGAAATTATTTATGTGAAAGGGCATAATAATAAAGAAATTGTTATAAAAAATTATTGGCGATGATATTGCAGTTATAGTTAGTGTCTACGTGGCATCGGACGAAAATGGGATATGGGATATGGGATATGGGTTAAGATACGAAACTGATACGAGAAATATGATTTAAAAAAAACAAGGATACATAAACGTTTTTAAAAAAAATTATTTATTTTGTTATAAGTATTAATTAATATAATTTCATAAAGCTCTAAGCAAGCATAATTTCATTAAGCTCTTAATTTTGTTCTCTTTAAAAAATTATAACTTGTCAAAAATCTAATTATTTGTTGCAAAACCTATAAAACCGAAAGAAAAAAGTCAACCCGTGAAGCATTAAAATGAGCATTGAAATGACCCAACACTTACAATATACCTTATACTCAAAATCTGGAGATATTAAAGCAGGATGTAGTTTCTGTGAAGCAATTAGGTCAAAACCTAATTAAGTTGCATGAGAAAACAGAGAGAAGAGGATAACATTTTATATCAAGCACAAAAAACTAATTAAGTTGCTGAGGAAGTAATTGACGACGCATGCAGGAAATTTGTCGAGATCGGAGGAGGGTGAAGACAGCGCAAGCAGGGGTTTCTCGCGTTGAGAGTGGAATCACATATCCAGGAGGATGAAAACAGCGCAGGCTAGGGGTTTCGTCGAGCGGATGGCTTGAAAAACCTAAAAAACGTACTCGTAACCCTAATATACGCGACGAGCTGGACTTAATAAGATAGAGCCGCGTATCCAGCTTGCTGGATACGCGATTCCTGATTTTATTTTATTTATTTATTAATAAATTTGTTTCCTACGTTTTGGAAACACGTTTCTGGGTGTTTCTCGTATCCGATTCGCGTTCGAGTCGATACGTGAGACATTTTTAAGTATCCGTGCTTCATAAGTTTGTTTTTATGCTCAATCTGGATAAGATAAAGTAAGCCATCAATTTTATGAGTGAATGATGATTACTATAATCTATTCCTAGAAAGAAATTTTTTTTATTATTGGTGGTGACATAAATTGTTATATAAGTTCTAGTAGGAAAGAGTACAAAAGGATTTGTTGTAGGTATAGATTATGGAATAGGAGATAGAAAAATAATGAAATAAATTATCCTGGAATTCATTAACGGCTATGAACATGCAAATACAGAAAACCTACTATAAGAAATGAAAAGAGCATTTAATTACATGTAATAGGAGAAATAAGTAGAACAAAAAGAACACAATAAACAGAACAACCAAACGACACAAGAAGTTATAGAGGTTCCCCAATAATGTGGGTATATCCTCTCTTCCATAGCACGTGGGAATCCACTGTCTCACTACCGAGACAACGAGTTTTTTCCACCTGGAGGCTTAACTCAATGTTAGCATTTTCCACCTAGAGGCGACAAAACCCAAGTGAATCGTTTACACTGGAGATTTGAACCACAACAACTCTTTTGAAGGGAGAGTCTGATAACCCTCTACAGCAGTTCAGTTGAGTGAAGGAGTGCTAAAGCTCTTAGCAAGAGTGTCTATAAGGACGAGAGACTAACTGAATCTCAGAAGCAGGTGATTCAGTATACATTGCAACAACCCACGTTTTAAATAGGAAAAAATATAATAACAATGGCAATTTTGTAAATTACCTAAATTTTTCCTCTATACCTAGCCGCAACCCCCCCCCCCCCCCAATTATTTCGCATTCCTTTCGGCGCTAGGTTCTCCCGCATGCTCCCAATTCCGTCTCCCGCGCCGACTCCCGCAAGCCGCTCCCGTTTCCGCCTCCTGCACCTCTTCTCCCGTGGTCAGCAACCTTCCAGCTTCTCCTCAAGGCCAGCGGCTCCCCCTGCTCTGGCCGGCCATTTTCCTTCTCCCTAAGCCGCAGTAACAGCTTCCCTCTTCCTCCAAGGAGCCGACAGTAATTTTCCTCTCCCCAAACCAGTAACAGAAACCTTATTCCCTCCTCTTCAAGGGTCGGCAGTCACCTTTACTCTTATTTCTCTTCGATTTGACCGGTAATTGTGAGAGGGACACATAGGGTTTGCTCGAATCCCACTCTACTCGGATTTTGGGCACTGATTTGGGCTTCCTTAGGTAAAAAATTCCTCCTTTCCACTTTATTTAGATTTTTTTGAAATTATTTGGCAAATTTTTTTGCGCTCCAAATTGCGTATATATGTTAATCCAAGTTTATGCCTCTCTTGTAATCCACTAACCACTTTGTGTTTGTGATTTCCGGCGCCGCTCATCGAATTCGTTGGTGGGATCACTAAAAACCCTTCCGATTTAAGGTTTCCCTAACCTAGGCGCCGTCAAATTTCGATTTCTACATGGTAATCTTCTCTCCCATCACTTTTGAGGGAGGTAAATTGATAAACTCTCTCATGTTTAGGTTTTGTGATATTAATTGCATGTGCAGGCGTAGGGTTTTCCGTTAAATTCAAATTTCATCCATAATGGTTCTTGGACATGTTTGAAATAAGATTGTTAATTTTGCTTGCACCGCTTAGCCGTCACCGTCAGATTCAGTCTTACTTAAGGCAAGCAGAGAAATCTCTCGCTTGCAATCATTGATCTTAGCTTGCTACACATTTTCCTATGTCATGAATTTTACTTTTGAATACCTGAATCATCAAATTGTTAGCTTGTCTTAATACATTAGGAATAACTAAACTATCATTTCAATCATTAATATCATAAACTAGCATTGAAAGGTAGTGTCTAATTGATGAAACTCCTTGAACTGGGTTTCCTCTCGAATCCATATCGAGAACAAAGGACCGGTCATAGCGAGCATGAACTCCCTGGCTCAAGGATGAGTGTTCGCAAGAGCCACCCCTTAGAGATCACGAGCATAAATTCTGAATCTCTGATAAGTCTTGAATCTGAATTTGAATCCTTCTGAATCATGAATTATGTACACCAAATAAAGACACACCTTTCATTTGTTACAGTTTATATCATTACATGAACGAACACATGCTACACTCTGGAGTAGGCTGATAATTCTAGTCGTTTTAGCTTAACTCATTTACCTGCCAGTTTTGCTAGCTTCGCTTCATGAAAATTAGTACACGTATATTTCTGACCCCTTACTAGTTGCACTTTACTTTACTTTTACCAATGTTTTGAGGGTTTTTTCTTGTTTGTTTTGGAATTTGCCTTAGCGTCCGTGACTGCACCGCTTGCTACCTGAGCCCGATCTGCGTCAAGTTCCTGAGTTCCTGGAGGTTTATCTTATTTATTACTGTGTCAGGTTCTATGTTCGATTTCCTGTACTGTCGGAACAATGTTTTCTTTCCTGTAATAATTATGATCAGATATTTTCTATCATGGACAACTGGTAGACTATAAATTATGTACTGGAATTTGATATTATTGCATGTTCATTTTTTTCTTTGGGATTTTATTGCATGAATTGAAATAAGAAACTCTGTATCATGACTTTTATTAAAATGCATGAGTATTTTTCTTTTCACTGTTATATTCTAAAGCTTCCGCATAAAGATAATGTATTTTTCTTTAAATTATTTATTTTAAATCGAATAATACTAATTCAGCTCCCTCCTAGTAAACATGGTGTTTTCCCCCATGTCTGTGGCATCACGACCCGCCCGAAGCGCACTATGACTTTTGCTTTTAGGTGACAGTTGGTATCATAGATAGGTTGAGCTTCAAAAGATAAAGTATCTTATAATTTTCTCGTATTTTGAAATTTCATTGTATAATGTATATATGCATACATCATTGCTTCACTCACCTTGTTAATATCGGTTGTTCTCGGCTGAAACACTCGCACTACACTCATAATCATGAGTAGTATGCACACAGAAGTTAAGGGGTTATGGGAAACCTTAACATTTTATGTGCATATGAATTTTCACTAAGATATACACCGCTTGCGAATATTAAATGGTTATGGGCAATTTATTATTCTCAAGTGCGATGGCATTAGTAACACAATATGCATGACATGTTAAGTGATATGGGCACTTAATGTGGTATTTGTATTCATTCATGAACATTCTTAGGAATGCATTTTAGGCAAAATTACATTGCATGCACATCATAACTCATTGCACAAGTGTTAAGCTAAGAACAACAGATGATGATTGTACACACATGGATTTACTAATCATTTACTATTGCACATAACTCTATTGTTGCATTTGCATGATCATTACCTAGAGTTGCCCAATGAAAATGCTGTAATTATTATATGATTTACATATCCGACAGTACTAATGTGTTTGAACCTTTAGTTTCAATCCTTTCTGTTCTGCTTGATTATCAATCTTACCCGATTCTCTTATACCTCTTTCTAGATGGCTCATAAGTGGTCGAGTCACATGAAGGCTACCTATTCTACGGGAGAAGCTTTTGGAGATGGAACTACCCAGCTTGAGACAGATTCTGGATCGTCTCACTCGCCTGGAGGAGGATCGCCGGACTTCTAATCCCGCCTCTGGTTCCGGCCGCACGGGGACAGCTGGAGTGTCTACCCCTCCTGGAGCCACCCCTCTTGCATCTAATCCTGGAACCAGCTCGCTTGTCGTCAACCTGGTGACCCCGCTTGCGTCAAATCCGGCTACTCCTCCTGTGGCGATGGCAGATACTATGACATTCAAAAGGTTAAAGTCGTCATCTTACAATGGAGACCATAACTACTTCGTCGTATCGGAGTGGCTCTCACAGATGGAAAAACACTTTGGTATGCTGGAGTTCCGGAGGTTCAGAAGGTTCTTCTTGCGGCCTACCAGCTGACTGAGGATGCTTACACCTGGTGGCTTCAGCGCCGCAATCTCCCCAATTCTGCCGCCATGACCTGGGGTCAATTCAAGGAAGCTATCATGGAGAAGTTTCTCTCTTCCATGGAGGGTGACGGGCTAGCTGAGAAGTTCTTGTCCCTCTAGCAGCCCGGCAGGTCAGTGACCGAGTATGAAAAGGAGTTCTCCCTCCTATCCATCCTTGTTGTGGAGTTGGTGTCAGACGAGGCCAAGAAGATCAGTCGCTTCGTGAAGGGACTCCATCATGATTTTCGCCAGCACGTGGTAGCCATGGCGCCTCCACCTACGCTGAGACTGTGGAAGATGCCTTGCAAGTGGAGGCTATTGAGCTGGAGCGTACTGCTAAGACGGTCTAGCAGGGAACAAGCAATGCCACCACATCTGACCACAAGCGAAAGGGTGCTCCATCTCAGGAGCAAGACCTCAAGTTTAAAGAGGTGTGTGTCTTTTGCCATAAGGTGGGCCATGTGGCGCAAGTTTGTCGCACCCTCTTGAAAAAGCAGAAGATCGTTGTTCCTGCACAGCAACCTCAGATGACGCTTGCCTCTGTCTCCACTGTCTGCGCTTACTGCAAGAAGACAGGTCACCTGCTGAAAGACTGTCGCCGTAAGCAAAACGCTTGCTACAGATGTGGACAAGTTGGACATCATATCCAAGGTTGTCTCATGAAGGAAAGCCCAATTCCCACCCAGCCTCTGCAATCTATTTCGGGAGCTCGGGAGAAGGGTAAAGCCATGTTAAACGTCATCTCTCAGGGTGAGACGCTCGCATCTACCGACATCATCTCTCAGGGCGAGACACACGCATCTACCGACGTTATCTCTGGTATATAATGCTTTCTTTTTAATTTTCTGCATCATAAATTATCTGCCTTAGTATGGAACAATCATGATTTGCGTCAGTGATTTTCATTCCTAGGGAGATTTAGGGTCAAGAATAAGTGGGATGCAAATTCTTTTTATTCTGGTGCATCTCATTCCTTCATTGCGTGTCACATTGTGGACCTTAATCGCTGGCCTACTTCGCCACTTGAGATTCCGTATGAGATCTCTATGCCTGGTTATCTGCACATTTCAAATAGGGGTATCCTCAATTGTCTGATCATGCTTGGTGAATTACGAGTCTCAGCCGACCTCATAGTTTTGGATATAATAGAGTTCGATATGATCTTGGACATGAATTGGTTGGTTGAGTATAGGGCAAAACTAGACTGTGTGGCAAAATGGTCAATCTCAGCACCGATGGCAAGGACTTCAGCGTTCATGTTCAAACTCACAGTCACCCAAAGGTAATTTTTGTTGTGCGCGCCACTCGCCTTCTTAGTCAAAGATGTTCTGTGTATTTTGTATATGCTTCGCTTTCGGATTCTGACTCTCTTCAACTCGAACCCATTCCAATTGTTTCTGAGTTTCCCGATGTCTTTCCTTCCGAATTGCCTGGGATGTTATTTATTCATATCGATGTTTGGGGACCATCCCATGTTGTTTCTCTCTCTAGTTGTCGATGGTTTGTGACTTTTATTGATTGTTTCTCTCACTCTACTTGGGTGTATTTATTAAAACAAAAAAGTGAGGTCTTTGATTATTTTCGTATTTTTCACACCATGGTGACAACACAATTTGGTAGCATTATTCACATGCTTTGTAGTGACAATGGGGGTAAGTACGACAATCGTGGTGCTTTCGGCACTTATCTTAGAGACCATGTCATTTTACATCAAAAAGCATGTGTCAGCACCTCTACTCAGAATGGTGTGGTTGAACGTAAGAACAAACATCTCCTTGAGATTACCAGATGCCCTCTTCTCACCATGAATCTTCTGAAGTCCTATTGGAGTGACGTGATTCTCACCGTTGCTTACCTCATCAATTGTCTACCATCCAACACCTTACAGTATGTCCCTCCCTTATCCCGTATGTCAACTAAATGCATTGTATACACCTCTCATCTACCTCTAAGTGTGTTTGAGTGTGTCTGCTTCGTTCATGTTTATCAACAACATCGTGATAAATTGGATGTGTGTTCCCAAAAAGTGCGTATTTGTTGGTTACTCTACTACTACGAAAGAGTATCTGTGTTATCATACTCCCTCTCGGCGGTTCCACTGCACCATAGACATGACGTTTCGTGAGGAGCCACAATATTTCGGTTCTCGTCAGGGGGAGAAGAACACTGTTGTCGATGATCCCCATCTTCCTCTCCCTATTGTGGCCTCGCAATCACCTCTTATGCCGGCGTCTGACATACCTCTTCCCGCGAATCCCATCTATTATGGACTCGCAATCACCTCCTATAACTGCTTCTGCCAAACCTCCTCCTGGGAATCCAACTCCCGGGAGCCTCATTCCTCCACTTCCTCTGTGGTCTATCACAGATGCAACCCTGGTGCTATGGTGTTACAAACCCGGTCATTCCACCACCACAGGTATGCTCTTCCAACTCAGGTTCTGATGACAAGCTTCATCGCCCCTTATACATATGAAGCGGAAGTCGACCTCTGTTAAATACTAACTTGGCAATTATATCACTTATCAAAATCTGACAAAGACACGTAAGACCTTCATCTCCTCCTTGGATTTTGTTCGCATTACTAATACTTGGCAGGAAGCAATAGAGATATCTGTGAGGCACAAGGCAATGGAGGAAGAGATGCTGGTATTGGAGAAGACCAGACTTGGACACTCACCAATCTCCCTGGCGGAAAGAAGTCTGTTGGTTTCCGATGGGTGTTCTCTGTTAAACAGAATTAAGAAAAAGTTGTTGAGAGATATAAAGCAAGGCTAGTTGTTCAAGGATATTCTCAAACTCCAGGTGTGGACTATCGTAAAACGTTTGCTCTTGTCGCAAAGATGGACTCCATCCGTGTCATTTTATCATGTGATGCATTCTTGGGATGGGAAGTTACAACAACTTGATGTTCAAGAACGCACTTTTACATGGTGATCTTGCAGAAGTTTATATGAAAGTTCCACTTGTTTCGTAAAGACAGGGTCAGAAGGAAAGGTGTGTCAATTTCAAAAATGTCTCTACGGTCTAAAGCAATCCCCCGGAGCTTAGTTTGGGAAGTTCCAAAACGCCGTGACATTATTGGGATACTAACAGGGTCACTCTGATCTCCCTCCTCGTGAAAAGGAAAGCAGAGAAAGTGGTAATTCCCATTGTTTATGTCGACGACATAATCATCACGAGAACTGAAGTTACAAAAATCACGTGGCTTAAGGTGTGCGCCTGTGTAGAGAGTTTGAAGTTAAAGATCTAGGAAAATTTAAGTATTTTATGGGAATAGAAGTTGCACGATCTGACCGCAGTATCTTCATTTCTCAAAGGAAATATGTCTTAGATCTTCTAAAAGAAATAGAGATGTTTGGTTGTGCTCCTGCAAATACTCTCATGGAAGTAAATTGCAAGATTGATAAAGACATGGATGGTGAGAAGGTGAACTCCTCTATCTACCAAAGTCGGGTGGGAAGGCTGATCTATCTCACATATACTCGTTCGGATATCACACATGTTGTTCGGATCCTTAGCAGATATATGCATTCTCCAAGATAGCGATATCATAAAGTTGTCATGCGTGTGTTACAGTACTTGAAGAGCTCCTCTGGACATAGAATTCTATTCTCCGGCAATAAACAGTTGGATGTTGAAGTTTATATAGACGTTGATTGCCCTGGAAGTCTAGATGACTGAAAGTCTACCACCGGATATTGCTCATTTGTTGGAGAGAATCTAGTGACCTGGCGAAATAAAAAATAAAATGGTGTTGCAAGCTCCAGTGCAGAAGCAAACTATAGGGCAATGCCACAAGGAATATGCGAGGGGCTCTGGCATAACACGATAATGCAGGATTTGGGACTATATACTCGAAATCATATGATTATACTGCGACACTAAAGTTGCTATCAATATTGCACATAATCATGTTCAACATGATCGAACAAAATATGCCGAAATTGTAGGCACTTTATCAAGAATCACCTTGAAAAAGGCAATATTTGCACTTTGTTTATATCACATGCTTTGCTTATGCAAACTCCAAAAGTCACTTATGATGGACCAAAGAAATAAATATGATTAAAACTAAAAACTCAACATATGGAAAAATGCAAAATAATGTGAAAAAAGGATTCTCATTTTGGAATTTAAGATGGCACTTTGAGAATCAGTATTGAGCAAACATAAACCTTATCAAAGAAGTATATGATAAGCACTTACTGTCATGAAAAATAGGCCTAAAAGAAGGCCCCGGTAAGGAGCAATATCTGACTCCACTTGCAACGAAAACTCTGTTTCCGCTAAAAGTAGACCAGCAAGAAATGCTCCCAATGCCATGGACAGTCCAGCCTAAAATAGGTAGAGCACTTGAATTCAGAACATCAGAGATATTCAAAATTAGAATAAAGTAAGATTGAACATACCCGAGCTGTAAGTAGACTTGTTCCAAGAATGACAAGCAGAGTATTTGCAGAAAAAATCTCTGCATTCTGATTTTCTGCAATCTGTTTATAAATTGGGCGAAGAAACTGCCCGAATATAGAGTGTCTAGTCAAAAACTACTTGGTTTAAAGGAATAACTAAGAAATTAACTATAAATCCCGAAACATAAAAAATCCCAGACTTATTAATAAATCAAAATATAAGGATGAATCAGGTATGTATAATAAATTATATTTGGAAAAATAATTACTTTTAGTTGGTATTATAGCATAGAAAAAAACGCATTCCATCTAGTTACAAGGCTTTTCAAGATAAAATACTCAATTGAGTTATCAGACAAATATTGCGCTGAACTTGATAAATAATTCTACAAAATCAATCGATGATATCCACATCTGGGCCACATTTTCATTGAATACACAGGTGGACATCTATTTTGACCGCAAGAACGGAACTACAAACCAGTGGAGTGAAAGGTGATCCGGCTCTTGTTCAAAAAAAAAGTTAAGTGCAAGGATGTTGCAAGAACATAAACCAATTTCTTCATATTCTCAATATATAATAAACTCGGGAAGGATGAGAATAATAGTACGAACTATAAAAGAATGAATTATTTTGAGTGATCAGAAAGGAAAGGCTGATCAAAGGAAATTGTTATGCTTATTAGGAGTACAATAGGTACTTCATTAATTGTGCTTATTTTATAAATATTCTTTGTATATTTATATTTTGTTTTTTTCCTTTATGACATCCTAGTTGTAACATAATCAATAGCAATGAGAAGTGTTTTTCCACATGGCATCAAAGTAAAACCACTACTCCGGAAACCATATTGTATGTCGGTTTGACGCTTCTTAGTGTGACGGAACTGCTTTATTAATTGGAGCATTCTCACACCATCTTCCGTCATCATCTCCGAAGCACCAACTCCGGCATCGACATCTTTGTTATCTCCATAACGAGTTTTCCTTGCATCAACAATGCCGGCGTGAGTATTCTTGACACATTCCGCCAAAGTTCTTTGACATTAATTCTCGAATGCCTAGGATAGCAGCACATCGTCATTTCTTTTCTGCCTTTAACAATTTTCCCTCCACGATTTTCTATCATTGTCCATTTCTTCGTACATTTGTAGTCGTACACTCTCTTTCTAGAAAGCACAGATACTTGCAACAACATTACATGTCATATTTGAAGTGAAACATTTCACAGTTGGCCCTTAGAAATATGTCCTTAAAACACTCAAAAATTTTACTTTTAACTTTAAAATATTAAAAAAACTTGGGTACTCCAAAATACTCTCAAATACTCCGGCTATGTCCCAGCATGATCAAAAATTGTGTATATTAAGATGATGATATGGAGGAAAGTATCTGAAAATAAAAAAGTTGGATGATAAGTGGAGAGATTCAACTGATTACATACTTTCATTCATGGGTTCTATCTAGTTGAAATATTGAGCAAGTCAAGGTTATTAGTTCGGCTTATTAAAAAGTGGCATTTTCTGTAGTATTTCAAGTTCTTATATCCCATGTATATGTATAGGTAGGAGCTTATGGTGTTAATGCAATTTTATTTCTCCACTTAGTATCAGAGTTGGGGCTCTGCTCGATCCCTCTCGCCACGCTTTTGCTCTTATTTTGCAAAGATCAACATCTACTACAACTCTGATTCAACATGATTGTGCTTTCATTCGCAATCCTTGTTCAGTCGTCAAAATCAATCATGTTTTCGCTCGTGATCTCATTTCGTTGTCAAAGGCAAGAAGCGCATGCTTCCGCTGCAATCTCCTCCAACGATTTCAGCGACATATCCCATTGATTTCAGTGACTGGTGCGTTGATCCAATTGTTTCTTGCCAGCGTCGGCCTCCTTCATCTAGTATCGGTCTGGAAGGTCCCACTATTTCTTGCAAGTGCATGTTTCCTTCACCCAACACCTGTTTCCAGCGGTTGTGTCCAACGATCAATCTTTGTCCAATGCCTGATTCTCACCTGATCTACAACCTAATTCCACATTTGAATCCAATGTTGTTTCTCGCCTGATCTATAGCTGGATTCCCTGACCTAGATCAGCTTATCCACTTGCTTCTCTACTTTGACGGCCACCACAGTTGTCTCGTGACATCCTCAACCTGGTTCCATATCTGATAATGAAGAAGGGAGGTAAGAGATGTTGAGGTGACTGCTTAACAGTATTATTTTTCTTGTTCCCGTCCAGGCCCGGTTTTCTATGGTGGGACTTCTTAGTTTCCTCATCCAGTGAGGTGCCACAAATGAGTGA
Organism: Dactylorhiza incarnata; assembly: GCA_033032865.1. NCBI lineage: Eukaryota > Viridiplantae > Streptophyta > Magnoliopsida > Asparagales > Orchidaceae > Dactylorhiza > Dactylorhiza incarnata. The sequence goes on along the minus strand of JAWHQI010000027.1, from coordinate 3,101,880 downwards.
CCCTCGGAGAACTCATGACTACTCTGGCTCGTTGAAGATCACTATCATGCCTCTGGATGAGACTAACTATCTCAAATGGTCTCGTACCACTCACATGTTATTTGGAGCCCTCAGTTATATGGCTACATCGATGGACAATGGTTGAGACACCTAAGGGTGATCCGTTTTGGAAGAAGCGGGATTCTGATAACTCGTTTGTTATCTCATGGCTCCTTCACTCTATATCACTGAAGGTTTTTCAAAACTATATGCATATGAATTCAGCGTATGAGATATGGACTCATGCTCGTGAGACAAACTCCGAGTTTTGCAGCTCTACTCAACTGTATGAACTCACTCTTTGTATTCATGAACTTCAGCAGGGGTCGATGAATATCTCATCTTATTCCTCTAAGTTTGAAAGGTTATATCAAAAATTGGTTTTTCTTCGAGCATTTCACTCTGGCATGAATTGCCAGCGTTATCCAGTTGCAGAAGAAAAAAGAGCGCATGCATTCTTGATGGGTCTGAACATGGAGTTTGATGTTGTGCATACCCATATCCTCCATCACCCCCCGCTACCTTCTCTCAGAGAGGCATTCAGCATGTCACAATGTGATGAAGACCACAGGAGGTCCCTCACTCCAAGCTTGACTCTTGATCGTTCTGCCTTGGGTACTTTTGGTCGTGGAACACGGGCACTTCCGTTCCTTCGAGTGATTACTACGGTAAGAGAGGACGTGTTTGTGAATTTTGTTTTCGTCTTCATCCTCACTTTGCACCTCCGGGTCGGGGAACCTGTTGACATGGTCGGGGGCCAAGAAGGGGGAGTTCACGGCAGCTAAGGTAACTATCCAGTGATGCTACCTATACTTCTGAGTTTCATGAGGAGTTTATTGTCCATGCGTTTCCATCTAGGCTTTTACCTACCCCTACCTCTGAGACCTTCACTACTGATGAATTTGATGCATGTGATGTATGTGAACTTTCTAAGCATGTTCGAAATAGTATTTCTTAAGTTTCTTCTCCTAGTTTGATTCCATTTGATGTAATGTATTTTGATGTATGAAGTCCTTACCACATTCTATCTCTTGATGATTTTTGTTGGTTTATCATTTTTATTGATTGTTTTTCTCGCGCCACATGGGTCTATCTTCTAAAAAGTGTTTTCAAGTGTTTTGCAAGATAGTCGTAAAACAGTCCAAAGGCACTATCCACATCCTCTGTAGTGATAATGTGGGAATATGATGACCGTAGGGTGGTCGGGTTCTACCTCTGTAATCATGGTATCATTTATCGGATTACATGTATGCACACCTTCACTCAAAATGTTGTCGAATGAAAGAACAAACACCTCCTTGAGGTTGCTCGGTGCATTCCACCGCCATGCATCTCCCAAAGCTTTATTGGGACGATGTCGTGTTGATTGATGCACATCTTATCAATCTCCTTTCATCTAGAATTCTTAGTCATGCTACTTTGATAGCTCACCTCTCCACCTACTGCGTGCTTCATACATCACATCTTCCTCCACATATTTTTGGGTATGTTTGTTTTGACCGCATCCATCAACCTCATAGTGACAAATTTGATCCTTGGGCTCAGAGATGTGTCTTTATTAGATACTCCACCACGAAGGGATACCAGTATTATCATCCTCCAACGCGTCATGCTTTTTGTACCATGAATGTTACTTTCCGCGAAGTGAAGTCCACCTTTCCTAATACAACACATACTGTTCATCAGCGAGAGACAAGTGATTAATGTGGGCTTAGAAAGGTGCAAGAAGACATCCATGTGAGTGACATTCCCCTACTTATTATTCCTCTCACTCTTGTTGCATCTCCTTCTCCTCTTCAAACTCAGACCCAAATTACTACTCGGTTTGTAATCTCTCCTCTTCTCATAGTCTATCATCGCAGGCATATTAGGGCATCTCGCGCACACGTTCATACAACTCCACCTCTAACCAATCCTTATATCGGGCACAGACTCTGGAGATGATCTTCAATTTCCGATAGTGTTTCTGAAAGGTAAAACCCCTTCTATGAATTATCATATTTCTATTATGGGCTTCTTTAGGCCGGCGATCGATGGAGGCGGGGATACAAGGGCAAGCTCTAGAATGGCTGAGGAGATGAGAGAAGATAAAATCCTAAAGGGTGGAAGAAGGAGAGAACTTTAAGGGTAGAGAGGAGGCCCTAGAAGGGAGACTTAGAAGAAACTTTCTCATTCATTGATTGCTTTTCATACAAGATGTTGGTGTGCATTTAGTAAATTAGGTGTATTGGTGTGTAGATAGTAAAGTGGGAGTGCTATTGTATAGAGGGGGTATAAATAGATGTATGTGATATTGAGAAGACATAGAAACCCTATTTTTCAACTTGGTATCAGAGGAGGGGACGGCGTCGCGCGCCGAAGCTGCGTCCGATCGAAAGCGGAGAACAGCAGCATCGATCGGAGGAGGAGAAGGCTCCGCGTCTGGCGTCAATCGGAGGAGGGGAAGGCTCCGCGTCCGGCGTCGATCGGAGGAGGGGAAGGCTCCGCGTCCGGCATCGATCAGAGGCAGTCTCGCCGGCATCGATCGAAGGAGCGCTGCGTCGAAGGAGCCTCCGTCATCGATCAGAGGGGGTCTCACCTGCGAGAGGGGCGGAACCTGCTGGAGGTGCATTCGTCGGTGATGTAAGGGACGGAACCTGCTGGAGCGTTCGTCGAAGGAGCATCCGACGGAAGGAGCGTTCGACGAAAGTAGCGCTGCATCGAAGGAGCATCCGACGGAAGGAGCGTTCGACGAAAGTAGCGGAAGGTGCGTTCGACGAATGTAGCGCTGCATCGAAGGAGCGTTCGACGAAAGTAGCGGAAGGAGCGTTCGTCGAAGGAGCATCCGACGGAAGGAGCATTCGTCGGAAGGGGCACTCGTCGAACCTGCTGGAAGATCTTTCGACGGAAGGAGCACTCTCGTCGATAGCCTTCGACGAATCCGCCGCTTCCTCGATCCAGCAAGGGTTGGAAGGAGCCTTGTGTTCTTCCTGATTGAAGTGGGCTCCTGGGAGTGTCGTCGTCAGGCACGAAGATTTCGACCTTGTCAGGGGCCATCTCGGCCATGATTCAGGAAGAGACACGATCCAAACTCCAGGCGGGACCAGGGGATTCCGCTGTGACGAAGTCGGCATTGGCGGCAACGGGCTTGCCCTTCCACAAAACTCAAGAAGACACTCGCCAGTGCTACAACTGCGGGGAAATTGGACATATAGCGGCTGTGTGTTCTAGGACACCCAAGGAGAGGGGTCCCCGTGGTCGTGGGCGTGGCCAGGGTCGCAGTGGCAGAAGCAGTCACCGTGCCAATCTGGGTATTGGTGGAGCTGATGACAATCGTAGCGGTATCTAAACTAAGGAGGAGCAGACTCTACTCAGTATGATGAGTATGATGGAAGGTCTCAAAGGGAGACAGATTGGAGAGGGCAGCAAGAGTGGAACAAGAGGGGCATCCGCCTTAGCCTCGTATGCTCACCCTTCCAAGACGTCGGATTGGATTGCTGACTCGGGCGCCTCTCAGCATGTGACAGGAGATGCTGGTGAGTTCTCTTCCTATACTCTCCTAGGTAAGACTGATAGCATACAGACAGCAGATGGGACTTTCCAATCCGTGATCGGTAAGGGCACTGTCGATTGCACAGGTTCGGTAAAACTCTCTAACGTCTTGCATGCTCCATCCTTTCCTGTTAGCCTTCTCTCTATAAGTTCCATAATTCTTCAATTCAAATGTATTGTTTGTTTTGACATTCCTAAGGTGACCTTCCGGGAGAAAGAGACGGGTCGGATTCTTGGGACTGGGACCTGGCATGATGGGCTATGGTACTTGGACCGAGGGGAACTTGACGTTGCTCTCACCTCCAAGTCACGGGAGTCAGAAGAAGGAGGAGCGAAGATGAGTGCAGAGGATATTCTTCTCTTACATCACCAGCGGCTGGGACATTTATCTTTTGATACTCTAGCTAAAGTTTACCCTGTTTTGTATAAACATTCAAATCGAAGTAAACTTATGTGTGAGGCATGTGATTTGGGAAAACTCACTAGGAGTTCTTATGTTAGTACTGGACATCTAAGCTCTGCCAATTTTGATATTGTGCATTCTGATGTGTGGGGACAATGCGCAGTGAATTTTTGAATGGCTATAAATACTTTGTAACGTTTATTGATTGTGTGTCGCGCGTTACCTGGCTGTATTTAATGAGAAATAAGAGTGAAGTCTTCTCTTGCTTTCGGGACTTCCACAAATATGTTCAAACGCAGTACGGCAAGATGATAAAAGTGTTAAGGTCGGACAATGGGACGGAATACACTAACCGAGCGTTGGGAGAATACCTATCTGCCCATGGGATCCTGCATCAGACAACATGTGCGTATACCCCTGCACAGAATGGCGTTGCGGAAAGAAAAAACAGACATCTAATGGAGGTGGCTAGGAGCATGATGCTGCACATGAACGTCCCACAAAGTCTGTGGGGATACGCCGTACTAACTGCAACCCAACTGATAAACAGAATGCCATCACATATTCTCGGATGGAAATCTCCATGTCAGAAGTTGCAAGGAAATAATGGCGGGATGCTTCCATTAATGGTTTTTGGTTGTGCGTGCTATGTAAAGGACAACAGACCGGGTGTTGGAAAACTTGATGCAAAAGCACTTAGGTGTATCTTCGTAGGCTACTCTGGGACCCAGAAAGGGTACGTATGCTGGAGTCCAGTCGAAAAGAGAAGTTTTGTGAGCATGGATGTCCACTTTCGTGAATTGGAACAGTACTATCATCATGAAGAAACTTCGCGCACACCAGAACCGATGAACTCCGAATGGATTAGGAGAGAGAGAGAAAGTCTGGTGACCGAATTAGAGGTATGTGATGAGGAATCGGTGGAGGAGTCTGGGAGCGGTGGGATGCAGGAGGAGGAAGTGAGAAACGTGCATCCTACGGCTCAAGGGAAACTGGATGGGATGCAGGAGGAAGTGAGAAACGTGCGTCCTACGGCTCAAGGGGAACTGGATGGGATGCAGGAGGAGGAAGTGAGAAACGTGCGTCCTACGACTCAAGGGAAACTGCTTACCTACCAGAGGAGGGAGAAACAAACATCTGAACCAGTACCGATGCCCAGAATGTCAGTGCCCAATCCCTTGTCTACGCCAGTCTCTCCTTCTGGAGCACCTCCAGCTCCACAGCCGTGTTCCGGTGAGATCGTTTCCCTTCCACCCTCGTCCCCTACCGTCACTGTCCGGCGGAGTATACGCAGCAATGCGGGCAATCCTCCGGACAGATACGGTTGGGACCTTGCGTCATTTGTCTCTTATAATAATATTTCCCCTTCTTATGGAGCATTCATCGCCTCGTTGGATAGTGTTACTGTACCTAACAATTGACAGGTTGCCAAGACTGATCTGAAATGGAAAGCAGCGATGAAGGAGGAGATGAGAGCCCTTGAGAAGAACAAAACTTGGGAGCTCGCATATCTACCTGACAACAAGAAGGCCGTCAGATGCAGGTGGGTCTTCTCCTTAAAACAGAACCCGGATGGACTTATCGAGCGCTACAAGGCTCGACTAGTTGCAAAGGGATACTGTCAGACCTATGGCATAGATTACGACGAGACATTTGCACCCGTGGCCAAGATGAGCACGGTCAGAACTTTGATAAGCTTGGCAGCAAATGGTGGGTGGAGAATGCATCAACTAGATGTGAAGAATGTCTTCCTTCATGGAGAGCTAACCGAGGAAGTGTACATGGAAATACCACCGGGGTTCGAGACCGCTGAGACCAAAGGTAAAGTATGTAGACTGAAGAAGTCACTCTATGGCTTGAAGCAGTCACCCCGCTCGTGGTTTGATCGATTCAGGAAGACCATGATTGGGATGGGATACCGGCAGACCAACGCTGATCACACGTTGTTCTTCAGGGAAAGTGAAGGTCATCACATTACCATCCTTGCGGTGTATGTGGATGACATGATCATCACAGGGGATGATGAACAGGAAATCGTCCGGCTCAAGACAGCGTTGGGCAAGGAGTTCGAAGTAACAGATTTGGGGACGCTACGGTACTTCCTTGGAATTGAGATCGCCTACGGAAGAAGGGGTATTGTCCTATCACAGAGGAGGTATGCCTTGGATCTCCTCACAGAGACAGGGATGTTGGGTTGCAGACCGGCCGCAACACCGATCGATCAGAAGTGTAAGCTGGGTGCTGAGGCAGGTGACACAGTTGATCGAGAGAGGTACCAGAAATTAGTTGGGAAGTTGATTTACCTGAGTCACACACGCCCAGACATCTCCTATGCAGTTAGTGTTGTGAGTCGCTATATGCACGATCCTAGAAAGGGGCATATGGATGCTGTGTATCGGATCCTACGGTATTTGAAGGCTTCCCCTGGGAAGGGATTGCTCTTCCGAAGAAATGGGCACATGAAGATCGAAGGCTACTGTGATTCTGATTGGGCAAGCTGCATAGATGACAGGAGATCCACGTCAGGCTATTGCATATTTGTAGGAGGAAACTTGGTCTCCTGGAGGAGCAAAAAGCAATCAGTGGTGGCACGATCGACAGCGGAAGCAGAATACAGAGCTATGACATCGGGAGTGGCGGAACTTTTGTGGCTGAAGAGGATGCTGACGGAGCTGAGTCTAGATCAAGGGGACAAGATGAAGCTGTTGTGTGACAGCCAGGAAGCGATCAGTATTGCTAATAATCCAGTTCAACATGAGAGAACTAAGCACATTGAAATTGACAAGTTCTTCATAAAGGAGAAACTGGACAGTGGGCTACTGGAGGTTAGTTATGTTGCAAGCAATGATCAGGCTGCGGATTGTTTGACAAAGGGGCTGAGCTCGAAGGACATGAGTAGGAACTTGGACAAGCTGGGTTTAATAGATATATTTCACCCACCTTAAGGAGGAGTGTTGGTGTGCATTTAGTAAATTAGGTGTATTGGTGTGTAGACAGTAAAGTGGGAGTGTTGTTGTATAGAGGGGGTATAAATAGATGTATGTGATATTGAGAAGACATAGAAACCCTATTTTTCAACTCAAGACAAGAGATCTATATACAGGAACCTCGAATGGCACAATTGTAAATACAACAGTAGACGCAAAATTATAAAATACGACGGCGTTAATAACGACGATTACGACTTAATACAACTCGATAAGAATTGACTCGAAAATATAAAATAATAATAAGATAACTGACGGAGGACCCATAACACTCCACCCGTCCTTGAAATCGAGCTTTCCCTCAAGCTCGAACTCCCAAAGGATGAACGGCTCTTCTGGCTCCTTGATTTTGGGTCAGAACAACTCCTGGTAGCGCGACACGGAGGCGTTAGCGGGGAATAGCGGCGGCGCCATCCGAAAGACGTGTAACACCCCTACCTAGTTTGACATCAATTCATAAGTCTGCCCGAAACTTATGAAGTGAAGCAAACTAAGCAACAATATGAATTAGTATCATAACAAGATTAACCAGTTTACAACGGAAATAAATGCCTGGAATTAAAATTGATAAAGTACCTTAAAGCTTGAAACACAGAGACAACTAGGAAGTAAGAGTGAATAACTTGACCCGTAATCCCTGTAATGAAAATTCCGAAAACGGATCAACCCACTAGCGAGCAATAAAGACTTTTCCCCCTAGTGACACTAAAAAAAGTATCTTGAAACAAATTATAAGTGCATGCTTTTAAAAATAACACTTTATACTAGTAAATGTAAACGATATTCTATGCATGCTTTTCTATCAAAAATACTTTTAAACATAAATGTTTGTTCTATTTCATGATCTTAAGCTGAAATTTCTTTCCAATTTTGAAATCATTAACCCATATGAAGATTTTTGGCTTTCGACTTGCATATAGAATATAGATATCTCATGTCATCTTTTTTTCTCATTCTTAGTTAAGTAGATTCTTATTCGCATTCTAACGATTCGAGTCCCTACTAACGAACGTATGTGTTCTAGTGTCTCTCGGTTACAGTCACGGACTCAAATCTACTAATCTATGTATGGGGTGTCGATTCCCCAACTAGAGGCTCATGTGGACTGCTGCAGATGAGTATGATGGTGTGCCTCCATCAATCATGAGGGAAAAATACCTCTCATGCCCCTTCTGAACTGATCATCTAGTGGTTGATACGATCAATACCTTATATCGTCCAATTAAGGCCACTAGTCTAAGGCTTATTACATATCTTATCCTTTTGCATTAAGTCTAATTGCATATAACATCTCGAGGTGGTTTGCTCGTGAGTTAAAATGTTATTCTTGCGCTAATCTGTATGTTGAAATATACTAATTTAATTGACATTTAGTATGTATTTATATGTTACTTATGATGCAATTTCACATATGCTTTGTAATAAATTATTTATCTAATATGAATTCATGTACTACCAATGATTCAAGTTTTCTCAAGTGTTGTAGTAAAATACTTATCTGATTATGAATTCACATGCCACTGATGGTTTTTTCTCATGCGTGTACTATACTATTATTTGTTTGAGTATGATTTCATGTAATACAGTTGATTTGATTTCATGGGTGTTCTACAATAAATTGTGTCTAAATCTGACTTCGTGTACTACAGATGATTTGAATTCACGTATATTCTGTAATAACTTATTTGTCTGTGGATGTTGTCGTGCATTGATCTGTATATCAAACTTAACTAACATTTAACACGATTTCATATGTTACAGCTGAATCAATTTCATGTGGATTATCTACTAAATCATCTGTTTGTTAAAAAGGCTACAAGTAACACATGTATTCTGACACGACAAGTAAATAAATTTACAATAGGTGATATGTCTAGCTGAAAGGAAACAAATTTCTTACATCGGGGTTTGCGATATTCGCAAACGCGGCGTGGCGGCATGATCCTCGACGCTGAAAAAGATATTGTAACCCTCCTCTTTACGCACAAAAATTCCTTTGTAGTACCACTAGGAATAGTTTTCCATAAATTTAGGAAAAATCATTTTCTAACATACGTGAGAGAGGGTCGGCAACCCTAGATCCAATACATAGGACATTAGAATGATTGGAAATCTAAAAACAAACTTTTCACAATGAACTGCAATAGAAGCATTGATGATTACCTGTTCGAAATGTCTGGAAGTGGTCGACTGTAGGTTGGAAACAACAGGACAGTGACCAAACGGTGAGCAGGGATCAACTGGAAGGGTTGCTGATGTTTCTGTAGGAGAGAACTTGGAGGTTTTATAGTTTGAAACTGAGAAATAGGGGGAGAAGAAGCATATAACTCAAGGAAGAATCTATTCTGGTAAATACCTGCCACTAACAGTGGATGGGAGTTTATGAGTTGAAACGAACGACAGGAAGCAGTCACTGAATCTCCTCGAGAAGCAGAGAAGCGGTGTCTAGGGTTGTCAGAGAAGAGATTGAACCTTGCGCTTGATGTCATCGACGAACTGGAGCGGCAACAACCTCTGCAAGGTCGACTGACAGGAACGAAGAGAGGGGAGCCATAAATGTCGCTTGCTCGGACGAACATCGATAAGAAGCGACTGGGAGGAGTGGGAGACAACTTCTGATGGAGGTAGGGTCGGTGCTTTCCTTATATGTGGCTTGCGGCTCTAATCGATGAGAAAGTGAGGATCGAAAGCCCTAAATCGAGCGGAGGATGATACGCTCAGAGCGTCTGTGAGACCAGGGAGTTACGGCAGTTTCCTACATGCGTTCGACTAAGAGAGGAAAGTGGCTCAGGCGCTTGACTTTAACCTAATGTGAGCCCGAGAATCATCGGCGGATATTTGCGTGAACCTTGACTCTCCATCCTTTCAAGACTGAAAACCTATATTCGTTTCTCCAATATTACGAAATCTGCCACTACCCTTAACACTTTCTATTTTAGCGTGTTACTCTTTCATATTATTTTGAACTCGCGTTGAAACTATACCACATAATTGTTAATCATGGAAAATTAGCGTAAAAGTTTATAAGGTAGCGTACAAGGGTACCTTGATCGACTGCACATCCACAAAATTAATCGCAATCGGATCGAGATATATAAATTTATTTTCGGGTTGAATTACGGATGTTATAAGACGAGCGGTGGAAGGAATGGGGTCGACTGGTCCGACGGAGCGGCGGAAGGCAGAAGTAGCATGGCGATCGGGGGAACAACGACCGGCGGAAGGAAGGGATCTGGTGGGACCAGCGGAGCGGAAATGAAAAGCGGTGATAAGGAGGCCGAACAAACCATGGCCGGCGGGAGGAACGGGTCCAGCAGGAGGGATGGGTCCGGCGAGGTCGGCAGGGCGGCGCGATGCACCAACGGCAAGGCGGCCAAAGGGGCCGGCAGTGGTAAGGGTTGCAACGGCGCAATCGGCGGACCCAATGGCGCAATCAGCAGCGGTGGAGGGACAACTGGCGTAATCGATGGCCTCGTCGGCGGACAATCTGGGGAGGAAGTAGCGGCAGCATGCACGGGATGGGAAAGCGTCGACGCTAGGAGAGGGGAAACCTTGAAGTGTCCCTAAGTAACCAAATTGTCGAATGTGGTGTTGAGGCAGGATATGGAAGCCTAAAATGACTCTGACATCTTCCACAACATCGAACAAAGGGCGGACTCATTTGCGACACTAAGCTTAACGCCCATCGAATTTATTTGGCCAATTAATGAATTTGCTTAAAAAATAATTAACCCCTAAAGTTAAAATTTGAAGATTGTTGAGCCGGTTGGCTGATTGGGCGGATGAGGTAAACCACGGGCGCCTCGAGGAGTAGGCGAGCGTGCAGCCCGCAGAAGAAAGAAGCGGGCGGCTAGAGGACTGGGAAAGGGTGAGATGGGTAACTGTTGTTGCTCGGTTGCTATAGTGGGTAAACCAGAGCTGGAGGCAAGCAGCAGTAAGAGCCCGTTGTGTCGCTCGTGGGGGTTGGATCTTGCGGAATGAGTGGCTGGACGAGGACGTGCCTCGAGAAAGGAAGCCGCCGCAGGAAGGAAGTAAAGGCCGCGGGTTGGCGTGTAACGCTGGGAGGAGACAAGATCCCACAGTGGGGGGCTGTCAACAGGAGGAGACGAGCCCGCAGGCGGTCCGATTGGAGGAGAGAGTCGCGGGTGTCCGTTCCTTCGTCATCGATAAAGCAGAGCAGCGTCGAAGAGGCAGCCCGGGGAAGAAACTCCAGCGACGATGGTGGTGTGATGAATGGAGGCCAACGAAGCAGTGAGGGCGTGATGAAGTCGTCATGAAGGTCGTCCGGCGGGTTCGAAGCAGTGGTTGTTGGCGTCGTAGAAGCAGAAGCGTCTGTTGTTATGGATGACATTGTCGTTCAGCAGCGTGGGAGGGACCTTGGCATGATGAAACCATGAGGGCACAGCATAAGTGTCAAGTCGAGGACGAATGGCTCTGAAACCAAGAGGTTATGGGCTTCTTTTGGTCGGCGATCAATGAAGGCGGGGATACAAGGGCAAGCCCTAGAATGGTGGAGGAGATGAGAGAAGATGAAAACCTAAAGGGTGGATGAAGGAGAGAAGAACTTTAGGTGAAGAGAGGAAGCCCTAGAAGGGAGACTTGGAAGAAACTTGCTCATTCATTGATTGATTTTCTTACAAGACAAGGGGTTTATATATAGGAACCCTGAATAACACAGCTGTAAATACAACAGTAGACGCTAAATTATAAAATACGACGACGCTAATAACGACGATTACGACTTAATACAACTCGACACGAATGGACTCGATAATATAAAATAATAATAAGACAACTGACAAAGGACCCATAACAACTTCAAATTATTTTCTTACCATAATCTTATTGGAGTTGTTATTTATGAAATATGTGTATTGTTGTAATTATTTTATTCTTTACTAGTTATATATATATTGAGTCTCCCCATTGGGAGATATTAGGGTTTTCCATTATTTACTACATGGTATCAAAGCGACACTAGGGTTCCGATTCCCGACTTCTTTCTCGTCGTTCTCGCCGCCTTCCGATCGATCGATCGACGCCTGCTGCTCCTCGCTCGATCGACGCCTGTCTGCTGCTCCTCGCTCGATCGACGCCTGTCTGCTGCTCCTCGCACGATCGACGCCCCCTGCTGCGCATCGACCGACGTCCTGGTATCCTGCTGCTCCTCGCTCGATCGACGCCTGCCTGCTGCTCCTCGCTCGATCGACGCCTGCCTGCTGCTCCTCGCTCGATCGACGCCCCCTGCTGCTCATCGACCGACGCCACCTGCTGATCCTTCCGATCGGCGCCTGCTGCTCCTCGATCGACGCCTGCTGCTCATCGTTCGACGCCTCCTGCTGCTCCTTCCGATCGACGCCTACTGTTGTTCCTTGCCTCTGTCGCTCTCCTCTTTGATCCTCGTTCTCCTTTGCGGGAGGGATCACGATTCCGTTGCCTCTTGGTTCTTTTGTTCCATGGATTCCAAGGACGTTTCTGGCTCCTCTCCAGGACGGATTACTACCCTCCTTCTCAATGAGAAAAACTACCCTTCATGGGCCACCTCTATGAAAGTGGCTCTTGCTGGCCGGAACAAACTCTCTTGGCTTACCGGTGGCCCTCCTATCCTACACCGACCGATACGGATGACAAGAAGGAGGAGTTGATTAAGTGGTCGACGGAAAAATATATGGTTCTTGGATGGATCCAGTGTTCGATGGAGCCTCGTATCTTTAGTCAGTTCATGCGTTTTGAGGACATTTCCGAGCTTTGGTCTTCTCTCCAGCGTACCTTTGGGCATACTCGTGTTGATGCCCAGATCTTTGGTCTCTTTCAGGATATCGCTTCTGCCACTCAGGGGGAGCGCTCTGTTCAGGAGTATTTTACTTATCTGCAAGATCGTTTCCTTGAACTTAACGATCTTGAGCCTCTCAGTGCCCTGGAGTCCCCTAATGATGTTGCTCATATTCGGAAACAACGCCAGCGCCGGGAGACATACCAGTTCTTGATGGGGCTTCGCCCTGACTATGAGTCTACCCGTGCTCAGATTGTGGGGATGTCTCCCCTACCCGATCTTCTTGAGGCCTACTCCATTATTGCCGAGCATGAAAAACGTATGCAGCGGCAATCCTCCCTTTCCGGTGCTCGTGCTACCTCCTCCCTTCCTACTGAGCAGATGGCCCTTGCCGCTTCATCTCGCCCGTCCAGCACTCGGGGACGTGGTGGTCGCAGCTCTTCTACTCCGTCTGCCGGTCGTGGCTCCACCAATGGCCGTGGTTCTCAGGGTCCTCCCGGCCCTTGCTCTCATTGTGGGCGTCTACATCATGACCGCAGTCGCTGTTACCAGTTATACCCTCACTTACGGGGCACTGAGCGTACTACCCCTGGTGGTCTTCCCAGGCACACCGTTGCGACTGCCGAGTCCTCCACCTCTGTCGACCGCATCCTGGATGCCACCTCCTCTGACTTCAGTCATATGTTGGCGCAGTTTCAGCAGTTCCAGCAGTCTCAGTCTTCCACTCCTGCCTCTACTTCCGCTCCTTCCGCTTCTTCCTCAGGTACTCCGTTTGCTTGCTCTGCGACTATGGTTGACCAGGCTTCGTCACCCTGGGTGATTGACTCTGGTGCAACCGATCATATGACCGGTATGTCTTCTCGTCTGCTTCGGATTGTTCCCTACTCCCACCGGGACGTTCGCCTGGCTGATGGCTCGGTTACCCCCGTCCTCAGCCGGGGCACCATCCCCCTCTCCTCCTCTCTCTCTCTTGACTCTGTTCTTCTTGTTCCTCAGTTGGCTCTTAATCTCTTATCTGTTAGTAGTATTACTCGTACTTTGAACTGTTCAGTTACTTTTTTCTCTGATCGTTGTGTTTTTCAGGACCTGACATCCGGGAAGACTATTGGTACGGGCTATGAGCGAAGTGGGATGTACTACCTGGAGCTTCCACCTTCCATCGCTACGCCTACTGTCGTTGCTACTTCTACTGCTGCTCCCACAGCCTTGTCTTCGAGCTCGCTTTGGCATGCCCGTCTTGGCCATGCTAGCCCCCGTCGGATGTTGTCTGTTTGTCCAGATGTGTCTGTTGTTTTTCCTTTTCGCCGTGATGTCTGTGAACTGTCCAAACACACAGGGAGCACGTATGCTCCTTCTATTAGTCGTACTACCTCATGTTTCGAGTTGGTTCACTCTGATGTATGGGGCCCCGCCCCTGTAGTTTCTTTTGATGGTTTTTCATATTTTGTCACATTCATTGATGATTATTCTCGTTGTGTTTGGGTTTATTTACTAAAGCATAAATCTGAGGTTCTCTCTGTTTACACTCATTTCTCTAGTATGATAAAGACCCAGTATGGGAAGTCTGTTCGCATCCTCCGCTCTGACAATGGGGGTGAGTACACCTCTCGCCCCTTTGATCTTCTCCTCCACACTGAGGGTACTGTCCATCAGTTCTCCTGTCCGGGTACCCCCGAACAGAATGGGGTCGCTGAACGTAAAAATCGTCACCTCTTGGACTCTGTTCGTTGCCTTCTTCGGGGCATGAAGGTTCCCAAGCCCTATTGGAGTGCCGCGCTTCTCACCGCTGCCTTCCTTATCAATCGGACCCCCTCTCGTCCCCTTGGTGGACGTCCTCCTTATACTCTTCTTCATCCCTCCGCCCCCACCTTTCCCATCCCTCTACGCGTTTTTGGTTGTGTGTGTTTTGTCCAGGACCGACGTCCTTCCCGGACGAAACTCGATGACCGAGCCGTTCGTTGCCTCTTCCTCGGCTACTCCACTACCACTAAGGGCTACCGGTGCTATGATCCTCAGTTCCGCCGTGTGATTTACTCTATGGATGTGACCTTTCATGAGGAGGTCCCATTCTTTCCTTTGACCCCCATCTCGCTTCCTACCATTGTTCAACTTCTTCCTGTCGTCCCTCCTTCTCCTGCCGATGTGCCCACGACTGCTCCACCAGTCCTCCGGACTTACTCTCGTCGTCCACTGCCGGCTCCATCGGTTGCACCCACTTCTCCTCTAGTCTCGGATCAGCAGCTCCTTCCGGTTGCAGGTACCTCCCTTGAACCTCTCTCTTCTCCTACTTCTGTTGATTTACCTATTGCCCTGCGGAAGGGCAAGCGTGCTTGTGTTCGCCCTCCTATCACGGAGTACCCGCTGGCTAACGTTGTTTCCTATCAGCATTTCTCACCCTCTTACCAGGCATTTGTGGCTACTGCTGATTCTGTTCGGATACCTGCCTCGACTGCTGAGGCCCTTCTTGACCCCCGATGGGTTCGGGCCATGGAGGATGAGATGTCTGCTCTTCGTCGCACTGGTACATGGTCTCTGGTTCCCCTTCCTCCCGGGAAACGCACCGTTGGGTGTAAATGGGTCTATACCGTCAAGTACTCTGTTGATGGGTCCATTGATCGATACAAGGCTCGTTTGGTCGCCAAAGGTTTCACTCAGGCTCCGGACGAGTTCGGTGCCACTTTTGCTCCCGTGGCTAAGCTGACCAGTGTTCGCCTTTTGCTCTCTCTTGCGGCATCGCGGGCGTGGCCGCTTTACCAGCTGGACGTCAAAAATGCTTTTCTGCATGGAGATTTACGGGAGGAAGTCTATATGGCTCCTCCTCTGGGGTTTTCCCTTAAGGGGGAGTATTCGGGGAGAGTCTGCCGCCTCCACAAATCCCTGTACGGCTTAAAACAGTCTCCTCGTGCCTGGTTTGAACGGTTCAGCTTGGTTCTTCTCCAGTCTGGCTTCACCCAGTGTAGTGTCGATCACACCTGCTTCGTCCGAGCCACCTCGGATGGACGTCGCACCATTGTCTTGGTTTACGTTGATGACATTATTCTTACAGGGGATGACCCTCCTGGGATCTCTGAGGTGAAAGCTACTCTCCGTTCAGCCTTTGAGGTGAAAGACCTTGGACCCCTCCGCTACTTTCTTGGGATTGAAGTTGCTCGCTCACGGAAGGGTATCTCCATATCGCAGCGAAAGTATACCTTAGACCTTCTTCGGGATACAGGTCTACTTGGATGTCGTCCCGCGAGCACTCCTATGGATAGCAACCATCGCCTTCATGCTGAATCTGGTGATTCTCTCCCTGATCCGTCTCAGTACCAGCGTTTGGTTGGACGCTTGATCTACTTGACCAATACTAGGTCTGACATCAGCTTCTCTGTGAGTGTTTTGAGTCAGTTTATGCACTCTCCCAGGACGTCGCATCTTGAGGCCGCTAGACGTGTCCTTCGCTATCTTAAGCGTGCTCCTGGCCTTGGATTGTTCTATCGGGCTGGTAGTACTCCCAGTCTCTCCTGCTTCACTGATGCGGACTTTGCTGGCTCTTTGACTGATCGCCGGTCTACGTCAGGTTTCTGTGTTTTCCATGATGATCATCTCATATCATGGCGGAGTAAGAAACAACCTATCGTATCCCGCTCCTCTGCTGAATCCGAATATCGGGCCATGGCTCATGGTGTAACAGAGTTGGTTTGGCTCCGATCGCTGTTGACAGAACTTGGCCTATCCCATACCTCAGGTTCAACTCTCTATTGTGATAACAAGTCAGCTATTCTTCTCACTCAGGACTCAGTGCTACATGAGCGCACCAAGCACATTGAGATGGATGTACATTTCTTGCGGGATCATGTTCGGATTGGGTCTGTTATTCCAGCTTATGTCTCCTCTGCCGATCAGCTTGCCGACGCCTTGACTAAAGCTATCGGTCCTACTCGTTTAGATCTGACTACTTCCAAGCTGGGCATGATCGATATCTTTGCTCCAGCTTGAGGGGGAGTATTGGAGTTGTTATTTATGTAATATGTGTATTGTTGTAATTATTTTATTCTTTACTAGTTATATATATATTGAGTCTCCCCATTGGGAGATATTAGGGTTTTCCATTATTTACTACAAATCTTACCCATGAACATCTAGCTTCCATTACCTCCTTGTTCTCGATTGTTATTCCTAAGACTTGGCAAGATGTACTGGGAATCTTTGAATAGAAGAAAACTATGGTGGAGGAAATGTTCGTATTTGATAAGAAGCATACACGGGATATTTCCCAACATCCTTTGGGAAGAGTATAGTTGGCTCAAAGTGATATTCTCAACAAAACAAAATCAAGATGGCATGGTAGAGCGGTACAAAGCAAGGTTAGTGGCTCAAGGCTACACTGCGACCCAAGGAGTCGCCTATCAAGAGACATTTCCTCCGGCGGAAAAAATGGACTTCGTCAGAGTCTCATTATCCGGCTTTATTTCTCTAATCTGGGAGCTCCACCAAACTTGACGTGAAAAACGTCTTCCTCAATGGGCAATTGAAGGAAAAAGTGAACAAAATTCCCTCCTGGATTTACAAAAAGGGGCAATAAGGGATGATGTGATGTTTAAGAAAGCCGTTATACGGCCTGAAACAATCTTCAAGGGCTTGGTTTGGAAGATTTCAAAGGAGATAAGAATTGTTGTAGTTGAAGCAGGTGGCCGCCTCTCAAGCCCTGAAATCTATGGTGGATTATTTCATTAATAAATGAATCTGAAGCTCTGCAGAGGTCAAAACAAATAGAACGGCTGCAGAATTGGAGAAGACTTTTCAGTATGAGTAAAATCTCTCGTTTCCTCGAAAAGAAACAACAAAGATATGCAAAAAAACATCTCTACTAGAATATACAAGTTTGGAAATGGCAAAGAAAAGAGAAAAGATCATATACATTGTTATAGTCATAGGCCAGTCGCCCAATTATGCCATAAATTATGTATTTTTATTAATGTAATGTCATGTATTTATTTTAATATTGTGTTAAGAGACATTTGCTCTAGTGGAAAAATCGACTTCGTTCGAGTCTCCTGTGTTATTTGTCTGAGCTGGGAGCTCCACCATCTTGATGTGAAGAACCTCTTCCTCCATGGGCAATTGTATAATTTATTATTTGGCATTTGGCCGATTGAGTAGGAAGTGTGGTTTATTAAAAAATTACTAGATTTGGAGAAATTTGGATTTCTATTAATGAATGGATCAAATCAGGATTTTTACTTATTTACCTAAACTTTCCTCCTTTAGGCAAATTCTGTTGGACTTTTTCATTTTTAGGAATCGAAATTGTTAATTAATTAGCAAGATACAACTTATCAAAAGATGCCTAAATTGCAGATATTACGTCGGCTAGCGTCTTATGATAGGCTCGATGTTGAACCTGCGAAAGATTAAGGGAAAAGATAGCCTTGGTGAGTACTTAACTCTTTAGTTATGCTTAGTTTTGAATTAGTTTTAGAATACACTTGTGTAGCTTTCATGCAGAAGGTATTTTCGTGTTGATGCATTTACATTGAATTGAAATAGTTCGGAATTTAGAAATCACTGATAAAATGGGAATCGCTAAAAGTTGTTAAGCATGGAATAGAAAGAATGAAGCGATTGAAGAATTCTGAGAGACAGTTTAAATAACAAACATCTATTCATACGCACGAAACCCGATACAAAATAATTTTACAACTGATAAGAGTAAGAGCTTTAGAAACTAAAGAAAAAGAGATTAATGACGAATAAATTGACAAAATGCATCGATGCATAGGAAATGATAAGGGTTAACCCACGTAGTGGGGGTGTGAATTCCCTACGGAGAGAGAATTAGAAAAATACGTTCTAACCCGGGAGTCGTTGAAGGCCAGTTGCGTGTGAGGATCGCCCTGGTTAGACATAGGAATTTGAGATAACCCTAGAAGGCGTTGGCGTGAGATGATGAAAAGATGAATCTACAGATACCCTTATGATTTCCTAGTTAAATAAAACTAAAGATAAACGAGAAATCTGATTCAAGAAAATGACTGTGAATGAAGAATGTGATAATTGAAAATGAGTTGAATGAATTATGACCAGAATGAATACGAGAACAGATGAAAAGAAATACGAATAAAAGATTCAAAGAAACGAATTTGACGAACCTAAAAAACTGAACGCTAAAGAATACAAGAATCTGGAATATAAAATTGTTATATAAACAATGTACTTTCTTTTACTTATCATTACTGGTATTGCATTTCCTTACTTTTACTGCACCTTCTTACATATATTGCATTTCCTTACTTTTACTGCACCTTCTTACTTATATTGCACTATCTTTTAGAGAACGCTAAATATTTATGCATATTGTTACTGATGTTTCTTGTCTGCCTGTACAACAGCTAAAGAGGTAAAGTACTCGCTTAGTCATGTTATTTATGACTAATCCTTTAGTTCTCTAAATTTTTTGGAAGGCGAGGGTTCCCAGAAGGCTCCTAAGAAGCCAAAGTTGACTAAGGTAGAAAAGCGAAAATTAATAGAAGAACGAGCTAAGGTATGGGTTAGTATTTCAGAAAAGTTTTTATTATGTGCTTTATTTTGTACTCAATGTGCATACTTCTAGAACATTCTGTGAATTGAAAATAAGCTGAGATACAAAAATAATTGTGGGGACTGAAAGAGGGCCTCACATGCACAATCCAAATCAACCGATGGATCTCCGACAACCGCAACGACTCCAGCCAAAAGGCACCTTTTCCCCTCATCTTTCTTGTCGTCCCTTCCATGCCCAGCAGACCACCCCGCGTTCTCAAGCCCAACTCCTTCCCTCTGCTTTGATTGCAATCGTCTTGCAGCAACCACCAACTGCTACAACCTCCTCATCGCGCACCCCGCTACCGCCTCAGAGCTGCACATTGTCCTCAATCCCCCAAACTGGCTACCCCCCATCGCTACTCTGTTTCGTGCGAGTTTTGCGTCTCCAAAAATGGGGCGCTAACGCGCCTCCCCTCCATCAATCCCGACCTCTTGCCACGCACTTCCGACAAGTCAGACTTCTGCAAGCCTCCTTTTGATTTGCGGCAAACTCCGGACGCCCCTTTCCCATTTTGTTCCATGTTCCATGCCATCCTTGCTTAAATTTCCCTTTTTGAGCCTCGTACCCCTCAATAACAGACATATTCTTTACTACACCTTGTCATGGGTTTACCCACATCCACACTCCCCCTAAATTTAATGGATCGTATTCTCTTTCCCTCAATATTTCCTCATGTATTAACTTTTGAATGGGTAAGACACATGCGCGCAAACAACATATATCCTTGTGGGTTTTACTTACCCACTTCAGCACACAATGATCGTCTTGACACATTCGTTATAGCGCCACGCCACCACCACTATTTTTTTGCTAAAATTATTTTCACGCCGCAGGTTACAAGAGACCCCGACAATTATTTTCACGCCCATGATTAGAAAAGCCATTCAATTTTATCATGCCATTACACTCACGGTCTCCCTCTTGCACCCAAATTTACAGACCTTGTTGTTTCCTCACAGCCACCATTGCGACCTCCTTATGTGCTTTCCTTGCCGAGAATATTTTTCCTCCCTATGTTAGTAAATATCTGGGTGGTTGTCACATTTGTTCTTTTCCCACACATCACTCCTTGTCGCTTCCCACCCACCAAACTACAGTGTCATGCTTCTGACATGTCTCATCCCACACAGTTTCACCATCTCCAACCTCATTAATAATCCAGACATCGCAGCTTACCACACTCTATTTTTGGGGCTTAACGACCCCATCTTCTCATAAGCCTCCCTTGGGGGCCAGGCCTCTTTTCACTTAACCGGCAGCGTCTTGAAGAGCTCTACATTAGTTCAGAACAGAATTACCAATGCTCTGCAGCAACCAACCACGTACAGTGCATCCAAGCTCCTAATGTTTCAGATGAACCGCAACCAGAAGAGACTACTGAATCACAATGACGTACTGATGGAATCCTCGTAGGCTCAACCATGGGGACAAGGTCGATTTTTAGGACCGGGGTGTTGATACGAATACACCTTGCGAACATTGTACTACATGCACTCGAACGATCGACGCCACTTTAAGATAGTTTTCTCAGCGACGCAACGATCTTTATGGATTATATTGAATTCATAATTTATAGTGTGTTTATCCTTTAGCATGTTTGTCGTGTAGCGAGGTCTCCATCTATATAAGGAGCTCTTAAAGTGAGAAGTGAGTTATCTTTTGCGACTTTAGTCTTCTGGTGGCTCTTAGAGAGATCATGCCATCAAGAGTAGGTAATGAGCACGTCTCGTTAATTGTATCTTTCTTTTGTTCCTCATCACAGTATTGTAAGTGTTTGATTGTGTTCTAGATTTGTGGTCTCCTGTTTGAATCATCTTTATACTTAATTTGCATTTATATTTAAATAATTAAAAGAAATTAAAAATGTACATTGTATCATGCATCACCATATATGTATCGGATGATCCATCTTGTCTTCTCGTAGTGGACATGAGAATCAGCAAATACAGTTACAACAATTATCTTGTCAGGTCTTGGGTATTTGTCTTCGCTCGTGAAAGACATCTTTATTTGGATATATCAATGTTAGTAAGCCAGCTCCTCTTATGATTAATCAGCTTTTGATAAGTGGAAATCAAAGAACTCCATGGCTGTTTCTTGACTTCTTAATTCGATGGAGTCATACATTAACAATACATGCATCTTGGTTGATACTGCTTATGACATTTAGACCCTAAAGCCTACAGAATCACGACATGGGAACTTTGCAGAAATTTTTTTAATCACGGAACAAAATTTGTAGATTAATTTGAGGGGGGAAACTTGCTTCTTAATACTACGCTAGTTATATCAAGGATTTTATAAGCCTGGTTTTTTTATCATCTTTCCCATAAATGTACCGAGAAGCGTCTATTAAAAAATGGATGAAAGTAGATAGAATTGATCAGTTCTTGCATAGCTTGAATCATGATTATGATCAGATCACTACATCAATTTTAGACTAACTCACATACCTTTTTTGCAAGATATCTTTGGGACTATCGCAAGAACTTGACCACATGAAATCCAGATGTATTTCTATTGTTGAGGACAAATTCGCACTTGTAGTTGATGCACATCGCCCTTTTGTTTTATTGACTAGATGACATGAATCTCCAGTTCGATCGACTAGATGACATGAATCTTCAGTTTGATCTGATTGTCTCTTATTTTTTGTGATTATTGTAACCAAGACACACCAAAGAAACTTGTTATAATCTACAGAGGCCCGCGAGCGTTTTCTCTCCTTCTAGCTCTAACCAATGGATCATTGATTCTATTGTCATAAACCACATGATTGGTTCACCGGCAGGAACTACTCTCTACTGAAGTACCAAAGGTGTGTGCGCGGAGCCCGGATACTTACTATGTCTATGGTTGCTACTGCAGAAAGTAGGAGGGGTATGTAAAGGCGCCCGTAAGGGGACGAATTCGGTGAGCTGATAGGCGAAAAGTACAACATAGGTGAGTCGCGATAGCGACGAAGAGGCCTAGCGTTGATCACCTTCACTTCATTCTATTTTCTTCATAACCCTAGTTTAGCTAAAAAATAATTTATCTGTCAGTCATTTAACTCAAGTACTCAACATATGAATCAGTTAGTCATTTAACTCAAGTACTCAACATCTGAATTGCTCTGCAACTATTTAACATTCATATATTTTGTTTCGGGATCTAACAACTAGGTAGATTATTGGATTGGGTATCTAGCGGAAAGGAATCTATTTAATATATAGGCCTTTGCAGCCTCCATCTCATGGTCACACAACAACATTACAGATTTATGTTTATCATAGACATTTATGACATGTTTCCCTCTATTATGAGACGAATGTTTTGTTCCTTTTCTCCCAAAATCATTCATAACTTTAAATGTAATCAATGTGAATTTGGCAAACATTGTCGAAATACTTTCTGTTTGGGGACATTGCCCCGGTACTTCTCTTGTTGATCATAAATAATGTGCTACATTCATTGATTATTTCTCTTATGTCACCTAATTAGACTTGGCGCACAACAATAGTGAAGTGTTTACATATTGCGCGTGAGTTGAGCTCAATTCCTCACTCCTCCCTCCACCACTGAGAAATCTAAATCAAGGAATAGCAGAGAGGATCCCATTCACGACTTCATCCTCTCTCGACTGTGTACCCAATCACAAGCGGGAGGCCATCTTATAGTTGCACCAGATCCAGGTGACTATACGACAATGCATTTGAGACGATGATATGACTCCAGTTCCAACCAGTGCTGATAATTTCCCAGAGTCAGTTGATGATTGTACAGAACGGTTATTGGCATGATACTTGAGCCCCTTATTGCATAGGTCGTCAGATGTTGGTGTTCTTATGAAGTATTATAATTCTCTACGTGTTGAGAACACCCAGGAAAAAGGTCATATTATCTTATAGATGCACCAGATCCAGGTGATGATACCACAATGCATTTGAGATGATGATATGACTCCAGTTCCTACCAGTGTTGATACTTTCCCAGAGTCAGTAGATGATTGTTCTTGTGAAAGTCACATAGTTGCAGATGTCTACGTTAAAGGCGTGCCTCAGGCGTGCCTAAGGCTCCAGGCTCACCAGGCTCAGATGATTGCGCCTTTGTGCGTCTTTTTTGCGCCTTTGGAGCATAAAAGGCGCACTCGGGGTATAATTTTTGTTATAAATTTTTCTTTTCAAAATAAGGAAAGAAATGACGTAAGAATTCAATAATTTTACATGATGTAGTGTTTGTGAAACAAAATCGAGCGTCGAGGCTTAAATATGGTCCTAGTGACCACATTGATTTTATTTTTTAAGAGATATAAATGATAGTAATGAATGATTAATGAGTAGAACAAACGAAGAATCTGATCAAGAAGATGAATTGATGTTTAATGATAATTATTTAAATTGGATGTGATTGCGCCTTGCCTTCGTCAGGCGCGCGCCTGCGCCCTGCGCCTAGGTTCCAAGACCTATTTGCGCCTTGCGCCTATAATAACTAAGGTTGCAGATGAGAGTCGTGATGGTCATGATGTAGTAGTAGAAGTAGATAAGGTAGACAATGAGGATGATTGTGTCCTCTCCAATCACGTTAGTAAAAGGATCAAAGGTTGATAGTGTTTCAATAGCTGATGACAATTTGACATTATAGAGACTTGTATTTTGGCATCAGCAACCGCTAAAGAGTTTGGTAAATTTGATTCTCTATAGGTCGGAACCACATCATCAGCATTGCTAAGGATCAAAAATTAGAAGATACTTCTGACACTGAAAAGCCAATTGAAGTTTGGTGTGTTTTAGAGTATTGTGGGTTATCAAATCATCAGTTATGACTTCATTTTTAGAATTGATTGCATTTTTATGTGTGATGACAAAGGAACTTCAGGACAGACCCTTGCTGCAGCTTTTGAGGTTGTCAGATCCTTAGGGCCAGTTGTTCCTCCTGTGGTTTCAGTGCTACAACCAATGGATGATGAATGCTATAATGATGTCTGATCGTTGACGACTTAGCATTGACTTCTTGTGGACTAGCTCTAGTGTTTTGGCTTTTTGAAATGAGCACTCGCAAGCCTGAATTGAAGGATAGTGAATTGCGAACAGCTTGGGTTGGGTTTACAAGGAAGTAAAGAATCCCTTCTGTACTACACTTATCAATTGGCATCCGTCCAACTGTGGCGAGCACACGTGTACACGGAAGTGGTAGGAAACCTTAAATTCCTTTGATCACGAATTTATATCTCATCCATTCCCAGGGTACCGCTTAGATTTTGTGTTGTCCAATTTTCTTATTTGTTATCTGCAACTATTGAGTTGTTCTTTTTAGTGTTTAAAAGAGAGTTTCAATGTCTTATGAATATAATTTGCTTATTGGAAGTTGTGTAGAAGTTTTATTGATTTATGAATCTACATCACTTTTGGGCTATTTTGCTCCCAGTTTTGGGAAACATTTGCTATCCAAAAAATTAGTTTGTTGTTTTTGAATTGTGCTCACCATTTTGTGATGCATTTCTCATGAATTAAGTTGGTAAATGCTTTTGATGGAGATCGGCGGCCTACATATCTTTATTCTCACAGGAGGCGGTGATTCGCAACCGGTTCAGACGATCAGGGTCCACGAATGGGTCTGGATGGTCATTCTGAGTTTGTTTCATGTATTTATTTAATATTTTCGAGTTGTATTTTGACATCTGATTGGTTCGGACGCTATGAGCCACCCGATTCTGGTACCCTAGTTGCATTCATGACCATGGGGGTTGAAGTTTTGGTTCAGAATTCTGAAACTATCGGTCTCCCTCCCAGTGCAAGTTTGAGAAGCTCCTTTGTGCGGCCCCGGGGATTTTTGTTCGTTTTCTGTTCATCTTCCCCAACCGCTAGAATTTTCCTCTTCCCCGCCCATTCCAGCAAGCCCAGATCCCGTAAGTTACGTAACAGCAACCCTACCTCATCCTGCAAACCACAAGCAGCATCTCTTCCACTATTCCTGATGTCGACTAGCTCACTCCTTCCTTAACAGCCATGACCAGCCTTTCGCCATCTCACGCCGATGCCAATCAACTCACCCGCCGCAAACTTCCATTCCCTAGCCCTCCTCGCCGATAGCCACCTCAACCCCAGCCTCTATCCAACTGTCACCCCCAGATCCTGCATCCCTCGTTAACCCTCCATCAGATCCACCTCCTGACAATCCGCTACTCCACCCTCAGCATCAATTCCGCCAGTCACCACCTGCCAATCTTCCCCTGCTCTGCAAGCCACCTCCTCCTCCACTAGTCATACCCTCTGCTCTCCATCCCGCAACATCAAGCATCACCTGAGCCCTGCCTATTTCCCCATCATCCCCGCCCTAACTAGAATCAGCAATCCTCGGGTCACCACCAGCAGTCCTCGGGATATTTTTATTGGACTCTATTTAGTTGGATATGATTATTATATGATGAATTTCTGGGAAATCACTTGACTTGCGGGGCTAATTCAGTGCGCGTTGTAATGTTACATTTTTCCCTTGTTATGTTAAGAAAAGGATGATTGATACTCTGAATAGCTTGAGGGCAGTGTGTAACAGGTTGGGGAACAACCCGAAGTCCAAAAAAATAAAGTTTTCATGTTGCACGCGGTGTACCATGGATGTGTAAACTTTAAAAGAAGTGGAAAGGCTACCTGAGACTTCTAAAGAGTCGGTTCTTGCTGGGAGGAAGAATACGCCCCTGGTACACGTCGTGTACCATGGGTGTGTACGGGACAGAAATTTTTAGTTTAACTTATTTTGAATCGTTGATGAAGGGGCTCAAGATCCAACGGCATTGGGAGTTTCTTGGGGTCTTAAGTCAGCAAAGAGGGGTTGAAGCCATCATTTTATCCATTGGTTTCCCTCTCCAAGCTTGCAAAAGAAAAGAGGAAAGGAGAGGGTTTGGAAGAGGAAGAACATGGCACTGGCGGAGATCCAAGAGTCTGATTGACAAGGTGGAATTGTTCCCTTTCGTTGTCTTTAGTAAGATGCTTATGATGCTTGATTAAAGGAGGTGATAGAAGGGCCCAATGGCGGGTATAACCGGTCTTAACTTTAAATTTTGTGAATTGGCGGGTGGAAGAAGGGCACAATGATGGGTATAACCGGCCTCTCCCAAAATTAATGTGATAGGAGTTGGTAGAAGGGCCCGATGAAGGGTATAACGAGACACTCTGAATGTTATGGTGTTGGTAGAAGGGCCCAGTGGATGGGTATAACTAGACACACCTAGTTGAACTAGAGTTGTAGTAAAAAAGCACAAAATGAAGGGTATAATCAGCTTGACTCTAGTTATGCTTGTAAGATGCCTTGAATGCGTTGTATGATTGTGAAATGATGATGTGTTAGATTCAGACACAATATGCTCGATGTCGTGGGGGACTCAATAGTGCTACCTGATTGCATTCATGATTGCATATGTAGGCACCTTATTTATATGCTCAGCATAGAGAACGTGTGTGATGATTATGACAACTAAGTAGATTTACCTTGCTTGAAATATTTATATTTCTTTATTATTACGAAGTGCTAAATTGTGGGGTAATGGAGATCTTCGGGATCCGCTAGGACGGCCGAGAGGAGTGGGGTTGTTACGTAATTTATGGTCAGCTGACCCATGTTTTCCCTCTCATGTGTATTTGGTTATAGGGCATGGTTTGGAGGAGAATGCTTGTTAACTTGCCGTAAAGTGAAAAAAAAGATAGCCTCGTGAAGTGTTCTCCTTTACACTTTTATGTACTCTCTATTATGTTGTACCAGCTGCGTGTCGAGGCTGCTTGTATTTGAGACTAGTGAAATATCGGCCATAAGACCAAGGACTTTGATAGATTATGTAGTATGTGGACACTTTTGTTTATAGAAGTTCTTTCGCTGTGATTTTCATACTTTGTGATGTGAATTTTTATGGAGTAGCCCTTTATACCACTTTTAATATCTAGCTTGTGATGATTGTACAGTGTGAGACCCAGATTGACCCATATGATGTGTTATTATATGTGAGGTGTTACAATTCGGTATCAGAGCTAGGTTTAGCAGTTCTAGACCGTTAAGAAGAGTGGTCCACATAGGACTGTTTGTTGGAACTTTCTGTGTTCTCAAATTGATATTTGATTATTGTTTATGATTTGACGTTGTAGTGTTTTATGCATTAGGGTGCTAGCAGAGATAGCATAGGTAGTGGCGGCTTCTCAGGCTACGAGATTTGTGTCTAGCAGGACACCAGAGGGTATGGTGGAACAAGCAGTGACAATGGATCCGAAAGTGAGGAAGGTGTTTGGTCAAAAGGACCACCAACTCAAATATTTTTTGGGCTTCCATCCCCAACATTCAAAGGCGTTGACAAGCCGACCGACGCAGAGGACTAGTTGACACAAATTACAGAATTGTTGGAGGTCGTCTTGGCCATAGAGGATCGGGTGTCGTTTGCTACCTTCATGCTTGAGGGAGATACCAAGCTTTGGTCCATTGAGGAGTGTGGTAGGAACTTTGCTAGACTCCTAACTACCCATATAACAATGGGGGACTTCACGGATGTTTTCCTTAAGCGCTATCTCCCAACGACGACGAGACTGGCTCTTCGGGGGCAATTTTTGAAGCTTTTGTAGCGAGATATGAACGTGGATGCATATTTAGGAGTTCACCCATTTAAATCGTTGTGCGAGGAACATCATAATGGACGATGAGGAGAAGACTCGTCGATTTTATGAAGGCATGTAAGATAATTTGCGTTAATCGTTGATCGCTCTGAAGGGGGTTGGCTTTTGCGTCTAGATTGAAGTCGCTAAAGCTTTGGAGTTAGACATAGAGAGGACCCAATGCCGCAAGGAGTTTGAAGCCAAGCAGGGGGTAAGACCTCGCAAGACAATGGAAAATTGATGGAGGGAAACGAAAAAGATTCTGCCCCCAGCAGTGTGGCGAAGGGAGCGGGGTGACTAGTGCAGCACCATCGAGGGGACCCTCTACATGTTTCAAATGTGGCAAAGTAGACCACATTGCTCATAAGTGTCACGAAAGTGTACCCAATAAAGAGCGGAGGAAGTAGCCCACTGCGCCGGCAGGGTCTAGCTATGTGGAGAAGGGCATAGCGATGGAGTCCAGCGCTTCACGATTTGCAATGGTGCAACCCATGTCCCACGGCCTCATGCAACAGGAGTCTATCCATCAATCTAATGTGGTGGCAGATAATCTTTCATATAATTGATTTTGCCCAGGCTATATGTTTGGACTGCAACCACTTGCATGTGCTATGTTAGGTATCCTCCTAGTGTTCAGCGCACCTGTGAAAGTCTTATTTGACATTAGAGCATCACATTCGTTTTTGACAAATTGGTTTATCTGAAATATTGGAGTAAAGCCCTTATAAGCGGGCATGGAACTCAACGTGCAGATGCCGAACGAATCTTTTTTTAACACAAGTCGAAGAGGTCGCATTATCTTGATAATTGAGCAATCTGATTTTGATTTGGAGGTTGAAGTGTTACCACTGGCAGAATACGATGTAATATTGGTGATGTATTGGCTCTCTGAGCAACGGGCTAATATTCACTGCAATTTGAAGGATGTGATTTTGAGAAATAGGGCACAAAAAGAAGTCGAGATTAAGGGTTTAACCGAAGTCATGTTTAAGGGATTAATCGACATCACATCATCTCTAATTATTTATATGCAAGTGATGTGCGCGGTAAACCAAGGAAACGAAGCTTTCTTATGTTTGTTGGAGACTCACTATGCGAAGTAATCTCTTCATGGTGTGCATGTAGTCTCGGGAATTGAAGATGTTTTTCCTAATGAGCTTCTTAGAGCACCACCACAGAGGGAGATCGATTTCGGGATAGACTTGGTGTCAAGTGCAAGATTGGTAGCACGTGTTCCTTATAAGATGACACCAAAGGAGTTGGCCGGGGCGAAGATTCAAATGCAAGAGTTGTTGGAGCAAGGCTATATCTGGCCAAGCTCTTTGCAGCGGAGCTATCATGTGTTGTTGGTGAAAAATAAGGATGGTGGTATGCGACTTTGCATAGACTGCAGTGAACTGAATAAGCTTATGGTGAAGAATAAATATTTGATTCAACGCATTGATGGTCTGTTTGATCAGTTGTTTGGGTCATCAGTTTATTCTAAATTGGACTTGAACTTGGGTTATTACCAGTTGCGGATTTGGGAGGAGGATATCCCGAAGAATACTTTTGGTACGCTATATGGGCATTTTGAGTTCTTAGTTATGCCATTTTGTTTCGATGAACGCAACATCGATATCAGATGAACCACGTGTTACGACGATTCTTTGATGTGTTTGGGATGGTTTTCATTGATAATATACTAACCTACTCGAAATCAAAAAGTGATTATGCAGATCACTTGAGGGTGAGGCTAGTACAACAGACACTTAGAAAGCACCAGTTGTATGACAAGTTATCAATATGCGAGTTTGGATTAGAGAAGTTGCTTTTATGGGTCATGTGATTAGTGGTAACGAGGTGTCGGTGGATTCAACAAAGATCGAAATTATTCATGATTGACCGTATTGAAAACCGTAGTGGAAGCCAGTAGTTTCCTTGGACTAGCTGGTTATTACAGGAGAGTTGTACAAAAAAATCGTGGATCACATTACCTATCACTTCTCTTACTCACAAAGATCATAAATTTGTTTAGACCGTGGAGTGCAACCAAGCCTTCGACTGTTTGAAAGAAAGTCTGATGACTTGCCCCAATCCTTAGGCTTTCAAGTGGGACTGATGGATTCCAGATTTATAGTGATACATATGCTCGTGTTTTGGAGGAATCTGGTGCCACCGCATTTAAGTAAAGCCAAAGTTAGGAATCAAATTGGAAAGAGTTCTCCGCAAGTGGAGTTCAGTCCCACTTGCGGTAAAGAGTTGTGAGAGTCAGAAGTATGAAGAATAATAATTGGAACAAATGCGTATAGGAAGCATCTCTGTTTATTCTAGTTATGTTCTGACACCATTTCAAGGAGAGACTCAGGTGGAGCTTGTTATGATGGAGCAACGTCTTTATGAAACTTACAAAAGAGCTTCTTATTTCGATTCAAATACTCAGTCCTCATTGGCAGAGGTCACTTGAAGTTCGACTGTTTCTGAAGAATACTCGTGACATCGGACATCCTCCATCAACAAATTAGGTCAATGTAATCTTCATGTTTATCATCATACCTCCCAGCAAATATGGGTGATTTACATGCTTTGATGTAGGCCGAGAGGGTCAATCCGAAGTTATTGTGTGTGAAATCACTCTTGCCATTTGAACTTCGATAAACTCATTAATTATTATTTGAGAATGAACTCTCTAGTGTTTTGCGAGTTGATCAGTCGTGAAATCTTTCCGTCCACAAGAGAAATCACAAACAGTAATTTATGGATAAACGATAATAAAGAGATTGCGTGAACGCCTGAAGCAGGCTTATAATTAACTAAATGGATTACAAAAAACTACACTAGCAAATGAAGCAAGAGACGACGAAGTTTACTCATGCATACGCAAATCTACATCGAGGTGCTAACCACTTCAAGTCCAGTTACAGTCTGCAGTACGGATAGAGGCAGAAAAGCCTCCCTCGAAATCAGTCGGTCGAACCAGGGCTGCTCTCTACGATGTTGTTGGGAGCGGAACAGTAATAGAAGGAGGTCGCAGTTGTCGCCCACTGGAAAGAGTCAAGCAGTGATCGATCTGCTGGAATAGATCGTCGAGGTCGACAACGACCTGAGGGAAGAAGAACGTCCTCGACTAGTTGAGCAGAGGCGGTTGAAGTCAAGCGCAGGGTGGCCTGGCAACGTCGATTTGTTCGGCAAGAAACCGTCTGTTTGTACCCGTCAATGTTGAAGACGCTTTTGAGGTTGACGGGGAAGGCGGGCTGGAGGGATGCTGGAGGTCGTCTCTGGAATGTCGGGCTAACAGAGGAAACGACGAAGTTGTTTCTCTATTCTCTTCGTGATGCCCCTCTTCTCCATTCACGGGTATCTTTATAAAACGGAGATTTTGCTTTATTTTTTAATACCTTTTTCAAGGTTGCGAAAAAAACAAACATACCTTTTTTTTTGGGTCCAAAAATGTTCTTTCCTAAAGCTTCCCCTTAATTATTAGCAATAACATAAAATCTTCTAATTTGAGCAAATACCTCCTTTAGACTTATGCGCCCTAAATTAATTATATGTTGCTTTTTTCCGTGATAACTACTCGAATTGCCGAACAATTTATTCAAGGTCTCACCGGGTGGTCAAACCAATGAGCCAGAAAACTCAAAACAAGACCGGTGCATGGGAAAAAAACATGCATGATATAAAATAAAATAACAACGAAAAAGAGATAACCAACGTGTGATGGTATCACGCGTCCACAGATGCGACAGAGGATGCATCATGCTTGGACCGGATGAGTCGGCAAAGGAGTCTGTTGCATCATTAGAAGTGGTGGCCTCGTCGGTCTATTTATGTGTGGACATCAATGTTTCGATGGTTTTTCTGCTAAAACTGATGGGACCGGGGTAAACGATGGTAGTAAAAATTTTCGCTTCCTTGAGACAGGAGAAAGTGGATGAGACTATTTTCTCATGAAAGGAGTCCACTCATGCTGCCTCTACAGAAGTTTAGTTAAGGAAGAGGCAAATCCTAGATTGGTCTCCTCCCCTTCGATAAAATGATATGCATATTAATGAGTTCTCTGTAAGAACTTGGGGGCTTCCTAGTCACTTCAAACTTGAAGAGCCGCTCCTGAAGACCACAGACTAAGGCGACTTAATGCATCGTCGGATCAAACATCATGAATCCCAACAATTTCTTCCTGAAATCTGATATAACAGCCAAGGGTTCAGACACCCATTGTTTGATTTCGAAAAGGGCATGTGGCCCACTCTTCCTTTTTCTAGAGGTTACAAACCTCAAGAAAAGTTATCAGTCTCTAGCATTTCCTTCGAAGAACATAGAAAATAGTTTGCAGCATATATCATCTGAGATGTTCCGCAGGGAGATCGCAGACTCAAAAGACTGGAGTTGCTGTATGGGATCCTCTCTTCCCATAAAATGGGAGAGATGTGGTTCTCTAAAACCTACTAGGACAGGATCCCAATAGATTGAATCGGGGAAGGAGAGGACTCATCCTCTTTATAAGGATCAGCAACTTCATCGAAATCTAGAACTTGGGAGGGTCCGGCAGTTGCCACAACTCTATAGAAAAGACATCGCATCCACGCGACCTCTTCATCCTCTCTGCGTTGAAGCCTAAGCGCAGTTTGAATAGGTGGTGGCCGAATATCAGCAGTATTCACCAAATCTCGAGTGACAGATTTGACTCAGCCGAATAACTAAGTAACTGATGCAAGAAGGATGTTAAATTGCTTATCAATACTTCTATGTTCTCACGAAAACCTTTCGGTGACTTCCTAGCTTCATCTCGCCCAACCATCACAAACGTCTTTCGCCAACCATCAGAAATCTAAAGGTCACATGTTCGTTCTGTTGGGACTAAAAACGACTTGGCCCTACTTGCACGCTTCAGAAGGGTAGAGGCCTGTTAGGAGGAAGAATACTTCGATCCACGAGCAGTTTATCGTGGGGGAATAGGGAAAAAATACCAGTAAGAGTAGGCTTTATACAACACAAACCTTTAGTCGTGTGTGATATCATTGATGGATTTTAGGTTACAAGATTACTTACACGATTTAAAGGGTTCTTGCGAGAGTAAGAGATTGGAGTTCGCGAGCATAGTTTTGAAGGGATGTGAATACTCAGAGAATTTTATAGATGTTTTTGATGTCCCACCACTATACTTTTCACCCATATTTATACTACTCAAGACCTTGTTGGGTAGGCAAGCTACACAGAAATGCATCCCGGCTACAGAGAAGGAGGGCAAACACCGAAAAACTACAAGTCAAAAAAGTACTTGTTACAAGACAAAAGGATGGTGTGCCAAAGTACAGTGTTTGTGAGAGTCGAGGAGTTGTCACGAGTTCTCGCAAGTATTCTGAAGAAAAGTTCCAGGATAGATAGGAAGTCAAGTCAATTTGGTAGGTTCTGGAGGAGCTTTAAGGGAATCGAGAGTGCTAATAATGACCTTGCAAATACTTGAGGCAATCTTGAGGCTCATACAATGATGATGGCGGGACCTCGGGAGGATTGTGAGGGTGTACGCAAGCTCAAGCCCATAATCCTGTCTAGACTTGTTTTGAAGGTAAATTCACGGAAAGATTGGAAGTTAAGACATTTTGGTAGGTTCCGTCGGACTTTAAAGGAAGCGCGAGTGCTAGTAATGACCTTGCAAATAGTGAAGGCGATCTTGAATCCCATACAACGATGATGGCAGGAACTCCCGAGGATTGTGAGAGTGTGCGCGAGCTCTAGACCGTAATCCTGTCTAGACTAAATTTTTCTGAAAACATAAATATCACGATACTTTGGATAACACAGACTCGTTCAGTTCTTGTCATGGCGGAAAGACGAACCAAGGCGAGCCCCGGGCGCCTGGACGCCAAGGCGACAAGGCGGACGCCTAGGCGACAATAAGGCGAGAAGTCGCAAGGCGACAATAAAATTTTTTTTTAATAATAATACAAAAAGACAGCGGTTCTTCATTTAACCGCTGTCTATAGTGATAGTTATTAAACTATAGACAGCGGTTAATTGAAGAACCGCTGTCTATAGTGATGCAGATAGAATAGACAGCGGTTAATGTTAAAAACCGCTGTCACACCTCCATTCGACAGCGGTTATATATACAACCGCTGTCTAATGTAGGTTAAACCGTACATTCGACAGCGGTCGTATATATAACCGTTGTCTATTCTATCTTCGACAGCGGTTATATATACAACCGTTGTCTAATGTACAGTTTAGCCTACATTAGACAGCGGTTGTATATATAACCGCTGTCTATACTTGGAAAGACAGCGGTTATATATAAAACCGCTGTCTAATCTAGGATTTTTTTAAAAAAAATAAGGCGGTTGTCGCCTTGTTTTCACTTGGGCGCCTGGACGCCTAGGCGACGCCATGACAAGAATGTCTCAGGAGAGCCAATTAGTTGGATATGATGTATTAGAGACATTTCTGTAATTAGGAATAGTCTCCCTTCTATATAAGGAGGGATGTGGAGTCTTAATCTTTTATCTTAGAAGTCTATGCGAGAATCTCTTGAAGAGGACACTTAGAGGGTTGGTTCCCTCTAAGTGTCCTCTTCAAGAGATTCTCGCATAGACTTCTAAGATAAAAGAGCTTGGCATTAGCACACCTTGCGATTGTATCCCACTTATATTCTATTGCAATCTATTTTAATGTATCAACTTATTGGGACATAGCCCCTCCTAATAGCTAAACTGTGAATAGAGTT
This sequence comes from Dactylorhiza incarnata, assembly GCA_033032865.1. Taxonomy (NCBI): domain Eukaryota; kingdom Viridiplantae; phylum Streptophyta; class Magnoliopsida; order Asparagales; family Orchidaceae; genus Dactylorhiza; species Dactylorhiza incarnata. Next base: position 3,067,267 of record JAWHQI010000027.1, on the reverse strand, counting down.
TTACAGTGTTGGATCTATCGTGGGCACACATTCTATGACTGGAAATCTTGTGATATAGAGAAGTAAGAAGTGGCTTATTACAATCAGGTATAGTGAAGAAACAGAATAATGGGACAACCCTCGAAATCTGTGACGATGTATAGTTCAGGAAACTAATGATGGCTTGGGATGATTTCGACTGATAAAGTTCATTTACTTTGTGAAAACAAAGTTGTAGTTCATATTGCCCAGAATCCTACTCAATGTAACTATACCAAGCATATAAAGATTGATAGAAATTTTATAAAAAAAAAAGAATTGATAATGGTTCCTCCTGCATTCTGTCTTTAGATTCAAAGACCAGCTTGCAAACATTTCTATTAAGGGTTTAAGCGTTTGGTCTTTTCTGCTAATTTAATTGAGTATGAGTCATCTCTATACTCAACTTGAGGCGTAGTGCTAAGAGCAGAAAAGGTATTTTGTAGTTATGATTATTTTAGAGATTCTCTTTTTATATTTGTATTTTATTTCCATTGGCTTTATATAGACTGCTTACTTGTAGCCTAATAAACAGTAATGAGAAATGTATTCCCATAAAAAATAAATTATTCAAAATATGGCACGTGTGCCACTTTTAATAGAAGGAATCTTACCAAGCGCCCCCCTGCAATTATGGCTGTTATAGCAACTATTGCCTTGACAGCAGCCAGTCCAAGGGCTTCTGCTATTGCCTGAAAACCAACCTGAAAGAAGCAATATGTTCTATAAAGCTACATATGTATGTTTATGCACAACAAGAAACAAAAAGTGCAAACGGAAAGCATACATGGACCGCAAAAATAAATACTAAGAAAAGGCCATTGCGCACAAAGGCTACTTTTGTATAAATATTTTTGTTAAGTTATTAGATATTATGAAGCTTGCATTTGTAACAACTACTTTTTTGGCGAAATTTAAAATATAAATAATTAAATATTAAGCAATAAATTGAAGGCTATTGTGAAGTTTTCAAAATATTTTGACGGGATTCTTACGATGAATTTTCTTTATTCATTTTTTTTAATTTTATTATTTCATCTATATTATTCTATCTATAAGTGTATATATATACAGATACATACTAAATGAGATGGGACTGGGAATGTGTTCACGAAGGCTTAACATCATATAATGACAGGACTTATATAATGTCTGATTTGATTATATCTATAGATACACACATTATTGGCTGGTCAACAAAATGATTCTTACTCAATTTGGAGTACCCATCAAAAGAAATAAGTTACAACAACACTCAAGCCTTTATCCCACTATAGTGGGGTTGGCTATATGGATCCTTTGTCGCCATTGTGCCCTATCTTTAGTTATAATCTCACTAATGCATAAGTACATCATCTCTTTCCTTTAGTCTCATTCCAAGTCTTTATTGGTCAACCGCTCCCCTGTTTAACATGCCTAGTGACTAAACTCTCACAACGCCTAACGGGTGCCCATAATGGTCTCCTGTATACGTGTCCAAAACATCTTAGTCGAGCTTCTCACATCTTCTCGACAATTGGTGTCACTCATGTCATATCCCTGGTACATTCATTCCTATTTTTATCCAGTCTCGTGTGTCCACACATCCAGCTAAGCATTCTCATCTCCGCAACTCCCATTTTTTGCTTATGTGCACAATTCATTGCCCAACACTCAGAACCATAGAGCATCGTTGGTCTAATTGCAGTGCGGTAAAACTTGCCTTTATGTTTTAATGGTACTTTACAATCACATAAGATCCCTGACGCGTCTGTCAACTTCAACCAACCTGCTTGAATTTTATGTATCACATCTTTATCAACACCTCCATCTTTTTGACCTATCGATTCAAGTTATTTAAAGCACTCGCTGCGGGAAATATCTTGATCAACCAACTTAATAACTAAGTCATCTGTCCTTCTTGTACTACTAAATTTAAGCTCCATATACTCCATCTTTGCCCTCCTCAACCTAAAACCAGTCTATGTCGGTCCCAAGCCCAGACGAAAAATGGTGACGGTTGTGATAGATAGACGGCCAACGTAAAATTTAGTCACCCTTATGAATATGGATCATTTGAAAAGAAATAAGTTACATTTTAAAAAAAGTAGCTCTAGCATACATTATTCTTAAGTGTATGCATATTATACTTGAGTGTCGATGTAGGTTATGTTTATGCTAGAATTAGGGAGTTATTTTGTGTATTTTTACTTATTTTCCCTTTCCCTTACATTTCTCAACTCCTACATATAGAGGAGTGTAACCCTTGACCAATAATAATGTGATACTCTAATTTCCAACATGGTATCAGAGCAGCTGATGAGTCTGGTTTATACAGTGATTTCTGGCCTCATTTGGGTTTGTTTTAGTGTCATTGCACTTCATTTGCTGTTCATATACGCTTATATTGATAGCATGGCGTTTCTGCGCCTTTTGTGCAATCATTTCCCCTTTGTGGCATGTTTGTCCTATATATTACTGTATGCCTGTGTTATGGATCCGGTGGTGTGCACGGATCGGGGTTATTTGTACTTTTCCTGCAGGTCCTGGGATCGTGTGCACGTTCGGAAGGGTGCGGGGCAGTTTTTGGCCTAAAAAGCCTCTGATCGTGCGCCTTCCTTCGCGCACGATCAGGCGCACAACCATTGGTCGTGCGTTAATTCCCAGCCCAGATCGAGATCGGTGCGAAGGTATGCGCACGATCACAGGCATTTCTTCGCGCACGACCACTGGTCGTGCGCCCCTGACCGTGCGTTGTTTTCTATTTTTCTTTGCTACAGGTTGACTGCGCACGATCACAGGCATTCCTTCGCGCACGACCATTGGTCGTGCGCCACTGACCGTGCGCAGTACTTATTCTGCTCCCTATTTAAGCCGTTGTTCCGCGATTTTAGGTATTCCTGCACAGTTTTAGGCGCGATTTCTGCGCGCGACTCCGCCGTTCCACCTCTCCAAGGTCCCTCCTTCCATTCCTCCCCTTGGGAAAGCTTCATCCATTGATCCTAAGGTCCATCTAGGGTTCCGGAAGCATTCTCCGCCATCTACGGCGAGCATTCCAAGAGGAAGACATCTCCATTGGGTGAAGGAGAAGTGAACCCAGCTCTGAGAAGAAGACGGGCAGCGGTTGGAGGTAGTGACAGCCTCTACACCCCGGAAGCAACCAAGGACTGAGCTCGGAGGAGGCGTGACGACCCCCCATTCCGACCACGATCCGCGGCGAGGCTTCTCATCTCGTGGTTACTTCTACCCCTTCTCATTTTGTGATTTGTACTCTTAATGGTTGTAATGAACTAAATGAACATCTATTTGTCTATGAATGGAAGTTTATTTATGAACTTGTCTTTACGTTATGCTGTGTTGTGATGCGCTCCGCCCCCGCTCCACTTACACCCACATGTTCTAGCACTCGCTCTAGCAAAAGCTAGAAGCGATAGCGAAGAGGTGCCTTCGACCCTCAACTCTCGCATTTGCACTCACCTCATCCATATGCTCACCGGCCATCCGCTAAGCGAAGCACGGCATCGCGGCCTGCACTAAATCCATCTCCCAAGCGACGCGGTGATTGCGACCCGCATAGTGTTTAGTTTTCTCATTTCCCGTTCTATAAAATCAACCAAACCCCCCTCTTGTTTTGTTAAACTTAGAACCCCCCCATAATTAATTTCCTAACGAGCAAATCGTATTCCCCAACTTGCGGTCCTTTGAGAACGATATTCGGGGAGCTACTCCCTACTTTTATTACTTGACAACGACCGGTGCACTGTCATCGTACCGCATTTCGTGCCCGCTAATTAGCGGTGTGGAAATAGCGCGTCAAGTTTTTGGCGCCGTTGCCGGGGATTGCAAGCGTTATATGAAATTGTTTGTAGGAAAATTAATTGTGAGGATTTTTAGTTTCCTAATTTGTTCCTTCATCCTTTCTCGTGTCTAAACGATGGGTTGTTTTAGTCCTTCATTGTCAACCGTAGTGTTGTGCACAAGGGTGTTTTTCTGGTGAATCTGGTTATCTTCATACAATGTGGGCTGGATTTAATATCCGCTGCCGTGGGTGTGGGGATACATCCCATGCTAGTGACAGATGCCCATCGGGAGAGAGTAGCTCTAGTCCCCAAGGCCCATGGTATCAGGCATTGTCATCATACGGTACCACATACACTGTGCCTAAGGCTTATGGCTACTCTGCCGCTCCGCATGTACCGTTTTTGAATTCGTCTCCGGCCCCACTTGGACCAAAAACGAATGCAAAACAGTGCTTGTTTTGTCGAAGCACAGATCATGCTTTAAGGGATTGTGCTGAGTATCTGCGTGAACTGGACGAGGACGACGAGCCGGACATCCGGATCGTCCCAATTCCTATCTCTGGCAGCACCCTCCCCTCCTCTGGTTTCGTATCCATATCACCTTCATGTTTTGAAGGGGTCGATGCGGATATGCAGATCAAAGTTATTGGTGATCTATGCCCCGACATGGTTGCGCATGTCTCTCCCGTTCGTTTATCACCACGTGTTGATTCAATTCTTTCTAAGGATGCGGTGCTTGATTGCTCTTCAAACACTAATTCTTCTAGTCTTGTGTGTGCTACTACAATTGTTTTTGACGGTATCGATGAGAATGTCTTGCAGGAAGAGGTAGTGAGTTGCAGCGTTGTGCCCACTCCGAGAGAGGAGGATGTTCTTCAAGATGCGGAGGTGGAGACTTCAGCATCATTTGAGGAGGTCCAAGTCGTGGAAGTGGCCGCTGACGATTCTGCTAGATCCTGCAGCATTTTTGACGATGTCGTCAATTCCTCGCCAACCCAGCCCATCAGGAGTGATTCCGGGATCTCTCCTGAAGAAGAAAGTCTTTTATGTTATTCGTCTAATTTGTTTCTTCACCTCATTCCCGTGTCTGATTCACTGCAGGTTTGTACATTGGATCTGATCCTGGATGTAATCGAGCCTGCTATGCGGGCCGGAGATGCCTTGGATCATCTGCATGTGGAAACAGATACTGAGATCCCTTCACCTTATTACCTGCCCCTACCTGACAATCAGTGCATGTATCTTTATTCAGGAAGTGGGGGAACGACCCTGTCACCTTATAGTCACCCGTTACCGAAACAGACATTGGAACAGCTTCCTGTTCACTTCATTTTCCATAGACCGATCAGCTAGCATACGCTAGCAGCTGAATAAGTCTAGTTGGGAGACATAAAACCCCAATAGTTATCTTCGTTAGAATTACTTTAAATTGTGGTGTTCATTTTTTTTGTGGCGTAATGAATTTCTTTTTTTTATATATAGAACTTTTTATCTATTAATTGTGACTAACGGTCTTGTGTTAGGGGTGAGGAAACCTTGGATGCACTTATGAGGCACGGCGGTAAGTTTTTAATTCTGAAACTGGGCGCGCGAATTATTCCTTCGCGCACGACCACTGGTCGTGCGCCCTATTTATCGGCGCACGACCACTGGTCATGCGCGGGCCCAGTTTCTTTTAAAACCTTTCGGCCGGCTCCTGTGCGTGCGTCTAAGGTTCTCGTTTTTTTGGTCGCTGAGCGTGCGCCGTCTGGGAGCTCTTTTCCTCCTCCTCACTCCATCTTCTCCGGTAAGCTTCCCCCTCCTCTCCTCCTTCAAGCTTGCGTGTCCATGGAGCCATCCGGGAGCCGCCGCGTTGCCAAGGTTTTTCAAAGATCTCGCTCCTCCTCTGCCGCTCCCGCTCAAATCCTGAGGAGAATGGCCAAGTTCTCAAAGGAAGAGCACACGCGCCGCTTCACCGCGCTTAGGGGCAAGCCCTTCCTCTCGCAGCGTCTTGTTGACTGGGAGGAACTCCGGTCGATTGGAGATGGCGGCGCTCTGATGGAAGCAATTCTGCTCCTCTACTCCTTCGACAACTGGAGGAACGTCTTCGAATGTGCCGAGCTAGGATTCAAGGAGCTGACGTTGGAGTTCCTCTCCACATTTGAGTGGGAAGTCACTCCGGCGGGATTCAGGCCTCTTGTTTGTTCTTTCCGGATGATGGGGCATGTATTTACCCTGACACTCCCCGAGCTCGCCACCCACGCTGGATTTTACACGGAAGGCGAGGCCGCAAGGTTGGATTTCCAGAACTTGGCGACGATGTTGCCGGGTGATGCCTCCTCGCAAAGCGTCTGGCGGTCATTCATCGGCATTGATGAGGAGTATGTGGCTCGCCGGGCCAAATCAACAAGGATCATATCTCCCGCCTTGCGGTACCTGCAGCACCTGATTAGTCATTCTATCGCCGCACGTGGTTTAAGCCAGAATGTGGTAGGTTGGCATGATCTTTTGTACCTTTACAGCATGCAGCAGCGGTATCCCCTTCATCTGGGGTTCATGCTGGCCTACTTCTTCCACCATGAGGCCACATATGGCCTCGCTGGAGCGATTGGGGGTGCGTATTACGTCACCCGACTCGCGAAAGGGTTGGGAGTGTGGGACCGGATACCCCCGATGGAGCAGGTTACCTCTCCTTCCATGATCACGCGGGCAACAATGGTGAGATTCCACCTGCTGCGTGTGGTGGGGCGCAAGGGCAACCGATCATATGTGGTGACTGGTCCGAGTGATGGTGGTGTTGGTAGCCATGAGGAGGAGGATAGGGACGAGCAGCCAGAGTCTTCTGCAATGGGAAGACGCAGGGCGGCGGTGCCGCCACAGCAGTCGCAGCAGCCTGAGCAGCAGCCTGAGTAGCAACCTCAGCATCCAGCAGGGCAGCACTTCGGCAATTATGCGCTGCAGGGCGTCCCGTACCTGAGTGAGCGTCTCTCCGATCTGGAGGCATCGCAGTTTTGGATGCAGGACCTCATTTATCAGCAGGTTGTTCGGGGCGGGCTGGACGTGCCTCAGCCTCCTGCTCGTGTTGCACCCACTGCGCCCCGTCCCGCATCCCCAATCCTAATTTATGCCAGCAGCAGCGACAAGGAAGAGTGAGCTGCCCCTCTTGTTTGGAGTGCGTCAGTGGCCTCCCGCGTCGTAGTTTGTTTTTTCTAATGTTTGATTCAGCTTCTCATGTTTAGGTTGTTAAAACATGTTTGTGTGTGACACTCATCTGGGTGTCTTTTTTTTCAGTCGTTAAGACTTTTGCTATCTAACTCTAATACAGGTATTTGGTCCACCTTCAAGGACGTTAAACAAAAGGGCTCTTGGGAGACAACCCATTTGGGACCATTTGGTTCCATTCTTTCTTGTTATTTTCTTTGCTATATTTTTGTTGTGCTGGGATCCTTTTAATCGCAGGTCCGCATCTATTGGAGCACGGCGGGATCACCGCCTTCTGAACAAAACGCCATATCTTCTGGTATGCTCATTTCTGAGCATGGGGTAATCTCTCATCTTAGCCTTCTTAAGCTTATGCCGCTATCGAACATGTTTTTTTTTTCTTAGTATAAGTCTGGGGGAGTGAGAGTTATCGTTACCTCGTGCACATGCACAGTGCACAGCATACTAGGATTTACACTGTGTTATATTGTAGCATTGTTCATCTCATGGCACACCACGACACCCACGTGAGCGCACTTAACTGTAGGCGCGCGACGAGTCTAACTCGTCTCGGTTGTGTGAATGGGAAATCACGGTGCTGGGTTAGGATTGCGAGACGGAGTACTTTGTTGACTCCTGTAGTGCTCCTAGTCGAGTGCTCATGTCTCGTAGGAATTCGTGTAGATTCAATTTCTTTTTATGCTTTTAGTTTATATTTTTCTACTAGCGTAAATATTGTTTACTTTACTCGAAATTTGGTGAATCCGGTGTGAATCAAACGGTAGCATAGGAATGTGTGTAGACGTTCATTAGTCTCGTGTTGCCCGAGTCGGGAGGAAGGATTATCTTTCTCGGTGGCTAGAACTCGCCCCAAGCGATTCTTGAAGCATGGGTATACGGTTGGTCAACTGCGTGAATGTGATATAGGCCATCATGTTGGCCCGGTTGAGCCTTTGCACCCTTTCCTATCGCTATATCCTTGTTAGCCTAATTGTGCCTACCCGTTCTTTGATTCAGCCCCACTCTTATCGCTCCAAAGCCCAAAAGCCAATCCTAGTCACACACCCAAATCTGAGCTTTAGCTGTTTATTATTTTTGTGAGTTGGGTTGTTGATGTGGTGACATGTTTGTGAAGTGTGGATGTGTTTTATTGTTTATTTGCTGAAAATGATAAGAAAAGAAAAGAAAAAAATGAAAAAGAGAAAAGATGTGAGAAGAAAAGAAAAAGATATGAGTTTGAATGAAAAATTCATTCGTATAAGTATAAGTTTGGGAGTAGGCGGTGCACGCACCCATGTTGTTAATTCCAAGTCTGGGGGTGTAGTGTACCTGCATGTTTGTGTAGTGATGAGGATAGTTTTCTGTGCTAGCTCATTTGGGTTTAGTGTCTGAGCCGTCGCTTTTATCTTTGTTTACCTCACCTAAACCCAAGCCTCATCTCAAACCTAAAGTCCTATTGATTCACGCATTTGAGTCATACTAGTGTCGTGGAGAGAGTGCGAACGGGCAAGCATATGGTCACCGACATTGATGGATTTCAATGGAGTTGTCCCGAGTCCCGATCTTTGGCAACGCTCGCCTCAGCGTTCAGTTTACTTTCTTCCTATGTACGACCTTATGATTCACCGTGATTCACTTTTTGAGTAACCGTAATATATAAATACGCTCTTAGAAAATTATAAACTAATATGCATAATCAGAAATTTTGTCTACTAGATTTCTATGCACATGCGTATGAGACTTCGCATATTACTCCGTCCTTGCAATTTCTAACCCAACTATGTCTTTTCTCGCTCCGCCGGATTTGTTTGCTCGAGACGCGCAAACAGGTAAGTCTGGGGGTGTGATGAGTCTGGTTTATACAGTGATTTCTGGCCTCATTTGGGTTTGTTTTAGTGTCATTGCACTTCATTTGCTGTTCATATACGCTTATATTGATAGCATGGTGTTTCTGCGCCTTTTGTGCAATCCTTTCCCCTTTGTGGCATGTTTGTCCTATATATTACTGTATGTCTGTGTTATGGATCCGGTGGTGTGCACGGATCGGGGTTATTTGTACTTTTCCTGCAGGTCCTGGGATCGTGTGCACGTTCGGAAGGGTGCGGGGCAGTTTTTGGCCTAAAAAGCCTCTGATCGTGCGCCTTCCTTCGCGCACGATCAGGCGCACGACTATTGGTCGTGCGTTAATTCCCAGCCCAGATCGAGATCGGTGCGAAGGTATGCGCACGATCACAGGCATTTCTTCGCGCACGACCACTGGTCGTGCGCCCCTAACCGTGCGTTGTTTTCTATTTTTTCTTTGCTACAGGTTGACTGCGCACGATCACAGGCATTCCTTCGCGCACGACCATTATTCGTGCGCCACTGACCGTGCGCAGTACTTATTTTGCTCCCTATTTAAGCCGTTGTTCCGCGATTTTAGGTATTCCTGCACAGTTTTAGGCGCGATTTCTGCGCGCGACTCCGCCGTTCCACCTCTCCAAGGTCCCTCCTTCCATTCCTCCCCTTGGGAAAGCTTCATCCATTGATCCTAAGGTCCATCTAGGGTTCCGGAAGCATTCTACGCCATCTACGGCCAGCATTCCAAGAGGAAGACATCTCCATTGGGTGAAGGAGAAGTGAACCCAGCTCTGAGAAGAAGACGGGCAGCGGTTGGAGGTAGTGACAGCCTCTACACCCCGGAAGCAACCAAGGACTGAGCTCGGAGGAGGCGTGACGACCCCCCATTCCGACCACGATCCGCGGCGAGGCTTCTCATCTCGTGGTTACTTCTACCCCTTCTCATTTTGTGATTTGTACTCTTAATGGTTGTAATGAACTAAATGAACATCTATTTGTCTATGAATGGAAGTTTATTTATGAACTTGTCTTTACGTTATGCTGTGTTGTGATGCGCTCCGCCCCCGCTCCACTTACACCCACATGTTCTAGCACTCGCTCTAGCAAAAGCTAGAAGCGATAGCGAAGAGGTGCCTTCGACCCTCAACTCTCGCATTTGCACTCACCTCATCCATATGCTCACCGGCCATCCGCTAAGCGAAGCACGGCATCGCGGCCTGCACTAAATCCATCTCCCAAGCGACGCGGTGATTGCGACCCGCATAGTGTTTAGTTTTCTCATTTCCCGTTCTATAAAATCAACCAAACCCCCCTCTTGTTTTGTTAAACTTAGAACCCCCCATAATTAATTTCCTAACGAGCAAATCGTATTCCTCAACTTGCGGTCCTTTGAGAACGATATTCGGGGAGCTACTCCCTACTTTTATTACTTGACAACGACCGGTGCACTGCCGTCGTACCGCATTTCGTGCCCGCTAATTAGCGGTGTGGAAATAGCGCGTCAGCAGCCCTAATTTCATTCTCGCTCTCAGTTCATCACTGCTCTAACTCTCGCACTCGACGACTGCGCGTCGCGTCCCGGGAACCTCTCCTTCACTCGACTGCGCCTTCTCTCACTTCTCTCGCACAAGACAAACAGACATCGCCTCCTCCGCTAGTTCAGTGCACCATTATGTGTCACTTCTTCCCGTCGCTCTGTCGTTTTGTGTTGATCGGTTCACATGGGCGTCGAACCTTCTATGGGTTGTAAATCCCTCTCCCGCGTCCGACTCTCTTTATTCTTGAAGGGATGGTATTCCTCCTCATTCTTATACCCAATTGTGATTTTGCTTGGCTCCATGGACGGGCTTGATCTCAGTTTCTTCTCTTTCTATGAGAAAACCCTTATTTCTGACTCTCTACTCTTAGTCCCAGCGATCCTTTGATTTCTATTATTGGAGTCATGTCTAGGAGTGTTGACTCTCCGATTATTTCATCCGGCGAAGGTGCCTCTTCCACTCCCGGGACTTCCATGGGATTCATTCGTGCAAACCATGACCACAACACTCTCCAAATTACCATCATTAGAATGGATGGCACCAACTACCTCCCATGGGCTCGTTCTATCACCCTTGCCCTTAAAATTCGGCGTATGATTAGATATATCAGTGGAACCACCAGGGAACCTACTTCCGCTTCACCGGATTGGCTGCAATGTGAGTCTGAAAACTACTTAGTTATGTTGTGACTTACCAACTCCATGCAGGAATCCATTGCCCGCAATTATCTCTTCTTGGATACGGCAGCTGACATCTGGAAAAGAGCTGAGGTCACCTATTCTTGTCGAGGGAATTCCGCTCAGAACTTTCAATTGCGACGACGCATATTTCTTCTGTGACAGGACGATCATCCACATTCTGCCTACTACATGGAATTTACTCAACTGTATCAGGAATATGAACACTTTAATTCCCTCACTCTTGTGTCCCGTGAGGATGAAGTGTTAGTTCGAGCTCGGGAAGAACGCAACCGGATTTTTGAATTCCTTCATGGTCCGCATCGCGATTTGGATCATATTGGTGTCCAGATTCTTGGGCGCTCTCCCCTTCCCTCCAGTTAGGCGTGAAGAATGGTTTGCTTCGTAGGGATCTAGAAGAGGAGGTATGCATGTCCCTACCTTCGGGTCTTGCTCTTGAAAGATCTGGATGGAAGGTCTGCATGTTGAAAAGGCTCTATACAGTCTGAAACACTCTCCTAAGGTCTATTATGGAAGGTTCCATAGAACCATGATGATATTTGGTTACACACAAAGCAATGCTGATCACACCCTATTTATCAAGCACGGGGAAGGGAAATTGACAGCTCTCATCATCTACGTGGACGACATTGTTATAACAGGGGATGAAATGGATGAGATACAAACTCTGAAGGAAAGACTGGCAAGGGAATTCAAGATAAAAGACCTTCGAAATATTAAATATTGTCTAAGTATTGAAATTGTCAGATCTAAGCATGGGATCTTCATCTCTTAGAGAAAATACATCCTTTGTTTGCTCGAGACATCGAGGACGAGTGCGTGTAGACCCGCTGACACCCCAATTGAAGCCAACCATAAACTAGAAAGAGATGATGGAGAAGTTGTTGATGATATCACCGGATTCCAACGAATGGTGGGGCATCTTATATATTTGTCTCATACTCTCCTTGATATCTCATATGCGATTGGAGTTATCAGTCAATACATGCATTCACCAAAGTCTCGTCGCTTCCATGCTACCGACCGAATCTTACGATACCTCAAGTCCTCCCAGGAAGGGGTATCCTGTTCTCACCAAGTAAAGAGTTAACAATTGAAGTTTACACAGATACAGACAGGGCGGGATCTGTTGATGACCGGGTATTGTTCTCTTGTCGGCGGGAATCTGGTAACTAGGAGAAGCAAAAAACAACTTGTGGTTGCCAGATCGAGTGCTGAAGCAGAATTTAGAGCTATGGCTCATGAATTTGTGAATGTCTGTGGATTCGCTCTATTATGAATGACTAGTATTGAAAACTGTGGACCTGTAAAACTTTACTGTGACAACAAGGCAATCGTCAGTATTGCACACAATCCTGTTCAACATGACCGCGCCAAGCATGTTGCAGTTGACAGACAATTCATCAAAGAAAATATAGTGAGAGGAGTCGTGAGTACACTGTTTGTTCCTTCCGATCAACAGCTGGCTAATGTTCTCACTAAGGGATTGAGTCTAAGTGTCTTTGGAAAAATTATGGGCAAGTTAGGCATGATAGATATCACACACCCAACTTGAGAGGGAGTGTTAGAATTGGGGAGTTATCTTGTGTATTTTATTGTGTATTTTTACTCATTTTTCCTTTCTCTTGTATTTCTCTCTCCTACATATAGAGGGGTGTAACCCTTGATCAATAATAATGTGATATTCTACTTCCAACAGTTTAGATTGGCTGAATGTTCAACTTGAACCTATGGATCATGTGGGCAGATTTTGGGGCATCTTAAATGAATTATTAGCATATCTTCGCACTAGAATATAACGCCATCTTCTTTTCAAATTTTTATGAATGTTGATTCCAAAAGATTACCTAGATGGTACCAATTTCATCTTTTAGTTGATTTTCGGTTATGATCTTGATGCGGGCTTCATCAAAAATGCTAAAACTATAGACCACACAAGATTAAAGACAAATATGTTTTTGCAGCAAATAATTAAGATTAGAGCATACCCCTCCTTTGGAAGAATTCGGTGAAATTAGAGGTATTAGTATTAGCAAAACAACCACAGCCAAGTCCTGCAAAAAGCTGACAAATATGGTGAGAGGCAGCTACTTAGATTTAAAAAGTACTAAATAACCATCAGTGAGACTCAAATGTGTGAGATAACAAGCAAGATTAAAGTTCGTTCCTCCATAAGTCAAAAAAGCAACAGTAAATCCATCGTCTTCCCCCATGTACTCACATAGGCATTGAAGGGATATAAGAAGTGTGAAATAATAAATATTCAACTATCATACTAAAAAGAGGTATATTAAACAGACACTAGGAATATTGCAAGTAAAACATTCCTACGGTTGTAAGCATGATATAACCATGACAATTGCAATGTGCTACATTTTGTGGAAGTAGTTGTTGGCTGCAACTATAAGTGAAATGCAGACCTGAAAAAGTAAAACCGAAAATGTAGCACGACCATGACGTGATGTGCTCTCACCCCTTTCTTGGAGCACCTGTCAAAGCAGAAGAAACTTTTTGTAATGAAAAAAAAATTCTGATAATTAAAAAAGTAAAAAATTTCTGCTATGTAGTTGTACATAAAAGACATTTACTTTTGTAAGAACCAACACTTCCAGACAAGCAAATTGACTTCTGGAAATGTAACTGAATTTCAAATAAATAAAAAATTTACACCGTGTGGTGAATGATTCTCTATGATTTCCACAAATCTTAGCTCTTTATAAAGATTATGACCGAAAGAACATCTCAAGAAGAAAGCTGAACAGAAATAAGGTATAGTGGTGGTACTGCTGTCATCAGTTTTTCCTATCCTTATAGCTATGGACTTCCACAATTACTAATGCAATGCCTCATTTATTTCTTAATTACGATATGGACCCGAACAATGCCCGCATCACAACTCAGAACCAAATGACACGCACAAGAATGATGTACAGATAAGAAGTCAAATAATATTTACAGATGCATACGCATTTATATGATACTACGATAAAAACAAACTGACAATTATACTAAAATTGTACTCATGTTACGGATCACGGATAAAAAAATATAAAGTGTTTCAAGTACAAAGTAATTGCACCACATAGACGGCTACCCCTCCTTTCCATGCATATGAGATTAAATAACGAGGTCAGTCATTGTTGACTCAATACCTTCATCCCTTCAAGCACTCTAATGGGTTCCTAGGGGACTATTCAATATCACAACCAGTATGTCAGCACTCTAAACATATATAATAGGTTAATTATGCATAATTATGACATGTAGAAATACAAGCATGTAACTGAAGGGAATCAAATGAATCGCCATAGGATTAGTTATTTATTTCTTACTTGTTAAAGCCCAAGACTAAAAGCCCACATAGGAGCTCATTGTATTTGTCTCCTGCTTGTGTTTAGTCCTACATCTCCAAGTGTACATTCTTCTTCATCTTCCTCTACTCTACATAAAGAGGAGAACTCCCATATAATAAGTAAGATTTTTTGAAATAATAATTAGTTATATTCAAACTTTCACATGGTATCAGAGCAGGACGTAATTTCTCACTGCTCTCCTCTCGCATCACCTTTCCAGTCACGTGCACTCTCCTGGTTTCCCACGACTAATAACGTAAACTCGCCAGGACCACCATCGACGAGCTCTCCATTCTCATATTGCCAACCGACCCTACGATGTCCTACGCACAGTGGTCCCACGTCGCATTATCGTCTTGGTCATTCGTTGTTGCGTCTCCTCCAACAACTCCGGGCATCCTTCAAGACAGACTCCAAATTAGAATGTGAGGCTTGTCAGTACGGTAAGCATCAACATACTATTTTCCCTGTTAAACTCCATAACAGTTTTGTACATCCTTTTGACATTAATCAAGAGCGATGTTAAACGCAGGCCGGTTTTGGCTATATGCAGACCACAGTTTTTTAAAAAAAGTTATCATTTTTCCTTTTCAACCTGCATGTCATAGAACTAGACTTATACGCACCGCCATCGCCCACGAACCATGCAGCCGCCGGACGAGATCGAGCATCGTCTCTGATCTCCTCTCCCTCCTATGGCGACTCCGGTCGGTGATCCTCTCCGGCCGACCACCTCCTTCCCTTCTCCGGCCGGCGAGCTCCTCTCTCTTCCTCTATAACTTATTTTTTGATTTTCGAAAAGGCTCCATTTATCCAAAATGCTGTAAATCGTGTTATGCATCTGAATTTAATTAAAGGATAATGTTTTGTGCATAAATAAAGCCCGGTGTTTTTGTGATTTTACACGTCTTTTATTGATTGAAACCTTGAAAGCGGTGACCACAAATATATTTTTTGTGATATATAGAATCAAAATGATTATAATGCATTTTGTTGGACTATTATTGTGGATCAAATTGACTACAAAATTGTATTTATTTGGCTTTTATGAATACTATATTTTGCTTGGTGATTTATTTAAGAAAATATTAATTTAATTTTTGAATATGGTTTGTAAATATGAAATTTGGCCTGCATGAACAATTTTTTGGCATGCATATATCAACGGACTGCATAAAGCCAAAAGCGGACTGTATATAACATTGCTCTTAATCAATCGGACATTTGGGGTCCTAGTCCCATCAAGTCTGTTGGTGGAGGCAGTTTGTACTTTGTAACTTCTATAGATGATTTCTCTATAAGTACTCGGGTATATCATTTGAAGGGTTCTAAACTTTTTTTATATTCTCAAAATTTTATAATGAAATTCGCACTCAGTTCAATTTACAGCTCAAAATTATTCGAACTGATAATGCAAGGAATACATGAATCAATCGTTCTTATCTTTCTGCATTTTCAACGGTATTATTCATCATACCTGTTGTGTGCATACGTCCAGTCCTTTTGACATTGTTCATTCAGACATCTGGGATCATAGTCCCACCAAGTCTGTTGGTGGAGGCAGTACTTCGTAATTTTTATTGATGATTACTCTAGATGTACTTGGGTGTATCTTTTGAAGGATTGTTCTATTATTTTTTTTGTATTCTCAAAATTTTATAATGAAATTCGCATTCAGTTCAGTTTGTCGCTCAAAATTATTCAAACTGATAATGCATCGAATACATAAGTTATCCATTCTTATATTTCTGCATCTCGAACGGTAATATTCATCAAACCAGTTACGTGCATACATCCCAACTAAATAGGGTGAAAAAAAGGAAAAATCATCATCTCCTCGATGTTACTCGAACATTTCTATGTCAGATGAATGTTCCCAGCTCCTATTAGGGTCAAGCGATTCTCATTTTTTTGTTTTTGAATTAATTGTTTACCTTCTTCGACTCTTCAGGGTATGGCCTCTTTCTCTCTTCTATATCCGGCAGGTACACCATTTCTCCTTACCATGCGTGTGTTTGATTGTACTGCTTTTGTCCACACTCCGGCATCTAGTTGCAATAAACTTTCTGCACGCGCCATCAAATGTATCTTAGTGGGGTATTCTCTAACTTAAAACAGATATCGTTGTTTCGACCCTATCTCCAAAGGACAATGTCTCTACTGATGTCACCTTTTTGGAGTCATGCTTGTAGTTTTCCAAAAATGGAGGAACTCTTACTCTCAAGATCTCTCCTCCTCTCTCTACTACCTCTCTTCCTCCCACCTAGTTTCATCACTCTCTATCATTCATGCTCCTTCCCCAAATATCCCGCAGTCGACACGAACTCCTGAACGTATACCTCCATTTTTTTCTCCTTCAATATAATTATCGTCGGCGTCATGCCTCTCCACTTATCCTCGCTCCTTCCACTCCATAGTCCCTGTCGTCAGCTCCCAAGCAAGTGCTCTCCTCTTCGGAAGGTTCCAACACTTCAATCTTCTTGGACCTGGATCTTCCCATTGCTCTGTGCAAAGGGGCAAGGGGGGAGCTTTTCGTATACAAATGTTGTCTCATATGTCAATCTCAATCCTTCATGCAGAAAGTTTGCATGGGCACTCTCTACCACCACCATTCCTACTACATATGAGGAAGCTTTCTGTATACCTTGCTGGAAAAGGCTATGGATGAGGAAATCTATGTCTTCAAAACAAGGGGTGTCTGGACTCTTGTCCCTACCATTTGGGGGCGATGTTGTCGGCTATCGCTGGGACTTTATCATCACGTTTCTCCCAGACGACACAATAGATCAATATAAGGCTCGTTTAGTTTCCAGGGGTTTCACCCAGATAAATGGTGTTGATTTCTTTTGCACCTTCTCTTCAGTTGCACGTATCTGTACTATCCAGATCCTTTTCTCTAATGTTGTGAATCGAAATTGGCAAATATCTCAGTTTGATGTCAAAAATGTCTTTCTCTATGGTGTCTTACATGAAGAGGTTGATATGGAGCAACCTCCTGGATAAGTTGCTCAAGGGGAGTCTCAGGTGTGTAAACTTCGAAAGGCCATTTATGGTCTCAAACAATGCCCTCGCGCATGGTTTGATAAATTCAGTCAAGTCGACTCTACCATTGGTTTCTCCAAAAGTAATGTGGATCACTGTAGCGGTATCAATCACTCTCTCTTTACACGGAAAATCAACCATGCCCTGGTTATTCTCGATGTCTACGTTGACCACATTCTTCTTACCGAAGATGACTACTCTGAAATATTAGCAGACAAAGAAACATCTTAGGGAGTATTTTGTTACCAAAGAAATGGGCCCTCCAAGATATTTCTTGGGAAATGAAATTGTGAGACACAATAACTCAATAGTTCTCTACCAATACAAGTATGCCCTAAATCTACTCAATGAAACCGGTCTCCTTAGAACGAAAACTGCTTGTAATCTCATGGTTATGGGCGATGACAAACTAGTTGAATATTCATTTTATTTTTTCGCATTTATCTAACACACGC
The DNA here is from genome assembly GCA_033032865.1 of Dactylorhiza incarnata. NCBI lineage: Eukaryota > Viridiplantae > Streptophyta > Magnoliopsida > Asparagales > Orchidaceae > Dactylorhiza > Dactylorhiza incarnata. The sequence goes on along the minus strand of JAWHQI010000027.1, from coordinate 3,049,365 downwards.
GATATGTCACGTGTATGTCTCCTATATATATGTATGTGTTTGCCCGGTTTAGGGCATCTAATCCAATTACAACGAGCGGTTTCCACTTGGTATCAGAGCTAAAGAATTCGTCGATCCCGCCGCTCCCGTTTCGCCTCTCCAGATCCCGCCGATCTCGCGCCTCGTCGTTCCCGCCGCCCTCGCGTTTCGTCGCTCTTGCTCCGGCGACTCCTCTCCCGCAAGCTCGCGCCCGGCTTCGCCTCCCTTGCTCCGACTTCGTCGATCGCGTGCTCCCGCAAAGTCGCGCCCGATCGGGACGCTAGCGTTTTTGGCCTAGCTCGTCGCTGGCGCCAGATCTTCTCTTCCAGCCTGCGGTTTTGTCCTCCATGGGGACTGCCGGAGACACCGCCCTCACATACTCTGGTGTTCTCTTCGGCTTCAAGATCTAAGGGGCACCTGTAGGATGCTTTTTCGCTTCATTTGATATCTTTGTTCTCTACGATGGATGATCCATCTGTTATCTCCCCTCTTTCTCAATCTGGTGCTCTTCCCGGTTCCTCGGTTCCTCGGTTCCCCGATCCGGTGCTTTGCCTGGTTCCTCAGGTGATCCTCCTAGGAGTCATGGCCAGTCTAGCTCGTTGAAGATTAATATTGTTGTCTTGGATGGCACAAATTATCTGGAATGGTCCAGAGCGTCCCAACATGCTATTCGCAGCCACCAGTTATTTGGACTTATTGATGGTACCACTGTTGAGCCACCACGCACTGATTCCTCGTAGCGCAAATGGGATGCGGACAATTCGTTGGTTGTCTCGTGGTTACTTTACTCGATGTTCCCTCAGGTGTATCGTAGTTATATGTTGTCGGACTCCGCCTACGATATTTGGACACGGGCCCGTGATACTTACTCTCAGGCAGGCAGTTCGATGCAAGTGTACGAGGTCACTCACCGTGTTCTGGAACTGAAGCAGGGGACTATGACCATTGTCGCCTACTATTCTGAGTTTGAGCGCCTTTATCAAGAGCTGGATTTCTTCAATACTTTCACAGCTGCTTGTATGGCTGAGGTGGTGGCCCTTCAGAAAGCTAACGATCGATTCCGGGTTCACGTGTTCCTTATGGGGCTCAAAATGGAGTTTGACGTTGTTCGCTTACATGTCCTCCATCGTGAGCTACTTCCCTCTCTTCGAGAGGCCTTCAGCATGCTCCTCAGTGATTAGAATTGTCGTCGCACTCTAGGCTCCGCTACTGATCACTCTGCGCTGGCTGGGATGTCTCGTGGACCCCCTCCTGTTTATAGTCATTGTGGGAAGACTGGTGATGGAATAAATTCGCGCTGCGCAAAATTAGAATATTATCCACTTATAATTTGATAAGGCAAGTGTACCTATCGCTTTATAGTATAGGATTTAGAAAATCAAGTGTCGTATTTTCCGGGCTTGTTGAGTACTTCTACTCACAAAGAAGGGCTATTATTTTACCGATCGAAGGTTGGGTTTGTTTTGGAAAAACGATTTGGAGAAAATTAACTACGAAGAAAAATTATGATTTGAAGGATTAGCACTTGGTCTTGAATCCCTTTGGAATAAAATATAATTTTATAAAAGAAGAAACCGCAAACTCTTATTGAAATAACTTCGACCGTGGAGGTTCCCAAAATATGGTAGAGCCTCTCTCGAGAGAACTACCACCTAACCTTAGGTTGATCGATTAAGACCCCTCGGCCAGTCGAAACCCCTAAGCTTGCTTTAAGCGGTGAACCTCACTATTGGATTTGACTCCAATCCGGGAGATTTGTGTCACCCTCTCTCGAGGAATGCATACAACTCTTTTAATCTTTGAGTGATCTCCTCGTTCGCATGGATCTCTCGATCACTAGCAAACGAATCTTAGATTGAAAGTCATATTCCGGACATATGAAATCAAAACAAAGTAATTCAAAGATAAATCGAAGATAAACAATACGAGGGTTTGCTAATTAGAAAATTCAAAACATATTTTATTTCATTCCAAAGTTCATCATGACCAAGTGCTAAAGGAAATTTAGCTACTCATCATAGTAATGGGAATACAAGTAGAAGAGGAAAAAATACATGATTAAAAACTAGAATACTTGAATTGAAATTGCAATAATAAAAACTTACAACTTGGAGAAAAATTAGCTAGAACAACAAAAATAGTAAACTAAAGCTGTAAATAAACTCCAAAATCGAACTCCTTGACTTCTGGAGATTGCTGCCTTTTATAGTTGAAAAATCGGGGAGTCACGCACTTGGTCACGCCCGTGACCAAGGGCGTGTAAGCTGCGTAATTGCTGTCTTGAAAGCCCGGGAACGTTGGGGAAGAAAAACCGCCAGGAATCAATTGCATGGCGGGTCACGGCCTTGGTCACGACCGTGACCTAGGGCGTGTCTTGACCGGGTCTGGAAACGGCGGGAAACGCCGCGATCTAGAGTTAATCTGGCGGTAGCCGAAGAGTCACGGCCTAGGTCACGCCCGTGACCGAGGGCGTGTAAGCTGGAAACGGCGGGAATTGATTGTTGGCTGAATTGAATGCATTCCGGGCGAGTCACGCCCGTGCAATTGAGGTCACGCCCTCCGTCACGCCCGTGACGGAGGGCGTGTAATTTTAATCTGACGTGGCGGCTGAATTCTTCAACTGGAATACGACGGGGCTGGTTCACGGCCGTGACATGGTGTCACGCCCTGGTGTCACGCCCTTAGTCACGCCCGTGACCTAGGGCGTGTAGTTTGTGATTTCGGCAGAAATACTCCAAATATTCTCCTGCTTACTCTAATGAGCTTGAAATTGCTATTGGCAGCCCAAATTACCTGAAAAAGAGAAATAAATAAATTAGGGAGATTATTTTTAGAATTTAGACATATATTGACTGATTATTAAATTAAAAATTAAATAAAAACTAAGATAAAATTAGAGTTATCAACTGGCCATACCAAAAACTCTTGTTTTCGCTTGTACCCGTGGTAGAGGTGGGTACCGTGGTAGTGGTGGTCGTCACTCTGGTGATCGCTCTCAATCTTCTGCGCACTCTACTGAGGTCCTGGAGGACACCTCTGGAGGCCTGTCTGCTGGCGAATTAGAGGCCTTCCGGCGCCTGTTGTGCTCTCACACAGACTCTGCTCCTGCTGCCTCTCATGATGTTGTTGCCACTTCAGGTCTGTCCAGTGTTAATGTTGTGTCTTTCACTCCTTCCGAGTGGATTATCGACTCGGGTGCGACCGACCACATGACTGGTTCTGCCTCAGGTTTTACCTCCTATATCCTTCTTTCTGGTCGTGATAAGGTTATTGCTTCTAATGGCTCTCTCTCCGCCATCGCTGGTAAAGGGACTGTCCCTTGTTCTCCCGACCTATCACTGTCCTCTGTTTTGCATGTTCCCTCTTTTTCCCGTAATTTACTTTCTATTAGTCATTTAACTAACTCTTTAAACTGTTCCGTGACGTTTTTTTGATGTTTGTGTGTTTCAGGATCTGGGTACGAGGACGCTTGGCAGTAATAGGAATGTTGACGGACTGTACTTGCTGAACCAATCTTCTCCCAGTGCTCTCTCTTCCACCAGATCCCTGACCCTACATGACATCCGACGATGGCATCAGCGTCATGGCCACCCCTCTCCTTTATATCTTACTAAACTATTTCCTGTTTTTCATCAGTTAATTCAGTCTTTCTCTTGTGATGCGTGGGAACAATCTAAACATGTCCGTCGGAGTACTAGTCATTTATTTGTTCCTAGTTTATGTCCATTTGATGTTATTCACTCTGATGTTTGGGGCCCTTCTCCCGTGTTATCTTTATCTGGCTATAAATGGTTTGTTACGTTTATTGATTGTCACTCTCGCACTACGTGGCTTTATTTGCTTAAACGGAAAAGTGATGTGCTTTCTTGTTTTCAAACTTTTCATAAGATGGTGACCCACCAATTTGGTGGTACCATACGTGTGTTTCGTAGTGATAATGGTGGGGAATATGACGACCGTGGTGTTTTTGGGGCCTATCTTGCTGACCATGACATCATACATCAAACCATGTGCGTCCACACTTCGACTCAAAATGGGGTGGCTGAACGAAAGAATAGGCACTTACTGGAAGTGGCTCGGTGTTTACTCCTTGCTATGCATCTTCCTAAATCCTACTGGGGTGATGCAGTTCTCACTGCTGCTCATCTCATCAACCGTCTTCCATCCCGTGCCCTTTCTTTTGATACGCCCCTATCGTGTCTTGCCAAAAACCACATTGTCCACACCTCTCATCTTGCCCCTCGTATCTTCGGCTCCGTGTGTTTTGTCCATGTCCATACCCCACATCGTGATAAACTCGATGTGCGTTCCCTTCGGTGTGTTTTTGTTGGTTACTCTCCTACCACAAAAGGGTATCGATGTTATCACCCTCCGACTCGTCGCTACTATTGCACTGTGGATGTTACATTTCGTGAGGGGGAGTCGTACTTTGGTCCTCGTCAGGGGGAGACGACCAGTAATGGTGACGAGACCATTGATTATCCTCTTCCTATTGTCAATCCTCCTCTTCCTGTCGTTGCCACTCTTCCTATTCCTCTCACTACTATTGTTCCTTCCACCTCCGCTCCACCTATACTATACACATACTCCCGTCGTCCCACGGCTGTTGAGCAAGTGCAGACTGGGGATGTTCCGCCATTGTCGGTGACTGTCTCCGCACCAGATTCTGATGATGACCTCCATGTTCCTCTTGCCCGTCTTATAGGTAAAATGGGTGGCACCAAACACCCAATTGCCAACAATATTTGTTATAATCACCTCTCTCAGGCACATAAAGCCTTTATCTCTTCTATTTCATCTATTGTGATCCCTAAGACATGTCAGGAGGCTGTTCAGATACCGGAGTGGAAAAAGGTAATGGAGGAGGAACTGCGTGCCTTGGATAAAAATAAGACATGGCGGCTTGCTAGTCTTCTTCCTGGAAAGCGAACGGTCGGATCTCGCTGGGTCTTCACAGTTAAACAAAATCAAGATAGAGTGGTGGAACGGTACAAGGCTCGTTTGGTGGCTCAGGGATATACCCAAGCTCAGGGCATTGACTATCAGGAGACATTTGCTCCTGTTGCAAAGATGAACTCAATTTGTGTGCTTCTCTCCTGTGTTGCGAGTCGTAAATGGGAGCTACTGCAGCTTGATATCAAGAATGCGTTCTTGAATGGTGATCTGGAAGAAGAAGTCGACATGGATATTCCCCCGGGCTCTGTGATCAAAGGGTCCAAAGGGAAAGTATGCCACCTTCTAAAATCTCTGTACGGCCTGAAGCAGTCTCCGAGAGCGTGGTTCGGATGTTTTTACAAGACCATACTTCAACTTGGATACACTTAAGGTCAAGCTGATCACTCTCTTTATCAAGAGGAAGGGTGCCCGGGTTTCCATTCTTATTGTGTATGTGGATTACATCATCATTATCGGAGACTACTTGGAGGAGATCAATCACTTGAAAAAACTAGGCAAAGAATTTGAAGTCAAGGACCTGGGAAAGCTGAAATACTTCTCGGGAATTGAAGTTGCGAGATCTCAACGAGGGATCTTCATCTCCCAAAGGAAGTATACTCTTGATCTTCTTGAGGAGACTGGGATGCTTGGGTGTGCCCCCGTGGACACTCCTATTGAGGCTAATCACAAAATTGATGCAGATATTAGTGGGGAGAAAGCGGATGCCTCAAAATACCAACGTCTGGTTGGGCGGCTTATATATTTATCCCATACTCGCCCTGACATCACATACGCTGTGGGAGTCCTAAGCAGGTATATGCACTCCCCTTTCATACGTCATCAGCAGGCTGCCTTCAGGGTGTTGCGATATCTCAAGAAGGCACCAGGGCGTGGGATTCTATTCAAAAACAGTTAGCCATTGGAAGTTGAAGTGTTTACAGATGCCGATTGGGCTGGTAGCCAAGACGGCAGAAAGTCTACCATTGGGTACTGCACATTTGTAGGAGGTAACCTTGTCTCATGGAAGAGCAAGAAGCAGAATGTGGTAGCTCGCTCAAATGCGGAAGCTGAATATAGGGATATGGCCCAAGGCGTTTGTGAGGGATTGTGGTTGAAGACTATCCTCCGTGATATAGGCCTTCAGGGGAACAATCCTATTATGATCTACTGTGACAACAAGGCGGCTATCAGTATTGCACACAATCCTGTACAGCATGACAGAACCAAACATGTGGAAGTCGACAGACACTTCTTCAAGGATCACCTTGACAAGGGAAATATTTGCACTCCGTTTGTCAACTCATTTGATCAGCTTGCTGAAGTCTTCACCAAGGGTCTATGCAACGACAACTTCAAGGACAATACTAACAAGTTGGGAATGATCAATATATATTCCCAACTTGAGGGGGAGAGTTGAATATTCGTTTTATTTTTTCGTATTTATCTAACACACGTAATATGTCACGTGTATGTCTCTTATATATATGTATGTGTTTGCCCGGTTTAGGGCATCTAATCCAATTACAACGAGCGGTTTCCACTAAACTTTGGGATAAGACGCCCCTTCTCCTACATGATATTACTCGATAGTGGTGTCTAGTCAGTAAATTCAGCTATCTTACCGTAATCAGACCTGACATCTCTTATATTGTTGGGACATTCAGCCACTTCATGGAGGCTCCCAGATAGTGGCATTTGTAGTTGCTTTAAAAATATTAAAATATATCAGAAGGTCTCCAGGAAAAGGATTATTGTTTTAAAGAAATAATCATTTACGCATTGAAAAATATTCTGATGCAAGTTATGCAGATGATAAAGGAGATAGAAAATTCACTTTTGGATTTTGCACATATTTTGGAGGAAATCTGGTCACATGGAAAAGCAAGAAACAAGAAGTAGTGTCCAGGTCAAGTGTCAAAGTTGAATACAAAAGTATGGCTCAGACTGCTTATGAGTTGAAGTGGTTGAGAACACATTTAAAAGACTCGGGAGAAATCTACAATTATCCTCTACCAATGTTTTGTGATAATAAAGTTGTTATTTACATATCTAAAAATCCAGTATTTCATGAAAGAACATAACATATTGAAATTGAATGTCACTTCATCAGAGAGGAAGCTATCAAAAAGTAAATATGCGCTCCGTTTGTTTCTTCAGATAAAGAGTTGGTTGATGTCTTCACTAAACCAGTTTCTTCCTCTTTTTCGGACTTATCCTAAGCTGGCAATGATCGATATATATGCTTCAGCTTATGGGAGAGTGTTAAAGCTCAAGACTCAAAGCTGACATAAGGGACCATTGTATTTTTCTCCTTCTTATATTTAGTCACGTATCTCCAAATATACATTTTTCCTCCTCTACTATATATTAAGAGGGTAGCTCCAATGTAATCAATGTTGTGGATATCTTCTGACATGGTCGACATGTCGGCCAACATAAATGTTTCATGCACAAAAAGACAAGTTCCTGATTTTTTTTTTACAAAATATCTTTTTGGAATATATCATGTAATATATCTGTTATTGACCGATATATCGACTCATATATTTGTCGATATATCGGCCGATATCCCGATGTTATATCAGTTGACTTATTTCAATTTATTTTATTTAGTGGATATGGTCTAATAAACAATAAACCTAAATTGTTTCGTTGCTAGCTTGTTTTGTATCATTCCTCTAACTTTTTCTCTGAGCTCGTCCGTCATTGACTACGATTCTACTTGGCCTTTGTATTTTAGACTTAATGTTCCTTATCTTCAATCGCTATCGCCTCTTGCATTCTTTAATATGTTATATTGTTATTAATTGTGTAACATAAAATGTTTATATTAGCGTGGTAGATTTAGAAGTTCAATTAATGTTAAATTATTAATATATATATATATATTTAAAAAAATAATTATATTTATATATAATTATATATATAAATAATTATTGATTAAAACCCGTCATATGAAATATCCTTTATATATCACCCGACATATTAAAACCGACATGAAAAACCTAAATTGATGTGTCCTCGACATCCGGCATATGCAACCTTAAATAAAAAAAGTGCGCAGTGAAAAGCAGAGTTTTACAACATCATGAAAAACAAAAAGAAATATGTATCATTTAATCATTATTAAAAATCAGGAGATACAAATGTTTAGATCTTTTGACGCAAAGATCAAGAGGCGGTAGACATTACAATCTTATGTTTTTTATACCGACTCACTCCTCGAAGCAGTTGACCTTAGCCAATCCACCCTTAAATTAGCCTCAAGCCCCTCTCCTCAAAAACTTCCCTAGATCTATCCTATGACCTAGTCACCACACATGAGGTGAATTTAACTCCCTAGACCTAAGAAGATTTAGTAATCACACACGAGGGAATTTCCACTAAATACAAAGATTAACACTCAAATCCGAAACACAAAGAGAATACAGTAGTGAAATGAACACGCAAAACCACAGTTGAGCGATAGTCAATACCATTGGCGACAACTACTTCCTTGAAATTCTTCCAGGCAACTCCAGAATTATTCAAGTCCACAGTTGATCGTCGACTGCAACTTGCAGGCTGACGTACGTCGAGTACTACCGCTGGTGGAATAGCTTATTTCTGGACTTGTCGTTTCCATTAAGCACGATTCTTTTTTTATCATCTATTACATGTATCAGTAATTATTCATGAACCTGCACACTATTAAACACTTGTAAATAAAGATTATTGACCTATGAGGATTTGTTATTCTTAAGCCAAAAGAGTGTCAAACCATGTTCCAACAGGTTTTTGGAAAGGGAAAGAAATACCTAAGAAGTTTTAAATTAGGTTTACTTTGGTTTGCTAAAAGTCCTGTGTTTGTTTATAACAATGCTCATAATTAATTTGGGAATAATTCATTTTGATATAATCAATTCGTTTTGAACCGCAAAAGCGTGATTTAATTTTGAAATGAGTAGCCACAATCCAAAAAGCCATAACCACTCATGCTTTTGAGTTTTTGAAAGTTCCTCAATCATGACAATTAAGTGATGAGATTTCCGAAAATGACCGCAGGGATCATTCTGAAAAAATCAATATTCGGAGAGAAATAATCAAGAGATTTGAAGAAACGGAGAAGGTTCTCTAAGAGAGATGAAACTAGCACTTTGTATTAGAGACGGGCGATCTTCCCTGCGCGAGACCATTAGACGGGCCTGTTGGAGTTCCTATTTGTTCGTGTGGATGTTGATAGAGAAGCAAATACACTAATTGCATTCCAACTTTCGGTCATCGACAAACACTTCAGAAATGAAACTGTATCCATTATTTTGCTGCCCGTATGCTTTAATTTTTCTTGATTAGTTTGTTTCCTATGAATTCTGTGAGGGTTTCGGTTTTTCCATTGCACATTTGAGGTATCGGAAACCTAGTGGATCCCTTAGAATTTTGATCTTTAATATGTATGTATACATGCGTTCTGTATTAAGAATCATATTCTCAGTTGTCAATGTTCGTTTCAATGCTTATTCCTTTCCCTAGGTCCAACTGGACTAGGAAGTTTATGGCTTATTATGTTAATCAGTGATCAAGGCTAACATTTTGCTCAAGTACTCGTTACAATTAAAGAACAGCCAATAAACAGATACTGATGAAAAGAGTTACGACTTAAGCCTGAATCATTCAAAATTATAAATCGATCATTGATGCAAACAGTATTTGAATAATTGTCAAAACGAGACAACATAACATCAAAACCCTGCAAATTTAGGCTTTATTTGAATGAGATGTGGCGGTGGAAAATGGAGCGGAGAGATACTAAGCCTGAATCATTAGAAACTATAAATCGATCATTGATCCAACCAGTATTTGAATAATTGTCAAAACAAGAAACATGACATGAAAACCCTGCAAATTTTGGCTTTATTTGAATGAGGGGTGGTAGCAGTAGTGAATGGAGCGGAGAGAAACTACAGTGACAATGGTAAATAAAGCAGAGAGAAACTAATGTGACAATGACAAATGAAGCGGTGAGAAACTACAGTGACAATGACAAATGAAGCGGTGAGAAACTACAGTGACAATGACAAATGAAGCGGTGAGAAACTACAGTGACAATGACAAATGAAGCGGTGAGAAACTACAGTGACAATGACAAATGAAGCGGTGAGAAACTACAGTGACAATGACAAATGAAGCGGTGAGAAACTACAGTGACAATGACAAATGAAGCGGTGAGAATCAAACGATGAGTAATGGAGAGAACTATTTGATAAACCTTCATTTGCACAGCTGTCAAGAACTAAGATACAGTTTAGTTGTTTAGTAAAATAACAGTGTTGTATCGGTTGTGAACCAGATGACTACCCCTATGTACAGATTTGATATATTAATATCGGTAATAACAAATTAACAGTATTATTAATAAAAGCGTAGAGAAACATGAAAATGAGAGAAATAAAAGAAAATATTTTTATTAATTTCTCACTCTTATACATACAAGTAAATGAACACTTATATAGGAAGAGAGTGATACAACCATCACCACATCCGAGAATGTGTGATATCATCACGCGCCAATTATATTTTATTATTTGTTATTTTATTTATTTTGTCAAGTTTTTCATGCACCAACGTATTGAGTTCCGGCTCATCGGTTTGACGACCCGAAGAGACCCTAAATAAAAGATCTGGTAATTTTAGTAATAAGGACGGTAGAGGCAAGCTTAAATTATTTAAAAGAAACATAAGTTTAAATTGGAGAAAATCACTCAAAAGGACACTCCCACAAAGAAATCAAATAATAAATTGCTATTTGGAAATATCCTAATTGGAAATTACTCAAACAAAAGACCCGTTAATAATGCTAGAAATTATCTGGGAAAATCTTATGACAGCTATTTGGAAATAGAGGAAAATTTGATTGGCAGCTAATTGAAAATAGAGCTCCAATTGGAAACCTCTTTCACGTGTCTTGCTCCTCTAATTTAAGCCCACGGTGAAGAAAAAAAGGGGAGAACTGGAATAGACAAAGAAACGATCCTTTCATTTTTCTCTCCCACCGGTCAAGCCCCTGTTTGAAACTCTCGTTTTCATCATCGTCCCTGCAGAGCGCCATTGTTCTGAGTCCAGAATCGCCTGCAAATCATCCCTGTCGAGCTCCTGCAAATCTTCTCTGTCGAGCGCTTGCAACTAGTCCAGAGCCGACCGCTTTTATTCCAGAGGGAGCTCCTGCAACTCGTCTGCCGCCGACTGAACGTCGTCGACTCCGCCTCCATCGTCCAGCGACCATACAAAGTTGTTGCGAGCAGGTTGTTGTTGACCTTCGACGACCTATTTCGGCAACCCGTCTAAGGTCTTTTCAGTCCACAAGTAGGTCTTCATTCCAGTCCTCTTCCTCGACACTCTCGTCGCACGACAAATTTGGACTGGGCTGACACTCCTTTGCCCGTATCCTTGCTCTGATTAATAGTTATAAATTGTATGCATTCCAACTAAATAAGTATAAGCTTGTCTTTGCGTTCTCGTTATTGCTTTATAATCATTTATCCATAAATTATTACATGTGATTTTTCTTGTGGATGTGCGGATCTCGCAACGACACAGCGCTAAAGAGTACAACCTCAAACCGAAATTAACAATTTTAATCAAAGTTCATACCGACGAGAGTAATTTCGCGCGCTAAACTCAATTTTGGCCCGCTCGGCCTACATCAGTTTGGTATCAGAGTGTGTGATTTGCTTCTATCGTGAATTAGACGATCCTTTTACAAAAATTTGGGTCTTTATTTTTCCTATAAAAAGAAGATATTTGCTTTGAGTTATAAAAAAAATGTCACTTTTATTTGAATTTAAAATTTAAAAAAAAATCGGTTAAAGATTTTCATTAAAAATATATCATGTTTTATTTTTGAGTTAAAAATTTCTTTTATCTCTCATTATAAAAAATATATAATTAAGTTAAAAATAATAATTCATTATCTCGAAGATTTTAACTTGGATATCACCTCTCGTTAAAATAGTTCAACTATTTTAAATACTAAACATTTCATAAAAAAAAATTTTAATTTTTAGTTACACTTCAAAAAAAAGTTAAAGTTATTTTAATTTCTAAGTATTTAAAAAATTTAATGAAAATCACGTACATTTAGAGAATAGCACGAGAGATTTAAATGTTCGAATTAAAAATTTATAAGAGATGATAGCGTCTCTCACCAACAAAGAATGCTAGTCTTAAGAGCTTAGAGCACACATGTCCGAGCGATTTTTATGGACGTCTAGAAGCTGATGAATGTTTAGATTGGTGTCATAGCATGGAATCTTTCATGAGTCGGAGTCAAATACCTTTGAGTAGTCGGAGTCAAATACCTTTGAGTAGTCGGAGTCAAATACCTTTAAGGGACACGCATTAGACTACTGGAAACTACTAGAACGCATGAGAGATAAGTTATGGTTGTCTCCCATAACTACTTGGGTTGAGTTTAAAATGGAGTTGCGCAAACACTATGTCTCTCCCGACTACCTCCAAACTTTACATCGTAGATTCCATAATCTACAATAGAGAAGTTTATCGGTGGATGAATACACCCCAAATTTCTAGTCCTTCCGTCTAGGTTAGATATTCAAGAGGGCGATATGATGATCGTATCCGTTACCTGCACGGGTTACATTATTTCATTAGGGATCAACTAGAGTTGCACATTTATCGCAATTTAGAAGAATTTTCTAGTATGGCTCGTAGGGTGGAGTCTGAGGTTAGGTCTACTGATAGACCTCTCTCTAGTCTCGTCGTTGCCCCTACATTTATGAGCATAGATTCCCATAGTGTTACCACCCTCATGAGCACCTTATCTCCACTTATCTCCACTATATCACTCCCTTCAGTCGCAGAGCTTCATCCCGAGCCCCCACTCCAGGATGGAGAGCACCTTGTTTGTCATTCTCTCATCCCGATTGAGAGTGTGACTCCACATGCCCCCACTGTATTACAATCTGTAGTCACTGAGTTTGTTCATGAGCTCCTGCTCCAGGAAGAAGAATGTACTAGTGACGTGTCGCTCACCTTAGATGGAAGATTCGATCACAGTATTTCTCGAGTCACCTAGTCTACTACAGTTGTTTGATGATCCCTGAGCCCGCAAGCATATTGTTTGATGATCACTTGTCATTCACACTAGAGTCATCACCTTGTATTGACTTTGTATTTGGTGAATACACTCTTAGTCCACTTTAGTATCCTCTGAGTCTAAGCTTGCACACCGAAATGTATCATCACATTACATATCTGTTTAGGAAGATTCATGTTAGGAAGTTACTAAAGGTTCCTAAAATTTTCACTCCTAGTAGAGACACGCGCTTTAAAGGATTTCTTTAGAAAAATTTAAATGATAATTTTGGAGATTGTGTTGTTATTTCACTAAGCTTTCATTTGGGTATAGACGGACCTGTTGATTTGCAACAATATATTAAACATTTTAGGGGGTATTTTTTTAACACATTATGGGGTCGAACGGGAACCCAACTCGAGTTTAGTAGCACTTATCACCCTCTGACTGATGGACAGACTTAGGTCGTTAATAAAAGACTTGGGGACCTTCTTAAGTTTTTAATTGGGGCGAATCTAAAGCAATGGATTGTATACTTTCACAAGCAAAATTCACATTTAATAATTATAAAAATTGCTCCCTTAATAAATCTCCTTTCGAGATTATCTGAGTTCTATATACCCCACCTCCTTGACCGCCACCCCCTACCATTCCATGAACATATTTCATTTGATGCGCAATCTCATATTAACTATTTAGAATTGCATAAAATTATTGCTACTAATTTGCAAGCAACATTTTAACATTATAAATTCATGGTCGGTCGTTATACGTGAGTTGTACTTTTCAAAGGGAGATTGGGTGTTTGCATATTGCATGAGGTTTGGTCCATTTCAAATTCAAAAGCGCATCGAGCCACCTGTCGAGGCCCCAGACATACCACCCGATCTAGCACCAGCCAAGGTTGTCAGGATCGCGATTCTTCTTCTTCTTCTTCTTCTTCTTCTTCTTTCTTCTTCTTCTTTCTTCTTCTTTCTTCTTCTTACTGATGCCTCTTCTTCTTCTTCTTCTTCTGCTTACTGATGCCTCTTCTTCTTCTTCTTCTTCAAGTTCTTATTGATGCTAATTTCTTCAAGTTCTTATTGATGCTAATTTCTTCAAGTAGTTGTTCTTACTGATGCTAATTTCTTCAAGTAGTTGTATTCTTCTTTTTGTTGATGCTCATTTCTTTAACATTTTACCTAATTCCGCTTCTAAAATCTTATACTAATTTAGCTGGACAGAAATCATAGATGATTTGCAAGATGTTGTATTTTGCTGATGCTAATTTATAGATGATTCCTGGATGGTTTCTGCTGGACATATGAAAATGAATAATTTTATAGTTTTTTGAATTGATTGTTTGTATAATTGGATGATACCAAATTCAATTTCATATTTTAAGTCTTACTTTAGGAATGTAGTAGGATCTTACGATCCTCGATCCGATCCGATCCGATCCAACCCCCGAAACGATCCCACCTAGGATCTCGATCCTGACAACCTTGGCACCAGCGACGACGTTTGATCTCTCAACTACCAATTTTTGTGAGTTCTCGTCAGGGTCGAGCTCTGCCAACCACGGGGGAATGGATGCAACCATCGACGCATCGGAGGACGCGTGATATCGTCACGCGGCAGTTATATTTTATTATTTATTATTTTAATAATTTTGTCAATTTTTTCATGCACCGATGTATTGAGTCCGGCTTATCGGTTTGACCATCCGAAGAGACCCTGAATAAAAGGTACAGTAATTTTAGTAATAAGGATGGTAGAGGTAAGATTAAATTATTTAAAGAAAACATAAGTTTAAATTGGAGAAAATTGCTATTTGGACATATACTAATTGGAAATTACTCAAACCAAAGACCTGTTAATAAGGCTAGAAATTATCTGGGAAAATCTTATGACAGCTAATTGGAAATAGAGGAAAATTTGATTGGCAGCTAATTGGATATAGAGCTCCAATTGGAAGCCTCTTTCACGTGCATTGCTCCTCTATTTTAAGCCCACGGTGAAGAAAAAAAAGGGGACAACCAGAATAAACAGAGAACGATCCTTTCGTTTCTCGGTCCCACCAGTTAAGCCCATGTTCGAAACCCCTGTTTTCTTCATCGTCCCTGCCGAACGCCATTGTTCTGAGTCCAGAATCTCATGCAAATCGTCCCTGTCGAGCACTAGCAAATCGTCGTTGTCGAGCGCATGCAGCTCGTCCAGAGTCGACCGCTTCTATTCCAGAGGGAGCTCCTGCAACTCGTCTGCCGCCAACTGACGTCGTCGACTCCGCCTCCATCGTCCAGCGACCATACAAGGCTGTTGCGAGCAGGTTGTCGTCGACCTTCGACGTCCTATTCTGGCAACCCGTCTAAGGTCTTTTCAATCCACAAGTCGGCCGCCATTCCAGGCCACTTCCTCGACACTCTCCTTGCACGACAAATTTGGACTGGGCCGACTTTCCTTTGTCATATCCTTGCTCCGATTAATAGTTCAAATTTTATGCATTTTAACTAAATAAGTATAAGCTTGTATTTGCGTTCTCGTTAGTTCTTTATTATCGTTTATCCATAAATTATTACATGTGATTTTGCTTGTGGATGTGCGGATCTCGCAACGTCTCAACTCATTAAACTCTAAAGAATACAACCTCAAACTGAAATTAACGATTTTAATCAAAGTTCGTAACGATGAGAGTGATTTCGCACGCAAAACTCAATTTTGGCCCGCCCAGCCTACATCAGAGAGGAGGGAGCTACAATCTCATTCTAAGATGTGGGACTAAATCCTAAAGAGGTTGTGGGCTCTAATTGGGTCTTGCTACGGGCCTCTGTACATATTTTATTCAATACCCTCCCCCCCCCCCCCCTCCCTCCCGGCAAGTTGGAGCATACAAATCGTAGACACCAAGATTGGATAAGAACTGATAACATAGCAGACGCGGTAAGACCTTAGTGAGAATGTCACCAACTTGCCCATAGGGGTGAGCATAAACTTGCCCATAGGGGTGAGCATAAAAAACCGCAAAAACCGCCCGCACGGCACAAACCGCACCGATTTTTAAACCGCACCGCGTAGTTTCAATGCGTTGCGGTTTTGAACTTTTACAAACCGAGCGCGATTCGGTGCGGTGCGGTTTTCGAATCTTGAAAACCGCAAAAACCGCACCGCACCGACTAATTACATATTTTCAATTTTCATAAACATGTCACAATCACATACATCTAAATAAAAGTATAACTTATAAATTATTAATTAATAATAGTAATTAACTAATTATATTAATAAATTTTCTGATTTGTAAGTTTGTGTTAAGTACAAATAGAATCATAATAGTTCATCTAACTGTAAATGCGTATTCACTAGCTTTCTCTTAATGTTTCAATGCATTTGATGTGTCATTTTCTATGCAACTGAAGCAGTCATATCATGAAGACTGTAGTATCTGAAAATCTATTTTTAGCACAAAGGAGGTCATTAGAGGCACCTGTTAAGCGTTGCGACAGTTTAGTCACTAGGCATGTTAAACGGGGGAGGGGTAGATCAACAAAGACTTAGAATGAGACTAAGGAAAGACATGATGTACTTAGGCATTAGTGAGATTATGACAAAAGATATGGCACAATGGCGACAAAAGATCCATATAGCCGACCCCACTATAGTGGGATAAAGGCTTGAGTGTTGTTGTTGTTATTGTTGGTTGAGTTTATAGTATTTGTATTTTAAAAATATATGTATTACGCATTTTTTCACGATAATATAACTCATGTAACTATGTTTTGCCCAAATTTCACATCTTATTTCACATCACATTATCTTTTTTGAGTCTATGTATATCGCATGCTAAAAAACGGACAAAAAACGCGACCGCACCGCAAAAAACCGCACCAAACCGAAACCGCACCGCAAAAATTTCAATGCAGTGCGGTTTTGCTCAGGCCAAAAACCGCGCCCTTGCATTGCGGTTGCGGTTTGGGCCAAGACCGCACCACGCACACCCAGCAGCAGGAACATGTTTTAATTCCAGTTATTTCTGTTGAACCTTCTCCCAAATGAAGTGACAATCGACTTCGATATGTTTGGAACGTTCATGGAATACGGGATTCTTGGCAATATGTATAGTAGCTTGAATGTCGCAAAGTGCGGCCGGTGAGGAGAGTTTAACACCTAGGTCACTTAGGAGGCTTTCCAACCATGTAAGCTCAGACAACACAGAGTCCGTTGAACGATACTCAACTTCGGCAGATGACCGTTCAACCCTGGACTGCTTCTTGTTGCGTCAGGTGATAAAGTGTCCACCAAAATATGTACAATATTCACGTATAGAACGACAATTATCAAGAGAACCAGCGTAATTAGCATTAGAGTAGGCAATCAGAGATAAGGAAGAAGAAGTCTTGTATACAAGCACTTGTCCAGGAGCAGTCTTCAAATATCGAAATATGCGCTCAACTGCCTGGAGTTGAGTGATTCATAGAGCATGCATGAACCCAATAACAACTCCAACAGCAAATGATATATCAGGTCTTGTAACTGTAAGATAAATCAGTTTCCCATAAGACGGAGATAATATTCTGGGTTTAGAAGGAGTAGATCGGAGTCGGAGGCATGAACGCAGATCTTGTGATTGACGTCCATAGGTGCGTTAGCAGGTTTGCATCCAGAGTAGTCAGCATCATGAAGGTCAAGACAGAACTTCTGTTGAGATGGGACAATGTCATCAGGATGCCGTGCTACCTCGATACCAAGAAAATACTGAAGATTTCTCAGGTCTTTAGTCTGAAAGGCAGAGTCCAAGTGTTATTTGATCATGTGTATTCCTTTAAAATCATCACCCGTAATCAAAATATCATCGACATAAACCAAGAGAAAAATTGCGCATGTCGGACGATGACGAGTGAATAGAGAGAAGATGGTCGAGCTTTGAGTGAACCCAAAATCACGAACAACCTAACTAAACTTATCAAACCATGCTCGAGGAGACTGTTTGAGACCATAAAGAGAGTTTTCAAGGTGACATACAAGGGACTCCCCGTGGTCTCAAAACCGGGAGGTTGTTGCATGAAAACAATCTTAAGTATGTCGTCATTGAGAAAAGCATTTTTGACGTCCAAATGATGCAATTGTCATTGTCGATGAACAACTAGGGAGATCATGACACGAACAGTATTTAGTTTTTGACATGCGAGAAGGTCTTATCATAATTGAGGTCGTGTTGCTGAGTAAACCGACGAGCCACAAGACGAGCCTTTAGACGTTTAACCGTCTCATCCGGACCATGTTTGAAGCGAAGACCCACTTACAGCTCACACAAGTCTGGCCAGGAGGAAGAGAGACAAGATCTCAAGTCTAATTTTCCCAAAGAGCAGACATTTCCTCATCCATGGTCACCCGCCACCCCGGATGCTGAAGAGCCTCCTGCAGAGAGTTAGGGGTGGAAATAGACGACAAAGAAGTTGCAAATTTGTGAAGCACCGAAGAAAGGCGATGCAAGGACGCATAATTAGCAAGGGGGTGAGCGGTAGATGTTGGTGTCGGATCTTCAGGACATGCGATATCATTAGTAGAGGGTAACTGTCGTAGGGCATCAGATTGAGGAGGGCGACGAGTGTACACACGAAGAAGAGGCGGTTTGGAGGGTACAGTGATCGGGGTTGGGAGGAGTGGAGGAAGATGAGAAGTAATAGGAACGGTAGGGCGCGATTGGGTTGTAGACATTGGAGGAGCTGAGCGTAAATAGTGAAAAGGCTGGTCTTCGATGAAGGTCACAACCGCAAATGTAACAACCTTGCGATCATTGGGAACAGACATAACTTTTCTGAGTGCGAGAGTAACCAACGAACATATATTTGGTAGCACGAGGAGCAAGCTTGTCGAAGGAGGTGCCAAGATAGTGGACATAGTAGGTACATCTAAAGAAGCGAGGCGTGACTAGAAAGGGAGGTGTGGAGGGAAATAGAAGACTAAAGGGAGTCGCATAATTGAGAATATATGAGGGCAAGCGATTCATGAGCTAGCAACTTGTAGAAACCGTGAAATGTCAATAGAGCTTGGAAACCTGCATTTGAAACATAAGTGAGCGAGCGACCTCAAGAAGGTAATGATTCTTGCGCTCAGCTGCCCCATTTTAATGAGGGGTATACGCACATGAGGTTTGTGAATGATCCTAAACTCAATGCAGAGATTACTAAACGCATAACTTGTGTATTCACGCACATTATCGATTCGAATTGTTTTAATGGAACAAGAAAACTGTGTATGAGTATCAGCAATAAAAACATGAAACACACGAGTTAGATCAGAACGATCTTGAAGTACAAACATGTCATGCGAGAGTAATCATCAATAAATGTAAAAAAATAGCGATATCCAGAAACACTAGCCGTTTTGTATGGTCCCCAAATATCAGACTGAACTAATTCAAAAGAAACATTGCTCTGAGTACAATGAGGGAGAAAAAAAGAACGATGTTGTTCGCCGAAGGACGAAGATACAAGACTCGCAGGTAAAGTCAGTGAGGGATAGATCAGGAAGAGCTTTCTTGAGAATTGGGAGAGGAGCATGCCCAAGACGTCGGTGTCAATGAATAGAGGTAACGGAGGAGAGAACTGTGGGAGAAACGTCCAGAGTTTAGAGCCCGTTGGACAGTCGTCTTTTACTAATGTTATTTTGCGTCCGTCGATCATGCACAACAAAAGAAGAGGAAGAGAAAGTTACAGAGCAATCAAGGTCTTGAGTAAGACGACTAACAGAAAGAAAATTGAAAGGAGATCCCGAAACATGAAGAACTGAGCGAAGAAAGATAGATGAATTGAGGGGCCCATCAGCAGAACCGGAAACAGAGGTGGTGTCGCCATTGGCCGCTGTGATAAACTTGAGATGCGCCGAGTTCAAGTATTGAGGTGGTTTCTGCGAAGTAATATGGTGTGTGGCCCCGGAGTCCACAATCCAAGTTGGACTATATGAGAGATAAGAGATACCTTCATTGGAGATAGAATCAATAGAGTCATAAGAACGACTGATCAACCCCTGGTGATGCTGGAGCTGGGTGTGCAAGGCGTCAATGTCGGTGCGGGTGGTGGAAGATGCATCGAGCGCAATGGAGGCATGTTGTGGTGGAGGCACACCAAGCTTACGATAGCATGTTGCCTCAAGATGATCATTCCGGCTATAATGAGTACACCTTGGACGAGTCTTTCCATTGCGACCCTTACCCCGGGAGCCGGTGCGACCTCCACTAGATGATGGAGGAGCGGGGTGAAATGTAGAAGAGTGTTAGAGGAGAGCCGGAGAGAGTTCTGGGAGCATGGGGGGCGGGGTGACCTTTAAAAGCATGGAGCACACATCTGAAAGAGAAAAAATGGTGATGGAGGAGAAGATCTAAGCCCGGGCGTTGTGGAGATGAAGTGGAACATGGGCCATCATCATGGCATTATCAACAGCTTCTTTCTGGACACGTTGGGTAGTGAGATCCACTGTTGGAGGTTGATGTTGATTTCAGGTCTCGACTAGAGATTGGATCGCGCAATAAAGGAGGTTAAGTCTCAATCCACCACTGATTCGAGTCATTGAAGGTCCGTGGCGATGTCAAATAGGAGTTGCAAGTTGCCCTTGCATGAATAGAGGGAGTGAAGTCCATCCCACATAGCACTGGTCGTCTCATGATACATGGTCATACAATATGGTTCACTGTCCATAGTGTTGCGGATCCATGATTAGACACGACCATCATCACGGAGCCATTCCTCGGTGGGCTCAGTAGGAGTATCCTTAGTCGAGTGATGAAGGAAGCCTTTAGTTTAAAGAACACGGAGAACGGAGTGCACCCACTCAACAAAGTTCTTTTTTCCCACTAAGAGAGATAGTGGTGATCTGAAGTTCGTCTCGAACTTCAGGAAAAGGAGTCGCAGCACGGGCCGGAAGAGACGGGGCATCATTCAAGTCGATTGAATGGGAAGGAATTAGGAGAGTCCACGAAAGCCAGGCGAGCACAGGTAAGAGGCCGCAAAATATAGGAGGTTCTGACTTGGAGCGGAAACAGCAGCAGTGCAGAAAACCGTGGCGATCAGGCGGTCACGCGACCAGGCAGGCGCGGACTAGAATCTGCTGACAGCTCGCGAGAGTCCGCGATCAGGCGAGCAAATATGCAGGCGAATATGCGATCAGACACGAATGCGAGCAGGTAGGCAGGTGAGGACTGAGCAAGCTAGTAGAGGATTAGGCGAACAAGCGATCATGCACGAATAGGAGAGACATACCGCGAGGGTGCAATTAGACGAGCAGTCAAGGGAAGGGGGACTATGCGGCCAACGGGAGATCGGCAAGCTCAATAAAGAGCAAGCTCGGCGGACAGGAACTGCGCGAGTGGTTGGGGGACGATCACAGAGAGTGTGGCGGGCTTCGAGCTACTGCGGACGGACAAGAACAAAGCACAGCGGACTGAGGAAACTCGGCAAAGGTTGGATTGAGTTTCTGCAGTCAGGAACCCGGCGAACTGAGGCGGTGAGCTGCAATCAGGAGCTGGGGCCAGGAGGAGTTGAAGAAGTGATGTCGACCAAAGAGAACAGAACACGAGAGGTAGTGGAAGACGTCAATCAGGTGGGTCCCAGTTAGACAGTGAGGGAAAGCTATAAAAGCAACGAGATAGGGGGGAAGCGAAGGCAGGGAGCTGAGACGCAGAGGTGCGGTCTCGAGCCAAGAGACCGCCGGTCCGCCTAAGCAAGCAAGCAGGGAGAGGAGCGAACGGGCGGGAGCAGATCAGAAACCCCAAAGAAATTCCAGGATAGATATGGCTCTAATACCATGTAGAAAAACACGGAAATGAGAGAAATCAAAAAAAATATTTTTATTAAGTTCTTACGCTTTTATACATACAAGTACTTGTATACTTATATAGGAAGGGAGGAAGGAGCTACAATCTCATTCTAAGATGTGAGACTAAATCCTAAAGAGGTAGTGGGCTCTAGCTGGGCCTTGCTATGGGCCTCTGTACATAGTTTATTCAACAAAAAGAAAATTAATACAATGTTAAGAATTTTTTAATAACACGTGATAAAGCAAATAATGTTTCAGATGGACATCATCATGACGCTAATAACCGAGTAAAACTTTTGCCTTGGAATCTCAGCTCTAGAATGACGCCCTTCCATATTCTGGACCCATCCAAAATCTCCAGATGCCACAACTTCACTAAACATTATCTCTAGCTTTTCTTCTAATTCTGTGTTGATTCCTAT
Organism: Dactylorhiza incarnata; assembly: GCA_033032865.1. Lineage (NCBI taxonomy): Eukaryota > Viridiplantae > Streptophyta > Magnoliopsida > Asparagales > Orchidaceae > Dactylorhiza > Dactylorhiza incarnata. The sequence goes on along the minus strand of JAWHQI010000027.1, from coordinate 3,027,129 downwards.
ATATCAATATTTCCTCGGAGTTGGCATACTCTAACATGTTTAAAGTAAAGAAACCTTAAAATATATAACATTTTAACATAAAGTAAATGAGTTAAACTTCAACCTTCAGTATCATCATGACGCTAATAACATAAAGTTCATCTGACGCATTTATAGTCGTTGGAATTAGGATGCAATATTGATTGATTAAATAAGAGTAACACTCCTTTATAAATAGGAAAAGTAAAGGAAAATTGCAAAAATAAAAATACATATAATAACACACAATACTAACACACCCCCTCAAGTTGGGCATGTAACATTTATCATGTCTAACTTAGCCATGATTTTTCCAAAGGCACTCATATTTAGTCATTTAGTAAGAACAATAGCCAGATGTCGGTCGGAAGGAACAAGCGATGTACTCACGACTCTTCTCACTATATTCTCTTTAATAAAATCTGTCCACTTCAGCTTGTTTGGTGAGGTCATGTTGAACGGAACTATGTGCAATGTTGTGGTTGGCATGTTGTCACAGTATAGTTTGATAGATCTCTTTTTTCAAGACGAAGATCACTCATAATGGAGCGAAACTACAGGCCTTCACAAATTCCTTGAGCTATAGTTTTGAACTTTGCTTCAACACTTGAACTGGCTACCACTTTCTTTTTGCTTCTCCAGGCGACCAGCTTCCCACCAACTAGATAACAATAGCCAAAAAGTGGATCTTCGATCGTCAACAAATCCAATACAGTCTACATCTATGTAAAGTTCAATTGTTAATTCATCACTTTGAGAAAATAGAATATCGCGTCCTTGGGAGGACTTTAGGTGTGGTAGGATATGATGGACAGCATCTAAGTCGCGAGTCTTTGGTGAATGCATGTATCGGCTAATAACTCCAACCGCATGCGAGATATTTGGACGTGTGTGGGACAAATAGATAAGCCACCCCACCAACCTCTGAAATTCAATGAAGTCTGCAACAACTTCTATGTCATCCCATCCTAATTTTTGGTTTACTTCAATTGGGGTGTCAGTGGGTCTACACTCATTCATATATGATGTCTCAAGTAAATCAAGAATATACTTTCTCTGGGAGATGAAGATCTCATGCCTATAACTGGCAACTTAAATACCCGGGAATTTTTTATGTTCCCTAGGTCTTTCACCTCTAATTTTCTTGTCAGTCTTTCCTTCTGAGTCTGGATCTCATCCAATCATCTCCTGTTATAACAAGATCGTCCACATAGAAGATGAGAGCAGTCAATTTACATGTCATATGTTTGATGAACAGTGTGTGATCAGCATTGATCTATGTGTAACCAAATATCATCATAACTCTGTGGAACACCGCAAACCAACCCCAAGGAGATTGTTTCAAGTCGTATAGGGCATTCATCAATCTGCAGACCTTCCCTTCATATCCTTCAGGAGCAAAACAGGAGGTAGATAGGTAAGTATTTTCTCCTGTAAAGTGGACCAAATCAATCGAGTCGAACCAACCAACATTTTGCGTAACTATGAGCCTATTTGGATCTCACAATGTGAATCTGTTTTAGTCTGCGCAAATAATCGAAACCCGTAATAGGTGAGCATAATCATTTCAGACTTCAGTTGCGCGATTTTGGACTCACTCTAGGTAAGTGCGATTTTGGACTCACTCTAGGTATGTTTGGAACAACCAAGTTTAATTTCATTCAACCCAATTAAGTGTTTGAGAGGGATTTGACATTAATTGAATAATGAGCGGTAGATTTGCAACTAACTCCCCAAACCCTGACACTTCTCTCGTATTAAAGGAGTATTATGGACTGGTAGGTTATGTTAATTTCTGATTTTTCCTGTGCGTGAACAAGTGTAAAAAAACTGCTTTTCGGATTCGATCAAAAAAACCGAAAACCTACCCGTCGATCCGTTTGCTCTTCCTCGACTCTGGCTCTCTACTCTGAAGGCGCGTATTCTCCACCGTCTTCGTTTTCATCCTCTATCGTTCTTCACTGCTTCTGGGTCGCACTCCAAGTCGAAGAAGAGGCGTGATCTTCATTGCCCGAACTTCTCTGTTTCACAATTATCCGACCACCCTCTACTGATATTTTGTAATAATTAAATTGTCATCTACATATCTAAAAATCGAATGTTCCATAAGAAAATAAAACATATTGAAGTTGATTGGCAGTTAAACAAACAAGAAGTTATCAAAAAAATATGCATTTTGTTTGTTTCTTCAAGAATGAAAAGACTCACACCACATTGTTTTCAAGCCTTTCATTTAAGAAGAAAATAATGATGAAACCGAAGACTTCGATCAAGTTTCAGGATGGCCAGTATGGTGGAGCTATGGATGCTAGTGTTTAAGCCAAAAAAACATTTGGCATGTTTCTTCTACAAAAAGAAAGGACATGTGAAGACTGATTGCCTGAAGTTCAAAGATTAGATGGAAAAGTGTGGGTTCACACATAAAAGTAATCCTCCTACTCTAGTCTTATATGAATCTAATCTAATTGAAGCCTTATTCAGTACCCGGTGGCTTAATAGTGAAGATACTAATCGTGTTGCTTATACATTACATGAATTCATTAATAGGAGAAGACCAAGTAAGGGTGAGTGTAGACTCATTGTTGGCAGCAATGTTGAAGTGGAAGTCGAGTTCATTACAGACGTTTGCTTGATTTTAGATTCTAATTTTAAGTTTTTATTAAAGATATTTTATATATTCCTGCATTTAGAAGAAATTTAGTTTTTATTTCTGCTTTGGACAATTTAATTATGATTTCAACATTTTTGGTAGTTTAATTCAGTTGTTTTATAAATCACAAGATGTAGGAATTGCTCTGTCTAACGGATTATGCAGGACATGTTTTGTTCCAACAACATTTATGTCACTTCATTTAATATAAAAACATTTCCTCTATGAGACCCCTAATTAAGGAAAAGTCTTTCATGTTATTACATAAAAGACTTGGTCACATTTCTAAGTATAGAGTAGAGAATTTGATTAAGGAGAACATTTTTCCTGCTCTTGACTATAGTAATCTAGAGATATGTGTTGACTATTGTTGGGGCAAAATGACCAAGATTAAAAAGAAAAGCATTACACATAGTCTAGACCTGTTGGAGATTATTCAAATGAATATTAGTTTTATTCAAAGACCTTATTCATTTACGCATTATAAGAATATACTTATTTTATTACTTTTATTGATGACTTCTATAGCTATGGGTATCTTATTCTTGATAAAGGAAAAAATCTAGTTTTTTTTTATTAAAGATTTTCAAGAATGAAGTCAAACAATAATTAGAAAAAGTCATTAAGATTGTAAGATCTAACAGAGCTTGTGAGTACTTTGGTAGACATGATGCATGAGGGCAACATATAGATCCTTTTGTCGGATACATGGAGGGTGTCCAATCATGTCGGGTAGTCCTAAACAGAATGATGTGGCTGAAAGGCGCAATCGCACCCTTAAGAATATTATGAAGTGTGATGAGTAGGACGAATTTTCCTGATTTTTTCTGAGGTGAAACTCTCAAAAAAAGCAGTATACACTTGATAAAGTGTTGTCACTAGGTTATCTGAGGTTAAAGGCTGGCAGGCGACCTAGCCTGGATCACTTACATGTTTGGGATTGTTCTGCAGAAGTTCGTTTATATAACCATCAAAAAGTAAGATTGTCACTAGGATATCTCGTTGCTACTTCATAGGCTACCCAAATAATTCGAAGGATTTCAATCTATACTCCCCTTCAGGAGGACCTAGGCAGCAGTACCAAGAATCCAGAGCAGATGACTAATCCAAATGAAGAGCTTGCAGAGGTGAAGCAAAATTGGAAGGTTCAATCACATATAGGTAATTGCATGGTCTACTAGAGCGAATCACCGTCCCCATTTTCAGATCCTGAAAGACACGTTAGTTGGGGGAAGGTCATAGAGTAATTCATACAGTTGGTTAAGCGATTAATAGAGAGAAGGTTACGAGTAAGCTTAGAAATATGAAAAACGTAAGAGAGAGTGGGGAATAAGGTATGGATCATTTTTCCAGCATAGAGGAAAATGATCCATCCTCAATACTCACTTTGTCTCTACTAGACAAAGGTACATAGGACACAAACAGAGAGAGTAATATGGCCAATGGATCTGGAGTCAGTGATCCACTGAGTAGAAGAGTGGGTGGTTGCAGAATGGCACCTAATATTCTCTAGTCAGCATAAGCATCCAGGTGATGATGAAGTATACGGCTTAGTAGAATGGTCATTCATCAAGCATTAGAAGGCATGTCTTTTTTTGTAGTGGCATCAAAGAAATGAGCAGACCGTGAAGGAGGTAGACGTCCCTGAGGTTTGTCATAGCCATGGCTATCTCGTGGAGTAAAACCTCCTCTCTGAGGTGGAAATCTATGAAGCCTGAAGCACGGGTCCCAAGAGCGGCGGACCTTCCCACATGAATCACAAATCAGGTGGTCCTTGTTTGTAGATTTTGGCATGGAGTCACTGGCAGAACGACTTCCAAAGTTGTACTGAGTAGCAAGAGAAAATCCCTCTAAAACAGAGTCAAGGAGCCAGGTATGTCATCGATCAATTTTCTGTTGCACAGGACTATAAACTTCTGGGAGAGGTGTTGGAGAGCGCCCAAGAATGTGAACAATGATTTGATTAAAATCACGATGCAAGTCATCTAGGAATTCAATGATCTTGTTTTGTTCTTACCGAGCTCGAACCAACACTTCATCCTCAGAGGACACGAGCGAGTGAATTAGAGTGATCGTATTCGTGATATAATTGCGTAAACTCTAACTAGGAGGCGGTCACACTGTCGCAAAAGGAATATCCGTCATCACAGTTGGAAGATTTGAGATGCATTCCTATAGCGGGAGAGAAGCGGGGATGTGTGCGAAAAAAGAGATGCAGACGGAAGCAGGGTCAGGACCAAGCAGCGTACATGAGAGGGAATTAGGGCTCTGATACCATGTTGGAATTAGAATTCAATATTGATTGATTAAACAAGAGTAACACTCATTTATTAGAAGTTAAAGAGTACAAGAGTAAAGGCAAAAAATGCGAAATTAAAAATACATATAATAAAACCCAATATTAACAATAGTTTTTTGGGATGCAATCCATCCCAAGTCCGTCTCCTTGCCCTTTACCTCAAGCCACAACCTCCACTCCTTGAGCATATCACATGTACTCTTCATTTCACCTCAATCGTATAATTTCCAGTATATGCTTGAAAGTTAGTCATCAAGTTTGTCCAACCATCACCGTTGAAATAGGTGGTTGGTCTATTCCCTATTTCAACTTCCCATATGCACAAATCACAAAAAATTACCACATTGCTAGCTCCTCAAGTCGCCGACATTCCTCCTCCTTTCGGTTTTTCAATTAAAATATCTGCCAAAAAATTAGTGATTAACAATGCAATGAAGCAACATCTACAAGTTTGCAAATTTCTACCAACATTTTTTGTTCATGCTTCTAATACATAGATTATACATAACACTTTTTCTTGTACTCTAACCAATATAAAGTGGAACCGGATAATAGAATCGTATATTTGCCCTAAACCGGGCATACATATATATAGCGTCAAGAAAAATAAAAACATGAAAAACACATCATAATTAATTTCAACTCTCCCCCTCAAGTTGGGAATATATATTGATCATTCCCAACTTGTTTGTGTTGTCCTTGAAGTTGTCGCTGTATAAACCCTTGGTGAAGACGTCCGCAAGCTGATCGGATGAGTTCACAAAAGGAGTGCAGATATTCCCTTTGTCTAGATGATCCTTGATGAAATGTCTATCAACTTCCACATGTTTGGTTCTATCATGTTGCACTGGATTGTGCGCAATACTGATGGCGGCTTTGTTGTCGCAGTAGATCATGATAGGATTGTTTCCCTGAAGGCCAATGTCCCGAAGGAGAGTCCTCAACCACAATCCTTCACAAACACCTTGTGCCATTGCCCTATACTCTGCCTCTGCACTTGATCGAGCTACCACATTTTGCTTCTTGCTCCTCCACGAAACGAGGTTGCCTCCCACAAAAGTGCAGTACCCAGTAGTTGATTTTCTGTCATCTTGGCTACCAGCCCAATCAGCATCGGTAAACACTTCAACTTCTAAAGATTTGCCGTTCTTGAAAAGGATCCCACGGCCGGGTGCCTTTTTGAGATACTGTAGCACTCTAAAGGCCGCCTGCTGATGACGAATGGAAGGAGAATGCATATACCTACTGAGGACCCCCACAGCATACGTAATGTCAGGGCGAGTATGGGACAGGTATATGAGTCGTCCAACCAAACGTTGGTATTTTGAGACATCTACCTTTTCTCCACTAGTATCTGCATCAATTTTGTGATTAGCCTCAATGGGGGTGTCCACGGGTGCGCACCCAAGCATCCCAGTCTCTTCAAGAAGATCTAGAGTATACTTTCTTTGGGAGATGAAGATCCCTTGTTGAGACCTTGCCACTTCAATTCCCAAGAAATATTTCAGCTTTCCCAGGTCTTTAACTTCAAATTCCTTGCCCAGTTGTTCCTTCAAGTAAATGATCTCCTCCATGTGATCCCCGGTAATGATGATGTCGTCCACATACACAATCAGAATAGAGACCAGGGCATCTTTTCTCTTAATAAAGAGCGTGTGATCAGCATGACTTTGAGTGTACCCAAGTTGAAGCATGAACTTGTAAAAACGCCCAAACCACGCTCTCGGAGACTGTTTCAAGCCGTACAGAGATTTTAGAACTCGGCACACCTTCCCCTTGGACCCTTTGATAACAAAGCCCGGTGGAGTATCCATGTATACCTCCTCCTCCAGATCACCATTCAAAAAAGCATTCTTCACATCTAGCTGAAGTAGTTCCCATCTACGACTTGCAGCAACAGAAAAAAGGACACGGATCGAATTCATCTTAGCAACAGGAGCAAAGGTCTCCTGGTAGTCAATGCCCTGGGCCTGGGTATATCCCTGAGCCACCAAACGAGCTTTATACCGCTCCACAACACCATCTTGGTTTTGTTTAACTGTGAACACCCAACGGGATCCGACCGTTCGCTTCCCTGGAGGAAGGCTCACCAGCTGCCATGTTTTATTCTTGTCCAGAGCACGCAATTCCTCCTCCATTGCCGCTTTCCATTCAGGTATCTGAGCAGCCTCCTGCCATGTCTTAGGAATAACAATAGATGAGAGAGAAGAAACAAAGGCTTGATGTGCCTGAGAAAGGTGATCATAACGAATGTAGTTGGCAATGGGATGTTTAGTGCTACCCTTCTTACCTATAAGGCGAGCAAGAGGAATATGGAGATCGTCATCAGAATCTGGGTTGGAGGCATTCACCGGAACTGGCGGGACATCTTCAGTCTGCACATGCTCAACAGTCGTGGGACGACGGGAGTATGTATATATGATCGGAGGAGCGGAGGTAGAAGGAACAGGAGCAGGTGGCGGAGTAGGATCAGGTGGAGGAGCAGGAACAGAAGGTGGAGGAGCACAAATCGGAAGCGGGGAGTCGGTCATCTCGGCACCTGTACTAATCATCTCCCCCTGACGAGGACCAAAGTACGACTCCCCCTCACGAAAGGTGACATCGACGGTACAATAATACCGACGTGTCGGAGGGTGATAACATCTATACCCCTTGGTGGTAGAGCAATACCCAACAAAAACACAGCGGAGGGACCGCGCATCAAGTTTATCACGATGCGGGGTATGGACATGAACAAAACACACGGAGCCGAAGATACGAGGGGGAAGGTGAGAGGTGTGGACAATGTGTTTTTGTTCTAGGAGAGAGAGAGGCGTAGCAAACGAGAGAGCACGGGACGGAAGGCGGTTAATGAGATGTGCGGCGGTAAGAACAGCATCCCCCCAATAAGATTTAGGGAGGTGCATAGAAAGAAGTAAGCACCGGGCCACCTCCAGCAACTGCCGATTCTTCCGTTCGGCCACCCCATTTTGAGTGGAGGTGTGGACACATGTAGTTTGATGAATTATACCATGGTCCGCAAGATAAGCCCCAAAGACACCGCGATCGTCATATTCCCCACCATTATCACTACGTAACACACGTATTGTGCCTCCGAATTGTTGGACCACCATCTTATGAAAATTTTGAAAGCAAGAAAGAACATCACTTTTCTTTTTAAGCATATAAAGCCAAGTAGTGCGAGAGTAGCAATCAATAAACGTCACAAACCATCTAAATCCAGATAAAGAGAGAACAGGGGATGGACCCCAAACATCAGAGTGAATAACATCAAATGGATACAGACTAGGGACAGACAAATGAGTAGAACGACACCGTACATGTTTAGATTGCTCACAAGCATCACAAGAAAAAGACGGAAGTAAATGAGAAAAAGCAGGAAACAATTTAGTAAGATATAAAGGAGAAGGGTGGCCAAGGCGCTGATGCCATCGTCGAAGGTCATCAAGGGTCGGAGATCTGGTGGAAGATAGGGCACTGGGAGAAGACTGGTTCAGCAAGTACAGGCCGCCGACATTACTACCACTGCCAAGTGTCCGCCTCGTAGCCAGATCCTGAAAAACACAAACATCAGGGAAGAATGTCACAGAACAGTGTAAGGAGTTAGTCAAGTGACTAATAGAGAGTAAATTTCTGGGAAAAGAAGGAACATGTAAGACAGAGGAAAGTGATAGGTCAGGAGAACATGAAACTGTCCCTTTACCGGCAATGGCAGAGAGGGAGCATTGGCAGCAATAACCTTATCACGACCAGAAAGAGGAGTATAGGAGGTAAAACCTGAGGCAGAGCCAGTCATGTGGTCGGTCGCACCTGAGTCGATTATCCATTCGGAGGGTGTGGAAGACACGGCATGAGCACTGGACAGACCTGAAGTGGCAACAGCAGCATGGGAGGAAGCAGGAGTAGAGTCAGTGTGAGAGCGCAACAGGCGACGGAAGGCCTCTAACTCAGCGGTAGACAGGCCGCCAGAAGTATCATCCAGTACGGCAGTAGAGTGAGCAGAAGACTGAGAGCGGCCATCAGAGGGACGACCACCACCACCACCACGGTACCCTCCTCTACCACGGGTACTAGAGCCCCGACCATTGGAGCAAGGTGCGGGTGCAAACGAAAACAGGAGCTTTTGACATGGCCTGTCTTCCCGCAATGACTACAAACAGGAGAAGGGCCACGAGACATACTTGTCAGCGCAGAGTGATCGGTAGCAGAACCAAGGGTGCGACGGCGATTCTCATCGCTGAGGAGCATGTTGAATGCCTCCCGAAGGGAGGGAAGGGGCTCACGATGGAGGATGTGCAGACGAACAGCATCAAACTCCATGCTAAGGCCCATAAGGAAGACATGAACACGGAAACGGTCTTTATCCTTCTGAAGGGCCACCGCATCAACCGTACAAGCAGCAGTAAAGGTACTAAAGAAGTCCAACTCCTGATAAAGACGCTCAAACTCAGAGTAGTAGGCGGCAACGGTCAAAGTCCCCTGTCGCAATTCCAGAACACGGCGAGTGAGCTCATATACCTGCATCGAACTGCTTGCCTGGGAGTAAGTATCACGGGCTCTCGTCCAAATATCATATGCGGAGTCCAACAGCATATAGCTGCGATACACCTGAGGGGACATCGAATGAAGCAGCCACGAGACGACCAAAGAGTTGTCCGCATCCCATTTGCGCCATGAGGGACTGGAACGTGATGGCTCAACAATAGTACCATCACTAAGACCATACAACTGGTGACTGCGAATCGCATGTTGAGCCGCCCTAGACCATTCCAGGTAATTTGTGCCATCCAAGGCGACTGTAGTAATCTTCAAAGACTGGCCATGACTCCGAGGAGGATCACCCGAGGAACGATGCAAAGCATCAACCGGAAGAGCCGAAGATGGAGGGGCGGAAGATCCGGGAAGAGCACCGGATTGAGACGAGGGAGAATGTGTGGACGGATCTGGGCTGGAATGATCCTCCCATAGAGAAAAAAACTGAAAAATCTCAAGAGGAAAGAGGGAACATCCACCGGGTGCAAACTAAATCTGAAAAACGAAGAGAGCACCCGAGGATGGAAGAGGGGCGTCGCCGGCAGCCCCCATGGAGGACAAAACGGCAAGCCGAAGGAGACGGCGGAGCAGGAGAAGACGCGTCGGCCGACTGGAGAGAGCGTCGGCTAACGCATGGAGATCGGCGAGATCGGCGAGAGGAGGCGAGAGGAGGCGGGGCTTGCAAGCGGCGAGAGGGGCGCAGGAAATCGGAGCGCTGAGCAGGCGAGCAGTCGAGCACGGGGACGCGAGCAGGGACGCGAGAAGGCGAGCGGCGCGGGGACGCGAGCAGGCGAGCGGCGGAAGATTCCTTTCCTCTGATACCAAGTGGAACCGGATAATAGAATCGTATATTTGCCCTAAACCGGGCATACATATATATAGCGTCAAGAAAAATAAAAACATGAAAAACACATCATAATTAATTTCAACTTATAACACAACATCCATGAACATCATCCTGCACATTCATCTTTTGACAGAGATCTGAACAATAGAACAATATGGAACGCAACCAAATTCGGTTCCTAATGGCAGAGATCTGAACAATAAAATACATGGAACACAACCAAAATAAGGAAATACAACATCCATAGGCTCTCAAATGGCAGAGATCTGAACAATAAAATACATGGAACACAACCAAAATAGGAAATACAACATCCATAGGCTCTCAAATGGCAGATTTTTTTTATTAAAAAAAATTGCATATCAAATTCCGTTCCTAATGGCGAAGATCTGGAACACAACCAAAATATAAACAGTTCCTGGTACCAAAAAACTTTTTTTTTAAATTTCGCTTTTACCAGGAAAAAATTTGGTTCCTAATGGCAGAAATCTGAAAGTTCCCAATGGCGGATCTGCAATGCTCCTCTTCGGAACCTCTAAATATCTCCTCTTCGGCGTCGCGGATAGAGATCCTCAGTGAAGATCAGGAAGCAGATCTGAAAGTTCTTTGGTAGATCTGCGAGCTCGGGAAGTAGATAAGGGGCGAAGGAGAGAAGATCGGGAAGAGAAAGGGCGAAAAAGGAGACATGCGCGATAGAGAAGAGGAAGGCGAAGCTAGAAGCGTAGAAATAGCTAAACGCGGAACTAGAAAATGCACAGAATTGAGGGGAGACCTGCAATCTCAAATTAACCCAAAACGCACCTGATCACAGTGGCATGTGAATGGGAGGTAACATAAGTAGGTGTTTTTACTACAACGACGTTTTGGTCCCACCAGAAATGGAGCAGAAACGCTCAATCAAACAGAGCACTAGTAAGACAGAAATTAGCACATTGCCCTTCATAGGTTTTCTAAACTTTGATAGCCTAGCAAGAAAGAAGGATATGCTAAGATTCATAATAGAAACTTACAGATCTGTAAGAAATTCATCCAAAGGGCATATTCACCCACCACTCTAATTAGAAGTAGAAGAAAAATATGGAAGAATTCAGCATTTTCCCGAAGAGAAATATGATGAGACTTGCTACAGCTCTCAGCCCAACGCCATTTTTAACGGGTTATTCATATAACCAACGTTAGCTTGCGAAAAAAGAATAGAGTGTCAGATATGTGGAACAAGTGGAAATGGCCATATAATTATAGATGAAGAATTATCTGATACCTCAGGAACAAAAGGTACATATGTAAATGTAAATGGATGGAATTAAATTGGCACACAAAGTAAATAAATATGCAAGTGGTTCATGACCAAGCACTTCTCTGAAGTCATTCCCTCACCTTGTTATTCTAAATGTGTTTTTATAGGCAAACCTAAAATGGCTATTAGCAAAACATTATTAATTGCAAACCGCTTTTTCTTCAAATACCTATTCACAGATCATTTGTTATTAGTAAATCAGACAGTTAAATAAGGAGAACGTACGACCGTGGATATTCTCGTGCGCGCGGATGGCAAATGCCCAACCATGGCCCCGCCAAATTGGCTACAAAGCCACAGCAGCGTTCCACCAGATTGGCGCCACACTAAGGCTCTGTTTAGCTCGGTTGCAGCGATGGGAGAAGCAGTGGTGGGAATCAGATATAGCAAATAGATCATCATTTGTATGTTCCATGATAGGTTCCTCTTCATTTCCTGTATTTTCTTTAAAATCTACACAAATAGCACACTCATCAAATTTAACCTGAATTGATTCTTCAATCATCTTTGTCCTTTTATTATAAATCCTATGAGCTCGACTAGTTGAAGAATATCCTATAAAATACCTTCATCACATTTCTCATCAAATTTGCCTAAATTATCTTTTAGTTTTTTAAGATAAAATATTTACAACCAAAGACACGAAAGTAAGATACATTAGGCTTCTTTTGAAAATATAATTCATAAGAAGTTAATTTTATGATAGGACGAAGCATAATGGGATTGATGACATAGCATAATGGGATTGATGACATAGCATGTGGTGATAACGGCTTCGGCCCAAAAATGTTTAGGCAGCCCATATTGAGAAAACATAGTGCGTGCTAGTTCTTGTAGGGTTTATTTTTTTCTATCCACCACACCATTTTGTTGTGGTGTATGTGGAGCCGAAAATTCGTGCTTAATGCCTTATCTTTCACAAAAAAAAAAATTCATTTTCAAATTTTCCTCCATGATCTGAGCATATGTGGTTTACTTTCAAATCAAGTTCATTATGGATTCATTAACACAGTTTTGAAAATTCAGAAAATGCATCAGATTTGGAAGTAAGAAAGATAGTCCAACAATATCTTGAAAAATCATCAATTAATACAAAGGTATATTTTCTTCCACCTAGACTAGTACTAATATGATCAAAAAGATCCATATGAATTAATTGAAGTGGTACAGTGATAGATATTTACGTTTTATTTTTAAAATATGATCTCGAAAATTTTCCCTTTTGGCATGAGCTACAGAGAGAAGATAAATTAACATTTAGTTTAGGAAGTACGCTAATTAATTTATCATTGGATAATTTAAGATTAACTTGATTACAGAGTGACTAAGTCGTCTAAGTCAAAGTTCTAATTTTTCATAAGCCACTATAAATTTTATTGATGATTGAGAAAGATCATTAAAGGAAATAGTATATACGTTTTGTGATCTAGGTGTAGTGAGTAAAGTTACATTAGTTTTGGCATTTATGAATTTACAAAGATTTGTGGATGATTCAAATAGAACATTTAATCCTTTATCACAAAGTTGACTAATAGAAATCAAGTTATGTTTTAAGCCATCTACAAATAAAACATTTGAAATAGAAAATGAATCGTTACCCACTGTACCAATGACCATAATCCTTCATTTGTTATTGTCGCCAAATGTGACTTGTCCTCCTTTCTTTTTCTCTAGGCCAAAAGAATTTTCTTTGTTGTCAGTAATGTGCTTGAAACATCCAGAGTCCAAGTACCACACATCTCCCTTGCCTTAGTCTGCTAACACACCTAAAAAGAAGTAAGGAGTGAAGATCCAGATACCCAAGAAGTTCCCCATCAATGTAGGTGGAATCCTTAGGTACCCAGATTTGTTTTATAGCACGATGTCCTTTCTTCCTAAAAGAGTCTGATGCGTGTCCAAAAATGTTTCATTTGGCACACAATAGCAAAGCAGTGGAAACCACTTTCTGAGTTTTGGGTGGACTCTAGCCGGAAGATGAAGAACCAGCGGAACAGTTATTTAATTTTTAATTAGATTTAAATTTATTTATGGAATTTGCGCTGCCACCGGCGGTAACAGCCACTGCCTGCGGTAGTGACACAGAACTATATCCAAGCCCAAATTTTGCACTTTCATGACATTGGTTGCCAAAATCATATTCAGAGATTTTTGACAATTCCAAATTTTTTTATTGCCGCATTTAAGTCATGGATGCGGGCTTTAAGAGTGGTGTTTTCAGTCGCAAGCATAACACATCTATCAGCAAACGTCTTTTTACTATTCTCTATTTGGCCAAAAGAAGATAGTAATTTGCTTTCCAAGTCCCTCCTCTCATTAGTGAGAGTTTCGATGTTCGAGGAGGCCTTAAAGAGTGATTCTTCCAATTCTTTAATTCCTGCCAAGGAGTGTTCGCACTCTTGGCAAGTTATCTTCTCTTTTCCAAACTTAATCAAGCCGCCTTCAGCATTTTCTTCTTATCCTTTTTCTTGTACAATTTTTCTTTTTCCTCTTTTAGATATTTTGGGCAGTTGCTCCTAATATGTCCAGGCTTCCGACAATAATAGCATTCCGACAGTGGCCGCTCCTCGTCGTCGTTGCTCGTCTTTGTCGTTTTGGACCATGATCTCTTCTTGTCAGCGTCTTTCTTCATATATTTCCAAAAGGTTTTCTCATTTCCGGATTTCTCATGAATCTCTTGAAACCATAAACAAAAAAGCTCTCCTCATTGTCATCGTCTGTCTCTTTCCTTGATTTCAGCGTCAATACCTTTTTCTTCGGCTCTTTGTTGTACTCTTCATGTTAGATTTTGAGCCCAACCTCATGGTTTTCAGATTCCCAATGAGGCTCTCAATCTCGAGTCGTTTAAGATCATGAGATTCTGCAAAGGCCGTCACCTTTGGATTAAATCTAAATGGGAGTGATCTTAGTATCATCCTCACCAAATCGCCATAAAAAAGGTCTTTCCAAGATCTCGTGAGGCGTTCACCATCATGGTGAACCTAGTGTACATGGAGTCCACCTCTTCATCAATCTCCATCCGAGATTGCTCGTATTCAGTATCCAATCGAAAGAGTTTTGAGTCTTTTACCTGCAAAGTACCTTCATGAGTCAATTCCAATAAATTCCAAATATGATATGTTGTTTCACAAGCAATGCGATAAATTCAGTTTTATCAAGTGCACAAAATAAAGAGTTCATTGCTTTTGTATTATTCATGTATTTTTGTTTACCCATATCATCTTATTTTTCTTTTGATTTTTCTACAGTTTCTCCTCCAACTATAATTATAGGAGGGGAATGTCATTGTTCTACCATCACACACACATCTAAGTCGATGGTCATCAAAACATCGCATCCTAGTACGTCAATAATTGTAATAAGATCCAGTGAATACTGGATGTCGGATAATCTATTGCCCCTCATTGAAAGCGAGATCATAGTGCGTCATTATTCCAAGTAGTAAAACATTTTGGAATAACCTAGCTCTGATACCACTTGTTGGGCCGTGAGGCGCACTTAGAGGGGGTAAATAAGGGTTTTAAAATTCTTTTCAGCTCAATATATTTTTCAAAAGAACTTTGAACTAATTCATTTTAACAATCAGAAATGAGATTTTTATATGATAAAAAGAGAAATACATGATTTAATTTAAATCGAAAACAATTACAAAATTAGATTTCACTAATGCTAGAAATTAAGACGACGTGTAGAAAATCACTTTTTGTTTTCTATACCGACTCTCTCCTAGAACTGGTTAGTCTTAGCCTATCTCTCGCTAGATATGCCTCAAGTCACCCCTAGACCAATACCCAAGTCTAGTAGACTACACAAGAGGCGAATTTCCCCTTAAGCCACACACAGACCTAGTCGCCACCACACGGGCGAATTCCTCTACGCTCAAGTATAAAGTGACCAAAAGTGAAAGAGATTACAAGAGAGATGAAAAAATAATTTCTGGAATTAAAATACTTCCAATTGAAACTATGAAGACGAAGACGAAGAAACGAGAGATCTTCGTAGTAGTGGTGTTCGTCCTTCGTATTAAATGATCGTTAATTCGGATCGCGCTCACGTTCTCCTTTGAATGATCAAGATAATTGTAGGGACTCCTCTGAATGCCTGTGATGAGACTGCTCAATGATATATTCAAGGTTCACACCTTGAGAAGAGCCAAGCCGCTCTTTAAATAGAGTCTGACAGCTTCCACCAGCGGTAGCATCTACCGCTTTTCGGTATCCATTAGGAAACCTATTTCTCGCTACTCCCAGCCAGAAATGGTAGACACGGTTCTATATATTAGGCAATCATGTTAGCGAGGCGTGGTAGCCTCCAATCGCCGCACGGTAGAGATATTATGTCCTGATAATGGAGAAAGCCTTCTTCATTTGGACCTCAATTCGCAGATGTTGTCGGGGTTACCTTTAGTTACCGTCGTGCGATATGGCTTATCGCCGCGCGGTAAGAGTTTACAAAGATGGCATTCAGCTCCCGCCAAGTCTTCGTTAGAATGTCTCTAGCCAAATGTCCCTCAGAAACGAGAGCTAAATAAGGGTTTTAAAATTCTTTTCAGCTCAATATATTTTTCAAAAGAACTTTGAACTAATTCATTTTAACAATCAGAAATGAGATTTTTATATGATAAAAAGAGAAATACATGATTTAATTTAAATCGAAAACAATTACAAAATTAGATTTCACTAATGCTAGAAATTAAGACGACGTGTAGAAAATCACTTTTTGTTTTCTATACCGACTCTCTCCTAGAACCGGTTAGTCTTAGTCTATCTCTCCCTAGATATGCCTCAAGTCACCCCTAGACCAATACCCAAGTCTAGTAGACTACACAAGAGGCGAATTGCCCCTTAAGCCACACACAGACCTAGTCGCCACCACACGGGCGAATTCCTCTACGCTCAAGTATAAAGTGACCAAAAGTGAAAGAGATTACAAGAGAGATGAAAAAATAATTTCTGGAATTAAAATACTTCCAATTGAAACTATGAAGGCGAAGACGAAGAAACGAGAGAGATCTTCGTAGTAGTGGTGTTCGTCCTTCGTATTAAATGATCTTTAATTCGGATCGTGTTCATGTTCTCCTTTGAATGATCAAGATAATTGTAGGGACTCCTCTGAATGCCTGTGATGAGACTGCTCAATGATATATTCATGGTTCATACCTTGAGAAGAGCCAAGCCGCTCTTTAAATAGAGTCTGACAACTGCCACCAGCGGTAGCATCTACCGCTTTTCGGTATCCATTAAGAAACCTATTTCTCGCTACTCCCAGCCAGAAATGGTAGACACGGTTCTATATATTAGGCAATCATGTTAGCGAGGCATGGTAGCCTCCAATCGCCACACGGTAGAGATATTATGCCCTGATAATGCAGAAAGCCTTCTTCATTTGGGCCTCAATCCGCAGATGATTGTCGGGGTTACCTTTAGTTACTGTCGTGTGATATGGCTTATCGCCGCGCGGTAAGAGTTTACAAAGATGGCATTCAGCTCCCGCCAAGTCTTCGTTAGAATGTCTCTGGCCAAATGTCCCTCAGTAACGAGAGATACTGCCAATGGTAGAGGCTAACACATCGCGGTAGCGGTCATTATATTCCTTTTTACATTTGATTGTCCCTGAATGAATTTATTTGAGCTTGTCTCTCTTATATCTCTACATGTATAACATGCATGCTATAAACAAGAGCAAAGAGGATCAAATACAAGTTAGGATTTTTTATTCTCAAACCAAGAGATGTGTTATGCATGTTTCAACACTTTTAACTGGCTTTGAGCGGATCCAAACGAGCGGAATCGTTGGAGGATGGAGCGGAGGCGTCCATCGGAGTATAGGTCAATAGAACGAGTTTGGGGCACAGAGCAAAGGAGCAGAAAAAGAGAAAGCATAGGGGCCAGCGACTTGAAGTGGCACTAGAGGCCACCTCGAAAGAGGAATGGTGGCACAAGGATCGGCTGAAGCTATGTTGGAGAAGTGGCTAGGACCGACGGGAGGAGTAACTGGACGCGACGCTGACCCGAGAGGAAGGGTCGTGCAGAGAAGAATAAGCATTATAGACAGATGCAGAGGAGACGCTGAATGCAAATGTGCGTGCATGCTCGCGAAGAGTAGATGGACAGGGACACGCGGCCGAAATGGCGAGTAAGGACATCGTCGAGTTCGCTCAAGCGGGACCGTTGTTGAAGCGATGTTCTCACTTGAGAGGGGTTGTTGCAGGAATGAGATCATTGTTAGAACAGAACGTTGGGTGTGACCATGATACGACAGGAAGGGTCATGCGGGGGAGAAGAAGCGTTGGCTCGGTGGAAGCGGACAAGGTGGAATCGAAACCGCAGAGTGTTGATCGGCTCCTGTGGAGATATGAAATCAAGAGGGATTAAGGCTTCGAAATGAACCCTAAGTGTTAGGGCGGGTCGGGCAAGTTAATAAATGCTCACTATCGATTCAATGGATTGATTCCAATCATATATCGAGGTATGATCGATATCCACTCTTGAGAGGAGGATTCCTCAAAGAGTTCTCTCTTAAGAGAGCTCAAAACAAGACAATGATTTAAGATCCCCTAAAAGACTCACTTTCACACCCCATATAGAGGTGTGAGTAGGACATAGATAATTACAACAATGCCCTAGGGCTACGTAGGTAGGTACGGGGACACATGGAGGGCCTGGGGAGTCGTCTTCGTATCATCAGCCTTCAACTGAGCAATGACACTAAAGGATATTAATTTATGAGCAAAATTTAGGTGAAAGTGAAAAAAATGGAACAAGAATATTGCCACTAGAATGACAGTTTCCAGCTTCCGGAAATTGCTTTAGAAATCTATAAAGCATAACGATCATATAAAAGCAGAAGCTTAAACATGTTAGAATGTACTAAGTCCAAAGAAGAGATCAAACTACACCTGCAAAACAACAGCAGTGGATGACAAAGCCAGACCATTACCAATAACAATTGCTGCAGGGCCTGGAACCTTAGCAATAAAATGGGCAGCCAAGCCGAATGCAACTGCAGTCACAAGAACCTAAAATTGACCATGAAGACCATGAGACTGTAAAACAAATACTGCAGGCCATCAAAAAACCCAAAAAGAAGAGTTTGAGTTAATTTTAATGTTACCTGAGCAGAGCCTAGCCCAAAAACGAACTTCTTCATTGAACTTAGCCTTTCCACAGAAAGCTGAAACGTGTGAGGGAAACCATATTCAAAAGGCCCAATTCAGGGTTTCAGAAGATAAATTAAATACTCCAGGATACTACCTCTAATCCAATATTGAAGAGCAGAAAAACAACTCCAAACTCAGCAATGGCCTTTGTCCCATGAACATGGCGAATAATAGACAGCCCATAAGGACCAATAAGAATACCAGCAGCCAGGTATCCTAGTACAGGACTACCTAGAACATGTAAAAAGGGCTCAGCTGAATGAATTAAGCTGCTTTTATAAGGGAAGTACAATAAAATTTGTCAGCCAAACAAGAGGTTCATCATCATCGTTGTTATCATCAATAGCCTTGTAATAATTATTTGATATCAGCTTTAACTTCATTTGGGGCGCCTTTTGAGTATGGTGGAACATGCATGGAACACCACGAGTGGGGCGATCAGTTAGGGCGCCAGCATTCAGCGTTCCCATCAAAAGTAGATAGAGCGTGAAACCCCATTTTTGGCGCATTTCTCGACTGCACGTGGAGCACAACAGCATCATTCCACGGCGGACAATCAACAGCTCCTTGGAAACTATTTCAACTGAGTCTTCATGAATCATCATTTCCATGTGTTATTGTTGAGTGTTGCCCGAGATGTTAAATCTAAACTACACAAATCATTTTAAAATAACTTTCATAAAATACTATCTTGTGTCCATTTCTCCTACCTAATCCTTCAAAATTAACTATATCTACTCATTTAATTTGTGGACTTTCTATAGCATTCTCATCTTTGTCACAGTTAACTTAAATATCAATGGCTTTTAACTACCCAGCATAAAGATTAATATAACAGCATTAGCCTATTTGTTGTTTACAAATTACATAAAGTTCTCCACGATATCCTATTATTGAAAGTAATCTCAAAGCACTTTTCCATTTTAACAACCAAGTTTTAATTCTATAAGTTATATCCTCATCATTTATATAAATGATCCTGGGTACTTCAACAAATCACACCCAGAGTATTTTTTATCTTCTAATAACGTAGATTAACAGTTGTTTAAATCACCTCCACTAAAATTACATATCATATAGTCCGTCTTTTTTCTAATAATTCGAAGCTTTCTATCCTACAACATCTCAAACTTTTCACATAACTCGGTAGATGTCTCAGCTATTAGAACTATGTCATTAGCACAATGAAACCCCTATGTCCTTTGATTGGATATATTTTGCAAGTATCATCATAACTAATACATAGAGAAATCAACACAATGTTGATTCAAGATGTAAGCATACTATGATGCAAAAAATCTTTGTTCATACCAAAATTACTTCTAAAACTCCATTATGCATATCTTTAATAACTCTAACATATTTTAATGCACATTTCTTCCTTAATGCGCACCAAATCAATTTTGTGTGGTACTCGATCATGTCTTTTCAAGAAAAATAAATATCATATGACAATCTTTTATGTGCACTTAATAGTAGATAATTCTAGCATGAAACAAAATTAATTATTTGAAATTGACACACAAAATTCTAAGATAATGCTGCATATATCTTTCTCATAGCATGACTATCTTGACTCATAGATTTGAATCGTCTATAATCAAAACAATCTTGAGCATGTCCTTTGTTCCTTAAATGAGGCATGAAAATGTTTCTTCTCCAATCATTTGGAATCCACCCAGTCTTCAAATTTTCATTAAAAAGGACTTATTAGCCAAACAAATTTGACATCACTTGTAAAACTCCAAACATCTCAATGAGCTAACAAATTTGACACCACTTTGTAACACTCCAAACATTAGCAAAATATCTCATTAAGCTAAGTCTTACCTTTATTCATCTTCTTCGAAGCTAATTTCAGCTCATTTCTTTGGATCAATCTACACTATACATTATTATTTTGTTCATTATGCTTTCAAAGAATTTTTCCTATTATGTTACAATTAAGAAGAGAGAACGAGGCAAGATTGCATTAATCAAGAACACGGATACAATCCGGAGTGAACTCCGACCAAGATCAAGGAGGTTGGGTCCTCCAATGATCCCTCTCTCAAATGAGAGCCCTAAACCTTAATGATCCAAAGATCTCTTCTACTCCCAAACCACCTCCTTATATAGGGAGGGGGGGTCACATGACAAAACCCTAAAACAGTAAGAAGTACAATAATAATAAGCACGTACGCATAACAATCCATCCCGCCAGAAAATCGACCTTGACCCCAAGGTCGAAGTACCGCCCGCCATCTAGTAGTAATGTGCCCGCTGGTGGGCCGCCGCAGAGGTGCCCGGATCTCCGTCCGGCGGTACATCCGTGAGCAGAAGGGTGTCCAAGGCAGCCGCGCCGATCTCGTCCAAATCATCCCCGATGAGGGCCCGGAACTCCTTGGCAGGACAATTATGATTAGGCGAGTAGGGTTGCTTGCAGCGGTGGCACAGACCCTTGCTCTGCAAGTCATTGTACTCTTGGTTGGAAAGACGGAGAGTGGGGATATGACGGTTGTTGTGTGGGCCCATAATGGTTGGCCGAGGAGGATGAGGTGGTAGTGGTGGAGGTTTAGGCGGGGGAGGGAAATATGGTTGGTAGGGAGGGTCCCCGGACGTTGCCATGAATACGGCTTCCACCAGTGGGGAGAGGTCCATGGCTTGGTGGACAGTTGACGGTTGCAGGGTGCGGAGGCGGGCTCGGATGTGGGGTTGTAAGTCGTGCATGAAGTAGGCCAAGTAATGGTCGGGTGGGAGACCAGGAACATGGGTGACCAACTCGATGAATGCATCAACGTACGAATCAATGGGGCCGGTCTGACGGAGACCGCAAAGGCGTTCGATCATGGAGCCGGGGTAACGGTGATGAAACCGCTGAATGAGGGCCTCTGTAAGAGCTGTCCAAGTGAGGCCGGGAGAGGATTGGTAGAGCCAGCGGACCCAGTGGAGGGCGGAGCCATCCATGCCGATCAAGGCCGTGCCGACCTTCTGTGGCTTCGAGATCTGTTGTAGCTCAAAGAACTGTTCGGCCCGAGCAATCCATCCCATAGGATCGGTGCCGTTGAAAGAGGGGGCTTCCAAGGAACGAGGGCCCGGTGAGCACACCCCGGGCAGGGGGGTTGTTGCATGGAAGAGTTCCGGGGGGGTCCAGAGGAGGGGCGGTGGATCCGCCACCGACGTTGCCGAGGTGGTAAGGCGGGCCGGCAAGGAGGGAGTCGAGCTTAGCATCCATGCGTAACATGAGGGCCTGCAGCGACGCGATGGAACTGTCGTGGTCATCCAAGCGATGAAGAATGGCGGGATCGGTGGTTGGGTGAGAAGGCGTGGGATCTGGGTTGCCCATTAGACGGCGGGAACGGCATGGCATGCACGTAAGAAACCGCAGGGGCAGAGGAGGACGCCGGCTGGGGGGGGGGGGGGGGGGGGGGGGGGGGGGGCTAGATCGGCAGCAGGGTTGCTATCCGGCGAAGGCGCTGGAGTGACGGCAGGAGCGGAAGCGGAGGGAGGCGCTGGATCGATGGCGATGGCACAGGAGGCGCTGGATCGATGGCACAGGAGCGACGGTCAGAGCGGGAAGAGGCGTTGAATCGATGGCAGTAGCGGAAGCGGAAAGAGGCGCGCGATCGGGGATCGGAAGCGGGATCGGAAGCGGAATCGCGGATCGGAAGCGGAAGGATGCGCGGGATCGGGGATCGGGACCGGCAACAGGAGCGGAAGCACGATGCGAAGCGCGAAACAGGAGTTGTACGTGATCGGGATCGGGGAAGGAGGCGCTGGAACGACTTCTGGCGGCGGAAATCGCGGCCGGAAGGCGGCAGGTCGGACCACTTGTTACGCTTAAGAAGAGAGAACGAGGCAAGATTGCATTAAACAAGAACACGGATACAATCCGGAGTGAACTCCGGCCAAGATCAAGGAGGCTGGGTCCTCCAATGATCCCTCTCTCAAATGAGAGCCCTAAACCTTAATGATCCAAAGATCTCTTCTACTCCCAAACCACCTCCTTATATAGGGAGGGGGGCTCACATGACAAAACCCTAAAACAGTAAGAAGTACAATAATAATACGCGCGTACGCGTAACATATTAACTCTCATTTAACAATTTCTCATAGTAGAATTTTAATCTCTCCTTGAGGAACTTTTAAAATAAGATCATATTATCTTCTTTTTTTAACGCATCTAGCTTGATCAAATTCTTTACATATCTTGTCTCTTGTCTTGTATGTTCTATATTTTATATTTTCACCATCATTAAAACTAAATTTATTATACAAATATTATTAAGAGATATAGCTTTTTCTTTGCACACTAAACTTTTAGTAAGAGTTTAGCTTTCTTAAACAATACAAATCTCTGTGATATTAAGTTGTTTCAACCTTTTTAAAAGCACGTATATTTTATTTAATAACATTATAAAACTTCAACTCCACTATCAGGTATCATTACAAATAAATATTCTATTTCTAGATTTCCTAAAATATTTAGGACAATTTTCTTCATGGAACTAGTCATTTTACCTCGCATCAGATTTGGCTCTACTGCAGAATTAATTTGTCTTCTTAACAATCAACCTTTGAAACTCAACAACTTTCACACATTTAAATTACACCATTTAATCCAACCATAATTAGTGTAGGTGTTTTCATTACTTTTAAAATGTACCAACATAACTACTACTCTACATTATTTGATCAAACACTCTCCTGGAATTACTTGGCAATCGTTGAGATAAACTTTATCCTTCTTTCTAAGCAAAAAGAAGTTTCTGTATGCTTTGATGGCTCCACATTTGTAACTGTTAGAAGAAAGGAAACTCAACAACTTTCACACATTTAAATTCTACCATTTAATCCAACCATAATTAGTGTAAGTGTTTTCATTACTTTTAAAATGTACCTGCATAACTACTACTCTACATTATTTGATCAAACACTCTACTGGAATTACTTGGCAATCTTTGAGATAAACTTTATCCTTCTTTTTAAGCAAAAAGAAGTTTGTGTATGCTTTGATGGCTCCACATTTGTAACTGTTAGAAGAAAGATATGTAAAGGCCCAATGCAAGGCCCATCTTAGGCCCTCTTCCTCATTAGTGTTTAGTCCCACATCTTAGATTAGGATTTCTTCTCCTCTCCCTTCCTATAAATGTACAAATACATGTTGGTGTAAACAACAATTGAGAAATTAATAAAATTATATTTTATTTCTCTCTTTCTTTTCATGTTTTTCTACATGGTATCAGAGTCAGGTTCCCTAATTTTTTTCCTAACCGCAACCCAATTGGTACTTGGCCGCCAGTCTGGGCAGTTTGCTTTTTTTCTAACCGCATACTTGTCGCTCCTGCAAGTGTCTCCACTCTCCTCTGCTCCCCACTGCACCCCCTGCTTTTATAGCAATTCCTTCCTATTTCTCTGGGCTCCACGGTTGTTTGCTGCTTACCCGTGCGTGCCGCCTATACGCAAAAATTCCCTGTGATGTCTGCTTCTTGCCACCTGCTCGCTCAGTCTCTCGCCTCCTTGTTGCCTGCTCGTCGTTAGCTCGCAACGAGCTCCTGCTTCCAGCGCTCCTTGTCGCGTCTTGTTCAAGTGCCCAGGTCCTCTGGCCTCCAGTTCTCCTGCCCGTCAGGTCGCCTGCTCTTTTCTCCTGGTCATTGCGGCTATCCGCTTGATCGCCTTGGTGCTTGATTTTTCCCAGTCTCTAGTCGGCTTACCGTCAAGGCGTCTTGCCCGTTCTTGCCTGCTAGGCTTTGAGCCGTTGTTGTTTGCCGCTTGATTTCCTGTCTATCTGCTCCTTGTTTTTGCTTCTAGTCGCAGCAGTGTGATACAGGAGTGGCTACCATTCTCTGACCGCCTGGCCGTCGGGTTCTTTTAACCGCAGGGGTCAGACCGGTACCTTTCTCCTCATATGCTCGTCGCTTGATTGAGCCCGCAACTGTTGTCGTTTAGGCATAGCTCCTGACCAAAGTTCTCTCTGTCTGTTCTAGCCGCCTGTGAGCTCCATGGAGTCGATTGATGCTTCGTCCCTTCCTGCTCATGCTGCAATACTTCTTTCTGAAGTTCGTGATGAGCTTCGGATCACCACTATTTCTCTTAGTAGGAAGAAGAATTTCGTTGAGTGGGTGCACTCCGTCCGGCGTGTTCTTCAGACAAAGGGGCTTTTGTATCATCTAACTAAGGACACCCCTTCTGCACCCACTGACGATTGGCTTCGAGATGATGGTCGTGTCCAGACATGGATCCTCAACTCCCTGGATAGTGAACCTTATCGTATGGTCATGTATCATGAGACGGCCAAGGCTATGTGGGATGAACTGCATTCCCTCTATTTCGGCAAGGACAACCTTCAACATCTGTTTGGCATCATCACGGACCATCAATCTCTCGACTCAGGAGGTGCAGGTGACTTTGTTGCGCGGTCCAAAACCTTAGTCGAGGCCTGGATTCAGCATCAACCTCCTACAACTGATCTTGTTACGCAACGTGTTCAAAAAGAGGTTGTTGGTATTGCCATGATGATGGCTCGTGTTCCGCCTCATCTCCACAGTGTCCGGGCTCAGATACTCTCCTCCACCATTCCCTCTCTATCCGATGTTTGCTCAATGTTGTTAAAGGTGACACCACCCCCAGATGTTCCCGTACCTCCCTCTCTGTCTCTCCTCTAGCACTCATCTATATCTCGCGCCCCTCCTCCATCTACCTGAGGAGGTCGCACCGGCAACCGAGGTAGAGGTCGCAACGGACGGCCTAGACTCAAGTGTACTCACTGTGGTAGGGATAGACATCTTGAGGCAACTTGTTATCGTAAGCATGGTATGCCTCCTCCGCCCCATGTCTCTGTTGCTGCTGACACATCTTCTACCACTCGCACCGATATTGATGTCATGCGCCTCCAACTCCACCATCTCCAAGGCTTACTCAATCGTCTGCCTGGCTCCGTTGCCTCTATCTCAAATGAAGGTATCTCCTGTCTCTCTCATAGTCCATAGTGGATTGTGGACTCTGGTGCCACCCACCATATCACTCCGCAGAAACCACCTCAGTACTTGGACTCTCCTCATCCCAAGTTTATCACAGTGGCCAATGGTGACACCGCCCCTGTCTTCGGCTCCACAAATATGTTTCTCAGCCCCTCTATCTCTCTTCGCTCGGTTCTTCATATCTCGGACTCTCCTTTCAATCTTCTTTTTGTTAGTCACCTTATTGAAGACCTTGACTGCTCTGTGACATTCACATCTTCTTCTTTTGTTGTGCAGAATCGACGGACGCAGAATATCATTGGTAAAGGACGACTGTGCAATGGGCTCTATCTTCTGGACATTTCTCCCACCATTCTCTCATTTATCACCTTTGTGGATTGGCATCGACGTCTTGGGCATAATCCTCTTCCAATTATCATGAAGGCTCTTCCTGCTCTACATCTTCCTGACTTTACCTGCGAGTCATGTATCTTTGACAAACAGCATTGTTCTTCTTTTTCTCCTCATTGTACTCGGAGTGATGCTCCTTTTGATCTAGTACATTTTGATATTTGGGGACCATATAAAATTACTAGTATTTTTGGTTATCGTTACTTCATTACTTTTATTGATGATTATTCTTGCATGACGTGGTTATACTTCATGATCGATCGGATCTAACTCGTGTGCTTCGGGCCTTTATTACTGAGACTCGTACTCAATTTTCACGAACAATTAAAACTATTCGTACAGATAATGCTAGTAAATATACCAGTCATGTGTTTGACGATCTCTGTACTGAGTTTGTGATCATCCATCATACTTCTTGTGCTTATACCCCCCAACAGAATGGTGTGGCTGAGCGTAAGAATCGTCATCTTCTTGATGTTGCTCGCTCACTTATGTTTCAAATGCAGGTTCTCAAGTCTTATTGGCATTTTGCAGTATCTACGGCATATTATCTCATCTATCGCCTGTCCTACTCCATTCTCAACTATGTCACTCTGTTTAGTCTTCTCTTTCCCTCCACGCCGCCCTTTTCCATCACTCCTCGGGTCTTTGGTTGTACCTGTTATGTCCATAATCTTGGTCCTTCCACTGACAAGCTTGCTCCTCGGGCTACAAAATATATGTTCGCCGGTTATTGTCGTGCTCAAAAAGGGTATGTGTGTTACTCTCCCACTGATCGCAAGGTTGTCGTGTTTGTCGATGTCACTTTCATAAATCAACCTTTTTACTCTCTTCCTCTAGCTCCTCTTGCACCTCCGTTATTACCACGTCCTGTCGTCCCTATTACATCACATCTTCCCCCACTCCTTCCAACCCCAGTTCCCGTACCATTCAAACCACCTCTTCTTCGCGTATACACTCATCGTCCTCCTCGCTCCGACGCCCCACAACAGTCGCCCTCTACAAGTGGTACCTCGCAGCCTGAAGATCTGGCTCTTGTATTCACAGCTCATCCCCTGGCAAATTATGTATCCTTGCATCACCTCTCCCCAACTTCTCAAATTTGCAACTTCTTTATCCTCCATTTCAATACCTAACTCTTTGCAGGAGCCTCTCCAACATCCGGGGTGGCGTGCGGCTATGGATGAGGAAATGACTGCCCTCTGGCTAATCAAACTTGGGATCTTGTCTCCCTTCCTCCGGGACAGATCTGTGTCGGATGTAAATGGGTCTTTGCGATAAAACATGCTCCAGACGGTACAGTTGAATGCCTAAAGGCTCGTTGTATGGCTCGCGGGTTTACTCAGCAACAAGGCCTCGATTATGATGAGACTTTCTCTCATGTCACCAAGTTGAACAATGTTCGTGTCCTAATCTCCTTATTCATCGCCAATGGCCCTTACATCAATTGGATGTCAAGAATGTCTTTCTCAATGGCGACCTTCAAGAAACTGTCTACAGGCACAAGCCTCCCAGGTTTGAGACCACGAGGGAGTCACTTGTTTGTCAACTCAAGAAATCTATTTATGGTCGCAAACAGTCTCCTCGTGCATGGTTTGATAAGTTCAGTAAGGTTGTCCGTGATGTTGGATCCACTCGGAGCTCGTCGGACTTTTTTCTCTTTACTCATCACCGATCGACAGGTACAATGATTTTCTTACTTTATGTCGATGATATTCTAATTACAGGAGATGATTCCAAAGGAATACAAATGATCAAGCAGCATTTGAATTCAGTCTTTCAAACTAAAGATCTGGGAAATCTTCGGTACTTTCTTGGCCTTGAGGTTGTGAGACGTCCTGATGGCCTCATCCTATCTCAACGAAAGTACTGTTTGGACCTTCTTCATGACGCTGGCTATTCTGGATGCAAGCCTGTTGATACTCCTATGGATGTCAACCACAAGCTCTGTGCTCATGCCTCCGACTCTGATCTACTTCTTCCAAACCCAGAGTATTATTGTCGTCTTGTAGAAAAATTGATTTATCTTACAGTCACAAGACCGGATATCTCATTTGTTGTTGGAGTTGTCAGCCGATTCATGCATTCTCCACGGATATCTCACCTCCAAGACATCGAGCGCATCCTCAGATATTTGAAAAATGCTCCTGGACAAGGGCTTGTATACAAACCCGCTTCTTCTTCTCCTCTATCTTTGATTGTCTATTCTGATGTTGATTATATTGGTTCCTTGGATGGCCGACATTCCATAAGTGGATTTTGTACTTACTTCGGAGGACACCTGATTACCTAGCGCAGCAAGAAACAATCTGTGGTTGCTTGCTCATCTGCTGAAGCTGAGTATCGTTCAATGGCAGTTGTGCCTGAGCTTACATAGCTAGAAAGTCTCCTGGATGATTTGGGAGTCAAACTTTCCTCACCGGCTACTTTACTTTGTGACAGTCAAGCGGTTATACACATTGCTAAGAATCCTGTATTCCATGAACGGACCACACATTGCTAAGAAAAATTTGGCGTCGAATTCATTACGCTTTAGAAAAATTGGCACTGAATCCTTTGGAAGAGGGATTCTTAAAACTCTTTTACAGTTGATGGAAATAGTAAGAAGAAAGTAAGAGGGAGAAGGAAAGAATTATGTTCTCAGAATTCTTCAGAAGCTCTGATGATGCTTCTGTCTTTCTTTCACTGGATCTGAAATGATGAACCATTGCTTATGATAGTGATGATTTGCAAGGGTTGTTTTGTTTGATCATTTTCTCTCAGCACTTGTTGCAGTTCTGCTGCAGTATAATGATGAAGAAGAAGCAGCAGTATATCTTCCTGTGAAGAGAGAGCCCTTCTGTATATCTGTCTTTTAAGGTTTTAGAGGGAAGAAGATAAAGACCCTATTCGACAAACAGAATAATGTGATAACTGTATTGTCATTTGCTTCTGCTCTTTTTGCATACTTATTGTGTATGATTGAGTTTTCAAAAACCTTTCCTCTTTTGGCTTGTACTGAAAAGGAATTCTTCTTACCCACCTAATTTCCTTTCTCCTTTTGTTCTTGACCCGTCCATTCATTTTTGTTGTAAAGTCCCAAAGACTTGTATATATTTCTCTTATGTGTAAATACAAAGGAAGAATACAAATATATAGGAGAGAGAGTGAGACAGAAAAAGCCTATACACGGTGTGGGACTAAAGAGAAGAAGATCTAAATGGGCATGTTCATGGGCCTATTACATGGATTTTGCTAACACTCCCCCGCAAGCTGGAGCGTACAAATCGTAGGCACCAAGCTTGGATAAGAACTGGAGATATAGTGGCCGAGGAAGAGCTTTTGTTAGGATGTCAGCAATTTGTCTTGCAGCAGGAACATGCTCCAATTCTACCTTCTTTGCTTGAACATTTTCTCTGATGAAGTGACAGTCAACCTCAATATGCTTTGTTCGCTCATGGAACACTGGATTGTTGGCTATATGAATTGCAGCCTGACTGTCACACCGAAGTATTATCAGAGAAGGAAAAGTGACACTTAAGTCATCAAGAAGGCTCTCAAGCCATGTTAATTCTGACACAACAGCAGTCATAGCCCTGTATTCAGACTCAGCCGAGGAGCGGGCGACCACATTCTGTTTCTTGCTTCGCCATGTTATGAGGTGTCCACCAAGGTAAATGCAAAAGCCAGTCGTGGAACGCCTATCATCAGGGGACCCAGCATAGTCAGCATCCGAGTACGCAAGAAGAGATGGTGAGTTGGATGATTTGTAGACAAGGCTTTGTCCCGGAGCGGTCTTTAGATACCTGAGAATCCGCTCAACAGCTTGAAGGTGAGAGGTGCGCGGAGTATGCATGAAGCGACTCACAACACCAACAGCAAACGAGATATCTGGTCGAGTAACCGTTAGGTAGATCAGTTTCCCAACCAATCGTCGGTAGTATTCTGGATTCTCAAGAAGTTGGTCAGAATCAGACCCAGCAACACACATTTTTTGATTAGCATCCATAGGAGTATCCATAGGTTTGCACCGGAAGTATCCTGCTTCATGAAGTAAGTCGATGCAGTACTTTCGTTGAGACATAACCAACCCATCGGGTCGTCGGGCGACTTCAATCCCAAGGAAGTATCTAAGATTTCCAAGATCCTCTTTTGGCTTGTACTGAAAAGGAATTCTTCTTACCCACCTAATTTCCTTTCTCCTTTTGTTCTTGACCCGTCCATTCATTTTTGTTGTAAAGTCCCAAAGACTTGTATATATTCTCTTATGTGTAAATACAAAGGAAGAATACAAATATATAGGAGAGAGTGTGAGACAGAAAAAGCCTATACACGGTGTGGGACTAAAGAGAAGAAGATCTAAATGGGCATGTTCATGAACCTATTACATGGATTTTGCTAACACTCCCCCGCAAGCTGGAGCGTACAAATCGTAGGCACCAAGCTTGGATAAGAACTGGAGATATAGTGGCCGAGGAAGAGCTTTTGTTAGGATGTCAGCAATTTGTCTTGCAGCAGGAACATGCTCCAATTCTACCTTCTTTGCTTGAACATTTTCTCTGATGAAGTGACAGTCAACCTCAATATGCTTTGTTCGCTCATAGAACACTGGATTGTTGGCTATATGAATTGCAGCCTGACTGTCACACCGAAGTATTGTCGGAGAAGGAAAAGTGACACCTAAGTCATCAAGAAGGCTCTCAAGCCATGTTAATTCTGACACAACAGCAGTCATAGCCCTGTATTCAGACTCAGCCGAGGAGCGGGCGACCACATTCTGTTTCTTGCTTCGCCATGTTATGAGGTGTCCACCAAGGTAAATGCAAAAGCCAGTTGTGGAACGCCTATCATCAGGGGACCCAGCATAGTCAGCATCCGAGTACGCAAGAAGAGATGGTGAGTTGGATGGTTTGTAGACAAGGCCTTGTCCCGGAGCGGTCTTTAGATACCTGAGAATCCGCTCAACAGCTTGAAGGTGAGAGGTGCGCGGAGTATGCATGAAGCGACTCACAACACCAACAGCAAACGAGATATCCGGTCGAGTAACCGTTAGGTAGATCAGTTTCCCAACCAATCGTCGGTAGTATTCTGGATTCTCAAGAAGTTGGTCAGAATCAGACCCAGCAACACACAATTTTTGATTAGCATCCATAGGAGTATCCATAGGTTTGCACTCGAAGTATCCTGCTTCATGAAGTAAGTCGATGCAGTACTTTCGTTGAGACATAACCAACCCATCGGGTCGTCGGGCGACTTCAATCCCAAGGAAGTATCTAAGATTTCCAAGATCCTTGGTCTGGAAGGCTGAGTTCAGATGTTCTTTGAGCTGTTGTATTCCAAAGAGGTCATCGCCAGTAATCAGGATATCATCAACGTAGACAAGAAGGATTACAGTGCCAGTTGGTCCATGCTTGGTGAATAGAGAGAAGTCGGCAGAGCTCCGAGTAAACCCAAGTGCTAAGAGAACCTTGCAGAACTTATCAAACCAAGCTCGTGGTGACTGTTTGAGACCATAAAGAGCCTTTAGAAGGCGGCAAACGCGAACTGTACGAGACTCCCCCGTGGTCTCAAACCCGGGAGGTTGGCACATAAACACAGTTTCCTGTAGATCGCCGTTAATGAATGCATTCTTAATATCGAGCTGAAGAAGGGGCCAATGCCGGTGCACAGCCACGGATGGCGGTGCACAGCCACGGAGATAAGAACACGAACAGTGTTGAGTTTTGATACTGGAGAAAAAGTTTCCTCATAATCTAAGCCTTGTTGCTGAGTGAAGCCCCGGGCCACGAGACGGGCTTTTAAACGATCAACAGTCCCATCCGCATTCTGTTTGACCGCAAAGACCCATTTGCAACTAACACAGTGTTGACCTGGAGGAAGGGGAACCAGTTCCCAGGTGTGATTAGCCCAGAGGGCATTCATCTCTTCTTCCATAGCTGCCCGCCACCCCGGATGCTGAAGCGCCTCCTGCACAGAGTTAGGAATAAAGATGGAGGAAAGAGAAGTGGCAAACTAGTGGAGGGGTGGAGAGAGCCGGTGTAGAGATACATAGCTAGCCATTGGATGAGCTGTAGAGGGAGATGTTGGATCAACCGCGGGCGGTGTGTCATTTGTAGCAGACGGCTCCGGTTAGGGGAATATCCTTGGATTTACGGCGAGAATAGACGTAGCGAATGGGCGGATGGATCACAGGCGGGGATGGATGTGACGGTGGAGAGGAAGGCGTGACTGGAACGATGGGATGAGGAATAGTAGACGGGAGGGATTGGGAAGAGGAGGATAGGTGGAACGGTTGATCTTCACAAAAAGTGAGATCGGTCGAGACAGTCACTTTTCCTGTTGTAGGAGAGTAGCACACATAGCCCTTCTGAGTTCGAGAGTAGCCAACAAACTTTTGTCTGGTAGCACGAGCCGCAAGTTTGTCTGCTGGCGGACCGAGGTTGTGAACATAACAAACACACCCAAAGACTCGGGGTGTGAGGGGGAAAGGAGGAGTGGATGGAAGAAGAAGGCTTAGTGGAGTGGCAAAGTTGAGTACGGACGAGGGCATGCGATTGATGAGGTGACACGCAGTTGCAATAACAAAGTGCCAAAATTCTGTGGGGACGTGCATTTGGAACATGAGGGACAGAGCGGTATCGAGAAGATGGCGATTTTTCCGTTCAACCACGCCATTTTGTTGAGGTGTGTAGGCACAGGAGGTTGGGTGAATAACACCAAACTCAGAGCATAGAGCGGAGAAGGACCGACTTGTGTACTCGCGGGCATTATCGGTGCGAAGAATTTTAAGAGGCGTCGAGAACTGCGTACGTGTTTCAGATAAAAAAGCGCGAAACACAGAAGTTATCTCAGTGCGATCATGAAGAAAATAAAGTCAAGTAGCACGCGAGTAGTCATCAATAAAAGTGATAAAGTAGCGATGTCTAAATATATTGGGGATCCTATATGGACCTCATACATCAAAATGAACTAAAGATAAGGGAGTATCACTCCGGCTACAAGAAGGAGAAAAAGAGACACGATGTTGCTTGTCGTACATACATGATTCACAAGGGAACTCTTGCAGTGAAACACCAGGAAGAGCTCTCTTGAGAACCGGAAGGGGAGCATGCCCAAGACGACGATGCCAGTCAGACGTGGAGATGGAAGAAAGGCTGATAGGTGGGAGATCCAAGAGATATAGCTCATTCGTCAGCCGACCGTTACCAATGGTACTCCGTGTACGGCGATACTGTAAAACAAAAGATGAAGGAGAAAAGGTTATGCAGCAGTCAAGATCCTGTGTTAACTGGCTAACAGAAAGCAAATTAAACGGGGAGCCCGGAACATGAAGAACCGAGGAGAGTAGCAAGGTAGGAGTGAGGCGTAGATCAGCAGCACCAGAGACCGGGGTAGTGTCGTCATTAGCGACAATAATAGATGGCGGGTGAGAGGTTGTCGAGTACCGAGGCGGTTTCTGAGATGTTATATGATGAGTTGCTCCATAGTCAACGATCCAGTGAGAGCTGTAAGAAAGACAGGATATACCTTGAGTAGAGAAAGAGGCAACCGAGCCAGATGGCCTATCAATACTGCCTTGGAGCTGCTGGAACTGAGTGCGAAGGTCTTCATATTCCTGACGAGTAGGTGCACCAAGGTTGGAAGCGCCAGGGGCATCAGACGGAACTGGAGTAGCGGAAGCGGCCAGATGCGGAGGTAGGCCATGTTTACGGTAGCATGTAGCTTCTAGATGACCCTCACGAGAACAGTAGGTACACTTCAAAGAAGAACGGCCACCACGTCCTCGTCCCCGAGACGGGTGGCGTCCTCCCCTGGTGGAAGGGCCACGACCAGGAGGAGTTGGCAGGAGAGGTTGCTGAAGAACTGGAGAAAAGACTGTGGGAGTCTCAGATGGAGGAGTTACCCTTAGTAACATGGAGCAAACATCATGGAGAGAGGGTGTTGTAGTAGAAGATAGTATCTGAGCTCGAACACTGTGCAGATGTGGAGGAACACAGGCCATCATCATAGCAATACATACGACTTCCTTCTGAATCCGTTGAGTCGCAAGATCAGTGGTAGATGGCTGATGCTGGATCCATGCTTCAGTAAGACCCTTAGCACGAGCAACAAAGGAGGTCATGTCCGCATCCCCGCCCGTATCCAGGGCCTGAAGATCAGTAATAATGTCATAGAGGTGCTGGAGGCTGTCCTTGCCCGAGTACAAGGAATGAAGCTCATCCCACATGCCCTTGGCCGTCTCGTGATACATGGCCATTTGGTATGATTCGCCATCCATAAAGTTGAGAAGCCATGTCTGAACTCTACCGTCATTCCGCATCCAATCATCGGTAGAAGGGGAGGGAGGTGGTTGCGTGAGATAAGGCAAAAGCACTTTGGCCTGAAGGACCCGGCGAACAGAGTGCACCCAAGGCACAAAGTTTTTCTTGCCGAACAGGGAAATCGTGGTGATCCACAACTCATCGCGGAGTTCGGGAGGAGGAGGTACACGAGCAGTAGGCACTTCAGTGGAGTCGACCGAGGAACCCATGAGACCAAACCGTGAACGGAGCGGCTGCGGTCTAGGAAGCAGCAGCAGCGGACTGGAGCGGCAGCGGTCTAGGAAACAGCGGCAGCGGCCTGGAGGTAGAGCAGCGGTCTGGAGGCAGAGCAGCGGTCTGCGAGGAAGCAGCGGCAGCGGTCTGGAGAAGCTGCGGGCATAGCGGCTAAAGGCAGAGCAGCGGTCCGGAACGATCGCTGGCGAGCAGGAGAGCAGAGCAGCGGCTGGAGGCAGAGCAGCGGTCTGGAACGATCGCTGGCGAGCTGCGAGAAGAATGGCGTTGCGGTCTGTGAGACGGGGGCTGCGGTCTGCGAGATCGGCAGAAGATGGCGCTGCGGTCTGCGGTCTGCGAGATCGGCAGAGGATGGCGCTGGCTTGCTGCGAGAAGGGGGTTCTGCGGTCTGCGAGATCGGCAGAGGATGGCGCTGCGATCTGCGAGACGGGCGTTGTGGTTTGCGAGATCGGCAGAGGGGGGAATCGGGCGGTCTGTGAGCAGCGGAGGTGGGAACAGAGGTGCCCACTTGTCAGGAGAGAAGCTTATAAAAGCTAGGAGGAGGCGGAGGAGGAGGAGAAGGAGAGAACACGCAGGAAGCAGCGGTCTGAAAAAGGATAGACCGCAGGATTGCGGTCTGAAAGAGAGACGCAGGAGAGCTGCGGTCTGAAAGAGAATAGGCCGCAGGAATTGCGGTCTGAAAGAGAATAGGCCGCAGGAATTGTTGTCTGAAATAAGGAGGGGACCGCGGTCAGAGACAAGCGGAACCTAGTTCTGATACCATGTTGTAAAGTCCCAAAGACTTGTATATATTTCTCTTATGTGTAAATACAAAGGAAGAATACAAATATATAGGAGAGAGAGTGAGACAGAAAAAGCCTATACACGGTGTGGGACTAAAGAGAAGAAGATCTAAATGGGCCTGTTCATGGGCCTATTACATGGATTTTGCTAACAATTTTAAATACCTTCCAAAAGTGATTTGTTGTGTCCTGGAAAGCTTCATTCTATTCTTGGCAACAAACGAGCCGTTGGAGAAATGTCTCTAGCTTGGTGGTCCTTCCGAATAGGTCCCAAAAGGACAGCTGAAAAAGCTTCCCTTTTCTGACTGTATTCGACGCTGCGTCGACTTCATCAATCTTCATGTCGACGCACCTCTGAGTTCTTATCGACGTAGCTTCGAATTTCTTCTTAGCTTTAGTTGAACTCAGATGTCGACGTTACGTCGATTCCTTATCGACGTGTCCGTCGAGTTGAATCCTTGGATTTGAGCTTTTATTTTCTGCGTCGAATTATAGTCGAAGTTGCGTCGACTTCTGAGATGGCTTCGACAAGCTCTTCCTTCTGCGTCGAGTCCCCTTCGACGTTGCGTCGACTTGACTTTATACTTCGACAGACTGAATAAGTTGCTCCGACTTCTAGTCAGAGTTACGTCGATCTCCAGTCAAAGTTACGTCGACTTTTATTCGACGCAAGTCTTATCTTAACTTGTTTTGTGATTGCTATGACTTGGCCCTGACACTCTAAGTTAAGTGTGACATCCTAAGACATCTACTGACCAGATTACCTTTACTATACAATGTGGGTAATAAACCTAAGAAGTAAAATCACTTATAGTTAATTTGTTAAGTTAAATCAAAAGGAGTTTTTCCCAACACACATTGAAGTCGACTGTCATTTCATTCGGGAGAAAGTTCAATTGAAGAAGCTGGAATCAAAGCATGTTCCTGCTACTGAACAAGTTGCTGATACTCTCACCAAGGCTTTACCACACCCATTATATTATCAATTCTTGTCCAAGCTGGGTACTTACGATTTGTATGTTCCAGCTTGCGGGGGAGTTTTAGAAGAAAGATATGTAAAGGCCCAATGCAAGGCCCATTTTAGTCCATCTTCCGTTTTAGTGTCTAGTCCCACATCTTAGATTGGGATTTTTCTCCTCTCTCCCTTCTTATAAATGTACAAATACATGTTGGTGTAAACAACAATTGAGAAATTAATAAAATTATATTCTATTTCTCTCTTTCTTTTCATGTTTTTCCACGGTAACTAAATGTTCTTCATGTTTCTTAAAATAGGTGTTTACAATTGCAAGATCATAGGCTATAGGAAAATCATGTACAACTTCCTCGCTGTGTTACAATCTCTTACTTCATACCTACTATGGATATTCACATTACTCATCCTAATAAATATGGACATCAAAGTCACTACCAATAATGCAATCATACCTTCCTAAAATTAATTTGAAATTTATTTTCTAATCCAATTTGAGGAGCATAAACACTCATCATATTTATAGTACCATAATTGACAATTATCTTAAGAATCATCATATCAATAATCTTATTAACAATAATAATTTTCCCTTTAAATTTTTTATCCACCAATATATCAACCTCAATCTTCTTACTATTATTTCCAACATACAACAACTTATAATCATCTTGATTCTTCTGTCTTCATTTAGTCTTATAAACAACAAATATTTACACTTCTAATCATTATACCCACTAATTCTCAGGTATTTTCATTTGAAGTCCCAAAGTTCAAAGTAATAAATATAATCATAACACTGAACCTACACTACATTTTTCTTTCTTTTCACCACAATCGGGTTAATTGCAGTGTGTCATTTAAGACTGACGTCCTGACCAACCACTTCCTAATTTTCATGACAATCAGGCAAATGTCCTAGCATGTCAATGTCTATTTTTCAAAACAATAAGATTAGGTCATTTCACAAAGCTTGTGAGGACTGTCCTAGGACTAGAAAAATTCAAATTTAGCTAGTCCTTTTAATTGTTTTGATTTGAGTTTCACAACTGGCAGTCAATCTAACATCGACCCTCAACTTCTCATTCGAACTAAGGATTTGCAATGACGTGGATGACTAATCAAACTTAAATAAAAAACATTCAAACTAAGGATTTGCAATGGCACGGATGACTAATCAAACTTAAATAAAAAAACATACTACAGAAAGTAGTTGTAAGATAAACAAATATCCAACAAAAAGAATACATCAAAAAATCAATAATGTAAAGAATATTTCATATTGTATAGGGGAAAATTGAAATGAATGCAACAATAATGGAGGAAACTCATGAGAAGCCGACCATCAATAAAAGTAAAATGTAAACTAACTCATGTGTTGCGAGTCAATAGTCCTGCATTGAGTGCCTTTCATATGTCTAAAGATTGGAATGGACTATTGTAGATAGGACATCAACTTCATAATCCTTGCAAGCTATAATTTTGTTTGTATTTAGATGGATAAAAGTGATTGGTAGTTTGTATGGACCACAACCTTATTTTCCAATAAGTATGATCGCCTATGTTTCACTGCACAGTGGAGTGTGGGTAAAGCCTATATATTTGTAAGCCAGTTCTTGTTGGCGCCTTGAAGTAGCTCTCACTAATAAGCCACTAGTCGGTCAACCTACATAAGGACTACTCTAACTAATGCACCCGGAAATGATCTCTCCTTCAAAGGGTCTTTGTGACTTAGGAGTGTCGAGAATGATACCTCATTATCTTACTTTTTAACCAGAGGAGTGCATCTTAATGAAAGAAATTTGACTACTCTTCATCAAGGAATGCAATTTAGTGTTAAAAGCTCAAGGCGCATCAAGGCGCAAATGGCTCATGTAGCCTAAGCAGAGATGCATTCCTAACAA
This sequence comes from Dactylorhiza incarnata, assembly GCA_033032865.1. Taxonomy (NCBI): domain Eukaryota; kingdom Viridiplantae; phylum Streptophyta; class Magnoliopsida; order Asparagales; family Orchidaceae; genus Dactylorhiza; species Dactylorhiza incarnata. The sequence continues at coordinate 2,988,790 of JAWHQI010000027.1, read as the reverse complement.
GGGCAAAGCATAACCACATCCTTTTTTAAATAATCATTATCAAACATCAATTCATCTTCTTGATCATATTATTAATGCATTCTATTCATCAATCATTCATTACTATCATCAATACCTCATAAGAAATTGGATCAATACGGTGATTTGCATCATATCGAAGCCATAACACTCGATTATGTTTTACAAACAATAAAACATTCATAAGTAATTGGGCAATAAAATTATTTCTTTCTTCATGGAAATTTTACAACAGAAAATTTATTTATACGAGCTTTTTATGATCGAAAGGTGTAAAAAAGGAGCGTGAAAAAGCAGACCTCTGAGTTTGGTGAGTCTTGATCCTTAGGTGTGTCTTTAATAACATAGATGTTGGGAAAATCCCTTTATGATTTGATATATTAGATTATCAAGGTGATATAAGAAGATGTCTTTGTTGTATAAATGGCATATTTCATATAGCCTAGAATTCAGAGTCATTCAAAATGACAAAGAAGTGAACTAAAGCTCTCAGAGATCTCAGAGAATAGCTAAGTAAAGAAGTTTACTTTGAGAAGATATCAGTTTACGTCGACAAGTGAAAAAGGCAGAAGTCAACGTATGTTGAGAAGTAGGCATGTCAATGTCAACATATATTGAGAAGTTCAGATTTATACTTCGATTATGATTTAACTAGTACTAAGAGCTCAAGTTCTACAGAAGTCAGAGAACAAGTATATATTGAGATATTATCTCCACTCCATCTCAGTATACTTTTACTTCCACGTCAGAGTTCAAAAATCTTGAGTCGACATCCACGCAGAGCAAATTTGAATTGAACACAAATAGATCAAAGCAATAAATCAAATCTGATTATTGTCGTTGATATTTGAGTATGGAAGGCATTTATTCTCTTTAAGCAAATTTGACAAGGGATCATTGTCGACAATCTGTATCTATATATGGACATTCCTATTCAGAAAATGATGTAACAAAATATACAGAAGCTATTGTGCTAAAGAAAGACTCGCTCTTGGATCTCTCTCTGTCTTTCTCCTCTCTGATCTAATTTTTCTTCTTCCTTCCTCTCGGCAAGTTTCAACAAGACGAACAGCAATTATCAAGGATCATCTTCTCTCGATCAAAAGACTGTTCATCAAGAAGAAATAATAAGAGGCTTCATCGAATACAACTCCTAAGCAGATTCAAATCTTCTCTAATGAATCTGGTCTCTAAGGAAGAATCAACTGGAAGATAAATCCCTGACGAAAATAATCCACACAATGCTCGAAAGAACCAAGTCCTCAGAGATTGCTGAAGAGGACAACAATTACATAAACAGATTTCTTACAACTATTCTCTTTCAACTTCAACTTTCTGACGGAGTTCTAAGAATCACTCTTCAACAAATTCAGTGGTCTCTGATCCACCTTACCAAAAGGATCTAAGGATGGTTTTGAGTCGACCTTATCAAAAACATCTCTGATTGAGTTTAGACCTCCTTATCAAAAGGGTTCTTGTTTAGTCACCACTTTATCAACAGGTTATTGGTTTGAGAGACCTTATCAAAATCTCTTATGGTTTTTTGAATTTCTTATCAAAAGATTCAGTTGTAGCTAGTTCTAAGAGTCTCCTTATCAAAAAACTCAGCATTGTCTATAGTGGAAATCTTACTAAGAGGTAGAATAGAGGACGTACCCAAATTTGGGGAACCCCTATAAAATATTTGTTCCTGGATTGCATAGTTTTTAATTGTTTTGTTTGTTTATTTTGATAACTTTTCAGCTGCATAATAATTAACAAACAAAATAACATGTGGATGTGCCATGAATGATTAAAAATTATAAAAAAAAATTAAATACTTTATTCACCCCCACCCCCCCACTCTAGAGTAATTCTTAGAATCTTACCATACCTTTCAATTGGTATCAGAGGGAGGTTGATCATAAAAAGGCTAAACACCTTGATCAAGATCCAAGGGTATTAAGAATTACTAGTGTAATTTTTAATTTTAATCAAAAGATCTACACAAAATAGATAATATGCATCCAACAGACCTCTAGTCTGTACAACAACACTCAAGCCTTTATCCCACCATAGTGGGGTCGGCTATATGGATCCTTTGTCGTCATTGCGCCCTATCTTTAATCATAGCCACACTAATGCCTAAGTGCACCATATCTTTCCTTATAGTTTCACTAATGCTAGTCTCTTGTGTCATTGGTCACATAGAGATGCACTATCTTTTGCTAAAAAGCACACTGGTGTAGAAGAATCTAAACAAAAAAAATTTAAGCAGAAAATATTTCGACTCCGAGTACTTGTTAAAATAGTTTCTGAGTTATCAGACGACTTTACCAAGCACTTGTCCTTGTAGAACTCTATCATATAGTCTTTGTCACATAATTGACTTATGCTAATGACATTATGTTGTAGTCTCTTGACCAAGCTTATAGATGTCGGCCGACATGTCCGACATGTCGGCCGACATGTCCGACATGTCGGCCGACATGTCATTTTTGAGGGGAAATCGCAACGTTAGCGACACAAATGAGAAAAATGGCGTTTTCCAGTATGGCGGCCGACATGTCGGACATGTCGGCCCGTTATGGCGGGTTATGGCGGCCAGTAGAAATTAATAAGTTATTTTATTAAATTTTATAATTAAATCAGTTTTTATTATATACTTATATAGTTATACTATGTTTGCCCCTCACGACGACTCCGCATCTCCCCCGCGTCCTCCTCACGACGCTCTGGGCTCTCGTCTTCTTCGCTTGCCATAATCTCCGCTTCTGGCTCTCGTCTTCTTCGCAGCTCTCCTTTGGTTACACTTCGACATTTTGAAAGTATGCAACATTTCTTATTTATTACAAATTGACTAAACACTTGTTAGTAGTTTCATTTTCTAATATGAATTTTAGTGTATACTTCATTAAATAAAATAATTACCATCTAATTAAAAAAATATTATGATACATAATATATATATACATTTAATATTACAATCCGACATTTTGAAATGTCCCCGATATATCCCCCACAATCCGACATCCGACATAAAAAACTCAAACCGACATGAGTCCGACATCCGACATCTGCAAGCTTGCTCTTGACATAAGCCACGTCTGTGAAAGAGGCTATACCGTTAGTAATCATACCATAGCCTTTTGTAATTCCCCGATCAGATCCGCCAAAGATAACTTTTGGACCGTCTTTGACTGGGGTATAATTTTGTAGTAGGCTCCTTGTTCCGGTCATGTACCGCGAACATCCACTGTCCAAATACCAGATAGGCGTATTGTTGGCCTTTGGACATATCTGCATTCAAGAATCAATCGCCCTTAGGAACCCAAATAGATTTGGGTCATTGGCTCCTTGTTAGATGACTGCCACTTGGAGTGTTAACATTGTGAGGGGTCATTCTTGCACTGTTAACTCGTGGAGTCTTGTAATTCAAAGGATTGAACAAGCAATCTATGACAAAGTGACCAACTTTGCCACAACACCAACAATCGAATCTATTTTACCTTCTTTTATTCTCCTGCTTTACCTTTTGAACGGGAGGGCAAGCAGGAGCTACTGACTTGGAAGTAAAAGCCTCATGATTACAGCATACACATGGCTCCTTCTCAAGCGGCTTTGTAGCAATAGGTTTGATCTTTGGTGCTCTCTTAGCATCCGATCCATGCACGAATGAACCATAATCCTTGAGGAATATCTCTTCATAGGGTGCCTTGAGAGCAGTCGTTCCAAAGTTTCGGGGGCGGCTCCATCCTTGGTTACTTTTGTTAAAGTCAACGTGAGTCGGTCTAGCAAAGTGACCATAGGATGTTTCAAAGTCATACTTGTTTGTCGGAAAAACAACCTTCTTGAAGGAAGGCTGACTCTGAACAGTCTTTCCCTTACCTTTAACGGCTCTTCTCTTAGCAGCCTTACTTTTCTCGGTCTCGTGACCAATATCACTACCCTTCGCAGGAGCTGAGAAACCATCAATAAGAGGAAGGATAGTCTTTGGCTTGGAGAAGCTTTCTACAAGCTTCCTTTCAACCACCAACTTCCCTTCCAGTTCATTAATAGGCTTCTCTTTCAAATTTACCAGTTCAGCAGAGCTTTTCAGTTCGTCTTTCAAGATTTGGATTTCATCTCTGAGAGGAGTTAATTTCTCAATTTCCTCCCTCAGATCTGATTTCACTGCTTTGAGAGACTCAATCTCTTTGGCTTGAGATTTGACTACTTGCGGCACTTGTCAAATCACTTCAACAAAGCTCTATACTGAACTAGAAGAGTTGAATCTTCCTCAGAGGAATATCCTTCATCCGCATTGGATCCAGTCTCAGACTCAGATAGGGGAGTGTGAGAGTTTACCTTCCCCTCATAAGGGGTGTCGTAGTTTTCCTCATCCGTTTGAGTCATAAGCCCAAAGCAGGCTTCTTCATCTGAACTTGACTCGTCTAAGTCGTTGTCACTAAGAGTCTTTGACTTCTTTGCTAAGAAACTCTTTTCTTCTTTCTTCTTGTTTTTGAAGGATCTCTTCTCGTCTTTCCTGGATCCTTCCTTCTTCGTGTATGGACATTCTGCAATCATATGTCTTGGCTTATTACAACAGTAGCAAATGACATCAGAAGAAATATGTTTATTCGGTTTGATTTATACCTGTCATTATTGTTGTAGCTTTTCTTGTGATGATCACCATCACGTCGTGATCTTCTGTAATCAGAGGAGGACGACTGATTTTTCCTATGTCTTCTCTTGTTAAGCAGTCTTTTAAATTGCTTGGAGAGCAACGAGAACTCTCCATCAGACATGTCAGAGCTTGAGGGGAAAGCCACGGATTCATCATCTTCATATGATGATTGTGTCCTGATCGGTGACACAACTTTACCTTTTCTAGACCCTTCGGCCTTCAGAACTACAGACTTCTCTCTACCTGAAGTCTAGCTTACTTGTTCCTCTGCTTTTCTGATGCATAACTTGAGCTCATGGGAAAGAAGTTTTCCGAACAGAATTTGTGGCTCCATTATAGCCAACTTACCAAATTCCCTGATGGCAATTGCCTTGGTATCTCATTCTTTCGTCGGGGATCTCAAGAACTTGTCATTTAGTTCGTCAACAGTGAATTCACGATCATAATTTCTTAGACCGTTGACGATCTTGAAGAACTTTTCATAAGTGTCAGAAATGATGTCCCTTGGATCTTGCTTGAAAGCTTCGTATTCCTGATCCAGTAAAGATCTTCGATCATCCCTTACTTCTTCAGTACCTTCCATTAGAACAACGAGAGAATCTCACATCTCTTTGGCTAACTTGTAGTGAAATAAGTTTTGTAACATTGAGTCGTCCACTGCACTGGCAATAATATTCTTAGTCTTCTTGTCCAAGACGACAATAGCAATTTCATCTTTTGTTAGATCTAACATCTTCTTGGGAACCTGCACATTTGGATTGATAGTAGATGCAATCATAGGAACATGAGGACCTTCTTCAACTATCTGAAATATTCTAGAATCGGCGGCTTCCATGTAGAATCTGACTTTTTCCTTCCACATCGGGAAATTTTCCTTGGTTCTATCCATTCCAGACATGTTGTCTCTTTACAACTAGATGAAGGTCTTGTTCAAGGTGTTAACCTTTTAACGAACAATCTATCTCTGATACCAATTGAAAGTATCTAGTTGCTACCTAAATCACCTAGAGTGTGGTGAATAGGTGAATTTCTATGGCTTTACGCGGAATTAAAAACTTATAAATAAAAGCACACAGAAAAAGAGAACACAGCACAGACACAAGGATTTATAGTGGTTCTCCGGAATGGGTACGTCCACTTTCCCGGGCGCCTATCTAGCACGTCGGGCTAGACTCGGTTACGTCATCAAAACTCAAATTTAAACAAATCTTACAACTCGGAATCTCTCACTCCTACAAACTCGGAGCACAACGTCTCCTACACTCGATACTTCCAACAAGGATCTACAAACTCGGAAGCAAACACTTCCTATAAAGTATAAAAGGTTTTTACAAAACAACTAGATTGTAAACAATTTTCTAAAATCTCAAAGAGATTTTTCCTTCACATCTGAAAAGAAATCTTCTTCTTCCTTGCTTGAGATGAATTCCTTGAACGAGAGAAAGAAGAAAGAAGTTTTGACTTTTGAGAACTTGATATGAAATCTTGGGAATCACTGGATCTTGAGAGAACTTAGAGGAAACTGAAATCAAAGATCTAGTTAACTCTTTTCTTTGAGAAGAAACGTGAGAGAAGGTTGTCGGCTGCAAGAATATCCTTTTGCGAAAATGAGGAAGCCGACAGACAGAAGTGCGATTCTCGATTTCTATTTTGAACACGATTAGGGTTAATGAAAATAACCCTTAACTATTCATAGAGATCCTTCTCTAACGGCTAGAAACGAAATTTCAGGTAAGACCTCGACGTGTGTTGTACATGGTAGAAGCCCTAAAGGAAAGCCGTCAGCTATTCGAAAAAGAAAGTCTTCTGTTTTCATTCGTCGAGTGTACTCGTGAAGTCTCTAGACTACTCGACGAATTGACTTAACTACTCGACGAATTCTTCTTGATGTCTCAACGAAAAGTACTTGGCTGAAAACTGAACCTGGAAAAACCTTTAACTTAGACATCTCGAAATCTCTTGAGAGCACTCGACAAATTCGTTGAGTGTTCACGAGGAATCAACAGACCACTCGACAAATTCGTCGAGTGTTCTCGAGAGAACAAGTGTTTAATCGACGAAAAAGAGTTGAAATATTTATCAGCAACCTTTCGAGTAAACTCGACGAACTGAACGAGTCCTCACGAGATATCTCGACGAATTAATCGAGTCTTCTCGAGAATACTCGACGAAAAACACTTAGACAAAATTTTTTCTTCCATCCAGAAAACAGCAACAGCTCATACTTAACTTTTCCTTAGAATTTGAATATGAAGTGCACCCCAATAGAGAGATTTCACATGAGTCAACATTTTGTTCTATACAATGAGGAATTACATTGCATAGCCCTGTGTTTTATGACTCATTGAAACTCGACATTGGTTTGTACTTAGCAATTAAGAATCTGCAATCACATGGCTAAAATACAATATCAAATGCAACTTCAATTCATCTTAGTTCAAAGGGGACTTCTTCAAATCAGGGTTATTGTGGCTACAATACCCAACAAAATTAATGAAAAGAATTTGAATAGAGGATACGAAGAAACGAAACAACTTTTAAGAACTTAAAGAACCACTGAATAGATCGGATACAAGAATTTGAAAAGCAAACCACTGTTGCACGAACACTATAGTTACTTTTATTGATTCTCACTGATCCTGCATTTCATATTGTAATTTAATACTTATGCATATTGCTACTAATGTTTGTTGTTTGCATGTACATCAGTTCAAGAGGTATGTTACTCGCTTAGACATATTCTTTATGAATAAATTCGTCGTGGTTTATCATTTTAGGTAGTTGAGGCGACCCCAAGTGCGCCAAAGAAAGCCAAATTGACTGAGGAAGAAAGGAAAAGGATGGCTGCAGAACGTGTTAAGGGATGGAAGAGGCAGTTGTGAAACACAGAGTCATGTGAGGATGGTCAATGTTAGGTATATAATGAGGACTGAATTGGGTGGGGCTAGTAGTGGTGAGATGGTTATATGGGGATATGTATATTTGTGCATATATGAGAGTCTTTATAAGAGAGAAAAGGTTTGGGCCTAGTGAGTGGGCTAGTGGTAGATGTTGACATGTGGTATGAATGTAGTTTTGAGTCTGTACTTGTACATTGTATAAAAGTTTTCATGAAATAAAATGCTGTTTATGTGTTTACTTTTGTACTCATGTGCACAGTTGTTTATAAATGTTGCGACGAATACTTGAAACATTACTCGGATACAGAATTTCTGTGAGGTCTGAAACGGGGCCTCACAATTGCGACATCTGCAGCCTTTCCTCCTGCGACCATCCCACTTCCTGTTGAGCTCGTTGATCCTGCTACCTGTGCATGACTTTGTGTGATGCGCCTGTCGGTTGAACCAGTGCTTGTCCACTGTGTTCGTGTGGTGTGACGAGCTCCATGTCTCGCCTCTTGACCCAGGTCGCTTCTTTGTTGCTCGTGCTCGATGATCCTGTGCTCGCATCCTTGCCTGCTTCGACACCCCTGTTCGCCTTCTCGCGGGCTCGATGTGTTCTTCCCCTGGTTCTAAGGGCATGTCACCACCTCTGCTAGTTTTGGTCGCCTATGTTTGAGTCTGGTTCCGGCTGCTCTCCATGGGGACTCCAGCTTTGTTTCCCCGCTCTGCAGCTCAACGTTCCTCCAATAGTTGTCACGTTGAACTCGATATCTTGTGGGATGAACTTAAGCAACTGTGGGAGCTGCTTACCCACCCAACTAGTCTCGTGGCCTCTTCCTTCCATGTCAGACTCGCTTCATGCCCTCTTGGCTCCTCATGGATTATGGACTCTGGAGCCACCAATTACGTTTCTCCATAAAAGCCCTCTTGCCACACGGATGCCCCTGCTCCCAAATTTATCACAGTTGCAAATGGCACTACCACCCCTGTTTGTGGATGCGGAGATCTTGTTGTGACTCCTCCCTTTCTTTAAGTTATGTTCTTCATGTCCCTGACTCTGCCTTTAATCTTCTTTCTGTCAGTCACCTTACTTAGCATGATTGTTCGTTACTTTTACCTCATCTTCTTTTGTGGTGCAGGATCGACAGACGTGGCATGTCATTGGTACTGGTAAACTATCAAATGGGCTCTGCACTTTGGATATTCCCGCCTCCGTGTTATCATCGGTCACTTCTGTTAACTGGCATCGTCGACTTGGTCATGCTCCTCATAATATCCTACGAAAAGCTCTTCCTGATTTTTTTTGTTTACTGAGTTTCAATGTGAAACTTGTGTTTACGGCACGCAACATCGATATACATTCCCCCTAATTGCTCTTGGAGCTCTGCTCCCTTTGACTTGGTTCACTTAGATATTTGGGGTCCATATAAAACTGTCAGTTTATTTGGCTATCGGTACTTTTTGACCTTTATTGATGATCATTCTCGCGTCACCTGGTTATACATCATGTGTGATCGCTCTGAATTGTTGCGGTGCCTCCGCTCCTTCATAGCTGAAACTCGTACTCAATTCTCAAGCACCATTAAATTTATTCGCACTGATAATGCTCGTGAGTATACCACTCGTGAATTTCAAGACACGTGTAACCTCCTCGGCATTCTCCATCAAACATCTTATGCCTATACACCACAAAAAATGGTGTCGCCGAGCGGAAGAACAGCCACCTTCTGGAGGTTGCTCGCTCCCACATGTTGCAAATGCACATTCCAAAGCAATATTGTCACTTTGCTATTTCAACCGCGTGACATCGACCGTCCTTGATTTTGTTACTCCCTTATCCATGTTGTATCCTTCCACCAAACCCCTCTCCCTCCCTCATCGAATCTTTGGATGTACTTAGGCCTCATTTGGTTGGGCGTTTAGCTCCATTACGTTTTGCCCATACGCAACCGGCGGCCCAAATCTATTTGTTTTAGCGCCTCCCTTTCGATCCTCCAGCGAAAAGCCGCGTGCCCAAAATAAACCGCGTCCCGCTGGTGCTCAACCCCTCCAGTTCAGCGCGTTTTGGCCGATCTCTCCGCGCGCTAGGGCATCGACGGGCGATCGTCTTCTCCACGGCATCCACGACTCCAGTCGTGCATCTTCCAGGCTTTCCATCGTCTGGAACGCCCGCCATCAGCAAAAGCTCTTCTTCTCCGCGCGCTGGGCCATCGTCTGGAACTTTCGATCGTCTTCTCCTCGGCTGCTCTTCTTCTCCCATCGACATCGACATCCAAGAAGATCTCCTCTTCCAGGCTTTCATTTCGATCTGCTCTTCTTCTCCCATCGACATCCAAGAAGATTTGCAGCAGCAACCTTCCAGTCCTGCATCTGCTCCAGTCCTGCATCTTCTCCAGTCCTGCATCTTCCCTGTTCTGCAGCAGTAAACAGCAGGTAATATCTCCCCCTTTCAAAGCTATGCAGATGATTCATATGTTGATTATTGTGATGTGTGTGTGTGCATTTGAATGTGGGTGTATGCAGATTATTGATGTGTGTGTGTGTGTGTTGAGTTGATGTTTGTGTGTGTGTGTTAAGTTGATGTATGTGTGGTGTGTGTGTGTGTGTGTGTGATTGTGTTTGTGTGTGAGTGTATGTGTGATTGTATTTATTTGTGAGTGTATGTGTGATTGTATGTATTTGTGAGTGTATGTGTGATTGTATGTATTTGTGTGTGTAGTTGAGTGTTATGTGTGTATGTGAGTATTTATGTTTATGTGATTATTTATGTGTATGAGTGTGTGATTGTGTTTGTGTGTGTGTGTGTAATGTGTGTATGTGTGATTGTGTTTGTGTGTGATTGTATTTATTTGTGTGTGTAGTTGAGTGGTATGTGTGTATGTGATTGTATGTATTTGTGTATGTATGTGTGTGTGTGTGAGTGTATGTGTGATTGTATGTATGTGTGTGTGTATGTGTGTGTGATTGTATGTATTTGTCAGTGGTATGTGGCTATGTGGAGCTTCGGGTGTGTGCTTATGTGAAGCTGCCTGTGTGTGTGTAGCTTCCTATGTGTGTGTGGAGCTGCTTGTGTGTGTTTGGAGCTGTCGGTTTTTGTGTGTGTGTGGAGATGTCTGTGCATGTGTGGAGATGTCTGTGCTTGTGCGGGCTTATGTGTGTATGAGTTTGTGGTGTGTGTGTAGGTTTGTGTAGGTTTGTGTAGGTTTATTTGTATGTGTAGTTTCGTGAGTGAGTGTATGTGTATGTTGACGTGTATGTGATGATTTATATTTGGTTTTATGTTTCTTTGCATACAGTTTAAATATTATGGGTAAACATAAAGAAGGTGGTGTTAGCGCAAATTGGGAGGCAAACGATGTTTTGATATTTTGTGACTTGTGCTTGAAAGAAATAGAGTTGGGTAATCGCCCAACCACACACTTTAGTAGGGATGGGTGGGTCAACCTCACAACAAATTTCTTTGCACGCACGGGAAAAATGTATGATCGAAATCAAATGAAGAACAAGTGGGATCAACTTAAGAAAGATTGGAAGTTATGGCGAGAGCTTAAGGGCCGTGAAACGGGTTTAGGATGGGATCCAATTCGCAAAACAATTGCTGCCTCAGAAGATTGGTGGAAAGAACGGCTAAATGTATGTATTTTTACTAAATAGTGGTCTTTTTACTTTACTATACTATTGTGCTAATACATTTTCATTTCAATGTCAGGTTCATCCGAGTGCAAAAAAGTTTCAGTTCTCTGGAATATCACCTGAGTTAGAAGAGAAGCTGGATATGATGTTTAGCCAGGTTGTAGCTACTGGACATCTTGCATGGGCTCCAAATTCTAGAAATTTTGAGCATGAATCTATTGACGAACATGAGCTGTCTGCTGGAGAAGAGACGCAAAACATGAACGAGTTACCAAATTCTGTTGAGGCAAAGAAAAAACCGATGAGAAAAGGTAAGATGGCAAACAAGAGGGCCCGGAGTTCGACGATGGATGAGATAGCGGAGACATCGTGCATTATTGGGCGTTGCATGGCGGACGTATTCAGATTTCTTCTTCCTTGTACAATATTCCTGATGCTAATGCAGAACTCGAATCTATGACAGAGGTCATGGCTGATTCAAACTATGATTTATATGACTACTGCATCATGTTTCTGAGAGAGAAACATAATCGAGAAACCTTTATGAGCATTCAAAAGGATCGGCGACTCAGATGGCTGCAAGCTCGTTATGAAAAACGATCGGAGTAGTTGTTATGTGATTGGAGTTTGTGTTTTATTCTCGGATGGACTTTATATGTTATGTGATCGCACTTTATGGTTTATGTGGTTGTTATGTCGCGAACGTGAAACTTCATTTTTTATTATATGTTATGTGGTTGGAGTTTGTGTTTTATTAATTGTTAATCTATTGTTTAAATTTAAAATGGCCGCAGATTTATAATGTCTATCTCGGATGGAACTGACAGTTCTAATGAGGAGACTCAGGAACAAGTAGCTGGTTGGTTTTACTGTAATAGAGCGCTCATGGGGCAACAATTTCTAGCATCAATGGAGTTTCAGTTATCCGGTGCCAGTGGATCTACAAATATACCTTGCATGACATCAAGTCAAACAGGGTCTAGATGGGTGGGTGAACTTCTCGATGGACACCCTCATAGATTTTTCAGTTCTTTTAGAATGTCGAAGATTATATTTGTAGATTTGTTAACACTCCTCACACAACAGTATGGATTGCAAGGAACCAGGAGAACTCTACCACGAGAAATACTTGCAGTTACATTGCATATTTTAGGTCATAATATACCAATGCAAATTGCAGGCGAACGATTCCAACACTCCACAGAAACTATAAGTAGATTTTTTGCAAAGGGTATCACTGCTATTAAGAGGTTATCTGCTGATGTCATCACCCCTGTAGATCACCTTTTCAATGATATTCCCCCCCCCCCCCCCCCCCGCCAATACTCAATGATACTCGATACATGTCGTTCTTTAAAGACTGTATTGGAGTTATTGATGGAACACATGTGGATGCTCGAGTTCCTGCTGATCATCAGGCTGCCTACATTGGTCGGCATGGCACAACAACACAGAATGTTATGGCAGTTTGTGATTTCAACATGTGTTTCACTTTCGCATTAGCAGGCTGGGAGGGTTCTACTCATGATAGCCGTATATTTCAGCATGCTCTTATGGACCCCAGTTATAATTTCCCGTATCCGCCACCAGGTGAGCCTTTTACCTCTTGAGACCCCTTTTAAAAATAAATTTGTAAGATTATTGGTTATGATCGCTATTACTCACACGTAGATTACAATGTATAATTTTGCAGGTAAATATTACGTAGTAGATGCCGGATATCCACTACAACGTGATTTTCTAAAACCGTATTCAGGTACACGGTATCATTTACCAGATTTTAGAAGGGGCAATAGACCTATACAAGGGCGCCGGGAAATATTCAATCAGGCTCACTCGTCATTGCGCAGCGTCATAGAACGTTCATTCAGAGTATGGAAGAAGAAGTGGAAAATACTCAGAGATAAGCCGCCATACAGTTTGACAAAGCAGCGAGACATTGTGATAGCAACAATGACTTTGCATAATTATATTCGCAGACACCCATCCCGCTCAGACACTCATTTTCGTGCTTGTGATGAAGACGAACATTTCATTTACCCGGCGGGCCTTCAGAGAAGAACAGGGCAGAGTAATGAAAGCTCAGGTGGAGACCATGTTAGAGGGATTCGAGTAGGGGTGGATGAGATGGTGGCATTGCGTGACTCCATTGCCGATCAACTACACCGAGATTGACCGTGTTGGCAGTATCTGCATTGTCGCTCGCCTGTGTGTTTTCGAGTTTTCAATATATTGAGTTTTACTACTATTTTGAAGTTTTTTGAGTTCATGTATGTGTTTGAGGCTCACGATCACAGCCACCGCCGGCAGTAAATTATAAAAAAAATATTCCGTTAAATTATTTCAAAAAAATTATTTACAAAAAATTTATTTACAAATAGTCTTCGAATATAATAATTTAAAAAAAGCTTTAATAAAAAAATTTAATAATCAAAAATTATTTACGAAACGCAACCGCAGTTTTGCCAAACGAATCTCTGTTTTGAACAGCTCTGCAAACACAGAATAACCAAACAGAACTCCATTTCCAGCAACAAGTTTCCAACAGCTCCATTTACAAACCTCCATTTACAACAGCTCTTTTTACAACCGCAACCGCTAAACCAAATGAAGCCTTATTTTGTCCATCATCTCGGACCTCTTGTTGATAAGTTAGTCTCTCGTGCTACCAAGTACATCTTAGTTGGGTACTCTCGTACACAGAAAGGTGTGTGTCATTCTCCTACTACTGGAAAACAATCACCTCTGCGAATATTACCTTCTTTGAGGATCAACCGTTCTACTCAAAACCTCCTCCTCTCTCTCCCAATGCTCTCCCACGTCCGGCTGTTCCCACTCACACTTCTCCCTTGCTAGGATACGGGTTCTTATACTGCTCATCCTCTCTCTAATTATGTATCCTTGCACTGTCTCTCTTCTCCCCTTCGAAGGTTTGCGGCGTCTTTGTCCTCTATTTCCACCCTGTCTTCTGTACAGGAGGCTCTTCAGTGTCCGGGGTGGTGGGCGGCAATAGATGAGGAAATAGTAGCTTTATGGGTCAATCACACATGGGAATCTTGTTCCCCTTCCTCCTGGTCACTCTCTGGTTGGCTATAAATGGGTGTTTACCATCAAGCATCACTCTGATAGGACAATTGAGCGACTCAAAGCTCGTCTTATTGCTCGTGGATTCACTCAGCAACATGGCCTTGATTATGAAAAAACATTCTCTCTTGTTGTCAAGCTCAATACAGTCTGAGTAGTAATCTCTCTAGCGGTTCATCAACATTGGCCATTACATCAACTCGGTACAAAGAATGTCATTCTCAATTGCGATCTAATGGAAACGGTGTAGATGCAACAACCTCCTAGTTATGAAACCACTGGGGAGTCTCTAGTGTGTCATCTCAAGAAATCTATTTATGGTCTCAAGCAGTCCCCATGAGCTACGTTATGAAAGGCGCGCCTCAGGCGCCGGGCGCACCAGGCACACCGGGCCTCGCCTCGGCGAAGTGCCCCAGGCGCGCCTCGATGTGCGCCTCAAGTGCGCCTAGGCGCGCCTTGCTTCATCAACAGATTTTTTTTTCCCAGTAATTTTTGAAATCTTATTTTTTAATGCTAATTATTTTTAGTATGCAATTATAGTGTGTTGATATGGTGATAGATTTATTTTTATATGTTTTTTATGTATAATATGTTGAAGAATGAACCGGCCATTGGATAATGAACCGGTCAAGCCACCTGAATAAATCATGCTTTTAATGTTGCTGTTTCCAAAAGGTCTTTCAAACCTTGGAAATGCCTTTATTTATTGTCAACCTCTTTGTATCCCCCTGCTATAAAAACAAGAGATTGTATCAGAATATGCAATGAATGAAAAGCCCTGAATTACCTTTCCTGAATTGTTTCTTTTTCCCGTTACTTTCCACCCTGCAATTTACTGTTATTTTCCATTAGTGGTATCAGAGCTATTGTAGTTCCTGCACCATTCCTTTTGGAAGCCATGAGCTCATCATCTACCGCATCCCCTTCCTCTCTTTTTCCTCATCTCTCATCCCCTGTGTTTAATGGGGACCTTTACGATCAGTGGGCTGTCAAGATGGAAACCATGCTTGATTCACAGGACTTATGGGAGATTGTCCAAGACGGGCCTCAGCTTGATGAGAAGACCAAAGAAGGTGAGAAGGCAAGAATACCCAAGGGAGAAAAGCAAAAAAACTCCATGGCACTGCTTCTCATTCAACAATCAGTCACCTCATCAATCTTCCCAAGGATCATGGGAGCAAAGACCGCAAAAGAGGCTTGGGACATTCTCAAAGAAATATACCAAGGCGACAAAAAGGTTATCTCAATACGAAGGGTGAATGTAAAAAGACAATTCGATGCTCTGTCAATGCAAGAAGATGAATCAATTTTTGATTTCATGCCAAAGTTAACGAACCTTTCAAATCAACTAAGTACTCTTGGAGCTCCTGTTCCAGAAAAGGAGATAGTGCTCAAGATTCTTACAAGTCTGCCCCAGACCTATGATCACATTGCCGCGGCAATAGAAGAAAGCAATGACCTGGATACATTGCAAGTTGGAGCCTTGATTGGAAAAATTCAATCACACGAAGAACGTCTAAAAAGGCGTATGCCCAGCCTGTCGCAGGCTTTCCAAACCAGTATGCATCTTGGAAAGACAAATAAAAGCCAAGGTATGCATGATCGTTCTAACTCTAATCAGAAAGAAAAAGGAGGGGCTGATGTTATTGACCGATATTGCACTCTCTGTAAAAAATCAACTCATGACACCTCAAAATGCTACTATAAGTGCAAGAGGTGTAAGAAGCCCACTCACTATGATCGTGATTGTTGGTATAAGAACAAGGAGGAGGCCAAGTTCACTGAAAAAGATACAGAAGAAAAGGTATTCTTAACCCATAGCAATGTTCCTACAGAATCGAGAAAGTCATCTCTGTGGTACATTGATTCGGGTTGCTCAAGCCACATGACTCATGATAGAAATCTGTTCATAAACCTTGATGAAACAGAAAAATCTTTAGTTTACCTGGGAGATGGCAACCCCAAACAAATAGAGGGAAGAGGAAGCATTCTTGTGAAAGACATTGATGGAAGAGGTAAAGAAATATCTGATGTGCAATTTGTTCCCGATTTGGCTCAGAATCTTCTTAGTGTCGGGCAACTTATGTCAAGAGGGTACTGTATTACCTTCAAATCAAACACCTGCAACATTGTTGATAAGAGGGACATTACTATTGCCTCAGCCACGATGTCTAAGAATAGAGTTTTCCCTTTGATCTTAGAAACTCCAAATCATGAGGCCCTCTCCACAATGGGTTGCCTCTCAGATCCTCTGTCCATTTGGCATCATCGGCTTGGACATTTGAATTATGATTATATGAAGATTCTGGTGAAAGACCAGCTTGCTGAAGGTGTGCCCGACTTGAAGTTTCATCATTGCATGTGCGAGTCATGTGCCATGAGCAAATCTCATAGGCTGCCTTTCTCTCCATCTGAAAATCGAAGCACACAAGTGCTTGATCTTCTCCACTGTGACCTGTGGGGTCCCTCCTCAACTCCAACTCTGGGCGGCAAAAGATATTTCTTCCTGATCGTTGATGACTACTCAAGGTACATGTGGATTAGATTCTTAGAACATAAATCTGAAGCTTTCTCCTGCTTTGTTGAGTTTAAGAGGGAGATAGAAAAGAAGTTAGAAAGACATATAAAAACAATTAGAAGTGATAACGGAGGGGAATTCACTTCCCATGTGTTTAAACACTTTTGTTCAAACCATGGTATAAGGCATGAATTCACTGTACCCGGGACACCTCAACAAAATGGAGTGGTAGAAAGGAGGAATAGGACCATAGTTGAAATGGCTAGGTCTATGCTCACCCACAAATCCTTACCAAAATATCTATGGGGAGAGGCTGCAAATACTGTTGTTCATATCTTAAATAGAACACCAACAAAAGCCCTCACTAAATCAACACCTTATGGAATGTTGAAAAACAAAAAGCCCAATCTCAGCTACTTAAAAACTTTTGGGTGCATTGCATTTGTTCATGTCCTCAAAGACAAGAGAGACAAACTTGATCCCTCTAGTGAAAAATGCATTTTTGTTGGGTATAGTGAAACAAACAAAGCCTATAGAATATTCAACCCCTGCACACAGAAAATTACAGTTTCCAGAGATGTGATTTTCCATGAAGAACTAAGTTGGAATTGGGGATCAGACAAGGAAGAGTTAACTAGCCACACCCCTGGCATCTCTGTTGAGCACATGAAGAACTCACTCCAGGAGACACCACTTGTAGCAGATCACCCAGACGGCACACAAGAAGCAACTCCTCTGGAAACATCTGATTCCGAGTCATCACCACCCCAAAAATATAAAACTCTTCAAGAAATATATGAAAATACAAGTATTGCTCTTTTTCACTCAACTCCTTCAACTTTCAAAGAGGCATCTGCAGATAAAAATTGGAGTGAAGCAATGAATGAGGAGATGAATCTGATTGAGAAGAATAACACATGGAGCCTTGTACCCAAACCAAAAAATAAGACTGTAATAGGCCTAAAGTGGGTATATAAGCTCAAATGTGATGAAGAAGGGAATGTTGTAAAGCATAAAGCAAGAATTGTTGCAAAGGGATATTCCCAAAAATTTGGAAGAGATTATGAGGAGACATTTGCTCCAGTGGCTCGCATCGACACAATAAGGCTGTTGTTGAGCATAGCTGCAAACAACAACTTCTCAATTTATCAGCTCGACGTAAAGTCGGCTTTCCTGAACGGTGAATTGACAGAGGAAGTCTACGTCGAACAGCCTGAAGGTTACTTAAGAGAAGACAAAGAGGATCATGTCTATCGACTCCATAAAGCCTTATACGGCTTGAAACAGGCACCTCGAACATGGCACTCAAATATCACTGCCTATTTTTCTGAAGAAGGATTGGCTGCGAGCAAGTATGAACCATCTCTATTCATCAAGCATGCTCCAGGAAGCCTGAAGCTCATAGTTTGTTTGTATGTTGACGATCTTCTCATCACTGGAGGGGATGAAAGCGCCATCAAGCAATTCAAAGAAAAAATGCAAACCAGGTATGCTATGACCGACCTTGGGCAACTAAGAATTTTCCTTGGCATGCAGGTAAAACGACAGCCAGATGGATACTTCCTCTCTCAAGAACTCTATGCAAAGGAGATTCTCAAGAAATTCAACATGTCTGATTGCAATCCCTCTCAGACCCCAATGTGCAATGGTCTTAAGTTAGACAAATTCAAAGAAGGAGATAAGAGAGTTGATGAAGAATCCTATCGAAGCTTGATTGGATCTCTGATCTATTTAACCAACTCTAGACTTGATCTAGAACATGGTGTCAATCTTCTCTCACGTTTTGTAAGCTCACCCACAACCGAACATATGGATGCTGCAAAAAGACTTCTCCGATACATAAAAGGAACGATGACCCATGACATCCTCTACAACAAATATCTCAACCCAACTCTCACAGGGTACTGTGATTCAGATTGGGGAGGCTCTCTTGATGATCGAAGGAGCACAGAGGGGTACGTATTCTTCTATGGATCGAGTCCAATCTCCTGGCGCTCAAGAAAACAACAAACCGTCGCTCTCTCAACTACGGAGGCGGAATATATGGCTGCCTGCTCTGCCATATGTGAAGGTGTATGGCTCCACAGACTGATAGATGAACTCGTCGGCATAGAGAGGAAGCCTTTCCTCCTCAAATGCGACAATATATCAACAATTGCTCTCTCCAAAAATCCGGTGTTTCACAACCGCAGTAAGCATATTGCAATCAAATATCATTTCATCAGAGAGAAAATAGAGAATGAAGAAGCAAAGCTCGAGCACTGCCCTACTGAAATTCAGCTCGCCGACATTCTCACCAAGCCACTGCATCGAGCCCGCTTCAAGATGCTGAAGGAAAACCTAAAAATCGCCCCCCCCCCCCCCCCCCCCCCCCGCCGGTTCAAGAGGGAGTGTTGAAGAATGAACCGGCCATTGGATAATGAACCGGTCAAGCCACCTGAATAAATCATGCTTTTAATGTTGCTGTTTCCAAAAGGTCTTTCAAACCTTGGAAATGCCTTTATTTATTGTCAACCTCTTTGTATCCCCTGCTATAAAAACAAGAGATTGTATCAGAATACGCAATGAATGAAAAGCCCTGAATTACCTTTCCTGAATTGTTTCTTTTTCCCGTTACTTTCCACCCTGCAATTTACTGTTATTTTCCATTATAATAAGCTATATTTTATCTTTTTTCCATTTTTGCGCCTCACGTGTCTCAGGCGCGCGCCTGCGCCTTGTGCCTAGGCTCCAGGACCCCTTTGCGCCTCGGTGCGCCTTGCACCTTTAATAACTTAGCCCACGAGCATGGTTTGACAAATTCAGTCAAGTTGTTTGTGATATTGGTTTTGCTCGGAGCTCTGCTGACTTCTCCTACTTTATTTGTCGTCGTCCAACAGGTATAGTGTACTTTTTGTCTATGTTGATGACATCCTTCTAACAAGGGATGACATCTCTGGCATCAATTTGGTCAAGAAGCATTTGGCCTCATAGTTTCAGACTAAATATTTGGGTCCTCTCCGATACTTCTTGGGTATCGAGGTTGATCATCGTCCTGATGGCATTGTCTTATCTCAGCGGAAATACTGTCTCGACCTTCTTCGCGATGCAGGTTATTCGGGATGTAAGCCTGCTGACACACCTATGGAAGCCAATCACAAATTATGCATTCATGCCTCTGACAATGATTTACTTCTTGCTAATCCGGAGTACTACCGTTGTTTGGTTGGCAAACTCATTTATCTCACTGTTACAAGACCGAATATGTCCTTTGTTGTCGGAGTTGTCAGTCGTTTTATGCATGCCCCTCGGAACTCTCCTCTCCAGGCCGTGGAACGTATTCTCAGTTATTTGAAGAATGCCTCTAGGCAAGGGCTTGTGTATCAGCCCTCACCTTCTCTTTCTCTCATTGGCTACTCTGCGTTGATTAGACCAGCTCACTCGATGATCGTCGCTCTACGAGTGGATTCTGCACATATTTTGGTGGGCATCTGATCACCTGGCGAAGCAAAAAAAGCAAATTGTCGTTGCACGCTCCTCTACCGAGGCTGAGTATCGCTCAATGGCTTCTGTTGTTTCTGAACTTACATGGCTAGAGAGTCTTCTTTATGATTTAGGAGTCAAACTTCCTTCTCCAACAGTCCTTTTATGGGATAATCAAGCTGCTACCCACATCGCCGAGAATCATGTATTTTATGAGCGTAGGAAACACATTGAAGTCGATTGTCATTTTGTCCGAGAAAATGTTCAAACTCGGAAACTGATTTTATGACATGTACTATTGTAGAACAAGTGTCAGACATTATGACAAAGGCCTTACATTGTTCACGATATTGTCAATTCCTTTCCAAGCTTGGTGTCTACGACTTGTACACTTTAGCTTGTTGAATCAAAGCCGATAAAATAACCATTATCCTTATTCATTGTATTTAGCCCATGTTAAGTCCCATATAGTCTTCTTTGTTTATTAATCCCATGTTGTGTATTGGGAGTTTGTTTGTTGTTTCCCTATATATAGGGTGTAGTTGTACATGAAAATAAATGAAAAATACAAATTATATTTAATTTCTTCTCTTTTCACACCCATGTATAAGAGTCTTACAGCCACTGGATGAACACCAAGTGATTGGAGAAAGAGGAGGAAGAAGTTCTCCAAACTAAATCACAGGCTACAATTTCACATCAATTCCTTTCTTCTAACGTGAAACTTGCGGACTCCATAAGAAGAATAGAAATATGAAAATTACAAACCCCCTTACAATTTAACTATTACAAAACGAATCTCAATGTTTTAAATAGGAAACATAAAAGACATAATAAAATAAGGCATGAACTAATAATTTTGGGGAAACAACAATAAATAGCATCATAGGAGCTAGTATCCATCCTCTCATACTCTTGAGGATGAGTTTGCCTTCCTCCAAACATAACCAGATTCCACCTTCATCTTTGCTTCCAACACTTCTTAGGTCTTCTTAGTTGCCTAGAAAGTAGAACGATGCATGAAGAGATGTCATCTAACTTAGATCAAAACTTTTGCTCCTTATCTCTTGACTTGTTTATTTAAATATTTCCTCCATTCTAACATTATTAGCAATCATACATCTACAAAAATTGTAACTTTCGTTTGCTCATTACCAGCTTAGAAAGACTTCCATCTGTTTAAAGGCATGATTAGACAGTAGTTTTCTCTTTTCCAAGCTTTGAAAGTGTAGAGAAATGGTATAAAACCTTGTAGTATATTCACTTAAAAGGTAAATACAAGTATGGATACATATATATAGGAAGAGAGAGGAGAAAGAAATCCTATACAAGAGATGTGGGACTAAAAGAGAGGAGAATAAATGGGCCTAATTAATGGGCCTTTACACATGTTTTCCTATATTCTCTAACACTCCCCCGCAAGCTGGAGCGTACAAGTCGTAGGCACCCAGCTTGGATAAGAACTGCTGGTATAATGGCCGAGGAAGAGCTTTAGTCATGATGTCAGCAACTTGTTTTGCAGCTGGGACATGTTCCAATTCTATCTTCTTTGACTGAACCTTTTCCAGGATGAAATGACAATCAACTTCAATATGCTTTGTCCGCTCATGAAACACAGGATTCTTGGTAATATGAATAGCAGCCTGACTGTCACAAAGAAGAGTTGCCGGAGAGGAGAGTTTGACACCTAAATCTCCCAAAAGTCCTTCAAGCCAGGTTAATTCAGATGCGACAGCAGCCATAGCTCTATATTCAGCCTCAGCCGAGGAGCGAGCAACCACAACCTGTTTCTTGCTACGCCATGTTATAAGATGTCCACCAAAGTACGTACAAAAACCAGTCGTGGAACGTCTGTCATCTGGAGAGCCAGCATAGTCAGCATCCGAGTAAGCAAGAAGAGATGGCGAGGTGGATGGTTTGTAGACAAGGCCTTGTCCAGGAGCAGTTTTCAAGTATCGGAGAATGCGCTCAACAGCTTGGAGATGAGAAGTCCTCGGAGTGTGCATGAAGCGACTTACAACGCTGACGGCAAACGAAATATCTGGTCGAGTAACTGTAAGATAAATCAGCTTCCCAACCAAACGACGGTAGTACTCTGGATTCTCAAGGAGTTGATCAATCTCAGAACCAGCTGCACATAATTTTTGGTTTGAATCCATAGGGGTATTTGCAGGTTTACAGCCAGAGAAACCTGCCTCTTGAAGTAAGTCAATGCAGTATTTTCGTTGGGACAGGACTAACCCATCGGGTCGACGAGCGACTTCAATTCCGAGAAAGTATCTAAGATTGCCAAGATCCTTTGTTTGAAACGCCGAGTTCAGATGCTCCTTGAGTTGTTGTATCCCAGAGATGTCGTCCCCAGTGATCAAGATATCATCAACATACACCAGGAGGATCACAGTTCCCGTGGGTCCTTCTTTGATGAATAGCGAGAAATCAGCAGAGCTTCGTCGAAAACCAAGTGCCAGTAGGACTTTGCAGAATTTTTCAAACCAAGCTCTCGGAGATTGTTTGAGGCCATAGAGAGATTTCAGAAGGCGGCAAACATAGGCAGCACGAGACTCCCCCGTGGTCTCAAACCCGGGAGGTTGGTACATATACACTGGCTCCTGTAGATCACCGTTCAAGAAGGCGCTCTTGATATCTAACTGAAGAAGAGGCCAACGGCGGTGGACAGCAACGGAGATCACCACACGAACGGTGTTTAACTTGGCTACAGGGGAGAAGGTTTCATCGTAGTCCAAGCCCTGTTGTTGAGTGAAACCGCGGGCAACGAGACGAGCCTTTAAGCGGTCAAGAGTCCCATCGGCATTTTGTTTGACCGCGAAAACCCATTTGCAGCTGACACAGTGTTGGCCAGGAGGAAGAGGTACCAGCTCCCAAGTGTGATTAGCGCGGAGAGCGACCATCTCTTCCTCCATCGCAGCACGCCACCCCGGATGCTGTAGCGCTTCCTGCACAGAGTTAGGGAGGGAAATGGAAGAAAGAGAGGTAGCAAACCGGTGAAGAGGTGGAGATAGCCGGTGGAGAGACACGTGGTTTGCCATCGGATGAGCTGTAGAGGCGGAGGCCGGATCAACCGCTGATGGAGAGGCACCGGTAGCCGAGGGCGTCTGACGGGGACCATCCTTAGATTTACGACGAGAGTATACTTGAATAATGGGAGGAGGTTGTGCAGGAGATGGAGATGGTGAAGGTACCGTAGGGGGCAGAGATGGTGAGGGTGTAGCATCCGTCGGAACAAAAGGACGAGCAGTAGTGGAAGGTAATGTGCTTGGAACGGAGGGAGAGTGGAATGATTGATCTTCACAGAACGTAACATCAGGTGAGACAATGGTTTTGCCGGTTGTTGGAGAGTAGCACACGTATCCTTTTTGGGTCCGAGAATAGCCAACAAACATATACTTGGCAGCTCGTGGGGCAAGTTTATTGATAGACGGACCGAGAAGGTGGACGTAGCAGACGCAACCGAAAATGCGAGGTGGAATAGGAAAAAGAGGAGTGGAGGGGAAGAGTAGTGTCATGGGAGTGGCAAAGTTAAGAACAGAGGAGGGCATGCGGTTAATGAGATGGCAAGCAGTGGAGACGGCAAAGTTCCAGTATTCCGTAGGAACCCGCATTTGAACCATGAGTGCCCGAGCAACATCCAGAAGGTGACGATTTTTCCGTTCGGCAACGCCATTTTGTTGGGGGGTATAGGCACAAGAGGTTTGGTGAATTATGCCAAACTCTGTGCAGAGAGTGGAAAAGGAGCGGCCAGTGTACTCGCGAGCGTTGTCAGTTCGAATTATTTTAAGTGTAGTGGAGAATTGTGTCCGTGATTCAGTTACAAAGGCACGAAACACAGATGGTGGCTCAGAGCGATCATGAAGTAAATATAACCAGGTAACACGGGAATAATCATCAATAAAGGTTACAAAATAACGATAGCCATTAATACTTGGGACCTTATAAGGGCCCCATACATCAGAATGTACTAAAGATAACGGAGTCGTGCTCCGGGTACATGAAGGGGAAAAGGAAGAGCGATGTTGCTTGCCGTAGATGCAGGCTTCGCAGGTAAACTCGTGAAGAGGTACATCAGGGAGAGCTTTGCGGAGAACTGGAAGAGGAGCATGCCCAAGTCGGCGATGCCAGTCAACTGTGGAGACAGACAGGAGAGCGGGAGGTGGGAGATCCAAGAGATAGAGACCATTCAGCAGCCGACCGCTACCAATGATACTCCGTGTGCGGCGATCCTGAAAAACAAAAGAAGAGGGAGAGAAGGTTACACAGCAATCAAGATCCTGTATCAAACGACTCACAGAGAGTAAGTTGAAAGGAGAGCCCGGAACATGAAGAACCGAGGAGAGCTTTATAGTGGGAGTGAGGTGCAGATCAGCAGCACCAACAACCGGGGTAGTAGCACCATTTGCAACAACAATAGACGGAGGGTGAGACGTCTGTATATACTGAGGTGGTTTCTGGGAGGTGATGTGATGCGTTGCTCCAGAATCTACGATCCAATGAGAACAGTGAGATAGGCAGGTTATACCTTCAGTAGAGAAAGAAGCAACGGAGCCAGGAGAACGGCCAAGACTGCCTTGAAGCTGTTGGAACTGAGAGCGTAGGTCATCATATTCCTGTCGGGTAGGACCAAGCTGATCGGCTGGTGAAGAAGCAGCAGGAGGTGCCGAAGTAGCAGCAAGGTGAGGAGGTAGACCATGCTTTCGGTAGCAGGTTGTTTAACGATGACCGTCACGACCACAGTAAGTACACTTTAAAGGAGGTCGGCCACCACGTCCTCGTCCCCGAGACGGGGGACGGCCACCTCGAGCAGAGGAACCAAGGGTAGGTGTTGGAAGGAGCGGCTGTTGGAGAAGAGCCGGAGAAGAACTGTGCGGGGCCTCAGATGGAGGTGTAACCTTGATAAGCATGGAGCAGACAGCAGACAGAGACGGTGTTGTAGTAGAGGAGAGTATCTGAGCGCGAACGCTATGTAGATGAGGAGGTACGCTAGAGAGTAGCATAGCAACGGTCACTGCCTCTTTCTGTGATCGCTAAATAGCGAGATCTGGAGTGGGAGGCTGATGCTGAAGCCAAGCCTCATGAAGAGTCTTTGCCTTGGCGACATGAGAGAGCATGTCATCGGGCGCACCAGGCTTAAGGTTCTGAAGATCAGATATGATGTCATACAGATGTTGGAGACTGTTCTGCCCAGAGTAAAAGGCATGAAGTTCATCCCACATGGCTTTAGCGGTGTCATGATACATAGCCATCCTATACGGCTCCGAGTCCATGGAGTTGAGAAGCCATGTTTGGACACGACCATCATTCTTAAGCCAGTCAGCAGAAGGCTCAGTAGTAACCTGGGTTAAGTGAGAAAGGAGCCCTTTGGTCTGTAAGACTCGACGCACCGAGTGCACCCATTCCACAAAGTTACGCTTTCCGGTAAGAGAGATAGTGGTAATTCGAAGTTCATCACGAACATCTGAGGTCGGGGCAGCCGGCGGAGCAGGCGACGGAATGGCAGTGGAGGAGGAATCGTCGAGGGCCATTGGAAGGAAGACGAATTGAAGAGAAGACGGCTAGAGACAAGGAGTAGCGGCAAGGGCAGCCTGGAGGAGTTGCGGTCTGGAGAAGCCGCCTTGGAGCAGCAGCGGTCTGGAGCGGTCTTGGAGCTGCGGGCTGGAGCGGTCTGGAGCGGTCTGGCAAAGACCGGGCGAGCAGATCGCCGCACGCGAACAGGAGCAGAGCTTGAGGAGATCGCAGAGATCGCTGAGTTGGAGGTCGCAGAGCCTGAGGAAGAAGATCGCAGAGATCTGGAGCAGCGGTCTGGAGGGGCCGGAGGCAGATCGTTCCTGACGAGGCAGAGACCGCTGAAGAGATCGAAAGAACCTTTGCGAACAGAGATCGTTGTTTGCAAGACAGGGATCGCTGCTCAAGAGATCGCTGCGAACAGGGTTGTTTGCACGGCAGAGACCGCACGGCAGAGCTCGCGGCGAAGAGATTGCAGCGAGGAGACCGCTTGGGAGAAAGAGAGTTTGAGAGAGGTGGGTCCCACGTGTGAGGAAGGAGAGGTCTATATAAGAGAGCCAAAGAGGAGAGGAAGCTGGGAGAAGCAGAGCTGGCAGCAGGGTGGAGCGGTCTCAAAAAATGAGACCGCGAGAGCTCGAAAAAAAAGGGGGGGGGGGTCAAAAAGTGGGAGACCGCAAATTCTGGACCGAGTGCTTTGATACCATGTAGAGAAATGGTATAAAACCTTGTAGTATATTCACTTAAAAGGTAAATACAAGTATGGATACATATATATAGGAAGAGAGAGGAGAAAGAAATCCTATACAAGAGATGTGGGACTAAAAGAGAGGAGAATAAATGGGTCTTTACACATGTTTTCCTATATTCTCTAACAGAAAGCATGTTTTTCTCTGATGAAGCGTTTATGTTCTCACTCCAACAAATCTCCATATTATTGTATGATCTATTCCTAGAATCTAATAAAATATTATGGCAATCTTCTAATGGAACTAGCTTGAAATAATCATTTTTAGCACGGATCAAACTCAACTCAAGACTCGAACTGAGCCATGCTATAGCTAGGCTTGGCTAGACTATGGCTGGGATAGATTGTCTTTGAGCCAATCTCTAGCCAGGGTTGGATAGGCTCAAAATCAGATGTTCACAGCCCTACACATGGGACACATGATTAAAATACAGATCTTGTTACATTGATACCGATGATGAATAAAGGCCCCATAAAGCAAGCTAAAGAAACTTGTAAAGGTTCCCACAGGAAGGAACAACAATAGTTGATGTTGCGCTTATAACTAGAGAAATGAATACTTCAAAGAATCCCATTTTTAACCTTTTTAAGGCACAATTCGGGTTAGAAAATAGAAAGCTATAATTAGATGTGGAAGGAACCATAAATATCTAACAAGTGCTGAAAATCTGAAATACATCTCTCTTACTTTTTGAAACAATGTGTGATACTGAAGCAGAACAGATATAGTGAGTGTATATGAACCCTAAGGAAAGTAGGAAACACTAGTAAAGTGATGATAGTGAAATGTTGTGGGGATTTAGAATAATGACATGCGCATGCAATTGTCCAATATCTAATTACAATAAATTTTGAAATTAATAGTAGAATTCACAAATATTCACAGTGGAGATTAGGCATTAGAAACACGAGCACAATCAAATTAAAATTAAGAAAGAGTGTAATAATTAAACAATAAGTGAATAAGCATTGCAAGTAGACCAATTGACTGGCAAAATTAATACAAATCAGTATCCCAAATTGTGTGATTATCCGACAAATATTCAACAATAAGTAGTAAAACTTCATACGAGAGCCTACACAAGTAATGGGAGTCCGATGAAATGATAGATTGTTGGATCCATGGACTGGACAGCAATTCAGTGGCGCTTCGATGCAGATTTCTAGAGCGGTAAGAAAGTATGGAAGGTTGTTTAGGCTCTGGGAAGCAATTAATCGTTTAGCAAGGGATTAATTGGATGGAAGGGTCGCGATTGGTTTGAGTGAGTGTTGTATACCAACAATGCGTAAATAAAATAAATAAAAATACATCGTTGTCGCTCTGAATGAGACTATTGGATCGGATCGGCCAAACGTCGATCCTAACTCCTCCCGAGTATGTATCGAATGGATTCTGACAAGGGTTAGCCACCCGTGAAATATGATCCTCAGCACATATAATTACCTAGAAGACAGTCAGTGCATTCAATAGGAAAGGTTTCTGATACGACGTTGGCCGCCACACATATCTTTATTATTCTATGTAGCCTTAGGCGCATGTTCGTACTTTGTATCCTTCCCACTATATATATATATATATATATATGAGTGGGAGTGTCTCTTTATGATTATCTTTTGAGTCTTGGTGTCTTGAAGTGAGTTCGATAGAGGAGTGCTTTGGAGGACTCTGCCTTTGGGTGCTTGGCGAGAGTTTGCCTCTCAATTGTATCTTTCTCGTTTACTATCATGCGTTGCAAATTTGTGTTCCTGATATTTTAAATCTTGGTACGGCTAGCCCATATCAATTAGTCTGACCTAACCCCTCTTTTAGGGTTTGCGCCGCAATCCTAATTGGATTTTCTTCCTATTTTTGTCGCCCAACGGTTTGCTCGCCCGTCCTCGGCCAAATCGCGTCAGCGCCTCCTACCGTCTCCGACTCCAACAATTCGACGCGCGCGCACACTCCATCGCCGACACAACGCTTCGCAGGCCCGCACCTCCAGCATCGCCATGTTTGGCTCTTCACCGCACGCGCCTCCAGCGGGGTCCCAACCTGTTCGCAACCATCGGTCGTCCGCCTCCCAGCTCCGAGCCGCACGGTCACTGATACGTTCAGTCACACTTTGTCACCTTCGGCTTGTGACATCCGCTTGCGACTTCCGCTCGGAGGAGCCCGATAGCAGCCTGATAGCCTTCAACGTGTGACCCGCGTGTACCTTATCCTCCACCAGTTGCCGCCACAGTACCCTCTCAGGTTCGTTTATTTTCAGCAGCCCGGCGGTTCAAATCATGCAGTCCGTCTCATTTCCTTTCCGCATCCAGTGAATCCTCCAGCCGCCACCCTCTTCCAGCCGTCCGATGGCACCTCCAGCCGTCTGCGGCACCTCCAGCGACCGATTCCTGATCATTTTCGTGTTCGGCCCTCCTCCAACAGGTACCCCAGCGACCCCAGCGCTTGTCTCACCAGAAACACCTCGAGCTTCGCCACAAGGGCCTTTGCTTTCGCTGCGAGAGGCCATAATCGCCCACCCACGTCTGTCCTCACAAAAACATGTGTATCTTGATTGTCTCTGAAGATTACGGTCCTGATTTCGGGGACTTGGATTCGTTGACACTCCCTAATGACCCCTACGAACCTCGACCTTGAAGACGAGGTCGCTTTTTTGGGCAGGGCGTGTTGATACGACAATGGCCGCCACACATCTTTATTATTCTATGTAGCCCTAGGGGCAAGTTCGTACTTTGTATCCTTCCCACTTTATATATATGAGTGGGAGTGTCTCTTTATGATTATCTTTTGAGTCTTGGTGTCTTGAACTTTCTTTGGAGAGAGTAGTGCTTTGGAGGACCCAGCCTCCGGGTGCTTGGCGAGAGCTTGCCTATCGACTGTATCTTTCTCGTTTACTACTGTATCTTTCTCGTTTACTATTAGGCATTGCAATTTTGTGTTCCTGTTATTTTAGATCTTGATACGGCTAGCCCGCAGTTTCTCACAATTTGTGATCAAAACATAGAAAGAGCGAGATCTAATTCATCAAAAGAAAGTAAATAAAAGTGTAGCATAAAGCATTCTACTTCAGCAAAAAAAATAGAATAAGAAGTGTATTCACTTACCACCAGGAATCTTCTGGAAAATAGGAACAAATATGACACTCGCTAACAAGAGCCATAACATATCAAAAAGTGAAGCTTCTTCCTCATTTATCTAGCAAAATAAAGAGTAACAATTAGGATGTATTGTCTACTAGTTGAAATAATATCACTAGCATATTTTTGAATCTGTGCAATTTTTTTAACGGATACCAACAAGTGCTAAAGCCGACCCCACTATGGTGGGATAAAGGCTTGAGTGAGTGTTGTATACCAACAAGTACTAAAATCATTTTCATTCTGTACTTATGACCCAACAATTCTCATCTCAAGCTTGAAATCCTAAAAGCACTTTGCAGGTTTCACAAACATTAATTAACAGAAATCTTTGGAAAGAGAAGCACAATAAATAAATTCAAAGGCAATGCCATCTACCTCTTGCTGTGGTAAGAGTGCAATAAGTTTTTTCAATCTTTTAGGGAACCTCTTTATCTCCTGAACCATGGGCTGAGCATTTGAAGTTACTTCTTCAATACTAGGTAATATTTCTGGCTGCTGAAGGAGCTGATAACTCCTTTCTGCTCGATTACTCAACAGAACAGCCCTACCAATCCAACATATGATAAGACAA
This sequence comes from Dactylorhiza incarnata, assembly GCA_033032865.1. Classification (NCBI taxonomy): domain Eukaryota; kingdom Viridiplantae; phylum Streptophyta; class Magnoliopsida; order Asparagales; family Orchidaceae; genus Dactylorhiza; species Dactylorhiza incarnata. The sequence continues at coordinate 2,958,586 of JAWHQI010000027.1, read as the reverse complement.
CTTGAAAGAGACAGGAATAAATTCTGAATACTAATCCAACTCACCCCAACCCAAGAAGCATAGTCCCAATTACCAAGTTTGGTGCCTGTTTCTTAGCAAATGCAGCAAGCCCATGGAAAATAGACGATGGAGTGAATTCTTTGCCTTCTACATTAAAAGAGAAAAATGACGCAGAAAAGAAACGAGATGACTTATTTAACAATCCTTTTGGAGCATTTAGAGGTGAATCCTTAGTTGGATCTTTTGCTTGAACTTCCTGCTTCTTTCCATGGAAGGCATTCTTCGAGTCGATTTCAGACTCCTTATCAGAATACGAACTCAATATGGCATTCTCCCGATCAGAGAGATAACCAGAGCTTTGTATCTCCCCATCACTCAGCTCGGCCACATCTTTGGCATGCGACACCCCCGGATCTCTTCCCCCGCCGAGGCCATCAGCCATAGTTAAACTACTCTGCTCCGAATCAAGATACACATCCTCAGCTGGCTGGTCATGGAAAGGTGGTCTCTCTTGTTCCAAAGGAACTGCCAACGAGGCCTCCTTCTCTGCTTTTTGTAATGCGAGTTCCGCATCATTTACACGTTGTGTCACCTCCAATTCGAAGGCCACAGCTTGTTCAGCCAAGAGCATTATGTCATTGACATCCTCTTCCGCCTTCAAAGCATTCAACTGAGCATTTTCAGCAACCTCGATCAGCCTATCCACTTCCTTTTGAAGCTCCCCTTTTTTTGTTTGTATTCTTTTCAACTCTGCCTCATAATTTGCCAAGCTAGCCTTACTGTCTTTAATCTCTTCCTGGGCAGACAGAAGGTTTTCCTCAACATCAATCTGCAAAGAAGGTTTTCGCAAGACCGATACCTCTTCTTTAGAATCCAATTCTCCCATTGTTAACTGTAGCCTGGCTTCAGCCATTGAAAGGGCCATGGTGGCCTTCTGAACAGCTTCTTTTGCAATAGTCTCTTCATTGATTATCTCCTGAATGGCGGAAACAGCAGAAGAAACATCTTTTTGAGCATTCTCCGCTTCATCTTTTAGCGCGAATGCAGATTCAGATATTCTTTGTGCCTTCTGCTCAAACATGACACTGTTAAGCCTGGCAACCTCAAGATCTTTCATGGCCTTCTGAAGCAATTCCTTAAAATCCTCCAGCTTGTAATCACTCCTACCATTGTCCACCGAAGTAACAGAACATGATGCCACTTCCGAGCCCTCATCCAAAGGATCAGATGTCGACATCATAAAGCTTTCAGTGACATCAAGATCCTGAGCTTGCCCGTGAAGATATGCCAAAGAGTCATTTCCCTGGCATTGCAACCACACAGCTCCGCTCCAAAGATTTCTCTGATTACATAAACTCCCAACCAGAGGACCCCTCCCATTCAAATGAGGAAAACTTATTCCACGAGCTGAGCCCTGCACACTACACTGATTCGCAGCCACGCCATGTTTTCTCTTTTTTGTTGAACGTAATCGACAGAAAACCCTAGTATCTCCGGCAACATTACAATCCCTAACCCCGGAGTTGAATCTTGCGTTCCTTACGCTAGAATCTAAATAGACACGGTAACCGATGGTGCCAGAGTTCCAAATTCCACAAGCAATGTCCATCTCACCACCCTTCAAGAAGTTAAAACTCCTAATTAGGAAGGACATAGAATGCGATGTAGAGAATGCATGACAACGAAGCTTAGCTCATCAATTCAAGATAAATGGCTATATAACCAAAACCCTAGGATTTGAGTTGCAGAGAAAGCGGCAGTGAGAGTAGAGTTCGGAAAAGTGATAGTAGAAGAGAGCCCGAGGTTAGGGAGGAAGTGAAGGATGCGCCATACCTATTGATCGACCGAGACGTCAGCTTGAATTCAATAGTGAGTGAAGAAATCGACGGCTTGGGGAGGAGAATCAGGAGGCGGGCAATCGGGCATCCCTCTTGTGCTCCGTACTGTGACGAAAACTTTTACTCGCAAAGTTGTGACGGAGGACTGGTGCGGGAAAGAGAAACGACCTCCAGTATTTACGAAGCTATCCTAAATATTAGCACCGAATCTAAATGGCAAGAATATTCCTGAATCAAAAGATCCATGGTGGATATTGGGATGTTGAGGTCTCAAGCAAAATATAACATCATCTCTAATTTGATGTTCTTGGAAGTTATTAGTGACTTGGGCCATGTTTGGATTAACGATTAGGAGCGTTGTGTTTGGGTTGAACGAAACGCTGTAGTTAATTTTCGTTTGTTTTATCGCTTTCATTCGGAATCGTCTGTAGAAGTGTGTGTGTGACTTTCTCGCGTCCCCAAACCTGCAGAATCACCTCCAATCATTCACGTTTAGGTCACGGCGCTAGTAGGGAGGAGGAAATCAAAGCTTTTTTCGCACTTAACTCTCGTTTAGGTCTCGCGCTAGCAGGCCAGAGCTCGACATCACGTTGTTCTCTCCGGCGTGTCTTCTCCGACGACATCCAGAGCTCGAGCATCTAGCTTGACATCCCGTGTCTTCTCCGGTGACATCACATCTAGCTCAACATCCCATTTTGATCTTCGCCGGAGTCGTATCTACTACAGGCAAGAGTTTTTCCATTCAATCCTGCCAATTGTTGCTACGCCCAATGAGCCTCTTCTTTATTCATGTTAGGTTCTTCACGGCTCCTTTAGGATCTTGATTTCTCACAGTTCTTCACAGCTTCTCAATGTTGAATCTAGATGTTAGATCTCTAAATTATACAAAATTAGTGTTTCATTTTTGTAGATCCATATTTCAGTTTTTTTAGATCCGTGCTTGATAAATTAGGGCTTTTTACTGTATAGTGTTTATCCTTCATGCTTCATAGCCTCCATGCTTCAATTTTTTACACTTCTATGGATGTTTGACCATGTCACACATGTAAATTAGGTATAAATTAGATTCATGCTTCACTCGAATTTTTTACTATGTGTGAATGAGATCCAATTCTCCATGTGTTTCATTCAGCTCCATCGCAATTTTGTTCATTTTTCTTGATTGTAGTTGTATTACAATTTTTTAGTTATTGTTGTGTGAGCTTACATGTGTTTCATTCCTTATGTGTATGGTTTGTTTGTGTAAGTGTTGTGTGTCTTGTATGTTGTGTGTGTGTGTGTTTCTGTATGTGTGTTGTGTGTGTTGTGTTGTGTGTTGTGTTTGTGTATGGATGGTGTGTGTGTGTGTGTGGTGTTCTTGTATTTCAATACTTGTATTTTAATAGTTTTCTATTGTTCTTCCATCTAGTTGAAGAAGTATGGGTAAACATAGAGAAGATGGTATTTGTGCAAATTGGGAGGTCAATGATGCTCTGATATTTTGTGACCTTTGTCTGAAGAAAATAGAGTTGGGTAATCACACTACCACACAATTTAGCAAGGATCGGTGGATCAACTTGACAAATAATTTCTTAGCACGCACGGGGAAGTCATATGATCGAACTCAACTGAAGAATAAGTGAGATCGGTTAAAGAAAGAATGGAAGGTATGGAGAGAGCTAAAAGGAGGTGAGACAGGCTTGGCCTGGGATTCGATTCGCAAAACTATTGTTGCTTCACAGGAATGGTGGAAAGAACAACTCGATGTAATTAGATTTTATTTTTCATGCTTCTATTATACTATAATTGTGGATGATTAATCAAATATATATTCATGTTAAGTTTTTCCAGGTGTAAAAAAGTTTCAGTACGCTGACATATCCCCTAAATTAGAAGATAAGCTAGATATAATGTTCAGCCATGTCGTAGCAACTAGAGATCTAGCATGGGCACCATGAAAGTGCACAGTGTGCCTCTGAGAATCCTCTAGGGGGGGGGGGGGGGGGGGGGGGGTTGAATAGAGATTTAAATTTATTTCTATCCTAACTGTGAAAACAATAAACTTAACTAAGGATTTATACTCAACAAGATCACATGCAGAATAAATATGGTGCTAGAAATAAAGTGCGGAATAGAAAGAAATTGGGACAGCACAAAAAATTAGCAACCAGAAAACACACAGAATTTTTATAGAGGTTCCCCAAAATGTGGGTACTCCCCTCTTCTACCACCTAGTAGGGATGCACCACTGTGCCTGAGTCTTTTGGTAAGGAGACTCTTAGAACCACTGATCTTTTGACAAGGAGATCATGAACCATCAAATCTTTTGATAAGGAGATCTTGAACCACCAGATCTTTTGGTAAGGAGATCTTGAACCACTAAATCCTTTAAAGAGGGATTAATAAAACTTTTTTACAGAATGAGAAAGAATGTTGTAGGAATTCTGTTCTCAGAATTCTTGAGAAGACTGTATGAAGAACAGCTTATTAGATGTTCCACGGGATCTGCTCTTGATTAACCCCTGCTTTAGATAGTGATGAATTGCAGGTGCTTTGTATGTCAGATCCTTTCTACTTCTGTTGATTGAGATCTGGCTGCTAAGAGATTGTGATGAAGAGCAGCTTTTCAGATTCTCTGTTCTATTAGATGAAGAACAACAAAGCTTTCTTTTCTTTTCTCTTTTCTGTGTTAGGGTTCCTGAGAGAGAGGGAGGAGAAGAGGAAGCCCTAACAAGAAGGAAGACGGCTGATTGTGATTAATGCTCTCTCCGTTTCTGTCTTCTCTTCTCCTTTTATTCTCTCTGTTCGATTTCAAATTTCTTTCCTTTCTGGTATGCCCTGAAAAGGTAATCTGCTAATGACATTCTCTTTCTTTCCTCTTTAATTCTCGGCCCGTCCACCTACAAGGAATATGGTTCCAAGAAACCTTTTGTGTCCTTCTTTAATGATCCTTTCTATTTCAGGCAATTATTAAGTCGTTGGGGAACGGTCTTGAAGGATGTGGGCCATGAAAGAAGGATTAGAGAGATAGCTGAAAAGATATACTTTTACAGACTGTATTCGACGTAGCGTCGAATTCATTTCTTCTCTTATCGACGCAACTTCGAGTTCTTGTAGAAGCAACTTCGATTTTATCTCTGCCCTGATTGAACTCTGCGAGTCGACGTTGCGTCGATATCTTATCGACGTGTCCATCGATTTGATCTGTCTGGCTCTGAACTTCATCTTCTGCTTCGAGATGAAGTCGACGTTGAGTCGACTTTAGATAGATTCGACAGAAAGCTTCTTCTGTGTCGAGTTGAAGTAGAAGCTGCGTCGACTTCTCTAGTTACTCCGACAAGTCCCTGACCTCTACGTTGATATTTATTCGACGTAACGTCGACTTGAATTACTTCAACAGAAGGGTTGAACCACTTGGACTTCTAATCAGAGTAGCGTCGATATGGACTCGATGTTGCGTCGAATTCTATTCGACGCAAATGTTAACTTAGCCCAATTTTGCTTCTTTTGATCTGGTCCTGACACCCTATGTTGAGTGTGACATCCTAAGACATCTAATGAATAGATTACCCTCACTATACAATGGGTAAATCAATTCTAGTAGATAAAATCACTTTCATATAATTTGTTAAGTTAAATCACAGGGTTTTCCCAACACACCAAATTCCAGAAATTTTGGGAACGAATCAATTGACGGACATGACTTGTCTCCTAAAGATTACACACAGAACCTAGAAGAGTTACCAAATTCTGCTGAAGCAAGCAAAAAAAGGAAGGATAAGGGAAAAAAGAAGACGACAAGCAAGAAGGCAATGAGTTCCACCATGTATGAGATAGCTAAAACATCACGTATAATTAGGTGTTGCATGATGGATCCTCCTAGCATCAAGATATCTTCGTCCTTATACACAATCCCTGAGGCTATTGTAGATCTCGAAAAATATCCAGAGGTTATGGAAGAGGCAACTTTGAATTCTGCGACTACTGCACCATGTCTCTTGGAGAGAAACATAACAAAGAAACTTTCATGGGCATTCGAGTGGATCGGAGAATTAAATGGCTAAAGTGTCATTATGAAAAAAAATCGGAGTAGTTGTACTTTATATTTTTTCTATAGTGCACTATATTTTTGTTGATGTTTCTGTTTGTGATTTCTATGTTAGACAATATATTTTTATTCTCCTAGACTATGTATAATTCATAGTATGCGCAATGCTTTATTAATATTAGCAATATTAGAATATGTAATATTTTATTAATATGTGCAATGTTGGAGACTTTCATGAGCAGTGTTTTATTAATGTGTAATGTTTATATTTTATGCAATTTATAATTGGTGCAGATTTACAATGTCCTCATCGGATCATAGTGACAATTCTACTGAGGAGACTCAACAGATAGTAGTTAGTTGGGTTAATCGTAATAGAGCAATCTGTGGTCAGCAATATTTAACATCAATCGGTTATCAGTTATTCGAGGCAAGTACATCATCGCCCACAAATAGAGCTTGCATGGCATCACAACATACAAGAGCTAGATATGTTAGTGAAGTTCTCGATGGACACGCTAGTAGATTTTTTAGTTCTTTTAGAATTTTGAAGCTCATATTTGGAGATTTGCTATTATTACTCACACAACAATATGGATTGTGCGGATCCAGGAGAACTCTACCACGAGAAGTGCTTACACTTTGCACATTTTAGGTCATAATATGTCAATGAGACTTGCAATCGAATGATTTCTACACTCGATAGAAACTATAAGTAGATATTTTGCAAAAGGTATCACCATTATAAAGAGATTATCTTTCGATTTCATCGCGCTTGCTGATCATCTTTTCAGCGATATTCCCCTCATAAATACTAAATGATGATCGATATATGTCGTTCTTTAAAAACTGTATAGGAGCTATTGATGGAACACATATGGATGCTCGAGTTCCGGCTGATCAACAAGTTTCCTACTTTGGTTGGTATGGTACAACAACACAGAATATTATGACAGTTTGTGATTTCAATATGTGTTTCACATTTGTAATGGTTGGTTGGGAGGGTACTACTCACAACAGTCGTATCTTTTAGCGTGCCCCTATGGACCCGAGTTATAATTTTTCGTATCGACCACCAGGTAAGACTTTAATATTTTGAGATTTAAATAGTTTTTAATCCTACTTTTTTCTACTGTCATTATACTCACTTAAATATTTAATTTTGTAGGTAAATATTATTTGGTTGATTTCGGATATCCACTGCAATGTGGTTTTTTAAAATCATATCCAGATACACGGTATCATTTACCATATTTTGCAAGGGCAGTAGGCCTATACAAGGACAATGTGAAATATTCAACCAAGTACACTCTTCCTTGCGTAGTGTTATAGAACGACCATTTGGAGTATGGAAAAGGAAGCGGAAGATACTTAGGGATATGCCGGAATATATTTTATCAAAGCAACGAGACATTATGATAACAATAATGACTTTACATAATTATATTCGTAGACACTTGTCCCGCTCAGACGCTTATTTTCAAGCTTGTGATGAAGACGAACATTTTATTTACCCTGAGGGAATTCAAAGAAGAGCAAGACAAATTAACGAAAGATCAAGTGCAGATCATGTTAGAGGCATTCAAGTAGGTGTTAATGTGATGTCGGTGCTGCGATACTCCATTGCCTAACAACTACATAAAGCTTGAACGTATTTGAAGTTTCTGCATATTATGTTGGAATTGATGTATTTCGAGTTTTTTCATATTTTGATGTTTAGATGTATTTCGAGTTTATGCATACTTTGATGTATATATGTTTTTCTTGTTTATGTATGTATGTGTGTGTGTATTTTTCGAACCAATAAATATATGTATTGCTGGCATGAAAAAATTTCACAATAATAATATCACACCGCTATTTTGCCAAACAGTTATTTATTCTAAATAACTCTGCAAACACAGACTATCCAAATAGATCTCCATTTACAACAACTAATTTCCAACAGCTCCATTTACAAACCTTAATTTACAACTATTCCTTTCACAACCACAGCCGTTCTCCCAAATAGAGCCTTAAACTTTATGAACAATTTTGTAGGATCAAGCACAACCAACTATCCCAAAAGCCCGGACTGATGGAAAGAGCGCTACTTTTTCTTTAAGTAAGTAGGAAAGGCGCTACGGGTCAAGTGAAGGAACGCTGGACCCAACAATCCCCCCCCCCAGCATCCAGCACGACCCGCAAGCTCAGAGGTGCTCCACATGGCTCAAAGGTGGCGCACCACATGGCTCAGATGTGGCTTTACACATGGCCACAGCCGCCTGACCCGCCGGGACCCACACTGGTAGAGAAATTTCAGGAATTATCAGTGCCCCTCAGTCTCGAACCCACAACCTCCTCTGATACCACTTGTAAGGAGATCTTGAACCACCGAATCCTTTGAAGAGGGATTAATAAAACTCTTTTACAGAATGAGAAGGAAGAAGGGAGAAGGTTGAAGGAATTCTGTTCTCAGAATTTTTGAAGATGGGTGTATGAAGATCAGCCTATGAGTTGTTCCAAAGGACCTGCTCTTGATTAGCTCCTGCTTTTGATAGTGATGATTTGCAGAAGCTTTGTATTGTCAGATCCTTTCTTCTTCTTCAGATTATGACCTGGCTGCTATGTCATTGTGATGAAGAGCAGCATTCAGATCCTCTGTTCTATTTGATGAAGAACAGTAGAGACTTCCTTTCCTTTTTGTTTTCTATGTTAGAGTTTGTGAGAGAGGGAGAAGAGGAAACCCTAGAAAAATGAAGGAGACGGCTGATAGTGATGAATGCCTTGTCTGCCTCTGTCTCCTCGTATCTTTTTATCCTCCCATGTTCAAATTCAAAATCCTTTCCCTTTCTGATATGCCTTGATAAGGTAATCTGCTTATCACTTTCTCTTTCTTTCCTCTTTAATTCTCGGCCCGTCCACCTGGAAAGAATATGTTTCCAAGAAACCTTTTTGTCTTCATCTTTAATGCTTCTTTCCATTTCAGGCAATTATTGAGCCGTTAGGGAACGGTCATGAAGGATGTGGGTCATAAAAGAAAAATCAGAAAGACATCTGAAAAGTTATACTTTTACAGACTGTATTCGACGTAGCGTCGAATTCATTTATTCTCTTATTGACGTAGCTTTGAGTTCTTCTATGAGCTGCTTCGATTTCATCTGTGCTCTGACTGAACTCTGCTACTCGACGTTGCATTGATATCTTATCGACGTGTACGTCGTGTTGATCTATCTGGCTTTGAGCTTCATCTTCTGCGTCGAGATGAAGTCGACGTCACGTCGACTTTAGATGGCTTCGACAGATAACATCTTCTGCGTCGAGTTGAAGTAGAAGCTGCGTCGACTTCTCCAGTTACTCCGACAAGTCCCTGACCTCTAAGTCGACATCTATTTGACGTTACATCGACTTGAGTTACTTCGACAGAGGGTTTGAACCACTTGGACTTCTAGTCAGAGCTGCGTCGATATGAACTCGATGTTGCGTCGAATTCTATTTGACACAAATGTTAACTTAGCCCAATTTTACTTCCCTTGATCTGGTCCTGACACCCTATGTTGAGTGTGACATCCTAAGACATCTAATGACCAGATTACCCTTACTATACACTGGGTAATTCAAATCCTAGTAGATAAAATCACTTTTATGTAATTTGTTAAGTTAAATCAAAGGGGTTTTTTCCCAACAATCTCCCCTATTTATCTTAACAAATTTTACAGTTTGTTTAGAGTGATTTTACACATTTCATAGCATAAAATAAACTATATACACATGATTTTACGGATATCAAATGAGTAAACTAGATGATCTGATAACATGCAAAGTATCAGATAAAAGGTAATCAGAAGTTTATCATAGTTTACCCACAGTGAGTATTACTTCTTTTCTTTGAGAAAAGAGAACAAGACTTCATATACTCTCCTGTACTTTCTCTCCACATATTTGAAATTTGCAGGAAAGACCTTTTCAGGATTCTTCTGAATCTTGCTATGGGCTTTGAAGAGCTTCTTCAGGTCCATTTTTGTGTTAGGATGAACATCCTTGAGTGTAAAGCCAAACCCAAAAACTTTAGCAGTCATCAGATTTATAATTTCTAGATTCAGGTCAGCTGATTCAGAGGCCTTCTCTAATATGGATTCAACGGACAGTACTTGTGACTTATTGGCATTAGTTTGTTCCTTTCCAGAAGTTGAAGCTTTTGTAAACAAGACCTTCTTTACCTTGATCTCCTCTTCAGGTGACTTATTCCCTTTCTTTCTCTTCAGGGGTAGCTGTACTGCATCCATTGGATTACATCCAATTCTGTGTTGTTGCCCTGCTACTTATAGCATTTTGGCCTGAGGATTCTTTGTAGTGTACATTGAATGATCAAATAAGGTGGATTTGATTGGGATTGCTTTGGCCAATTCTTCTTTCTCAACTACTTCTTTTCCTCTTTGTAGAATATCAAGGAACCTCTTTTTCTTAACTTCAATTTCTTTCTGAGCAGTCTCAAACTCATACTTATCCCTTTCTCTATGCTCATCTAGAATCTTTTCAAGATTTGGGTTGATATACTCCTGCATAGTACTTTCAGGAAATGCAACCTTTTCATAATCCTTATTATATGATTTATCCTTCTTAAATTGTTTTCTTTCCTCTTTAGTATACCTTTCCCAAATAGTTATATACCTTTCTCTTCCTCTTCCTCTTCCTCTGTATAGAGGTCTCCCCCTGAAGACAGGTGTCGGGAGGAGAGGAGCAGTTGTATGTCTTGGAGCAGGTGGTGAACAAGGAGGCTGATCTGGTGTTAAAATTTGATCTGTTGCAGGAAGATCTTGAGCATATTCAGTTGAGTCATATTCTTGATCAGTAACTTTGGCATTTTGAGGTGCTGCAGAAGAATCACTAGAGGATGCCCTGAATTGAAGAGGATCAGGAATAGGTGTCTCATTATTAGCAATGTATCCTTGAAGGTGCATGACATGGATTTGATCGTCCGAGTAGACAGAACTCTCCCCCTGTCTAGAAGACTCCCCCTGTATCACTGGCAGAACTCTTGGAGGTGAAGACTCCCCTGTATCTTTGCATTGATGAGCTGTAGTTTAGACACTACAGTAAGCTCTCCTTCAGAAATGAAGGAGAGAGGGATTGCAGTTGTATACACTGAGTCCTGTGGAACCTCTGAATCCTCTGGCATGCTGGAACATGTCTCCCCCTGCTTTATATCCTGAAAGAAGGATATAAAGCCATCAGCAGGCACAACTGCCGATCGTACTTCTCTGTCAAAGACTTCTAGGTCAGAGGTCAGCTCTTGCAATCGTTTATGTTGACGGCGTAATTTGCGATAACATGCTGTAGAGAAGTCCAGGTAGAGCGATCCAAACTTAGACAGTACTGTCTCAAGAGCTAGATTGACTGCCTCCATAATATCTTCATGACTTGGCGGAGAATCCATGGAAACCCTGTGCGGACCTGCACTGAAACAAGGAAAATAGACAAAGAGAGGAAGGTAGGAAGAGAGCAGGAAGGAGAGAACTCGAATAACACAATAGAATTTAAACGCAAAAGTTGCTTTTAGTAAATGAATCGCCGCAACTTAGGGTTTTATTCGAATCAACGTCGAGAGAAGAGCAGAATGCAGCGCCCGATCTGTCAAGTCGACGGAGCATCGAGTTGACGTCGACGTGGCTTCGAAATATAGGCATCAGTAATGATGTCGACGTAAGTGTTGATAGGTATTCGACATTACGTCGAGTGATATTCAAAGTATCTGTCCCAGAGTGCTCTCGAAGCTGACGTCGAGTGTAAGTCGACGGTACGTCGATTTGAATTCGACGCAGCTTTGATTAAACAATTAAGATTTCTTTTAAGATTCTTGCTGTTTTTTCCAGCAATAATTTTCTATAAAAAATAGTTCTGTATTCATAATAAGGGGGACCTACAGAGCTCCATCAAGCATCCCCAGTGCATTGATGAAGAACTTGTGCTTGCTTTAATCAAGGGGCTTAGTGAAAATGTCAGCCCTTTGAGTGTTAGTAGATATGTATTGAAGGTTGATCTTACCCTTCTCTACATTGTCCTTAAGAAAGTGGTGTCTTATCTCTATGTGCTTAGTTCTGCCGCGAAGAACAAGATTGGAAGCAATTGATATTGCACTAGAGCTATCATAATAGATTGTGGAATTGGCAAGGGAAAAATTGTAATCTAACAATTGATTTTGCATCCACAAAATTTGTGAACAGCAGCTTCCTGTAGCTATATACTCAGCTTTAGCTGTAGAAGTGGAGACTGTGGTTTGCTTCTTGCTAAACCATGATATCAGTCTAGCACCCAGGAACTGACATGTTCCTGAAGTGCTTTTTCTATCAAGCCTGCATCTAGCATAGTCTGCATCTGAATACCCTACCAATTCAAATCCATATTCAGCTGGATACCATAAGCCAAGTTCAGGAGTACCCTTCAGATATCTTAGAATTCTTTTGACAGAACTCATGTGGGATTCCTTTGGGTCAACCTAAAATCTTGCACAGATACAGGTAGCAAACATTATATCAGGTCTGCTAGCTGTTAGGTAGAGAAGAGAGCCAATGGCTACTCTGTAAGTCTTTTGATCAAAGGACTTACCTTTTTCATCTCTATCCAAAATAGTCTTGGTAGCCATGGGGGTTTTCATAACAGAGGCATTTTCCATCCCAAATATCTTGATGAGTTCTCTGGTATATTTGGATTGGGATATGAAAATGCTATCTGCATTTTGTCTAACCTGGAGACCAAGAAAATAGAATAACTCCCCCATGCTACTCATCTCAAATCTTGACTGCATTAGGCGAGCAAACCTTTTGCATAGAGATTGATCTGTGGAACCAAATATTATATCATCTACATATATTTGCACTAGTAGTAGCTGATTCTTATATGATCTTATGAAGAGTGTTTTATCCACCTTTCCTCTTTCAAATTTGTGTTCCAGGAGAAAAGTGGATAAGGTCTCATACCAAGCTCTTGGAGCTTGCTTTAGACCATATAGTACTTAATCTAATCTATATACAAAAGAGGGAAAAGTTGGATTGATAAAACCTGGTGGTTGTTCCACATAAACCTCTTCTTGTAATTTCCCATTGAGAAAAGCACTCTTGACATCCATCTGGTATACCTTTATCTTCATGTGAGCAGCATATGCTAAGAATATTCTGATTGCCTCCAGTCTAGCTACTGGGGCAAATGTCTGGTTGAAATCAATGCCTTCCTCTTGCCTGTTCCCTTGGGCCACAAGTCTAGCCTTGTTTCTGATGATGACCCCAGTTGAGTCCATTTTGTTCTTGAACACCCACTTTGTTCCAATCACTGGGTAATTCTTTGGTCTCTCAACCAAAGTCCAGACCTTGTTCCATTCAAACTGGGCCAGTTCCTCTTGCATATCAGATATCCAGTGAGGGTCACTGTCTGCTTCTTCAAATTTCTTGGGTTCATATTGTGTCAGAAAACATTGCAGCATTGTCTCACAAGTTAGTTGTTTCCTAGTCTTTACTCCTGCTGTCAAATCTCCTATTACTTGAGTTGGAGGATGATCCTTTTGAGTCATCCTAGATCTTGTGAGATGATATAGGGGACAGTCTTCTTCCTGAACTACCACCTGCTCAGAGACAGTAGGAGCTTCATCCTCATTAACTTGAATGATGTCTATAACTGGTAGCTAAGGTGATGCAGTCTTCTCTTCTTCTGCTGCATAATCATCATCTGAGTCAGTGTCAATGTCCTGTTGTCCCTTTTTCTGACATACAGATGGATGATCCATTATGTTCATCCTTTCCACTTGCTCTGGTAGTTTATCTTCTTCCTGTAAGATAGAACTGGTGGAAGTTTCCTTCCCCTTGTAAACCATGTTAGTTTCATCAAAAACTACATGCATTGACTCCTCAATTTTGAGAGAGCTTTTATTGAAACACCTATAGTCCTTGCTTGATGAAGAGTATCCTAAGAATATTCCATCATCAGCCTTCTTGTCAAATTTGGCAAGATGGTTTTTCCCATTGTTAAGGATAAAATAAGTACACCCAAATATCCTAAAGTAGGTGACTATGGGTGCCTTTCCCTTCAGTAGCTCATAGGGAGTTTTCAACTTAGTCTTGTGAATGCGACTTCTATTCAGAACATAATTTGCAGTATTGACTGCCTCGGCCCAGAAGGACTTTGACAAGTTAGATTCTGCTAACAATGTTCTTCCTGATTCAATTAGGGTTCTATTTTTCCTTTCAGCCACCCCATTTTGTTCGGGGGGGGGGGGGGGGGGGGGTTCTAGGAGGTGAAAAGCTTTGTCTGATGCCTTCATCCTCACAGAATCTACACATTAACTGATTCTCAAACTCAGTGCCATGATCACTTCTGATCACAGCAACCTGTGTATTGAGTTCAGATTGAATCTGTCTAATGAATCTTGAGAGGATCTTGAAGGTGTCTGACTTAGCTTTTAGAAAGAACACCCAGCTGAACCTAGAAAAATCATCAACAATTACTAAAGTGTAGGATTTTCCTGCTAAGCTTTGAGTGGATATGGGACCAAACAGGTCCATGTGTAGCAGGAAAAGGATTCTAGGAGAATCTTCTTACCAATTGGTTTGAATGAAGCTTTGATCTGCTTCCCTAGTTGGCAGGCTCTACAAGGATGGTCTTTATTAAATTTACCATTTGGTAAACACCTGACTAGGTTCAGTTTGGAAAGTTTGGCTATGGTCTTAAGGTTGAGATGACTAAGTCTCCTATGCCACAACTCACTATTTTCTAACTGGGAATTAAATAAGCAGATCTCAGACTTTGTGTACTCAAAGTCTACCACATACACCTTACCTTTTCTGAGACCAGTCAAAACTGTTTGATCAGTCTTAGAACTAACTATATGACATAAAGACTTGGTGAATACAACTTTGTATTCACCATCACACAACTGACTAATGCTGATCAGGTTGTGTTGAAGTCCTTCAACATAAGCTACTTTAGTAAAGGAGATTTTTCCAATCCTAATCAAACCATATCCTTTGGTTTGAAAAGAGTGGGAGTTCTCAAAGATTACCTTGGGGCCTTCCTTGGCCTTGAAATTCTCCAGCAACTCTCTTACTCCAGTCATATGCATGGAGCATCCACTATCCAGATACCACTGCTGGTTTGTGGTTGAACAGCCTTCCCCTTGCACATGTAAATTAAACATTAACACAAACCCTCTCATGCTGGGGTCTCTTCCTTCTATCATCATATGGAGAAATGAAAGAGTGAGATGATCTTCCATTGTTCCCCCTTTGGTGAAGAAGTGCTGCATTATTATGCCAGCAATACTCGGCAATATGTCCTAATTTAGAACAGCAGGAACATCTAAGTACAAAAGCAACAGAAGGTTTAATGTTTTGAGATTCTGAGCAGAAATTATGCGTCAAGTAGAAATCGATGCAGTTTTAGAGTTGCGTCGAGTGCAATTCGAGGTACCTGCATAGTCCCGTCGATAGTCATTCGAAGTATGATTGATGGAATAAATTTGCGTTGCGTAAAATTAGAATATTGCTTTCCACGTATAATTCGATAAGGCAAGTGTACCTATCACTTTATAGTATAGGATTTAGAAAATCAAGTGTCATAATTTTCCGGGTTTGTTGAGTACTTCTACTCACAAAGAAGGGCTATTATTTTATCGATCGAAAGTTGGGTGTGTTTTGGAAAAAATGATTTGGAGAGAATTAACTACGAAGAAAATTATGATTAAAAGATTAGCACTTGATCTAGAATCCCTTTGGAATAAAATAAAATTTTACAAAAGAATAATCCGCAAACTCTTGTTGAAGTAACTTTGACCGTGGAGGTTCCCAAAATATGGTAGAGCCTCTCTCGAGAAAACTACCACCTAACCTTAGGTTGATCGATTAAGACCCCTCGGCCAGTCGAAACCCCTAAGCTTGCTTTAAGCGGTGAACCCCACTATTGGATTTGACTCCAATCCGGGAGATTTGTGTCACCCTCTCTCGAGGAATGCATACAACACATTTTATCTTTGAGTGATCTCCTCATTCGCATGGATCTCTCGATCACTAGCAAACGAATCTTACATCGAAAGTCATATTCCGGACATATGAAATCAAAACAAAGTAATTCAAAGATAAATCGAAGATAAACAATATGAGAGTTTGCTAATTAGAAAAATTCAAAACATATTTTATTTCATTCCAAAGTTCATCATGACCAAGTGCTAAAGGAAATTTAGCTACTCATCATAGTATGGGAATACAAGTAGAAGAGGAAAAATACATGATTAAAAACTAGAATACTTGAATTGAAATTGCATTAATGAAAACTTACAACTTGGAGAAAAATTAGCTAGAACAACAAAAATATTAAACTAAAGCTGTAAATAAACTCCAAAATCGAACTCCTCGACTTCTGGAGATTGCTGCCTTTTATAGTTGAAAAATTGGGGAGTCATGCCCTTGGTCACGCCTGTGACCAAGGTCGTGCAAGCCGCGTAATTGCTGTCTTGAAAGCCCGGGAACGTTGGGGAAGAAAAATGCCAGAAATCAATTGCATGGCGGGTCACGGCCTCGGTCACGCCCGTAACCTAGGGTGTGTCTTGACCAGGTCTGGAAACGGCGGGAAACGTCGCGATCTGGAGTTAATCTGGCGGTAGCAGAAGAGTCACGTCCTAGGTCACGCCCGTGACCGAGGGCGTGTAAGCTGGAAACGGCGGGAATTGATTGCTGGCTGAATTGAATGCATTCCGGGCGAGTCACGCCCGTGAAATTGAGGTCACGCCCTCCGTCACACCCGTGACAGAGGGCGTGTAATTTTAATCTGACGTGGCGGCTGACTTCTTCAACTGGAATACGGCGGGGCTGGTTCACGGCCGTGACATGGTGTCACGCCCTTAGTCACGCCCGTGACCTAGGGCGTGTACTTTGTGATTTCGGCAGAAATACTCCAAATATTCTCCTGCTTACTCTAATGAGCTTGAAATTGCTATTGGCAGCCCAAATTACCTGAAAAAGAGAAATAAATAAATTAGGGAGATTTTTTTTAGAATTTAGACATATATTGACTGATTATTAAATTAAAAACTAAATAAAAACTAAGATAAAATTAGAGTTATCAAATACCCCTATACTTACCCGTTTGCTAGTCCCGAGCAAACAACTTTTCATAGGAGTAGAAAAATTTTAAATACTAGAAAAGAAATTTGAACCTAAGGAGTAAAAATGTGAAGTCTTTCGCCTAAGCGTATTGAAATCCTAGTAGAAGAACCTATTCAACATAAAGATTAGCTTATAATTTTCAAAAATGCGTTATAATATATTGTTTTTACTTTTAAATTGAAAATTCGGTAAATCCTAAAATGATAATTAGGGAGCGGGTAGCGTGTTCACTAAGATCAATATTACACAAAATCAAAGTTCGGGATAGCCTCCAAAGAAATCCATCAATGACGATGGCCATAGGCTTGCCCTTTCACACTCTCGCCACGACACTAGTTTAACTCATAAGTATGAATCAATAGGACTTAATTAGGTTAAAATGTGGGCTTAGGTTATTTTTGGTGAGGACAAACAAGATAAACATGACGGCTAGTCACACCCAAACCTAAAGTGAGCTCGCACAAAATAATCTAAGCAACATTGTAAAAATAACAGTCAATTCCCAATCTTTTTGTTCCTTTTTTTTTTTTCTTTTTTTTCTTTTTTTCTTTTGAATTTTTATATCATCATTGTTTTCCTTAATAAAAAAATGTCCACTAAAATAACAAAAGGCATCCAACACTCACAAAATATTTTCAAATAATTATTTTCGAGCATAGACTTAGGTGTGTGATTAGGTTGCTTTTTGGGCCTTGGTGAAGAGCACGGTGGAGCTGAAACAAAAAAATAAAGTAATAGGCTCAAAGTGGCTTAACAAAGATAGAATGTTAGGTGCGGGTGCAAAAGCTCAAATGGGCCAATAAAATGCCTATATCATATTCATGCTCATGAATTTAACTTATGCAAATGTCTTGAGAGTTGCTAGAGGCAAGTTCTAGACATCGAGAAAGAATACCCTTCCATTCAAATTGTGTAATATTTCTCTAGTAAACTTCTACATACTCGCTTAAAGTATTTTTAGATTCTACCAGATTCAAGGAAAAAGTAAAACAAAAATATTTTTACGCAATTAGAAAAACATAAATCTAATTTTATGCTGAATAGTTAATTCGACATGAGATCCTACTAACGCGCGTAACTAGAACACTGCATGAGTCAACAATTTAACTCTAAAATTCATAATCTAATGAAGTATATAAAAATTTCCTACAACACTATGTAAAAGTAAATCTACTAAGAATTTTGCAAACAAGTAAATATAGAAATATTTAAGAAAACTATATTATTTATTTTTTATTTTTTTAATAATAAAAATTTTGGGTGTTGCTTTGCAAAAAAACTGGTGTGAAATAAGTGTCCCCAATGTTTTAGAAATAAGTACGAGTAAAGGAGAGAAAACTTCCCTGAACAAATCAATACCCGAGCAATCCTGAAGAAAAACATAGAGTAAAAGCAAAACATTGTTTATATATTTTTTTGCATTAATAAAAGAGAAATAAAAACAAATACAAAAGTGCGGTACATAAAATAAAAGATACAGACAACCAAAAATAAAAATATCTAAGCGTCATCGTCGTCATCCTCCTGCTGATAATAAGCACGCAGATCAACAAATTCCCGCTGCAGATGCTCCATAGAGGAAGCATGGCGCTGCTCGAGGGTATCAAAACGTGTGTCAAAATGAGCGCGCATGGACAGCTGCTCGGTCTGAATCTGATCCAAACGAGTGTGGATCCGCCCAAACTGCTGATCGAAATAAGTGGAGGAGTCGGGCGCAGGGGGAAAATGCTGCTGTGGCGGCTGTTGGAAACTGCGGAGCTGGAGCAACGCCACTGGAATCAGCTTCGAAATCAAGATCGATCGGGTCGCCACCAACTCTGCCAGGAACGGCCTCGTACTCGCGGCCACGCCGACGCATCAAACTAAGGGCCCAGAGGTTTTGGAACGTGATAGGCGCGGGCATTTGGACTGGAGCAATGGGAGGAAGTGCATCCTAGAGGCCCAAACGCTTGACCAAATAAGTAACAAACGAACCTCTATGTAGCGCACTAAGCCTCCGATTTTCGGCCTGATGCCGAAAAACATCGATAGCGCCGAACCAAGATTGAGGGGGACCCGTTCGTGCAGGCTATATAAATATAACAGGTCCGCGCGGGTCACCACTCCATGGCTATCGCCGCGAGCGGAAAGTGTGAAAGTGAGGAGGTAGTGGAGATAGCGTAAGGCGGGGGAGAGGAGATGACTACCCTTGGATTTTTTTGGCGAATATGGATTGGGGTCGTTACTGATTTCTGCCCAAAATCCGTGGAGGTTATAATCGCGAGGGAAATCGAGGGGGAGAGCGGTGTAGGCCTCCGTAAGAGTGAAAGCCTCATCGCAGAAGCCCATGAGAATTTTGAACTGACGCAAAGGAAGGGTTCGCGAAAGTCCGCACATTCGGAATTCAAGCACGTTGTCGGCCCCGACCCAGTGGAAATCAAACGAAGAGAAAAACTCCACCGTCAGCTCGTAGTACGCCGGCTCCGAAATGGAGAAGAAAGGAGCCCACCCCGGAGTAGTGAGGAAATCTCGCACCGCGTTGGCCTGCCCGAGAGTGGTGAGAACGTTCCAATCGATGACGCGGAAAACTCCAAATTCTTTCCCACGGAGGCGGTTACTCCGTTCTTTATGAGTGGGATGGGGAAAATTGAGCATAGCCTCCGCATCAAAAGATTCATCGGGGAGTGAAGAGGAGGACTCGCCAACGGCATGGTTGCGACGACGGGCGGCCATTTGGAAGGAATAGATGAAGAATTCGGCCAAAGAAGAGAGAAAAGAAGGGAGAGATGTGGGACAAGGTGTGGTGAAAAGAGAGGGGGAAGGGGGCTTTAAATAGGAAAAAAAATTTGGGTCACTCCCTCGGTCACGCCCGTGACCGAGGGCGTGTAAGGGGCGACAGGTAAAAGATGGCGTGAGGGAGGAATCTGAGGCTTGACCGGTCAAAAAGCGGAATTTTGGCATGCCACGCCCTCGGTCACGCCCGTGACCGAGAGCGTGTAACTGGCAAAATCAGGAGGACAGGGGATCCAATCCGCGCTGGTCAAAAATCGGTTTCCGAGATGTCACCGCCCAGGGTCACGCCCGTGACCATATGGGCGTGACTTGGCTGTCACGGGCATGACAGTCAAATGGAATCTTTGACCGGTTGCGGTGGAGGCATTGCGCCAGCTGGATAAGTCACGACCGTGACCTTCTAAAGTCACGGGCGTGACTCGAGTTGTCACGGGCGTGACATCTCAAATTGAGCCCGTGAGCACCGGGTTAGGCGAAAATGGTCTTCCGTTAATGTCACGCCCGTGCCCAAGCTTGGTCACGCCCGTGACTTTTACGGAAGACGGAATGGAGGGCAACTCGTCGAAAAACTCGCCAGGAAAACGAATCGAAACGCGCCACGCCCTGGTCACGGCCGTGACTGAGGCCGTGACTAAGACCATGTAACACACATTTTTTTCCAGAAACATATATATATATATTTGGTTTTGTAAATTTTTATCTTTTTTTTTAAAAGAAAACAAAAATAAAAACAAAAACAAGGTAATAAAATAAAAAGAAAAATACTAATAATAAAGTACCGACTTAGAGTGCGGGGTTTCATGCGCAAGTGCGAGTGACCGTTATCTCGCAAATCTCCTCCAAACCTGCAAAATTGTTAGTAACCAAAAAAAGAATAATAATAATAACATGATTTTTTTTGTTTTTTTTTGATAAAAACAATAAGAAAAACAAAACAAAAACTCTTTTTTTTGTTTGTTTTTTTATAAAAAAAAATATATATTTTTTATGATTCATTTTATATTTTCATATGTTTTTTGTAAATGTAAAAAAGAAAAACATGAACAAAAATCTTAATATAAAAACCTTTCTCTTCTTTTTTTTTGAGACATTTTTTTTAAGAGCGAAAAATAAAAACATGAGTTGTCTCCCAAGAGCGCTTTGGTTACGGTCGTTGAGCTCGAGCATAGTGGCGTGCCGGTCTTTACCTTGTTCTAAATTTATCATCAAATGATGATAACGGCTTTGAGAGATGCAAGGTGGGTGAATTTGTTGTATGAATTAAAATATTCGTATACCCCATTCGGAGGAGAAGAATGCCCTCACAAACATCAAATATTGCTCGCGTTGTGGCCAAGAATGGACGACCAAGGATAAGAGGTATCCCAGTGTCTTCTTCCATATCAAGGATAACGAAATCTACTGGTAAAGTAGACTCGCCAACCTCAACTGGCACATAATGAATCACCCCTAAGGGTGTCTTCACGGAGCGATCGGCCAATTGTAATTTGATGTCGGTGGGGGTAGGTTCTCCTAATTGTAATTTTTGGGCTAAGCTATAGGGGATAATATTAACACTAGCGCCCAGATCGGCGAAAGCATTTGAAAAATGGGTAGTTCCTATAGTGCATGGAATTTTAAAATTAGAATTAATATTATTAGCCCGCTCGATCAAACGAGCGAGATAAGGAAGACGGGGTTGAAATTCTGGAAGAGGAAGAGATGATGGGGTAGGTGAAATTTTCTCTTCAAGATCGGTGTCCGAATCATCCACAAAGGTCACCGCCAAGACATTTGAAGTTGTCGGCGGTGTTCTTTTCGGCTGATCGGTGACCATTTTTAAAATTTGCCCCACTTGATTCTCCAAATTCCGCAACGACCCTTGTAAATTGCGGGCATCCGCATCATTTTTAGAAATATATTTATTAACCACTTCATCGAGAGAAGGCGGTTTAGGGGCTTGCGGTAGAAGAGATGAATTTGGAGGAGCAAGAAGAGCATTACCCGTGTTACCTTGATTACCCCATGATAAATTGGGGTGGTTCCTCCAACCTGGGTGGTATGTGTTGCCATATTGATTGTTCCCCGGATTGAAGGGAGGCCGGTTTGGATTACCCATGTAATCCACATGCTCCGCCGTATTTTGATTAGGCTCCCAGGTAGGTGTAGAAGAGGGAGCAGTCATCCCTTCCAGTTTCTTGCTAAGTAGCTCAACCTGTAGAGACAAATTAGTAATTGAATCAATTTCATACAGCCTGGCCGGTTTATTTGAGCGAGACCTGGGTGTACTCCATTGATAAGTGTTCATGGCCATCCCCTCAATAAGCTATTGCGCAGCCGCCAGTGTTTTATTATTTAGAGTACCACCGACGGCGACGTCAATCATTTGATGTGTTTGGAGATTGAGACCATTGTAGAAGGTCTGAATCTGTAACCAATCGGAGATTGCATGATGGGGGCATCGACGCAAATGTTCCTTAAATCGCTCCCAAGTATCATAAAGCATTTCTGATTCAACTTGGGAGAAAGAAATGATATCCTTACGCAATTGGGCTGATTTTGTAACATCCCATTTCCTACTAGACCCCCTAACTCCAATTTAGGGTGAGACAAGTGGTGAGTGTGGTGAGGTTTGGCTAGATTGCAGCCTTAGGACACATAGGGTTAGGTGAACTCACATGTGGTCTACTATAAGGCGCAAGTCAACCTAGGTCAAACTAGCTCAACATGAACTCACACTTGCAAATTGACTCCTCCATTAGATGATAAACACTCCAAGGAATGCTATAGACCCAAAAGCCCCCTCTCCTCTGCCCAAAGCCCCCACTGACCTCCCCAGTTAATTCCCAGCCGAATTGGTGCTGGAAGGGTGCCATTTGGCAGCAAGGAGGAGCAACCAATGCTGGCCGAACCATGCCTTAATGGCTGGCATGGTTAGAGCCCTTATCAGCCTCATTTGACCCCTCCATTAGCTTCAGAATAGTGAGAGCAGTCGGGATAGTGCCCTGGAGTGAAGCAAACCGTGGAGAATCGAGATTTCTGGGAGGATCGCCAGAGCTCGCCGCCGCCATGCCGCACCACCACAATACCCGTCGTCAAGCTCGGAATCGGTACGGTTTCTCCCCCTCTCCCTCTGTGCTAGTATCTAGGTCCTTTTAGGAGAGAAATCGGGCTCAATTGAGCTCCATCCCATGTGAACTTGAGGGAGAAATTCTGAGCTTTTCTTCTTGCTTGGGATCGCCGGAGAGGTCATCTCCGGTGGCCGTGCCGCCGTCAAACGCTAGCCACCACCTCAACGGAGGTGGTGGAGGCGGTGGCCGGCCGTGAGGTTCTGCAGGTTGCCGGGAAATGGCCGGGGAAGTTGGCCTAGGCGCGGGCAATCCAAGCCGTTGGCCTATCAGGAACGATGACCCGATACCGTTCAATCCCGCGCCAAGATTCGTGCCGCCATCGTATTATTTATATATATAAATATATTAATGTCACACTTGATTATGAAATCTGTCACTTTATTTCATCAGATTTGCTTAATTAAGTTGAAGCCCTTAGAGGCCGAAAATGGAAAAATTCCCAGAGACAACTTCTGTAGGCCTTGATGTCTAATTTTATTAGAAACTGAAATCAGACCATTTGGATCCCTACAGGACTCACAACACTCACTTTAGTGAGACTGGTCAAAATAGAATTCAGATATTAAAACATGTATATCTCCCAAATGGTATATCTGATGGACTTGCCATTTTGGCCATGCATGCATGAGCCCTATTCCTAACTTAGGTTTTAATATCATATTTTTGGGAGAAATTTTTTCTATAGTTTTGTTCAAAACCTAGAAAATTAAATAAATGGGATATTTGGAGTTATTTAACTCCTAATGATTCCAATTTTTGGTGAGGGCTTCTTTAGGACACATATGATCACTGGATAAAATTTCATCACATGTGCTTGTGTATATCTCTCTGAACTTCAAAATGAAGTTTGGGTCTTAAGAGAAAAATATGGGGGCTTATCCTTTTGTTTATTGGGCCAACTTAGTACTGACTTGAGTTTCCCTAGACCATATTTAGAAGATGAATCTCAAACTTATAGACCTTGAGGTTTGGTATTTTCAATATTTACTTAGGCAAGTTGAGGTTTCGTATGTGTAGACAAGTAAATAAGAGGATAGCAAAATAACCATTGGGGATATGCATAGAGGTTGTTAAGTTATAGGTGTATATATGACCTCTGAAATCAAGGAAGTCAGTACGAGACTTTAGGATATGGATTGGAATTAGATTCATGCGTGATAGAACTATAATTGGAAATTCTTGAATTTCTGGGCGTTCGAAGATAATGTACATACAATTATTGAAAATCAAGCCCTTGTTGTTTTCGAACAATTATATCGTAACCGATATTCATATACCTTGGAAGATAGTTGACACCTAACCGGAGATCGTTGAAATTAAATCTATGGATTAAGTAAATAAGAGAGTACTTATGACCTTTAGATTCATGGCTCGATGAGCCTGGGAATTGAAAGACAAAGGTCATTATAATCCCCAAGGATGTGTATGTTTTGGAGAGTAATATGTGATATTGAGAAATGCGACACCTCATTAAATCATAAGTTTAGAGGTTGGATTATGGGTATACATAATAATGATGATCTCATGAGTATAATGAACGTGGTAATTTAGTAACTCATACATATTGGACGATGCTGAACGGTACGAAAGGATTCAGGAGAGATTACCACATGTGCACATAAGTTGAATTTTCACCGTAAATAAGTTCATGCTTATAGCTATATCTTTGAGGTATGTGTCGACTAAAATGTAGTAATTTATACCATGAAATATAGTTACTGGAGTGTCCTAGAAATGTGCACATGGGTTTTCATATCAGTAGGAAGCTCGGAGAATTTTGGTAGAGTCAACCCTTGAATAAATAACAAGCTTCCTTCACGAGTACAATTGAGACTACAACTTGAGAAATTAATCCACTGAATTGTTGACATGAAATGTCATGAGCTTGATATATGATCTCTCGTGATAGCCTTAAGCTATGGAAAATTTATTGGAAATAATCATTGAATAAAGGACATACCCCTTCACAAAGTGCAATGTGAGATTACAATTTGAGGAACTTTTTTTTTCTAAATTAGGGATGATGAAATATCATGAACTTTTGATATACGACCTATTATATTAGTGACAAACTCTGGGGATTTTTATTAGATTCAATCTCAGAGTAAACTTCATACTTCATTCACATGAAGGGTTGGGAGTGTTAATATAGAATAGTCATACCATGGATTGTAATTCGAGAAGTAGACGCCTTGAAATGCTAATACGGAAATGTTTTAGAAATCTGTAGACATACTTTTGATGTCAATATAGAACCCTAGAAATAATGTCGGGTTTAATGACTGAACAACCCTCCTACTACCTTCGCAAGTGAAACCCCGTAGACCCGAACTTAAATTTCGGGGACGAAATTGTTCTTTTGTTTATTGGGAATTGTAACATCTCATTTCCTACTAGACCCCCTAACTCCAATTTAGGGTGAGATAAGTGGTGAGTGTGGTGAGGTTGGGCTAGATTGCAGCCTTAGGACACATAGGGTTAGGTGAACTCACATGTGGTCTACTATAAGGCTCAAGTCAACCTAGGTCAAACTAGCTCAACATGAACTCACACTTGCAAATTGACTCCTCCATTAGATGATAAACACTCCAAGGAATGATATAGACCCAAAAGCCCCATCATGGGGTCACCAATTGACCCAATTTGACCAAAGTCAAACTTGGGTCAACATAGGTCAAATCATCCCCAATAGGTTCAATTGAACCCCAAAATCATGAAATTGACTTCACCCCTAGTCTTAGAACATCATGGGGGACCTATTTGACTCAAAAGCCCCATCATGGAGTCTTCAATTTGGCCAAAATTGACCAAAGTCAACATTCCCCAATTTTGGTCAAAATCACACCTTTGGGTCAAATTAGCTCACTTAGGTCTTCACCATGACTCAACCAACCTTGGGTGGTGTCACTGGACTCAATGTCAACACATTGGACTAGTCAACACACCCAATTGACCAAGTCAACCCAAAAGTCAACATAGGGTCAACTTTGCCTAAATTGGGCTTAATTGGAATTAATCCAAATTCCAATGGATTAAGGCCCTCACCCAAAGCCCATTCTGAGGCCCAAGAGTCAATGACCAGCCAAGACATGATGGCAGGATCTGAGGAGCAGAAGCCATGCAATACTTCTACTACAGGACAGGTGTTTGAAGACTTGAGAATTGTTGGCTTCCGCATAGATGTCGAGTGAGAGAGTGAGATTTTGTTCTACCCTGGATATGTACTGGGCATAAGCCCCTTTTACTCTTTCATTTGTTGTACTCATTGATGGACTTTTATATTTTGTTGTATAAATGTGTGATTGTGGACTTGGTTCTAGTTTTTCTTCTTATCTCTTGTTGGCCTGGTTGATCGTTCTTGCCGGCAGGATTGACGTCTTGCGGAGGTGGCTAACTTGTTTGCTAGCATCTCCGTAAGGCGGCGGTTCTGGGCATAAGATCCAGGAACTCTTCCTGGTGCGGGAGAGGGATCTTACAGATTTAGCGGGCGGAAAATATTTCGTGAGAAACTGTTCCATCATTTGAGTCCATGTGGTGATAGATCCTCTCGGAAGAGAATTCAGCCACTGCTTAGCTTTATTGCGCAAGGTGAAAGGAAAAAGCCGAAGCCTTATTGCGTCATCGGATACCCCGTTAATTTTGAAAGTATCACATATTTCTAGAAAACTAAAAATATGCGCGTTGGGGTCCTCGTCTTATAGCCCATCAAATTGTACATATTGCTGTACCATTTGAACGATGCTTGGCTTCAACTCAAAGTTATTGTTCGCTATAGCGGGGCGGATAATACTAGATTGGGTATCTTCCAGATTAGGCCGTGCATAATAGGACATAGTCCGCTGCGCGGCCTCATCCGGGTTTGGATCACCCATATCAGAAGAAGAGGAGGAAGAAGTAGAAGAAGAAGAAGAAGAAGAAGGAGAAGTGTCACCTACGGACTCCTCGATCAGATCTTGAGAATTTGGTCCTTGAAATCTTAAGCGTCACCGAATGGTTTGCTCGATTTCCGGATCCAATTCAAGAAGATCGGACGGATTCCTCCGGGTCATACACAAAAAAGAAAAATGTAGGAAAGAGAGAAAAAATGATAAAATTAATAGAACTAAGCTTTCAAAATATCAACAATAGTTCCCCGACAACGGCGCCAAAAACTTGTTGGAATAAATTCGCGTTGCGTAAAATTAGAATATTGCTATCCACGTATAATGTGTACCTATCGCTTTATAGTATAGGATTTAGAAAATCAAGTGTCGTAATTTTCCGGGTTTGTTGAGTACTTCTACTCACAAAGAAGGGCTATTATTTTATCGATCGAAAGTTGGGTGTGTTTTGGAAAAATGATTTGGAGAGAATTAACTAAGAAGAAAATTATGATTAAAAGATTAGCACTTGATCTAGAATCCCTTTGGAATAAAAATAAAATTTTACAAAAGAATAATCCGCAAACTCTTGTTGAAATAACTTCGACCGTGGAGGTTCCCAAAATATGGTAGAGCCTCTCTCGAGAGAACTACCACCTAACCTTAGGTTGATCGATTAAGACCCCTCGGCCAGTCGAAACCCCTAAGCTTGCTTTAAGCGGTGAACCCCACTATTGGATTTGACTCCAATCCGGGAGATTTGTGTCACCCTCTCTCGAGGAATGCATACAACTCTTTTTATCTTTGAGTGATCTCCTCGTTCACATGGATCTCTCGATCACTAGCAAACGAATCTTAGATTGAAAGTCATATTCCGGACATATGAAATCAAAACAAAGTAATTCAAAGATAAATCGAAGATAAACAATACGAGAGTTTGCTAATTAGAAAATTTCAAAACATATTTTATTTCATTCCAAAGTTCATCATGACCAAGTGCTAAAGGAAATTTAGCTACTCATCATAGTAATGGGAATACAAGTAGAAGAGGAAAAATACATGATTAAAAACTAGAATACTTGAATTGAAATTGCAATAATAAAAACTTACAACTTAGAGAAAAATTAGCTAGAACAACAAAAATAGTAAACTAAAGCTGTAAATAAACTCCAAAATCGAACTCCTTGACTTATGGAGATTGCTGTCTTTTATAGTTGAAAAATCGGGGAGTCACGCCCTTGGTCACGCCCGTGACTAAGGGCGTGTAAGCTGCGTAATTGCTGTCTTGAAAGCCCGGGAATGTTGGGGAAGAAAAACGCCATAAATCAATTGCATGGCGGGTCACGGCCTTGGTCACGCCCATGACCTAGGGCGTGTCTTGACCGGGTCTGGAAACGGCGGGAAACGCCGCGATCTGGAGTTAATCTGGCGGTAGCAGAAGAGTCACGGCCTAGGTCACGCCCGTGACCGAGGGCGTGTAAGCTGGAAACGGCGGGAATTGATTGCTGGCTGAATTGAATGCATTCCGGGCGAGTCACGCCCGTGAAATTGAGGTCACGCACTCCGTCACGCCCGTGACAGAGGGCGTGTAATTTTAATCTGACGTGGCGGCTGACTTCTTCAACTAGAATACGACGGGGCTGGTTCACGGCCTTGACATGGTGTCACGCCCTTAGTCACGCCCGTGACCTAGGGTGTGTACTTTGTGATTTCAGCAGAAATACTCCAAATATTCTCCTGCTTACTCTAATGAGCTTGAAATTGCTATTGGCAGCCCAAATTACCTGAAAAAGAGAAATAAATAAATTAGGGAGATTATTTTTAGAATTTAGACATATATTGACTGATTATTAAATTAAAAATTAAATAAAAACTATGATAAAATTAGAGTTATCAATGATATTGGTTGCGTCGAGAGAGATTCGACGCACCCACATAGCTGCTTCGAGATGATGTCGACGCACATGCTGAAGACCGCCGAGATGCATTCGACGCATCCCAAAGATTGCGTCGAGTTCTATTCGACGTATGATTCATATCATTCATGGCTTGTGATTTCGAGTTTATTACTTTCTTAAGCAAGTGGATTTCTGACCTTAATTTGTCATTTTTGATCATTAAATCATGTCTAGCTTTATTGTAGACATTTGTGCTATTTTTAAGAGTGGAGATCACAAAATCAATATGGGCTTGGTAGTCATTTCTATACTCCTCAAAAGTTTCATCCATCTCTTGAATTTCATTTTTTATAACTTCTGCATTTAGCACATTCATTCTCCACAGGGAGATCTAAATTTTCTAGGGGCAGTTTATCTAGGATTCCTGATTCATCACTAGTGTTTACCCTATTAAATGTGGTGATTTTGTTAGGGTTATTTATATCATGTTCTCCACATGCTTCTTACAAATTATCAGGCCTAGGTCTAACAGATGTGCTTGGTCTGTCACAAACAAGTTTGCTTGTGAGTGATTGTGATTCTTGGTCAAGAAGATCAAATCTCTTAGAGAGATTTTGTGAGATCTCTTTGATCTGTTGGCTCCTTCAATTGAGGGAGTCTTCCAAGACCTTTGCTTTTGAGAGGTCTTTTCTTAGGTCTAAATTTTCATTATCTAAGAAGTTTATTTCTTCTTCTTTCCTAAACAATTCACATTTCAGATTATTGTTAACTGAGGATAAAGGATCTACACTAATAGCTTTTATTTTAGACTTGATCATTAAAAGTTCCTTTTGATTGTCAATATAGTCTTGGCAGAATTCTTTAAAACATCTTTTAAAATCTTTTGAAGAGAAGTCAAAATCTTCAAAGATGCTTACCTCAAATTCATTAGTGGATTCTTCCAAAGCCATTAGGCAGGCTTCTTCTAGTCCACTATCTTCACCATCATCTGATGAGGATGAGCTTGATTCTGAATCTGAATCACTCCAGGTCTCAGCTAAGAGACCTCTTTCTCCTTTCTTATCCTTTCTCATGAAGGATTTCTTCCTGTGCTCCTTCTTCTGCTTGTTTTTCTTGTTCTTGTCATCCTTAGGACATTCAGTAGAAAAGTGTCCTGGTTCCCTGCAAGAAAAACAGATTATCCCCTGTTTAGGAGTTTTATCATATCTTGGCTTGCTTGAACTTCTCTCTCTCCTTCTGGAATCTTCTGTCCTGGCCCACTTCTTGAATCTCCTGGCCAAGAGATTAAACATTTCTTCTTCAGTAGTGGAGGACTCTGCTTCTGCACTTTTTAGTGCAATAGTCATCTCGTTGGAAGTAGGCGTCCTTTCTTGGGCTTCTAACTCAGCCCTGCTTTTCAGTAGGAGCTCCTAAGACTTGAGATTTCCTAAGAGAGCATCAGTTGAAATCTCCCTGAGGCATCTAGAATCCCTGATAGCCCAGATTCTAGAGTCCCATGTGCTAGGGAAGCACATGAAGAGCTTGTCATTAATCTCAGTCAGAGAGATGTCCTTGTCAAGTCCTCTCAGCTCATTTATGATGAGGCTGAATCTGTCATACAATTCTGTAATGCTTTCATCAGCCTTTTTCTTAAAATTCTCATATTGAGATATGAGAAGAGCCTTTTTGTCTTTCCTCTCATCAGAACTTCCTCCAACCAGTCTGGAGAGAGATTCCCAGATCTCCTTTGCAAAGTTGCAGTCAGCAACTTTCTGAAATATGTCATCAGACATAGTTGAGACCAATATGTTCATGGCCTTGACATCACATGCCTTGACCTTCTTCTCATCCTCAGTCCATTCAGCTCTGGGAACCGAGGTTTGTATGAACTTTCCAGTGGAGTCTTTCCTTATTGGAGCCGGGGGACCTGTGAGGATAACATTGAAAATTTCCTCATCAATAGAGTTCATATATAATTTTATTCTAGCTTTCCACAGTGTAAACTTATTCAGATTACATACTGGAGGTCTTGTAGAAGCATAATCCTTAGAGCTCATTTTCTTTACAAAATATGTTTATAGAAAAGAAATAAGATGTCACGACCCGTCTCGACAAGGTTTTCGGGCGGGCCGTGATGCCACAGGCACGCGTGGAGAGAAATCATGCCTGCTAAGGCAGTTACAGGGATACTAAAAATAGTTTTTAGAAATAAAACACTTATCTTGTGTAAAACAGTTGTTTCATGTATTCGGAAGCTTATAAAGTTTAAAACTGTGAGAAAAGATTTAAATGCGCCAAAAATTAGTAAACATGCATTTGACGCACACAGTGCAGGAAAGAAGGAAAAGAAAGTAATGCATTTCAGTAGCAAATATATCAGTAGAATGATTCAATACATCAAACCGAAACATCCTAGGAGCGGTCCACGATACAAGAGGAAATGTCTGACAGTAACTACAACATGAAAAAAAATAAACCGACAGTACGAGAAACAAATACATAGAACCTGGCTAGACAACAACAAAAAGTAACCTCCAGGCAAAACTGCAGCCGAAAGAGAGCAGCTCAGGGGGCAGGCGGTACGGTCACGAACCCTAAGGCAAATCCAACAGAAAGGAAATACCTCAGAACATGAAAATCAAACTGAAAATCAAATAAAGTGAGTCAAGTACACAAGTATAAACATATTCAATTCTTTTTTCTTGCAGCAAGGTTTATCGGTTTTTACTTAGAATGTATTTAATAGCCTACTCCGGAGTTTAATCTATCTTGCAGAAATATAAGCTGTAAATATTGAAAGGCGTACATATTTCCAGTAGATGCACAGATTTCTGTATTTCTGGCGGGAATGCAAGTCTTAACAGTAAACTGTGCTTGCACATGACATTTATTGGTTTTTTTGTTTTGATTACCAATAGGAGTGAGCTCGAACCAAGCGTCACATCAAACTGACACCCCCTTTCAATAACAGCTTATGGTTTCTACAAAACTTAGTGAATCAGATTCTGCGATTTCTTTCATGTCAAGGCAAGATACATAGCTAGCAGGCCTAATCGCTGCATATTTTTCATGTTTGCAAATGAGTGAAACTAGTATAATTTTCATGTTTGCAAGCGAGAGGGGTTTCTCTACTTGCCTTAAAAAGAAGTCGAGCTAAAACGCGGCGGCTAAGAGGCTAAGCAAGGCCGAAGACTCTATTCGCACCTATTAAAAGACAAGCATGCATGATAGAACGAGAATACTACGCTAACACATGCATTTGCATATCACATAACTCATAAAGAGAGGAGTTTAGGAATTTAGCTCCCTCCAAGATGAGGGGAGAGGAGTTTAACACGAGGAATCGGGGATTTTGGCGGCGTTGGAGTCGGGAAAACCCTAAATCGGAGAGGGTTTGTGACGATTCCAACAATTAGGTCGACGAGAGGTGCCAGAAAAATCACAACACAATGCGGTTAGTCGATTATACGAGGGTTACATGCTTGGTCTTCAAAAACATATGCGATTAGGAACACGAATCTACACTAACATTTCTGAAAATCCTGAATAAAAGGGGAGGAAGAGAGATCTCTTACCCAAATAGACCAAATCCGGCCTCAAAAAACTGAGAAAAGGCGGGTCCGAGCAAACCCTAGATGTTCTCCTTGCAAATCTCCGGCCAAATCGAAGAGGGAGGGCTGCCGGAGGAAGGAAGGCTGGCTGCCGGAGGAAGAAAGGGTGGCTGCCGGAGGAAGAGGGTCTGGCTGCCGGCCAGAGGAGAAGAAGAGGGGAGGCGCAGCAGGAGGAGGCGGCGACGGCTGGAGGAGAAGCAGGAGGTGGCGTCGGCGGCTGGAGGAGCAGCAGGAGGTGGCGTCGGTGGCTGGAGGAGCAGCAGGAGGTGGCGTCGGCGGCTGGAGGAGCAGCAGGAGGTGGCGAGGGGAGGTGCAGGCGCAGACGGGAGCGATTTCGCGTGCGGGAGACGGAGAGCTCGGGGGAGTCGTGCGGCTGCGGTTCGCGTGAAATGAAACCGAGAGGGGGGTCTTGGCTCGTTTTAGAGGAGAACCCTAGCACCCTTAATTACAAGTATGCCATTATGTGTTAATTAAAACTATTTCATTTCATTTTTTCATTTTTTTTTCTAACAAAATAAATATGGATTGTTACATTCTCCCCTACTTAAGGAGTTTCGCCCCGAAACTCTTGAGGATTCCTGACTGGGGTCTCTTATGGCGAATATTCAGATGCCATTCATTCCAAACAAGGTTTAAAAAACGAGACATAGAAACTGACTATGAGCGTAATGAAATTGAAAGGAGGACAAGTTCAGAGACTTACCAAGATCAAGAGAAAAGATGTGGGTACTTGCTATGCATTTCAGATTCAAGCTCCCAAGTGAACTCCTCAGACTTGCCATGTATCCAAAGCACCTTCACCATAGGAATGGTTCTCTTGCGAAGCTTGCGCTCTTGAAACTCGACGATCCTTGCGGTCTCGACCGGATAAGAAAGGTTGGTTTCAGGGATCACCAGAATCTCTTCCATGACACGGGCAGGATCATGAATGTACTTCCGAAGCTGACTGACGTGGAAGACATTGTGAACTCCGGCCAAAGAAGCAGGTAGCTCTAGCCGATAAGCAGATCCTCCAATACGTTCTGAGATAACATACGGTCCCACGAACCTTGGACTGAGCTTATGATGGCGGCCAAAACGTTTCACTCCAGGCGTGGGTGAAACCTTCAGGGACACTTGATCGCCCACAACAAACTCTAGCGGGCGGCGGCGTTGATTAACATACTTTCTCTGCCGCTCGATGGCACGACTGAGCTGAACACGGGTCTTCTTTGTAGCTTCTTCCATTTCCTGCAGGAGCTCAGGGCCCAACACAACCTTTTCGCCAATCTCTGACCAGTAGAGAGAAGTCCTACAACGACGCCCATACAACGCCTCGAAGGGGGCCATCTTGAGGCTCTCTTGATAGCTATTATTATAGGCGAATTCAACCAACGGCAGGTGCTCGTCCCAAGCTCCCTTGTAATCCAGAATATAACACCGAAGCATGTCTTCAAGAATTTGATTGACTCTCTCGGTCTGGCCATCGGTAGTAGGATGATAAGGAGTGCTCAGATTGAGCTCAGTGCCCAAACCTTGCTGAAAACTCTTCCAGAAATGAGAAACAAATCTCGAGTCACGATCAGACACAATCCGTAACGGAATCCCATGAAGTCTAACAATCTCTGAGACGTAAATCCGAGCCATCTTCTCGGTGGAGTGGACTTCCCTGTACGGAATGAAGTGAGCCGTCTTGGTCAAGCGATCCACCATGACCCAAATCGCGTCATGCCCTTTCGGAGTACGGGGCAGTCCGGTGATGAAATCCATAGAGATATCTTCCCACTTCCACTCCGGAATAGGTAGGGGCTGCAAGAGACCACCGGGACGCTGGCGCTGAGCTTTCACCTTCTGACACGTCAGACAACGAGCGATGAAGCGGGCAATATAGTTCTTCATACCAGGCCACCACACAATCTGTTTCAAATCATGGTACATCTTATTGTTGCCCGGATGGCCAGACGTGCGGGACTCATGAGCTTCTCGGCAAATACTATCCAACAGTTCGGGGACATCAGGAATGCAAAGGCGACCTCGGAAACGTAGAACATCATCCGAGATAGAGAAATCCGGGAGGGTCCCAAGTTCAACCTGTCGGCGAATGCGCTGAAGTGCGGGATCAGACGGCTGCAAGTCCTTCACCTGCTCTACCCATAACGGACCGGAAAACTCTTCATGACTCTCGGGTGAGATGGATATGCCCATCCGATCGAGGTCATTAACCAAGGCTGCAAGGATAGCTGACATGGGCGCACACACAGCTACAGAAGCATGTCGGCTCAACGCATCTGCGACTGAATTGGATTTTCCAGGAACATACGTAAGCTGCAAGTCATAATCTGCAACGAACTCGAGCCAACATCTCTGACGAAGATTGAGATCCTTCTGGACAAAAATATACTTCAAGCTCTGATGGTCCGTGAAGAAGTGGCACTTCACACCATCCAGGTAATGTCGCCACAGCTTCAAGGCAAACACCACCTCGGCGAACTCCAGATCATGGGTGGGATAGTTGCGTTCATGAATCTTCAACTGCCTCGACCGATACGCAATAACACGGTCATCCTGCATCAGAACACAGCCCAAACCAACTCCGGACGCATCAGTATAGACAGAAAAATCCAACCCCTCTTACGGAAGAGCTAACACTGGTGCGGAACATAAACGCTGCTTTAGCTCAGAAAAGGCATGCTCACACTGATCTGACCATTCGAACCTTGCATGATTTTGAGTTAGCTTTGTCATAGGAGCAGCAAGAGAGGAGAAACCCTTGACGAAGCGCCGATAATAGCCAGCTAACCCAAGGAAACTGTGGATTTCGGTAGGGGTGGAGGGCTGCTTCCAGTCCATCACTGCAGAGATTTTGGCGGGGTCAACAGATAGCCCATCCCCTGAAATGACATGCCCCAAAAAGGCAACACGATCCAGCCAGAACTCACACTTCGCCAACTTGGCATAGAGTTGGTGCTGGCGAAGAGTGGATAGAGCAAGCCTAAGATGTGCATCATGCTCTTCACGGGTCTTGGAATAGACCAGAATATCATCAATGAACACAATGATGAACTTATCCAGATATTCACGAAAGACGCGGTTCATCATATCCATAAAGGTGGAGGGAGCATTGGTCAACCCAAAGGACATCACCAGGAACTCAAAATGTCCATACCGAGTTCTGAAAGCAGTCCTGGGGATGTCGGATTCCTTGATCTTCAACTGATGATAACCCGATCTGAGATCTATCTTGGAAAACACGGTACTTCCCTTAAGCTGATCAAAGAGGTCATCCACACGCGGGAGGGGATACTTGTTCTTGATTGTGACCTTATTCGGATCTCGGTAGTCAATACAAAGTCTCAAAGAACCATCCTTCTTCTTTACGAAGAGGACGGGGGCTCCCCACGGAGAAGTGCTGGGACGAATGTATCAAGCTCGAGCATCTCGTCCAACTGCAATCGGAGTTCTTCCAACTAGTGCGGGGCCATCCGGTAAGGAGCTTTAGATATGAGGCGCGTTCCAGGCTCCACATCAATAGAGAACTCTACCTCACGATCAAGCGGCATCCCAGACAGCTCGGCGGGAAACACGTCAGGAAACTCAGAAACAATCGGGATAGACTCGAGTGGAGGAGTAGCATAATCTGAATGAGAAGCATAAATAAAACCAGCAATGCACCCTTGACTGAGAAGCCGAGTGGCGCGTACCGCAGAAATTACCTTTAGATGGTCGCGTGTCTGAACGTGAACACTGTAATCCTTGCCGTCGATGCTGAGATTTACCCTCTTCGCCACGCAATCAAGCCTTGCCCTATACGTGACCAGCCAATCCATCCCCAAGATGACGTCGAACTCTGTCATATCCAGAACTATGAGGTCGGCGAAGACTTGCAACTCATCAAGCAGAATTGGGCAATTGGGAATGCCCCTAGATGAAAGGTGCAGATGTACCGACACGAAAATCTCAAAAGGGACCTCAAGAGGCGACGTGGCCCAACCATGAAGGTCCACAACATGACGCGCAATGAAGGAATGAGAGGAGCCGGAATCAAAGAGGATCTGCATCCACTTGCTCCTGACTCTAAATCTCCCTAAGAGTGTAAATCATAGATGCAATCAAAGGTTTATTCGCTACGAAATAAATAGATTAATTTGCAGGGAATTAAATCAACACATACGTACCAGAGATAACATCGGTAGAAACGAGTGCCTCGCCCTGAGAGATGACGTTCAGCGCAGCTTTTCCCTTAACTTGAACCCCTGGAACACACTGCAGAGCCTGAGCAGGAACTGAGCTTTCCTTTGTGGGGCAGTCCAGTGCGAGGTGTCCAATTTGCCCACATCTGAAACAGGCTCCTAGATTGCGACGACAGTCCTTCATCAGGTGACCTGGCCTCTTGCAGTAAGCACAAACGTTGGAGGCGGAGGCAAGCACCAGCTAAGGCTGCTGTGCAGGAACATGCGTCTTCTGCTTCTTCATGAGGAGGCGGCAGGCTTGGGCGACATGGCCCACCTTGTGGCAGAAGGCACACACCTCCCGGGACCTGAGGCCCTGCTCCAGAGATGGAGCACCCTTGCGCTTGAAGTCGGAGGCGGCGGCATTGTTCGAACCATGCTGGACTTTCTTGGCAGAGCGATCCAGCTCAATAGCTTCCACCTGCAAGGCGACCCCAACAGTCTCGGCGTAGGTGGTGGAACCATGAGCTACCACATGCTGACGGAAATCATGTCGGAGGCCCTTCACGAAACGGCCGATCTTCCTGGACTCATCCGGCACAAACTCTGCAGCAAGGAGGGAAAGGCGAGAGAACTCCTACTCGTACTCTGTCACTGTCCTGCCGGGCTGCTGAAGGGACAGGAACCTCTCAGCCAACTTGTCTCGCTCCACAGAGGAGAGAAACTTCTCCGTAAGAGCATCCTTGAATTGACCCCAGGTCAAAATGGCAGAGTTGGGAAGGCTGCGGCGCTGGAGACACCAAGTGTAGGCATCCTCGGTCAGCTGGTAGGCCGCAAGGAGAACCTTCTGAGCTTCAGGAACCCCAGCATATTCGAAGTGCTTCTCCATCTGGGAGAGCCACTCAGTAATGACGAAGAAATCACGGTTGCCGCCGAAGGACGGTGGTTTTAGCTTGCTGAACGCAAGGGTATCCGCCATGGCCATGGGAGGAGGAGTCAGAATTGCCCCAAGAGAGGGCTCCAAGTTGACGACAAGCGAGCCGGTTTCCGAACCGGGTACAGTAGGGGTAGCTCCAGGAGGAACAAAAACTGCAGCTGCTCCAGTTGCTCCAACTGCTCCTGAACGGCCGGAACCGGGGGTTGGATTAGGAGTCTGGCGATCCCCCTCCAGGCGAGTGAGACGCTCCAGGATCTCCCTCAGCACCTGGGCAGTGGCATCTCCAGTAGCTTCCCTAGTAGGAGGGGTAACCTTCTTGCGCTGCGATCGCTTGGGAGCCATCTAAATCAGACATAAACAAAATAGGTAAGAGGAATAGTCAAGCTACTCATACTGATTGGAGACATAAAGGTTCTAGTATATATATATATTTTATTTATACTATCGATTGCATTCAACAAGTAATAGTTACAACATTTCCAGTGGACAGCTCTAGGTAATGATCATGCAAATGCAATTACGGCAATAAAGTCGCATGCGATCGAAAACGATTTGGGAAATCCATGTGTGTACAATCACCACCTGTTGTTCTAAGCTTAACACTTGTGCAATGAGTTATGCTATGCGTGCAATGCCATTATGCCTAAAATGCATTCCTAAAACAGAAAAGGAAATGTTTATGAATGGATACACATGTCATGTTAAGCGCCCATATCACTTAACATGTCATGCATATTATGAGCTAATGTCAGCGCACTTGAAAATATTAAACCGCCCATACAATTTAATATTCGCAAGCGGAGTATAACCTAATGGAATTTCATATGCACCAAAAATGTTAAGTTTGCCCATAATCCCTTAACATTCGTGAGCATACTACTCATGCTTATGAGTGGGTGTGTGCGTGCTTCGGCCTTGAACAACAGATAATGACACAGTGGGTGAAGGGATGTTGTATGCATGTATATTTTTTTTAAAAGTATAATTCAAAATATGTGATAAATCTTTAAACAAAATTTTTTTTTGAAGTAACCTCGCTTTGATACCAACTGTCACGACCCGTCCCGACAAGGTTTTCGGGCGGGCCGTGATGCCACAGGCACGCGTGGAGAGGAATCATGCCTGCTAAGGCAGTTACAGGGATACTAAAAATAGTTTTTAGAAATAAAACACTTATCTTGTGTAAAACAGTTGTTTCATGTATGCGGAAGCTTATAAAGTTTAAAACCCGATTTAAATGCGCCTAAAATTAGTAAACATGCATTTGACGCATACAGTGCAGGAAAGAAGGAAAAGAAAGTAATGCATTTCAGTAGCAAATATATCAGTAGAATGATTCAATACATCAAACCGAAACATCCTAGGAGCGGTCCACGATACAAGAGGAAATGTCTGACAGTAACTACAACATGAAAAAAATAAACCGACAGTACGAGAAACAAATACATAGAACCTAGCTAGACAACAACAAAAAGTAACCTCTAGGCAAAACTGCAGCCGAAAGAGAGCAGCTCAGGGGGCAGGCGGTACGGTCACGAACCCTAAGGCAAATCCAACAGAAAGGAATTACCTCAGAACATGAAAATCAAACTGAAAATCAAATAAAGTGAGTCAAGTACACAAGTATAAACATATTCAATTCTTTTTTCTTGCAGCAAGGTTTATCAGTTTTTACTTAGATTGTATTTAATAGCCTACTCCGGAGTTTAATTTATCTTACAGAAATATAAGCTGTAAATATTGAAAGGCGTACGTATTTCCAGTAGATGCACGGATTTCTGTATTTCTGGCGGGAATGCAAGTCTTAACAGTAAACTGTGCTTGCTCATGACATTTATTGGTTTTTTTTGTTTTGATTACCAATAGGAGTGAGCTCGAACCAAGCGTCACATCAAATTGACACCCCTTTCAATAACAGCTTATGGTTTCTACAAAACTTAGTGAATCAGATTCTGCGATTTCTTTCATGTCAAGGCAAGATACATAGCTAGCAGGCCTAATCGCTGCATATTTTTCATGTTTTCCAATGAGTGAAACTAGTATAATTTTCATGTTTGCAAGCGAGTGGGGTTTCTCTACTTGCCTTAAAAAGAAGCCGAGCTAAAACACGGCGGCTAAGAGGCTAATCAAGGCCGAAGACTCTATTCGCACCTGTTAAAAGACAAGCATGCATGATAGAACGAGAATACTACGCTAACACATGCATTTGCATATCGCATAACTCATAAAGAGAGGAGTTTAGGAATTTAGCTCCCTCCAAGATGAGGGGAGAGGAGTTTAACACGAGGAATCATGGATTTTGGCGGCGTTGGAGTCGGGAAAACCCTAAATCGGAGAGGGTTTGTGATGATTCCAACAATTAGGTCGACGAGAGGTGCCGGAAAAATCACAACACAATGCGGTTAGTCGATTATACGAGGGTTACATGCTTGGTCTTCAAAAACATACGCGATTAGGAACACGAATCTACACTAACATTTCTGAAAATCCTGAATAAAAGGGGAGGAAGAGAGATCTCTTACCCAAATAGACCAAATACGGCCTCAAAAAAACTGAGAAAAGGCGGGTCCGAGCAAACCCTAGATGTTCTCCTTGCAAATCTCCGGCCAAATCGAAGAGGGAGGGCTGCCGGAGGAAGGAAGGGTGGCTGCCGGAGGAAGAAAGGGTGGCTGCCGGAGGAAGAGGGTCTGGCTGCCGGCTAGAGGAGAAGAAGAGGGGAGGCGCAGCAGGAGGAGGCGGCGGCGGCTGGAGGAGAAGCAGAAGGTGGTGTCGGCGGCTGGAGGAGCAGCAGGAGGTGGCGTCGGCGACTAGAGGAGCAGCAGGAGGTGGCGTCGGCAGCTGGAGGAGCAGCACGAGGTGGCGAGGGGAGGTGCAGGCGCAGACGGGAGCGATTTCGCGTGCGGGAGACGGAGAGCTCGGGGGAGTCGTGCGGCTGCGGTTCGCGTGAAATGAAACCGAGAGGGGGGTCTTCGCTCGTTTTAGAGGAGAACCCTAGCACCCTTAATTACAAGTATGCCATTATGTGTTAATTAAAACTATTTCATTTCATTTTTTCATTTTTTTTCTAACAAAATAAATATGGATTGTTACATAAGAGTAGGAGGTCTTTTTGATCAAGGTGTTAGCCTCTTAATGATCAACCTCCCTTTGATACCACTTGTAGGATCAAGTGCAACCAACTATCCCAAAAGCCCGGACTGATGGGAAGGGCACTACTTTTTCAATAAGTAAGTAGGAAAGGCGCTACGGGTCAAGTGAAGGAACGCTGCTCCCAACAATTTTCCTCATTGTCAATTTTATCGCCAACTCGCATGATCTTCTAGGGCGCATTATCAATATCATAATAATACTACACTACAATCATAGTAGACGGTCGACTCTCCACTCTCCGACCTCCACTTTGATAACATCACAACACTTTAAGCATCTTGTATTTTAAAGTTGAGATTAAAAAGGCGATTGTTAACCATAACACAGAATTTGCTATCCGCCCCTCATTGTTAACAGCAACCCGAAAATTTATCCGCAATAAAAAAATTTAAAACTGCACCTCATTGTTGCCCGGAAGAGGGAGAAGGGGCGGAGGAGGAAGAGGACGCAGTTTCCTAGCTGAGATCTGCTCCTTGCGCCAGTGGAATGGTGGAATGCGAAAGCAACAGCAGGTGCCGAGAGAAGGCATGGACTTCACCCTTTTGCACGATCATGGAGGTGGAGACCATCAACATCTCATACATCGCATGCTCTAGATGTGAGTGTCCCCTCCGTGGTGATTCCATACTC